>OX451740.1:177639528-178239528 GCA_948472305.1 Vicia faba
ATTCTTATTTTCCCCTGTTTCTATTATTACCAGTAACTCATCTTTCATTTCGCATGTAAATATTTATGATCAGCAATTAATGTCAAATGCATATATCAAAAATGAACATTGGACGTTCTTTGCAAAACAAAACAGATAAAGGAAAAACGAAATTTGTCTGAAAATGAATTTGTATTTATTTTGAAGTTTGGCCTGTAAATAGGCGTTTTTGTACAAGAGGTTGACGTCCTAGTAAGAGAACGCCGCCGAACAAGTAGAATTTATACAATTTGTGAAAAGGAAACAAAACAGCTATGTGAATAATCCCACTGGGTTCCAACTCTGCTACTACCTTTATATCTTCAAGCATCTCATCACTTTGCTGCTTAGTTGAAGATGAATCTGATTGATTAGTGTCGTCCGAGCTTGATAGTCGATACCAAAGTCTGGATTCAAGGTGATCCAATGAGACATAGTGTTATTCTTTAATCCCTAACTTTTGCCTGGACCGCCCTTCCGAGTTTTCAGTCCACCGGGATATCCATTTTTGCCCAAGCCACCTTTTCAGGTTTTCGACTTGCCGGGTGTATAGTTTTTTTTTCTTCATTTTCATCCCTTATTTTTGCCCGAACCCTTTTGGTTCACCGGGAAGCCCTTATTTTTGCCTAGGCCAATCAACCTAGCGGGTCTTTGATTATACGTAGTATCTTTTCACTATGTTTGCATTGACGGGGTGAGGAAGGTCGTCACCATCCATGGTGGTTAGAATCATAGCTCCTCCTGAGAAGATGTTCTTAACCACAAACGGCCCTTCGTAAGTAGGGGTCCATTTTCCCCTGGGATCACCTTGAGGTAAGATAATGCGCTTGATTACCAGGTCCCTAACTTGATACTCTTGTCGTCTAACTTTCTTGTTAAATGCCTTGATCATTCGTTTTTGGTACGTCTGACCATGACAAATAGCAGTAAGTCTCTTTTTGTCAATTAGGTTCAGCTGATTAAGCCGGGTCTGAATCCAGTCATCTTCACTCAAACCTGCATCCTTCATGATCCGGAGAGAGGGTATCTGAACTTCAATGGGCAAGACTGCCTCCATGCCATAAACCAAAGAATAGGGTGTTGCCCCTGTTGACGTCCGTGCTGAGGTACGGTATCTGTGAAGAGCAAATGGTAACATCTCGTGCCAATCTTTGTATGTCACTGTCATCTTCTGCACAATCTTCTTAATGTTCTTATTTGCTGCTTCGACAACCCCATTCATCTTCGGTCGGTAGGGAGAAGAGTTATGATGATGTATTTTGAATTGCTCGCAGAGCTCAGTGATCATCTTGTTATTAAGATTGGTACCGTTGTCCATAATGATCCTCTCTGGTACACCGTATCGACAGATCAGATTGTGTCGAATGAATTGTGTCGCGACGTTCTTGGTTACGGTAGCAAAGGAAGTTGCTTCAACCCACTTTGTAAAGTAATCAATCGCTACCAAGATGAAACGATGCCCGTTGGATGCCGTAGGTCTGATCTCGCCGATCATATCAATGCCCCACATTGGAAAAGGCCAAGGTGCTGTCAAAACATTCAGAGGGACTGGAGGTATGTGCACCTTATCAGCATAGACCTGGCACTTGTAACATGTCCGAGAATGCTGATAACAGTCGGCTTCCATTGTGGACCAGTAATATCCTGCCCGAAGGATTTTCTTTGCCAAGGTATGTCCACTGGAATGAGTTCCGAAAGTACCTTCATACAGCTCGACCATGATCTTTTCTGCTTAAATCTTATCCACACAACGCAGTAAGGTCGAATCATGGTTACGCTTGTAAAGGATGTTATTGCTGATGAAGAACTTCTCCGCGAACCTCATCAGAAACTTCTTATCATTAACAGATGCACCCTCGGGGTATTCCTGAGCTTCAAGGTACCTTTTTAC
The DNA here is from genome assembly GCA_948472305.1 of Vicia faba. Classification (NCBI taxonomy): domain Eukaryota; kingdom Viridiplantae; phylum Streptophyta; class Magnoliopsida; order Fabales; family Fabaceae; genus Vicia; species Vicia faba. Next base: position 177,641,438 of record OX451740.1, read on the forward strand.
TTCGTGAAACCAGGGCCTTTCCGTTACCTCTTCAGTCTCAAGATCACAACAATGTGCATGTTCGTCCAATCTTTCAATAATGATCCGGGGAGCCTCGTTGTCCCAATTGACTTTGAACATAGAAGACATCGTAGCCAGCGCGTCCGCTAACTGATTCTCCTCTCTAGGGAAGTGTTCAAAGGTTATCTCCTCAAAGTGGGGAAGCAACGTCAATACATACTCCTTGCAAGGAATAAGATTTGGGTGTTTCGTATCCCACTCGCCTTTGATCTGACTGATCACGAGAGCGGAATCTCCGAAGACACTTAGAAACTTAATACTTAGGTCAATCGCAGCTCGAAGACCCATGATGCACGCTTCATACTCCGCCATGTTGTTGGTGCAGTTGAAACATGGTCGGGCGGTGAACGGAGTATGAGAGCCTTTAGGAGATATGATCACAGCGCCAATGCCATTACCCAAAGCGTTCGAAGCTCCATCAAAGTACATAGACCATCGGGATCCTTCCTCAGGTCCTTCATCCGGTCCAGGTGTCTCACAATCAGTTATCAACATGATATTCTCGTCCGAAAATTCAAAGTTCATAGACTGGTAATCATCCACTGCCTGATGTGCCAAATGGTCTGCCAATACACTTCCCTTAATTGCCTTTTGGGTTGTGTACTGGATGTCATACTCAGTCAAGATCATCTGCCATCTTGCTATTCTTCCGGACAAGGCAGGCTTCTCGAAGATATACTTGATTGGATCCATCTTTGAAATTAATAGAGTAGTGTGAGTCAGCATATACTGTCTCAACCGGCGAGCAGCCCATGCCAAAGTGCAACAAGTTTTCTCGAGCAGTGAGTATCGGGTCTCACAGTCGGTAAACTTTTTGCTAAGGTAGTAAATTGCATTCTCTTTTCGGCCAGACTCGTCATGTTGACCCAACACACACCCCATTGAGTTATCGAGCACAAACAAGTATAAGATCAAAGGTCTCCCTTTAACTGGTGGCATTAGGATAGGTGGCTCCTGGAGATACTCTTTGATTCTTTCGAAAGCGGCCTGGCATTCATCGTTCCAACGTACCACTTGATCTTTCTTCAGTAACTTGAAGATTGGCTTACAAGTAGCAGTTAGGTGTGAGATGAATCGGGAAATGTAGTTCAGTCGTCCTAGAAAGCCTCTGACCTCTTTCTCTGTCTTGGGAGCTGGCATCTCTTGTATGGATTTCACCTTGGCAGTGTCCACTTGAATACCTTGGTCGCTTACAACGAAACCCAGTAGCTTACCAGATCTTACCCCGAAGGTGCACTTGTTCGGGTTCAACCTTAACTTGTACAACTTCAACCTGTCAAACAGCTTCTGTAGATGGTCAAGGTGTTCTTCCTCAGTCTGGGACCTTGAAATCATATCTTCGACGTATACTTCAATCTCATGATGGATCATGTCATGAAACAAAGCAACCATGGCACGCTGATATGTTGCCCCAGCATTTTTCAACCCAAAAGGCATGACCTTGTAGCAGAAGGTACCCCACTGAGTAACAAAAGTTGTCTACTCCATGTCTCCGGGAGCCATTTTTATCTGATTATAACCGGAGAAACCGTACATAAAGGAGAAGACCTTGTGTTGGGTAGTATTGTCAACCAGAACGTCAATGTGAGGTAAAGGGAAATCATCCTTGGGGCTTGCCCTGTTCAGATCCCTGTAGTTAACACACATTCGGACCTTACCATCTTTCTTCGGCACAGGAACCACATTGGCGACCCACTGAGGGTAAGAGGTAACTGCTAGAAAACCGGCGTCAAATTGTTTCATAACTTCAGCCTTGATTTTCTCAGACATCTCTGGGCGCATTCGGCGGACCTTCTATTTTATTGGAGGACAATCTTCCTTAGTAGGCAGGCGATGAACCACAATATCAGTATCCAAACCAGGCATATCTTCGTAAGACCAGGCAAAGATTTCAACGTAGTCACGCAGCATCTGAATTAACCGTTGTTTCATACTAGGCTCCAGATTGGCACCAACCTTGACTTCCTTCTTGTCTGTCTCAGTACCCAGATTCATTGTTTCCAATGGCTCTTCATGTGGCTGAATGGCCCTCTCTTCCTGGAGTAACAGTCTTGCAAGTTCATCAGGCACTTCACAATCATCTTCACCTTCGTCTTCGGCTAAGTTGATCAGATTTTTGAAGTCATAATCGGCAGTAGCAGAGTCGTTACCAGTGAAATCCAGAGTGGATGTGGACCTGTATATGTGAGTGTGTGTAAAATAGTTGTTTTGCAATATATAATAAAGAAAAACAAGGAGCGCAAAATTTGAAATTCAAGAAAGTCCAATGCTTTTATTAATGATATATGAAGATGACACACAAAAGCCCTCACAAATGAAGCCACAGTACCCCGGGTAAGACACTAGGCCATAAAGTTTCAAAACAATGTCTATTACAAATTCAAAACAAAAGGTTTTATTACTAGGTGATAACAGAAACGGGCATAGAGTCCTTCGTTGTTCAGTTGCTTAATCCACCATTAGCAGTCGGGTAGATCCAACTGTCGATATCAAACTCTTCATCATCGTCATCCCTGATAGCATTCACCCCTGTATCTTGTTTAGGCTTCTCTGGTGCTCCGAACTCGATCTCTTTCGCATCAATCAAGTCTTGGACCTTGTTCTTCAAAGCCCAACAATCATCCGTATTATGCCCCGGGCTATCAGAGTGAAAAGCACAGCGGGCATTAGGGTTATACTTTGGTGACGTTGTATTTGAATTCTTTGGGGCTTCCCTTAGAGTCACCAGATTACTCTTCAGCAACTGTGGCAGAATCCGAGATAAGGTCATGCTGAGACGAGTGAATTTCCTCTTAGGTCTCTCGTCCTTTTGTTGAATGTTGTACTGAGGAGCACCAACAGGTTTTGAAATAACAACCGCATTGACAGCTTGTCGGTGTTCAGGTCTATTTTGTCTTCTTGCACTGTAGACAACACTGGACTCTTTCTTAAACAGCTTCTTCTCGGTGCTTGATGAAGCACCCTTCTGTATCTTCCCAACCTTAATACCAGCTTCATTCCTATCACCAGTCAAAATAAGATCTGTAAACCCAGCTGAAGAGCTTCCAATCAGGTGGTTAAAGAATGGACCAGACAGGGTCCCCAGAAACATGTCAACAAGCTCCCGATCAGCCAAGGGTGGTTGCACCCTTCCGGAGAGGTCCCTCCACTTCTGAGCATAATCTTTAAATCCTTCACCCGTTCCCATTGACATACCCTGGAGTTGGGTATGCGTAGGAGCGAGGTCGGAGTTGTACTGATACTGCCTGTAGAATGCAGTAGCCAAATCTTCCCAACTGCGGATACTGGCTCCATCTAACTGATAAAACCACTCAAGCTAAGTCCCTGAGAGACTGTCTTGAAAGAAATGGATCCATAAGTTCTTATCAGCGGTGTAAGGCTGGATCTTCCTCATATATGACCGGAGGTGCAGCTTCGGACAGGAAACTCCGTCATACTTGGCAAAGGCTGGTGCCTTGAATTTATGGGGAATCACCACCCCAGATGATAGGCCTAGATCTCCGAAGTCCAGACCGGGCACCTTCTGAATTTCCATAGCGCTCAAACGGTCTTCCAGCTGTTTGTACTTATCCTCAGCAGGAGGATACTGTTCTTCATCATAGTTCGTCTCGTTGTCGGAGACCACGGGGCTAGGAGCCCTCCTTTCTTGTGAACTATCTTTCCCTCCAAATGAGGTGGTCAGATCAACTTCATTCTGTAACCTGTTCCTAAACATGTGTCATGTGTTGAACAGGACTGTCCTCTTCTTCTTCTTCTTCTTCTTCTCTTTCAGAATCAAGGTCTTCAGGTCCCGCTGACCCTTAGCTAGATTCATGAACAGCTCTTGAAATTGGGCATTCTGGGCCTGGAGGGCCTTGATGGCTTGCTCAGTTAAAGGTTCAGTAGACATGATGATCGCTGAAATAAACAGCGAAGAAGATAAGAGACCTATAAAGGGTACCTGTTTATGAAGTGCATGGGATGAAATGCGTATGATTTATGATTTCAAAGACAATCGAGATTCAAATTTGTAAACAAGAAAGGAAACACACTTTATTAGATTTAAACTTCAAAATTTAAATTGTTCAACAAATTGCCCTTAAGGCTTTACAAGAATGGAAATACTGAAAAGTAAACTAAAAACTGGAAAAGAAATCATCAAAGGTCCATCAATGCTCCCATGGTCTCTTCTTATCAGTGCAGACATAATCGTTGAGAATCCGCTCATTCTCTAACTGCCTGGTCAACCTCTGGATCTTCTGCTCCTGCTCGTTGAACTTCTCCCGATAAGAATCCCGTTCTTCCCGCAGTTTCATCCAAGATCTCTTCAGTGCCCCAGTGTCAATGGGCATATAAGGATGGAGAATGGTTGGAAGAACCCCTTCTTCATTAGCAACTTCAAGAGTGACAGGCCGGACAGCTTCATATGGCATACCTAGCTTCTGGGCACGGATGCGGACCCATCTGAGATATGGCTCCATTGGTAGAGAAGTCTTTGGACCCAACTCATGTGGATCTGATTGGTGAACTTTGTCCCAAGCCCTGATGAATCTACGACGTTGCTCGTCGCTATCCCCTTGAAAATCAAAGATGATATGAGGCATTAGCAGCTCATGAGGTCCTTCTCTTCTGGATCTTCCAAACTAACGGAGAGCTAAGCATGGGTTGTAAGAAATTCCTCCATGGGTTCTGTTGTACCCCAAAATTTGCCCTCCCATTTTCTCCAAGAAATTCACAAGTCCAACCTGGCGCATCATATTCAGGTATTCTTTCGCCAAGATATCTCTGATAATGTATTCTCAAATTCAGGTTCGGCTCAAGAGTCAATTCTTTAAAGAAGGTATCCGAATGTGTGAGTTTTCTCGAAGAAATATGGTGAAAAAGTGTGCTGAAAGTGCAGTTTTTACGCGCTAAAAAAATCATAACTTGAAGATCGTGACTCGTTTTGAACCCGTTCCGGTGGCCAAAATTCCGTCTTGACATTATCTACGTTTTCATCTCTCACGGCTGGAAGCCAATTTCGATCAGAAGGTCTTCAAAAATGTGGATTTATGAAGTATTTTCGTGCAGAAAATTTGTGACAGAAGTTTATTTGCGTCATGTTCAAAAAATCATAACTTGATCGATTTTCATCGTATCGAGCTGGTTCTGGCGCCAAAATTTCACAAATTGAGTTGACTACATTTTCACAGAAGGTATTGAGTTCAAACGGTATTCAAAAGGCCTTCGTTTTTTGCTCAGAATGCGTGATACGCTGAAAATCCTGAATGCTGAATATTATTTCATCTGAGCCGAAACTTCGAAAATTCATAACTCGGTCAATTTTTATCGGATTGGACTCATATTTTTACACAAGGTCACTGACTCATAGATCTACAACTTTGCTTCAAAAGTCGAGACCAAATTATGCACCGATCAATACCAGTTTTTTATTGAAGAACGTGTCAGAGCCGACACTGGAGCCCAAAATAAGCATGTCTGAGCTGAAACTTCAAAAATTCATAACTAATTCACCGTTTATCTGATTGAGTCGATTTTCGGACAGGAGTTAGTTCTCGATGTCGGCTACATTTTGTTTTCACACTTCAACTTCAAAAAATGCACTTAAGTCCCTGCGATTTAGCCTGGAAAGTGACGAATTCAAGTGAATATTGGAGGCCCAATTGCACATTCAAAGCCCATTTGCTTTACCCTAATTTCCATTATATAATCACCTTCTTTTCACACAAACCAAAAAAAAAAAAAAGGAGAGGAGAAAAAAGAGAGGAAAAACCTGGCCACAACACTGTTAGAATATCAAACTCTTTCAAGAACCCTAAAACCTTGAAATCCTTATTACAAATCCCTCTCTCACTACAAACAAGTCATCTCAGTTACAAACCAACATCTTATTACTTCTTCAGTAAGGCTGTCTTGATCTCCATGATCCAAAGGGCATAAAAGCATTCATGTCACTACTTTTTCAGTAAGGGTAAGGTTGATTTGATCTCCATGATCAAAAGGGTATAATCATTCATACATGCCATATTGTGCCTAAACATTAAATTTCTTCATATGTTGGTTTTATTTGAATTTTTATGATTTTATTTAATGTGTTCATGAGGTTGCAGATTTAGACAGGATCCCATGCAGGTTCATTAAGGAACGTTGAGGCCAAAAGCCAAATGGCCAAAAGCCAAAAGCCAAATGGCCAAAACAGAACATTTTACACATGACCCCAATACGTGGCGAGACAGATATCCTGAGAAGATTAAGGAACGTTGAGGCCAGAACACAAATGGCCAAACCACTCCAATTCACCTCCAAAAAGGGGACAGAAACCCCCCAAGGTATTGTATTTTCTTTCTTTTCCTTATTTTATTTATTTCAATTATTTCTTTTCTTAATTAATTCCTTTAATTTAACTTATTTTCATAAAATATAAAAAATAGTAAAAAACAGGAAAATCATAAAAATCAAAATGTTTATTTTATTAATATTAATTTCGCTATTATTATTTTTGTAAATAAACTCTAAACAATTAATTAGATTAATTTAGGTTTCAAAACTTTAATATTTTTCTTAATAAATTAAATATGTAGAAATTAGGTTTTTTTTAACTTTTTCATCATTTTTTTAATAAATAATTTTCTCATCATTATTATTATTATTAACTACTAATTTATTTTGTAAATAAACATGTACATAAATTCTTTAGTAAATTAAGTTAAACTTTAACATTTTTCTCAAATAATTAAAAATAACTTAGAATTAGGGTTTCTTTTAATTTTAATTTTAATTTTCTTATTTCATAAATACAAAAAAACCTAAAAAAACACTTCTTTTATTTCAATAAATAATTAATTAATTTTTAATTTCAATTTAATTCCAAAAGGGTCCAACGCCCTCGCTTCCAATTTTAATTCCAATTCGCGCATTTTATTTCGTATAATATTAATGTAATTCTCCCAAAGCCGTGTAATTTTATATTTCTCGCATTTTATTTCTTTATTTTATGTCAAATCGGGTCCTGGATTAAATTTGGCGAAGTGGACCTGCGCCTTTGTAATAGTTTAGGAATTTTATCTTTCCGCACTTTTTAACTGTTAAATAAATGCATGCAAGAATGAATGACAAAAATAAAAACAAGCGTAGAACACCAATAACATGACAAGACAAAATAAATGAATCTGACACACAAATCACACACCACCCCTAGGGTATGCCTCACTGTTGCCTTGCCTCGAAAGGTGATCGTCGAGTAGAGGATGTCTTAGTAAGTCCTCATGATCCGGGAACCTGGCATGAGGGTAGCTTCTAAGGTATCTTCCTATTGCTCCGGTGATCACCATGTCCCGAACCTTCGAATTGACCCGAACACCTCCAACGGTGGTGCTACCTACCTCTCAATGGTGGGATGGCACTACTTTAAAGGACATTTACACAGACGAATTCCTTAGGGTAGGTAGACGACTCATGGATACTTGCTCTCTTCAAAAACAAACAAAAATCTTTTCACCAACACATTTTCAAAAGCTTTCAAAGCAAATTTTTCAAACACTCTGACGTACGAGTCGAACTGAAATTTTTCAAAGAAACTTTTTAAAACCCACATTGAAAAGCAAACAAACCATTTTTGAAAACACAAATGAGCAAGTATCTAAGAGCCCATGGATAACCATGGATAGAAAGGGTGCTAACACCTTCCCTTTCTATAATCTACCTCCCGAACCGAGAGCAATCTCTTTAAGGAATTTTTCTGTGCTTTTGTCCTTTCCATTTGGAGAAAATAAAAGACGGTGGCGACTCTTGCTTCCGCGACATTTCGCGAACCAGCGTTAAACAGTCAGTTCCAGATCCACCGATCACAGAACTGGCGACTCTGCTGGGGATAATACTTAAAGTGGGGTGTACCTTAGGGCTAGTTCATAACTATGTTTTCAATTGTTTTCCTTGTGTGCTTTAAATTGTGGGTTGCTTGGGAGTTCTATAGATCCTAACCCGGATCTGGGAAATACCTTCTTAGAAAGTAGCAACAAGGCTGTGAGGGAACTGTGCGGGGTATACCGACATGGTTGAAACAGTCTGCTACGTTGATGTGGCACTTTGGTGTGTACCGGTAACCCTTGAGTTCAGTCAAGGAGAGTACGGGGCCTCCGCGTGGTGTCGTGAAGCATCAACAGACCTTAGGAACCTTAATTGAACTGTCTTGGCCTCTTTAGGGTAGTGAGATAACTGACTTTGGTGCAGTCCGAGGTTGGTTGATACTCGATACTACGCTCAATTGAGGGTTGCTTTCCTGGAATATTTCGGTCGCCAGTTCAGTGGCTAAATCGAAACGATGAACAATGAAAGCAATCCCGTGATATTGGGAACCTTAGAACCCGGTTACTTTGATTAGGACAGGTTGAACCCACCAACTTCAAGAGGGTAGTACCCCAAACTTCATGCTGGCCTAAACTCTAAGGGTTTCTCTTGTGTGACTTGCGTGCCTTCGTACTTGACTACTTGCATGCTTGTTATCTGACACATGAACTACTTGTAGGTTTTGTTTATAGTCCTTAATAGGGACTCATAACAGGGTACCTAAGCTTCTTACAGGTTTTGGTTTGCAGTCCTTAATTAGGACTCCTAACAGGGTTTACCGAGTTTCTTGCAGGTTTTGTTTATAGTCCTTAATTAGGACTCATAACAGGGTATCCTAAGTTTCTTGCAGGTTTTGGTTTGCAGTCCTTAATTGGGACTCGTAACAGGGTTACGTACATCACCCCATGCATAGCATGACATCATACCATTGCATACATCCTAACCCATTTCAAGGATCTCAAGGGCTTGTGATGCAGGTCATGGTGAATCAATTATCCCAGCAAGGGGCAGAGAGGATTTATTTTCCTCTAGCCAAGGTTGTCAGGGGCTATGACCCACTGGATATGGTGAGCCTTTGACCCTTGAAGAAGGACTCTCAACAACATGAAGTACCTTCAATCAAGTTACCGGTTTTCAACTCTAACAAGTTTCTCTGTTTACCCCGCGAGGTCCTTGAAAACATTACATGCATATCATACATCTCATTGCATTGCAGGTATCCCTTTGACAGGTTGCTTACCCTTCTTCGCTGTTTATTTCAGCCGATCGTCATGAATCCTGAATCATCAGCTGAGCAGTCTATCAAGGCCCTCCAAGCTCAGAACGCCCAGTTCCAAGGGCTGATCATGAATTTGACCCAGGGGCAACAAGATCTGAAGGCTCTGCTCTTGAAGAAGGACAAGAAGAAGAAGAGGACTGTTTTGTTCAGCCCTAGACGCAGATCTGGGAACACACCGCAGACTGAAACTGAGAGGACTACCCCATCTGTGAGGGAAAGCAGTCACCATGAGAGAGAGGTGCCCAGTCCAGTGGTCTCCGACAATGAGACAGATTTCAACGATGAACAGTACCCTCCGGCTGAGGACAGGTACAAACAGTTGGAAGACCGGCTCAGTGCTATGGAGATACAAAAGGTGTCTGGCCTGGACTTCGAGGATCTAGGTCTGTCTTCTGGGGTAGTGATCCCGCGCAAATTCAAGGTACCTGCCTTTGCTAAATACGACGGGGCATCCTGTCCTAAATTGCATCTCAGGGCTTACACAGGGAGGATCCAGCCCTATACAGCTGACAAAAACTTATGGATCCATTTCTTCCAAGAGAGTCTTTCGGGGATTCAGCTCGAGTGGTTTTATCAATTGAATGGAGCCAACATCCGCAGCTGGGAAGACTTAGCCACTGCATTTTACAAACACTACCAGTATAATGCCGACCTCGCTCCCACGCGTACTCAGCTTCAGGGGATGTCTATGGGTACAGGCGAAGGTTTCAAAGAATATGCTCAAAAATGGAGAGACCTTGCTGGAAGGGTGCAGCCACCTTTGACTGACCGCGAGCTCGTCGACATGTTCTTGGGGACCTTGTCCGGTTCATTCTACAACCATCTGATTGGGAATTCTTCTGCTGGGTTCACAGATCTTATCTTGACTGGGGAGAGAATTGAAGCTGGTATCAAGTCGGGGAAGATTCAAGAAACCGCACCCGCCGATGCTCAGAAAAAGCCCCACAGTGGGAAGAAAGAATCCAATGCTATAAATGGTAAAAAGGGTCGTCATGATGTAGGGGCAATCCAGATTTCTGATCCCACGCCCGTTCAACCAAGAAAGAGCAATAGGCGTAGGATAAAGCATCAAGATAGGAAGTATACTGACATCAACATGTCTTTGTCTCAGGCATTACAGCAATTGTTGAAGGCAAAACTGATCACACTAAAGGATCCTCCTCAAAATCCTGACACTTCCTCTCCCAAGTACAACCCGGGTGTGAGATGTGCCTACCATTCTGACAGTCCTGGACATGACACCGACGAATGTTGGACCTTGAAGAACAAGATCCAGGATTTGGTTGACGCCAAGGAGGTCGAGTTTGAACACTGATCCTACACCAAATCATCGAGAATGTCTTTTGTTCATTCAAATGCTCAAGTTGTATTTTTCTTTGATTGTTCAAACATTTATTCATGTTAAACATTGCTATCACATTAATGCATCGCTTATGTCTATTTTGAATCAATATATTCGTATTCGCTAAATGCAAATTATTTTCATATTTTTTCTGATGTAAACTCTCTTTAATTCTAAGCCTCTTGAGGGAGGATGACGAAAACGATACCACGATCATTACAGTATGCTTTTGAATGGACCCCGCTGATGAGGTACAGGCATTGTTTCAAATCCTAAACACTGGAGTTATAAGGAAGATAATCCCTCGTCAACCCCTCTGAGCCAAAGAAGTAGGAGTTTTTATTTTCGAAAATCAGAACCCTTAATCATAACCTGGGGCAGGGTAATTCTCTCAGTTGATCCAAGTGCATAACGAATGGCACCAAGGAGGTCCTTGCAAAACAAAACAAAAAAAAGACAGTGATGGTTCAGAACAATCATAAAGACAGGCAGTCGTTATCAAGAATCATAAATGAAAAGCCCAAGAAGTCTAAACCTATAAAAGGGACTTATGAAACTGGGGCATCCCGCTGACTGTAATTCCAAAAAAGGAAACAGTTCAGGAAAAAAAAGAAAGGGATAACAAAAATCAAGAAAGAGGTCTCACAAACCCACAACCAAAGCAAAAAATGACTGCCTAGTCAAAATAAATCATCAATATCCGAACCATCACCGGAAAATCAGAGCAAAGACTCAAACAAGGTCTAACGTATGATCAACTGAGTTTAGGTTTGGAGAACATCACGAAGAGCGGGTGGGTACAAATAATTTGAGCCTTTATCCTTTGTTTCTTAAACCGTGAACCAAGCCACGTTATAACCCTTAAAAGTCCTAGCTGAAGCATGGGTTAGTTCGAAAGCATACTGTTACGAAAGGTATCCTGACTCCTGAAGGCCTACGGTAAATACGGAGTTGACATCACGTTTTACAAACATTTACTTGTTTTATGAAAAAGAATGCATTTTCAAAATCTTCGAGACAGACATAAGCTTTGCATTTTTAACATAACTTTGTTTGCATATGACTTTTTGTTTGAACAGCATGGAAATTCACACAATGAAAGTCTAATGAACAAGAGTATCTCCAATCAAGGGGCAGACATGATCAGTGTCCATTATCTGGGGCGGTCCAATCAAGATTCGGAGAATCTCTCAAAGGCCAAATAGCCTGGGGCAAATCTCCGCCTGAGTCACTTGGGGCATTTCAATAACGAATCTTGCCTGATCAAACATCTTCTGGTGACAAAACACTTCTAACAGGGGCAACTCCCTACCTTCTGAGAACGGACATAGTCGAAAAGATACTACGCAAAATCAAAGACCCGCTAGGTTGACATACCTAGGCAAAAATAAGGGCTTCCCGGCGAACCAAAAGAGTTCGGGCAAAAATAAGGGATGAAATGAAAAAATCTGTACACCCGACAAGTCGAAAACCTGAAAAGGCGGCTTGGGCAAAAATGGGTATCCCGGTGGACTGAAAACCCGAAAGGGCGGTCCAGGCAAAAGTTAGGGATCAAAGCGTACGACTATGTCCTGTCATCTTGTCACCTGCCTACCAGAAGAAGGTTTGCTCATCAACAACTATCAAGCACCTCCACAGGTATCTTCCGCTCCCACATCAGAAACAGGGGCAATAAGGGGTGGTCTAAGCAATCTGATTGTTCTATCCTCCAAGGCGTCAGGGTAGGTTCCGTTGAAGAACATGACCAATACAGTTCAATACTTCCCCAGAAGAGTCCAACCCCGTTTCCCCAGGAAAGTTGGAATTCATATCCCCAGGCAGTAAGCTTATCCCCAGTAAATTCTGGAAGCTTCCCCTCGCAGAGCACGAACGCGTCGCCCGGCTTTATTTAAAGAGTTATTTCCTTAACAGGATATAACTGGGTTATCCTCAGCCAAAAGCCACGGAAAGAGCGTCGTCGACAAAGTCTTCCTATCCCCGGCGAAGTCTATCAACACTTCCAACAACAAGGGTATCCTCAGCAAACTACTATCAACACTCAGCAAGGCATCCCTCTTCCCACAGAGTATTGCTTCCCAGCATGGTCGTAGAGTATCTTTTCTCCTCGCAGAATCTTCCATTTGCCAAGTTTATTCCGCAACGGAGTCATCTTTTCCTACCGGTATTCTTGCAGTTACCATCCCCAGCGGAAGTAAAATCTATTCTTCAACATCAGCCCAGGATACGACTTCCCGGCGCCCGTCAAGGATTTACTTTCCTAAACGAAAAACACATTCATGAAACGTCACATACATCATTATAGCATGCATAGACGCATCATATCACCCCAATCTCATTTCTTTTTGAGAACATCTTAAAATCAGGAAATTCATGCATTATGACATTGCATACAACTAATTCGTTACTTTTTCAGGGAAGAACGATCAACAGATAAAAGTCTTTACCCGTTGAGGTAGTAATCGCCCAAGGTTCCTTCATCGTCCTGCTGAGGTAGTAATCGTCCCAGATTCCTTCATCATATATTTGGAGTAGCAATCGTCCCAAATTCCTTCATCACCCGTTGAGGTAGTAATCGTCCCAGATTCCTTCATCATATATTTGGAGTAGCAATCGTCCCAGATTCCTTCATCACCCGTTGAGGTAGTAATCGTCCCAGATTCCTTCATCATATATTTGGAGTAGCAATCGTCCCAGATTCCTTCATCACCCGTTGAGGTAGTAATCGTCCCAGATTCCTTCATCATATATTTGGAGTAGCAATCGTCTCAGATTCCTTCATCACCCGTTGAGGTAGTAATCGTCCCAGATTCCTTCATCATATATTTGGAGTAGCAATCGTCTCAGATTCCTTCATCATCCTGTTGAGGTAGTAATCGTCCCAGATTCCTTCATCGTCCTGTTGAGGTAGTAATCGTCCCAGATTCCTTCATCGTTCTGCTGAGGTAGTAATCGTCCCAGATTCCTTCATCGTCCTGCTGAGGTAGTAATCGTCCCAGATTCCTTCATCATTCTGCTGAGGTAGTAATCGTCCCAGATTCCTTCATCGTCCTGCTGAGGTAGTAATCGTCCCAGATTCCTTCATCATTCTGCTGAGGTAGTAATCGTCCCAAATTCCTTCATCGTCCTGCTGAGGTAGTAATCGTCCCAGATTCCTTCATCATCCTGCTGAGGTAGTAATCGTCCCAGATTCCTTCATCATAGATTTGGAGTAGCAATCGTCTCAGATTCCTTCATCACATCCTTATCAAAAAACCTCCTCTGGTTCAGTCAGATCGACCCTAGGATCTCCCTGATTCTTGTCCAGTTGAAGATTTCAAGACCCAGACCGGTTCAGTTAATCGACTTCAGAGATTTCTTATCCAGTCCCAAGCCTTCTCTAGTCCAGCTAAATCGACTCCCAACAGATTTTTCTGATGAAGACTCAGCAGAAGTTATGGTTCCCTCTCCGACGGTGTGTGAGGTGGTAAGTCCTTTTCAGATGTTTCCCTCTCCGACGATGAGTGTGAGGTGATAGTCTCCTATGGTCCCCTCTCCGACAAGTGAGTGAGGTGGTAATTCCTTTTTCAAGATGTTTCCCTCTCCGACGGTGAGTGTGAGGTGATAATCTCTTATGGTTCCCTCTCCAACGGCGTGTGAGGTGGTAAGTCCTTTTTCAGATGTTTCCCTCTCCGACGATGAGTGAGGTGATTCCCTTTCAGATTATAATTTTCTATGGTTCTCTTCCCGATATTGCAAAGATGGTAATTCCCGCCAAGATTTTTCTCAACGAGCGTTGTTGAAGTTAAAATCAACCAAGGTTCTCTTATCATTCATGCTAAAGCAGTAACCATCCCTGGTTCATTCATCGCTGTTTGAAGCTCCAGACTCAGCTCCTGTAACCAGTCAGGACACATCTATACCAAGCATCTAAAGATCAGCTCCTGCAACGTGTCAGGTACTCATTTTTTTCTTTTGCAGGTATGCAGGTTCTCGCCAAGCCCACGCGATCGACATCCAGATGGCATCTATAAGCCCATCATCCTATCCAGCAATCTCAAAATGGCATCTATAAGCCCATTCCCCTCACACTGCTACTATGTGAGCGCAAATTTCTGGGCACTCTAGTGTCCAATCATCTTCTACCCTCGGATTACGAAAGGCACGTCCACCAATCTGCATCCTCAGGTCTAAGAAGATTGAACAGGGGCAGCTGTTGTACCCCAAAATTTGCCCTCCCATTTTCTCCAAGAAATTCACAAGTCCAACCTGGCGCATCATATTCAGGTATTCTTTCGCCAAGATATCTCTGATAATGTATTCTCAAATTCAGGTTCGGCTCAAGAGTCAATTCTTTAAAGAAGGTATCCGAATGTGTGAGTTTTCTCGAAGAAATATGGTGAAAAAGTGTGCTGAAAGTGCAGTTTTTACGCGCTAAAAAAATCATAACTTGAAGATCGTGACTCGTTTTGAACCCGTTCCGGTGGCCAAAATTCCGTCTTGACATTATCTACGTTTTCATCTCTCACGGCTGGAAGCCAATTTCGATCAGAAGGTCTTCAAAAATGTGGATTTATGAAGTATTTTCGTGCAGAAAATTTGTGACAGAAGTTTATTTGCGTCATGTTCAAAAAATCATAACTTGATCGATTTTCATCGTATCGAGCTGGTTCTGGCGCCAAAATTTCACAAATTGAGTTGACTACATTTTCACAGAAGGTATTGAGTTCAAACGGTATTCAAAAGGCCTTCGTTTTTTGCTCAGAATGCGTGATACGCTGAAAATCCTGAATGCTGAATATTATTTCATCTGAGCCGAAACTTCGAAAATTCATAACTCGGTCAATTTTTATCGGATTGGACTCATATTTTTACACAAGGTCACTGACTCATAGATCTACAACTTTGCTTCAAAAGTCGAGACCAAATTATGCACCGATCAATACCAGTTTTTTATTGAAGAACGTGTCAGAGCCGACACTGGAGCCCAAAATAAGCATGTCTGAGCTGAAACTTCAAAAATTCATAACTAATTCACCGTTTATCTGATTGAGTCGATTTTCGGACAGGAGTTAGTTCTCGATGTCGGCTACATTTTGTTTTCACACTTCAACTTCAAAAAATGCACTTAAGTCCCTGCGATTTAGCCTGGAAAGTGACGAATTCAAGTGAATATTGGAGGCCCAATTGCACATTCAAAGCCCATTTGCTTTACCCTAATTTCCATTATATAATCACCTTCTTTTCACACAAACCAAAAAAAAAAAAAAAGGAGAGGAGAAAAAAGAGAGGAAAAACCTGGCCACAACACTGTTAGAATATCAAACTCTTTCAAGAACCCTAAAACCTTGAAATCCTTATTACAAATCCCTCTCTCACTACAAACAAGTCATCTCAGTTACAAACCAACATCTTATTACTTCTTCAGTAAGGCTGTCTTGATCTCCATGATCCAAAGGGCATAAAAGCATTCATGTCACTACTTTTTCAGTAAGGGTAAGGTTGATTTGATCTCCATGATCAAAAGGGTATAATCATTCATACATGCCATATTGTGCCTAAACATTAAATTTCTTCATATGTTGGTTTTATTTGAATTTTTATGATTTTATTTAATGTGTTCATGAGGTTGCAGATTTAGACAGGATCCCATGCAGGTTCATTAAGGAACGTTGAGGCCAAAAGCCAAATGGCCAAAAGCCAAAAGCCAAATGGCCAAAACAGAACATTTTACACATGACCCCAATACGTGGCGAGACAGATATCCTGAGAAGATTAAGGAACGTTGAGGCCAGAACACAAATGGCCAAACCACTCCAATTCACCTCCAAAAAGGGGACAGAAACCCCCCAAGGTATTGTATTTTCTTTCTTTTCCTTATTTTATTTATTTCAATTATTTCTTTTCTTAATTAATTCCTTTAATTTAACTTATTTTCATAAAATATAAAAAATAGTAAAAAACAGGAAAATCATAAAAATCAAAATGTTTATTTTATTAATATTAATTTCGCTATTATTATTTTTGTAAATAAACTCTAAACAATTAATTAGATTAATTTAGGTTTCAAAACTTTAATATTTTTCTTAATAAATTAAATATGTAGAAATTAGGTTTTTTTTAACTTTTTCATCATTTTTTTAATAAATAATTTTCTCATTATTATTATTATTAACTACTAATTTATTTTGTAAATAAACATGTACATAAATTCTTTAGTAAATTAAGTTAAACTTTAACATTTTTCTCAAATAATTAAAAATAACTTAGAATTAGGGTTTCTTTTAATTTTAATTTTAATTTTCTTATTTCATAAATACAAAAAAACCTAAAAAAACACTTCTTTTATTTCAATAAATAATTAATTAATTTTTAATTTCAATTTAATTCCAAAAGGGTCCAACGCCCTCGCTTCCAATTTTAATTCCAATTCGCGCATTTTATTTCGTATAATATTAATGTAATTCTCCCAAAGCCGTGTAATTTTATATTTCTCGCATTTTATTTCTTTATTTTATGTCAAATCGGGTCCTGGATTAAATTTGGCGATGTGGACCTGCGCCTTTGTAATAGTTTAGGAATTTTATCTTTCCGCACTTTTTAACTGTTAAATAAATGCATGCAAGAATGAATGACAAAAATAAAAACAAGCGTAGAACACCAATAACATGACAAGACAAAATAAATGAATCTGACACACAAATCACACACCACCCCTAGGGTATGCCTCACTGTTGCCTTGCCTCGAAAGGTGATCGTCGAGTAGAGGATGTCTTAGTAAGTCCTCATGATCCGGGAACCTGGCATGAGGGTAGCTTCTAAGGTATCTTCCTATTGCTCCGGTGATCACCATGTCCCGAACCTTCGAATTGACCCGAACACCTCCAACGGTGGTGCTACCTACCTCTCAATGGTGGGATGGCACTACTTTAAAGGACATTTACACAGACGAATTCCTTAGGGTAGGTAGACGACTCATGGATACTTGCTCTCTTCAAAAACAAACAAAAATCTTTTCACCAACACATTTTCAAAAGCTTTCAAAGCAAATTTTTCAAACACTCTGACGTACGAGTCGAACTGAAATTTTTCAAAGAAACTTTTTAAAACCCACATTGAAAAGCAAACAAACCATTTTTGAAAACACAAATGAGCGAGTATCTAAGAGCCCATGGATAACCATGGATAGAAAGGGTGCTAACACCTTCCCTTTCTATAATCTACCTCCCGAACCGAGAGCAATCTCTTTAAGGAATTTTTCTGTGCTTTTGTCCTTTCCATTTGGAGAAAATAAAAGACGGTGGCGACTCTTGCTTCTGCGACATTTCGCGAACCAGCGTTAAACAGTCAGTTCCAGATCCACCGATCACAGGTTCCTATCAATGGAACATTAGGATACTCTCCACATCGATCAATAATAGTCACCTCATCCATACCTTTGAGAGTCTAGATAATGTCATTATGAGAAAGAGACATCACCCTATAAGCCCAGCCCATTCCTTCTTTGTTCTTCAGCACTGACTTAGGGAGGTGCGAAATAAACCACCTCAACAATAAAGGAGCACAGCACATCAAGGTTCCCCGCTTTCGGGCAGTACGAGCATAGAGTTGATGAAGAATGTCACCCAAGAGAGTGGGTACAGGGTTCTGAGAGATGAAGATCTTTATAGCATTCACATCAACAAAAGTGTCAGGATTCGGAAACAATACCAGACCATAAATCAGAAGAGCCAAAATGTCCTCAAAGGCCTTAAAGTCTAAGCTATCCCAGAAGTAATTAGCCTTGCCAACCAAAAACTTAGTCAAAAAACCTTTTGTTCCACTCCTAGTCTCCCAATTAGCCATTACCTCTTCTTTGGTCAAATGAAGGGCTGTAGCAATTTCTTCAGGCCTAAGATTCTTCTCCCAAGCAGTAAACAGGGTCTGCTCCAAAACAGAGATACCGAGCAGTTCAGAGAACTCTTCTAGGGTAGGAACCAGTTGAGAGTCTTGAAAAGTAAAACAGTGGTACAACGGATCATAGAATTGGACCAGAACACTCATCATCTGCTCTTCCAATTTATAGGTGACCAAACTGAGAAGAGAACCATGCCTCCTGATGAAGGAAGTAGTGTCTGGCATCCTGACAACCAACTCTTTAAGCAAGGTAGGGACTTGGACAAAGTTGATCCGGATAGTATTCTTACGCATGGGCATCATGATGACCTACAAAACAGAGCAAAGATGAAACCCTCTTGTCTTTGAAATAGGTTAGTCCTTATGCAAGATGTATGCAATGCTATGATGTCATGATGTCATGATAGTAAGCACACCACAAGTATCCACAAATAGCAAACATGGTAAAGGCACACAAGTCACACTAAGAGCCCTTAGATTTCAGGCTGGCATGGAGCTTAGGCACTACCCTCTTTCAGTTCAGTTGGTTTAAACCTGTCCTAAAAATAGTATCCGGGTTCTAGAGGATCTCAATATCACTGACTACCCTCAATCGGTCATAATTCCAGTTTAGCAACCTTTTCTTGCGGCCGGAATCATCACGAGAGTTTAGTCTCAATGAGTGTAGCATACTGCTACTGTTCTATGGCCAAGTTGGTCAATTTAAGGTTCTAAGGTCAATTGGTGCTTAATGACCCCTTAGAAGACCCATATTCTCCTCGTTCTAACACAAGGGATATCGGTACAGACTAAAGTGCCACACCAACGTAGCTACTGCTTCAACCGTGTCGGTCTATGCCGGATAGTTCCCTCACAGTTTATTGTTACTTACCTAAAGGGTATCCCCAGATCCGTGTTAGGATCTATAGAACTCCAATACAAGCCCATAAATATAAATCATATAAAGCATACAATTGAAAACACAATGATCTAATCCTAAGGTACACCCCACTTTTAATAATCCCCAGCAGAGTCGCCAGTTCTGTGATCGGTGGGAATGAGAACTGAATATTTTGGAATGCTGGTTCGTGTTTTGCGTTTGTTTTTGCAAAATGTCGCGGTAAGCAAGAGTCGCCACCGTCTTTTATTTTATCCAACAAGGAAAGGACAAAAGCACAGAAAAATTCCTTTTTGAGATGTTTCTCGGGTTCGGGAGGTAGATTATAGAAAGGGAATGTATTAGCACCCTTTCTATCCATGGTTATCCACGGGCTCTTAGGTACTTGCTCATTGTGTTTTCAAAAGTTTGCTTTTCTTTGTGTTTGTGGGTTTGAAAAGAGTTTTGGTTTGAAGAAAGTGTAGGTGCGAAAAGTTTTGTTTTGTTTTAAAAGGAGCAAGTACTTAAGAACCATCTACCTACTCGAAAAGGGAATTAAATTGTGCTAATGTCCTTTGGATAATGTTATTCCACTATTGAGGAGCAGGTAGCATCGTCGTTGGAGTTTTCGGGTCAATTCAATTAAGGGACGTGTGGTCACTAAAGCAATGTTAGGACGCCTTAGTGGTAACCCTAATGTCTTAGATCATTTTTTCCGAGGCAACCGTTTCGAGGCAACTTATGATCTTTGGACAAGAGGGCGACCTCTAAAACTTCCTATACTCAATGACCACGTTCGAGGCAACCAAGTGAGGTGTACCCTAAGAGTGGCATGTGCGAGTGTGTTATTTCGATTAATTTTATCTGTACATGTTATGGGCGAGCTATGTTGATTTTAAGTTCATACATTGGATCTTGTCATGCATTTCCTATTATCATACATCTAATAGTTAATATTGTGCGGAAATTAAATTGCGAGAAATTAAATCTAAGCTATTACAAGGCGTCGGGTATTTACATCGCCAAAAACAAACCCTTTAATTTAAATTGCGGAAAGTAAAAATAAAGCGATAAATAAATAAAGTCCTAATTAAAAGGTATTACATACTAGAAGCACTTACAATATTGGAAATAAATGGATCGCGTGCAAGAAAATTAAATCGGCGTATTTTTTAGGGTTTTGACCCTTTTTTGAAAGAAAGCATGTTTTTTTGTTATTTTTGGAAATTATGGAATTAAATTAAACGAACAATTAAATTAAATTAAATAATGAAAATATTTTTGGATTTTTGAGTATTTAAAGAAATAAAATAAATTAATTAAAGCTAATAAAAACCTAATTATCTAAATTAATTTTAATTATTGCAAAAATATTAGAGTTATTTCCTAATTAAACTAAATTAATTGAATTAATATTTATTTACAAAAATAAAGTGCTGAATTTAATTTTAATAAATAAAATATATTTTTTTGTTTTTGATTTTATGAGGAAAATTATTAATTATTTTGGTTAGTATTTAATTAAAAATAAAAATAAAACAAATGAATAAATAAAATATTAAAAGAAAAGAAATAACCAAAAGGGGGGTGTTGGGCCCAATTTGAGTGTAGAATCAGCAATTTTCCAGGCCCAAACATAAGCAGCCTTGTTTACTTTTTCAATCCAGTGTGCGCCTTTGACTAGGGAACATGATGGTCCCCT
Organism: Vicia faba; assembly: GCA_948472305.1. Lineage (NCBI taxonomy): Eukaryota > Viridiplantae > Streptophyta > Magnoliopsida > Fabales > Fabaceae > Vicia > Vicia faba. Next base: position 177,662,373 of record OX451740.1, read on the forward strand.
CATTCCTGGCCACCAGATCTGGCCTGAAGGCCATCTGACGTGTTGATATTTGCAAGCGTATGGTGGATCCCCCTTTGGATGTCACATAGAATCACCTAAAGAAAAATTGAATAAATGTTTTGGGGGACCTGGGATTCGAACCCAGGTCCCAATGGATATTGACACGCCTCCCTTACCAACTCAGCTGGCTTGCTTAATTGTTATAAAAATACACAACAAATATTATATGGAAAACTCAATTATTATGCTGGAAAATAAAAAAAAGTGGCGCGAGTTTTGAATGGCCCAATAAGGAGAAGACGCGTGGTCGTCTTCTTCAACAAGTCCCTGGTTATTTACCTGCGGATTTTTATCCGCAGGAAGATCCGTGGGATCGTTCTAAAATCACTTCTAGGTCATGTAAACGCACACTAAGAGTATCAACGTGATCGTATGTCTTCCCTAAACACAAATATGGCCATGGTTTGCCTTGATTGTACCTGTACCAAGAATACCTAAAAACAAAACAAGAAAACCCTAGGTTCGGGTATTACAATACAGGCTCTGAAAATAAAATTAAATAATGCAGGATGCTTAGAAATTATGCAAGAATCACAAATATATCAAAAAAATGGCAAAAAGATGCAACATAATCGATTCACGATCCCATGTACAAGGCCATGTTCGTGGTGACTTACAGCGAGTTTGGGGATGCTTCAAGGCTTGGTTTTGATTGATATCGCTTCAGGGGATTGCTAGCAAGAGAGCTATGTGTAGATTTGGCTTTGAATCATGCTCTAAGATGGATTTCGGATTCCAAGTTTTCAAGCTTTTTCTCAAGTTCTGTCTGGCCGTTTCTGCAGTTCTTAGGGCGTGTTCTTGTTATGCTTGGCTTGTACATGTATATGGGAGTGAATTAGGTCAAGAGTTGGACTTTAATCCATGTGCATTCAAGGTTTTGAGATTTGATATGATCACCATTGATAAGCTTTCCATAAATGCCTCAAATCTGATTTTTTATGCACAACAATGCTTGATTCGGATTTGATTTGGTTCATGATGATAATTGAAGTCTATACCAATCAAAAAATCTCATTCCATTAATTTTTGGATTTTATTTGAATTAATATTGATTTAAAATGAATTAAATCAATAAAAATTAAATAAAATAGAAAAATAAATGATTGGTCATGAAACTTAAGATGGAACACGTGTGTGGTATGACAAGACCAAATCAAGTGGAAAAAAGTGAGCCCTTTTGTCAAAAATTGGAGTTTTGAGGATAGTTGACTTTTGGCAATCTTGGAAAAATGCCCAACTTCAATAATGCATAACTTCTTCAATTTTGAACTTTTGGAGGTGTTCTTGGACTTTTTAGAAACCTTGAAATGTCTTCTAACCAACCCTTTTTGTATCATCTCATTTTGATATTCAATGCTCAAGTTATAAGCTTTGTAAAAAAAGGTGTTTTTGTTGACTTTCAAAAATGACCTATAATGTCCAAATTTGTAACTTCTTGTGAGTGCATTTCTTGATCTTGGGGTGTGAAGATGGATTGTAGGAAATTGCATCCTCTTCAAAATGAGCTTTGGATGGTTCATTTCTCGTAAAGTATGAGAAATTTATGCTTAGTCAAAGTTGAGTTGACTTTTCCTACAAAACCCTAATTTAGCAACTTTTGAATCTTGATGAATCTTGAGCAATCCTTGATGAATCATGATCAACCCTTGATCAAATGATGAATTATCCTTCAAAATGAGAATGTTGACAAAAAATATTGAGGTTTGACTATTTGTAGGTCACAGTTGACTTTTGCCCTAACACAGTCGATTTTTGGACTTCTTGAGCAATTGACTGACCAAACTTTCTCTGCAAGGCTTGCAATTTGACATGGATAAACTTGAGAAAATATTAGGACATTGGGGAGAATTTGAGACCATTTGGATGTGAGGACCTTGATGCAACACAAAACCCTAATTTTGAATTGACTGCCTTAGGAGGTGATTTGACTGTCCAACTCTTGAGCCATCTTGAACAACTTGGAGATGATTCTTGACCTATCTTGAGAAATATGGGAGGGAAAATATTGGGGTACAACAAAGAGCCATTGCTTAAAATGCTTGAGATTATGAAAGAATTAGAAAGTGTAAGAGAGTATGAAAGACTTATAAAGTGTAAGAGAGTATGAAAGACTTAGAAAGTGTAAGAGATTATGAAAGATTTTGTAGCAGAGAGTGAGACTTGTGTGGGTGTGAGAGATGTATGATATGATATGTATTTATAGGCAAAAAAAATTTATAGAGTGGTTGCTGGTGCTTGCGTGCATGCGAAGCGTCACTCTTGCAGGAAAGGTGGCAGCCTAGGGGGTTACATATCTGCATGCATGTACAAAAATGAAAGGTGTCACTCTTGCAGGCTAGGTGGCAGCCTAAGGATGTAACACGATTGGACAGTAAGGGAGGCGCCATTGGACTTGGAGAAAGAGTACAAAAATGAATGGTGTCGTCATCCCAATTGGCGAATAAGAGGTATCCTTGGTTGCAGGCTAGGCTCAGGCAACGTGATAGCCTTTGGGATGCCATGTCTGAATGCATGTAACCCTATTGGAGGTGATGGGAGGAGACTTACAAGATACAATATAGGTGCAGAGTAGGCGCGGGCTAGGTGGCAGCCTAGGGGGTTACATATCTGCATGCATGTATCACGATTGGACAGTAAGGGAGGCGCCATTGGACTTGGCGAAAGAGTACAAAAATGAATGGTGTCGCCATCCCAATTGCCGAATAAGAGGTGTCCTTGTTTGTAGGCTAGGCTCAGGCTACGTGACAGCCTTTGGGATGCCATGCCTGAATGCATGTAACCCTATTGGAGGTGATGGGAGGTGACTTACAAGATACAGTATAGGTGCAGAGTAGGCGCAAGCTAGGTGGCAGCCTAGGGGGTTACATATCTGCATGCATGTATCACGATTGGACAGTAAGGGAGGCGCTATTGGACTTGGCGAAAGAGTACAAAAATGAATGGTGTCGCCATCCCAATTGGAGAATAAGAGGTGTCCTTGGTTGCAGGCTAGGCTCAAGCTACGTGACAGCCTTTGGGATGCCATGCCTGAATGCATGTAACCCTATTGGAGGTGATGGGAGGAGACTTACAAGATACAGTATAGGTGCAGAGTAGGCGCAGGCTAGGTGGCAGCCTAGAGGGTTACATATCTGCATGTATGTATCACGATTGGACAGTAAGGGAGGCGCCATTGGACTTGGCGAAAGAGTACAAAAATGAATGGTGTCGCCATCCCAATTGGCGAATCAGAGGTGTCCTTGGTTGCAGGCTAGGCTCAGGCTACGTGACAGCCTTTGGGATGCCATGCATGTAACACTATTGGCAGCCTTGAGGGTTACATCCTTACTTAATTGAAATTTTTAGTCTTACGTTTATCATAACATTGATTCACTTAATTTGTCAAATCTTCTAACCTTTAAACGTTCTTACTATCAAACCTTCAAACAATCAAACATACAAACCTTCGAATAACTCATAAAGTTCAAACATTCCAACCTTCAAACCTTACAACATTCAAACCTTCATACAATCAATAAACTTCAAACATTCCAACCTTCGAATAACTCATAAAATTCAAACATTCAAACCTTCAAACCTTCAAACCTTCAAACAATCCTACGCAATGGCCTCTGCACCACAATTTGTCGTCAAATCACATTTCAACGGTGAGACATACATTTGTCCCACCGCTGGGTTTTTGTTTAGAGACACAGACAACATCAGATTTCTCTTAAACGGGAAAGCCAATTTCTCGTACTTCAAAAAACGATTAGAGGCCAAACTTGGACGAGGCCCGGTGACCCAGATATTTTATCAGAATCCAGTTTTTTTTGGAAACAACCAAGTAATTTTTTATAAGGTTGAAGTTCAAGATGACGAGGATCTCCAGAATATGTTTTCCAGCCATGTGTATTATGGGTACGACTCTATTGAGTTGTACGTTATGCTGCGAGAGCCTCAGGTGACACAAGTGGTTGATCCTTTGGAGAATGAACAAGCTGAGGTAGATGCAGTTGATGAAGAAGAAGAAGATGACGAGTTAGAGTTTGATGAAATGATGAATGATGATTCCGACGATGATGGCATACCTAGTATTCCTGCAAACGAAATCTACACACCACCTCCGCACATGACAAACTTCAACATGGGCGGAGATGAACCTTCTACTGACTTATTTTTCAATCCGTATATGCAGTCGGATGAAAATTTAAAAGAGAAGGACAAGTTTCATAACAAAGAGGAATGCATCAGAGCCATAAAAAAATTCCACATGCTCAACTCGGTTGATTTTAAGGTGGACCGTGTCAACCCGGAAAGGTACAAGATCAAGTGTGTCCACCCTGACTGTATGTTCAAGCTGACTGCATCATACAAATTAAGAGGTGATTGATGGGTCATAGGTTCCATGACTACCCACACTTGTGTAAGTTCTACTCAATCACAGGACCACCGAAAACTTAACTACGATCTCATCTGTCAAGAAATCCTACCCCTGGTCAGCAACGACCCATCTTTGAAGGTGAAAACAATCATCTCCCACATCACCACGGTTTTTAACTACACTCCGTCTTACCGTAAGGTGTGGTTAGCAAAGACTAAGGCGATTGAAAAGGTGTACGGAAACTGGGAGGAGTCATACCAAGAACTTCCTCGCTACCTAAATGCACTCAAGACGTATTCTCCGGGTACTGTTTACATTCTGGAAACAGTGCCTCCATACGCCCAAGATGGTAGTCTACTAAACGACAACGGAATATTCAGTTGAGTGTTTTGGGCATTTCAACCATGCATCATAGGGTTTGCATCATGCAAACCAATTATACAAATTGATGGGACTTGGTTGTATGGGAAGTACAAAGGCACGCTACTGATGGCAGTTGCACAAGATGGCAACAACAACATTTTCCTCATTACCTTTGCCCTTGTCGAGGAGGAGACCGGTGGTGCTTGGAGTTTTTTTCTGAAAAATCTGCAGACACACGTGGCTCCTCAACCAGATCTCTGTTTGATCTCGGACAGACATGCCTCCATTGAAAGTGCCTACAATAATCCTGCAAACGGTTGGCATGACCCTCCTTCTACGCATGTCTATTGCGTTAGGCATATCGTCCAGAATTTCACGAGGGAAATCAAGGACAAAACATTAAGGAAAGCGGTTATGAATGCGGGATATGCATTGACACAACCCACATTCAAATATTACCGCAATGAGATCCGTTTGTCAAATTCGGAAGCCGGTAGGTAGATCGACAATATTCCGGTGGGAAAATGGACTAGGTCACACGACAATGGCCAAAGATGGGGGCACATGACAACGAATCTTATTGAATCAATGAATGGGGTATTCAAAGGCATATGAAACCTCCTGATCACTGCTTTGATAAAATTTATGTATTTTAGGATGGCTGCGTTATTTGCCAAAAGAGGTGAAATATGGAATGCAGTGTTGCAATCTGGACAACTATGGAGTGAAAGCTGCATGAAATACATTAAGGCAGAAAGTGCCAAAGCCAACACTCATATGGTTATACGGTTTGACCGACACAGCCACAACTTCATTGTGAAAGAGACAATCGACCACAACGAAGGCCTGCCAAGACAAGAATATATGGTCATGCTACCTTCTCGTTGGTGCGATTGTGGCAGGTTTCAAGCATTTCGTATGCCTTGCTCTCATGTCATTGTCGCTTGTGCTCATACCCATCAAGATGCGCTGCAACTTCTGTCAAACATTTACAAATCTGAAATGTTGCTTAACGTTTACAACAACAACTTTCCTTTGGTAGCAAAACCAGATTATTGGCATGCATACGACGGCGAAATAGTGTGGTACAATGACCAAATGCGAAGGAACAAGAAGGGTCGTCCCAAAAGTAAGCGCATCACAACAGAAATGGACGATCTTGACAAGTTGGAAAGAAAGTGTGGTTTATGCCGTCAGGTCGGACACAATCGCAAAAATTGTCCGAATCGGGCGTCTGCCTCGACCACATAAAAATTGTAATACATAAAATCTTTCCTTAATTATGTTGTAAACATTAGGGTTTACCGTTAACAGATTTTGCTACAATAAATATTGCGCGTACAAGAAAAATTAACGATATTCCGTCTACGATGTTACAACTGTTAACACAATTTCATCTGACCCATGCATCATCAACATTACATCGCTGTCTGTTTTGACTTCCTCCAACCATACATTAGGTCTTCCTGTCGCATGTGAGGTTGTTGTTCATTTTCGCTGGATCCTTCGAATTTTTTCCCCCTCCGCAATGTCTCCATCTAGCCATCGCATCAACTCCCGCTTCAGACGCTCCATGGAGTGAATGTGCCAGAATTTCATTTTCATCGCAGGTTTCGTGGCGGAGAAGATAACGTAACCATCTCTGCTAAAAATCATGGGCGACGTCATGACGCAAATAACAGAGTAAAAAATAAAAATACAGTGCGAGAAAGTGTGCGGAATTTCGGAGAAACGGATGAATTATTTATAAAACAGCATTTTGCCCTAGTTTTGCCCTAGGAGCCAAGTGAGATGGCGCCTCCTCTCACTTTTAAGGAGCGTGCACCATCTCACTTGGCTTAAAGTGAAGGGAGGCGCCAAGTGAGATGGCGCCTAGGACAAATATATGGGTGGAGGCGCCAAGTGAGATGGCTCCTCCTTTGAGGAGTCATCCGAAATATGATTATTTGCATAATTTTTTCCGAAACGCGATTATTTGCGAAATATTATTTTAATACTAAAAAATTCATACAATGATTATAATGTACTATGATGTAAATATAACTTTCTAGAGAATTATTTTTAATGTAAAACAATCTCTTATCTCTAACATAATATAATTTACATATTCATGCATAGTTGTTGTAAACAAATTTTACACGAACATTCAAGTATATCTCACTATGCATTGTAGTTTTAATGCATTACCACAGTAAAATATTAAATCTATTTCAGCGATAATATAAAACGGATTATAATTATTTTTTGTTAACTAATGCAACCTATGATATTTTCTTTTAAGGAATATACATTGTAATGTTATTGTTTTTTCTCTATTAATTCTTATACATTGTATTGTTATTGTTTTTTTCTCTATTAATTCTTATACATTATTTTATTATTATTGTGAATATTTTTCAGCTTTATTTTTAATACCATATATTTAGTGTTCTTCAAAAAATCGTGAATTAAACTGAATTAAGTTAAAATGATTAAACCGTTATGTTGATTATTGAATCAAATCATATTACACAAATAATTTTAGAATTAAATCAAAATTAAAATTAAACTGAATCGAAATTGAAATCGAACTAAATCAAAATTAAAAAAAAAAGATTAAAAATAAATTTTAATTTTTTCTAAAAAAATATTTTAACGGTTCGGTTCAGAAAATTTATTTTTTAACAGTTCGGTCAGAATTTTGAAAATGTATATTAAACTAATAATTTTGATTTGATTCAATTCTGAATAAATTAAAACAGTTCAATTTAATTTGAATAAATTTTTATTATAGTTTAATTCAGTTCGGTTCGATTTTTTTTATGGAAGCATATAATAAACCTACATATATCACAACAACATCCATATGAGTGACTTTAAAGAGAAATTTAGATTTTCTTTTATTGAATTCAAAATTATTTATACTCTTTTTATATAAAAAAATAGAGTTAAGAGACCAAAAAAAAGTATGGTCTTAAATAAATAATAAGTATAAAAGTTAAATTATATTTTAATTATAATAACATTATAAATTAATTGACAATATAAAAATTATTTACACTAATTAATTTTATATATGAAATCTTGACCAATTTTTTTATATGTGAAATTTATTGAATAGTATCAATAAAAATGTTTTTTTTCGAAATTTAATATTAAAATTAAAAGTCTAATTAATATGTATTGATAATGTAAAATATTCTATATTATTTTTAAAATAATTTTAAAATTTAAATATGATTTAATAAAATACTATCGAAAATTGGTTAATAGTGTGAAATAACTTTAAATAAATATATTTTATTTTCTCTAGAACTAGTATCATGATATAATATTGTTATTTGAAAAAGGAAAATGTTTGTTTTAAAAAATATACAATGTCATTTCTAAACATATTTATAAATGAAAAGTAATTTAGTAATATTTAAATTCAATATTCATGCATAGTTGTTATAAATCAATTTACAATGTTTGTTTTAAAAAATATACAATGTCATTTTTAAACATATTTATAAATGAAAAGTAATTTAATAATATTTAAATTTAATATTCATGCATAGTTGTTATAAATCAATTTACTATGTATATGCAGAGGGATTAGTTTTAAGAGATTAATTATTATGCATTTCACTGTAAAAAAAATTATAATTATAATTTATTATTATTATTTCTTTTGAATTATTTTATATATGATTAAAATAAAAATTAAATTTCTTTTCAATATTTAACGTTTACCATTAATTGAGTATATAAAATCATTTTAAATTATCAATGTATTTTAATTAAATTTTAGTTTTATTGTATTTCTATATTAAAATATTTAATTATTCAACAATAATATAAAAGAAAAAATTTAGATGTGATTTATATTTTTTTCAATGACAAGTATATAATTTTTTTTATACATATACAATTTCTTTCTATTTTTACTCTTTAATAGATATTTAAATATATTTATCGTATTTTTATTGGAGAAAAATATAAACCACACCTATAAAATTATATCTAAGTATTTTCGTAATATAAAACACAATGTGTGTATAATAATAATAAGAATTAATTTTTTAATAATTAATATATTATATAATAGTTTTTTAAGGAAAAAATATGTATGAGTAGAAAAAGAATAAAAATAATTTATTTCTCTTTCATTTCTTATACATTGTATTGTTTTTTTGAGGAAAATACATTGTATTGTGGCAGTAAATACTTTTCAGCTTTATTTTTCTTAAAGAAGATATAATATAATATCATTTTTTAAAAAGGAAAATATTTTAAAAAAAATATATATACACAATATCATTTTTTAACATATTTATAAAAAAAAAGTAATTTAACAATATTTAAATTCAAAAACATTATTTTAACAGGTGTAAAATGTGTAGTGGAGTTTTATAAATAGAGTCCTTAAGAGTAATACCAAATCAACCCAAGAAAACGGAAAGCATTGCGGCATTAAAACTAATCCAAGTTCTCATTTCGTTCCGTTACGTTCCGTTCCGTTTTGGAACTTGCAGATCATAAATTTCAAACTCTAATAACACTCGCTTAGGTTCCTTCCCATCATCGCCGCCGCACTCATGAGTCCCCAGCCACCAAAATCCCACCGTCGCCGCCAATCCAACACCCCCAAAACACCACCAACTCTCCCCGAAGAGCTCATCACCGATATCCTCTCCCGCCTCACTGTCAAACATCTGATGCAGATGAAATGCGTGAGTAAATCCTGGAACACTCTCATAACCGATCCTGTTTTCACCAAAATGCATTTCAGTAGATCTGCATTGAATCCATTTTTTTCGTTAATATCTAATAATTTATCCGCTCGGGACGGTGATTGCAGTTTCGTAACCGTTCCGGTTAATCGGTTACTCGAAAACCGCTATATCACCGTTCCCAAGAGTCCTTACTTCCGATTGAGGGATAAGGAGTGTCGCGATGTTGTTGGATCTTGCAATGGATTGGTTTGTTTGATTGGTTATTCGATTAACGAGTGGACTAAGTATAAAAGAGTGTGGTTCCGTTTCTGGAACCCTGCTACTAGATCAATATCGGAAAAATTAGGTTATTTTTTTTATTATGATAAGAATGAAAGAAAATCTATTAAGTTTGTGTTTGGTTATGATAATTCAACTGATACTTATAAGGTGGTGATGTTGCGTTCGGGTTGTGAGAGTGATCCTGAATCGAAAGTCAGTGCGAAAGCGTTTAGTTTCGGGGGTAATGTTTGGAGAAACATTCAGAGTTTTCCTGTGGTTCCGCTTCAATTGGTTATGGATCCGAGGGAGAACAATGGTGTTGTGAAGGAGAATGATGGTATTTATTTGAGTGGCAGTATTAATTGGTTAGCTTATCGTGATGACGATAACCTAAGGAAGGATAATCCGGTTGAGAAATATGTGATTGTTTCTCTTGATCTTGGTACGGAGACAAACACACAGTTTTTGCTCCCGGAAGGTTTTGAGAAGGAGTCATATGTAGGGCCAAGTGTTTGTGTGTTGAAAGATTCCCTTTGTTTTTGTCATGATTTGGATTTGACGGATTTTGTTATATGGCAGATGATGGAATTCGGAAATGAAAAGTCTTGGACTCAGTTTCTTAAATTTAGTTATCATAGTGTTCGGATGAATTATGAATTTGGACTTCCGCTTTTGAAATTAATGCCGTTGCATCTATCTGAGAATGGTGATACGGTGGTGTTAGCAAACAACCGACAAGACCGAGTAATTCTCTATAACCGGAGAAATAACAGAGCAAGGAAAACTATACTTAATACTAAGATATGTTGGCCCTCCCTCAAGGATTATGTTGAAAGCTTGGTTTCAACTTCTTGAAAGTAAGTTCCTATCTAATGATTTATACATTGGTGTGAATTTATGATACTCTATGTACTTGGTATTGAATTTGTTTCAATAGTGTCATTATTTACTTTACCTCAAAATTCTGTCATAAATATGTTGAATCAATGAACTTATCATGTTACCATGCCTAGAACTCTGTTATCTATGTATAGTTTAAGCATATAATGTTCTTGCGAATCAATAATGTTGTTGATTCAAGTACTTGGTTTCATTTGTGATTATTTCTTTAACTTTGTCTTAGATTTGCCGAATTAGTTACGCCCATAACAATTTATAACAGTTTTGGAAGTGAGAATTAGTTATTTCTATGCCTAATAATGATATATTGCTATAGATTCTAGTTTTTATTATATTAACACAAAAACCCTTGCATCACATGCAAGTGCACTTGTATTATTGCATCACAGTTGAAGCTAACTTTTGTCATAAAGGGATATGGCTTCACTTTTGAGGTTTAGGCCTCCACTTTTCTATGGTCTCTGTTCTTTTTGTGTTTTGATGTTTCATTCTCTTGCTTAACAGGATTTCTTTTTGAACCTCAACTTTGAGCATACTCAATGTCATTCTCTTGCTTAACAGGATTTCTTTTTGAACCTCAACTTTGAGCAAACTCAACGTCATTCTCTTGCTTAACAGAATTTCTTTTTGAACTATAGATCCACAACCTCAACTTTGAGCAAATTCAACGTTATTGATGATACATGTCAGGATGGAAGGATGAAAGAGGCTTATTGGAGCTAACTTCACTGCACTTCATCTTTAGTAGTAATTCTTTTATACAAGACATTAATGGCCCTCTTGATTTCTGTTTATGATTTTTTTGGAAACATTTGTAGCAACTTATTGCTTAATAATTACACTGTCTTACAATTCTGTATCTGTTTGTGTAACTATCATCTTCCCTGAGATTTTATTTTTCTATCTGAATGAAATTACGGAGACAAATACATATTTATAAATGATTATGTGTTTCTTGTTTGTTTCCTTTCATTTTGGATCCCTACATTATAGTATCATACTGATTTAACTATGTAGTTATGTAGCTTTTCACATTTAGACAAATATTAGCTTTTCCCATATCGGGTCATGCTAACATGTGTTAAAGATATTATAATTAGAAAAATTTAAATGTAATTAAATATAATAAAGTCATATTTAAAATTTCAAAGTATTGAATGCAGGCATTCTAAGAAAATATTTCTACAAAGAACTTATTAACTTGTATGTCTTTGGGGCACATGTTAGCTTTTCTCATATCTTAATTGTGTCCATATTAGACTTTAAAACTTCAAAGTATTGAATGCATGCGTTCTAAGAAAATATTTTTACGAATAGTTTATTAATTTGTGCCTTTGAGACATATGTTAGCTTTTCTCATATCTTAATTGTGACCATCCTAGAGCTTGTCTAGATATTGGATTTACGGTAGATGGCCCGTGCTTGGTGAGGTAATATGAAATGTGAGAACATTCTGGTTAGACTAATGGCTTGAAGTTATGGTCGATGAGATTATTGAATCTTGCTTCTGAAATGCTTCTGAAATACAGATTAAGTGATGAGTAGAATTCTAGTTTAAACAAAATTGAGTAACTACAAATCTTAGATTTCGGTTGAAGTAATTATACGTAATCATCTCGTAGTTGGTACAAGTTTCATCGTCTGTGTACATGATTATTGGACATAGCGTTATATATAGATTGATGGACAAGTTTTGTTGCACACTTTATTGACTGCATGGGATTTTTAGCTAATGACAGTCGGATATGGAAGGCTCCTGCAATCGACTGAAAGAAACTACATATTTATAGAGTTTAGTGTTCTGGACTGGGCCCGCCCTAGCCCAAAAGCAAGAACAAAGGCCCAATCCAAGCAGCTCCTCGAGGAACGCGCGCCCGCAGATTCCCGCCAGTGCGCCCGACCGCAGACTGCAGTCGTGCTCGCCGTTGCCCGCGACACCTGGTGTCCTCGACCACGGGAACTCCAGCTCGAGCCCCGCTCGAGCACTCTCCTCGTAGGACAGATTATGACCGTTACCAAATCAACTAAACTCCGGAAAGACCGCGTCCTCGTCCCTCCTCATTCTTCGCAGAACATCACCAGGAAGGGGACCACGTGCGGGGCCCCACTACACACGTAGAACCTGGCAGTTCCTTTATTGGGCCCGTTCTGGCCGGCCTAGTGAGGGGACCTTGGCCCAGCGCTGGGGACTATAAATACCCTTTGTTTCCAGAGGGTCAGGTATTCATCTCTTACGCATACACACACTTTTTGCCTGCTCATTCCGTCACTCATTTTAGCATCAGAGTGTCTTGCAGGTACCCCCCCCATCTCACTCAAGTTTCTGCCCGAGCCAGTCGTAACGGTCCAAGCCTGAAGAATCAATTCATAAGTTCCTTCACTGCGTCTCGGCGACACCCAAAGACCGAGGCAGCACTCGAGGCCATCATCCAGAGACAAGATGAAATCTTGAGAGAATTTATCAATCGCTTCAACCGCGAAGCCATACAGGTCCCCTGCGCGGACCACATGAAAAAGTATTTACTGGAGAGGGGGCTCCTCCCCGGCACAGAATTTAGAAAGGCGGTGGGCATCGAACCACCCCGGACATTCGATGCTCTCCTCGAGAAGGCCCGGGCGTATATGGATTACGAGGAAAGGGAGGCGGCCAACAGAGCCCGAGACCCCAGAACTCGCGGATCCAGCAGCAACCCGCGCCAAGAAGTCGCTCCTCCTCGACAAACTGGGGAGAAAAGAAAAGAGGACAGACCCTGAGAAGTCCGCGAACAGAGAGGGCCCTCGGGGTGCTTCACAGAATACACTCCGCTCACACTTCCCGCGAGCGCATCTTGGCGGAGTGTGCCAGCACGGACTTCAAAGACGGCAGCGTCAAACGCCCCCGACCTGCTCCTGCCAAGCCCAGAGTAGACAAGAGCAAGTACTGTTAGTACCATAGGAGCCATGGTCATCTGACTGAAGACTGTGTCCACCTCAAGGACGCCATCGAAAACCTCATCAAGGGAGGGAGGCTCGCCCAATACCAGCGAAACGACGCTCCTCGTCGTGACGCCCGAGAGACAAGAGAACCGGAGGAAGACGCCCGACCATCTGACGAGTCGATCCCCGTCCAGACCGCCTTCTCCGTCACCAGACCGGAGGACTTCTACGTCCCCGAACACCTGCAGGAGCCGCTCACGACACACAGCAGGTGGGAATACTTTCCCTCCGCCATGGTCATCAATGGTGGAGGATTCAACGACCTAACTATCAATTCGGACAAGAGAAAGCTTGATGAACTGGTCGACTCGGCACCTCCGTAGACAGTAACCTTTGAAAGGGTAAAAGGTAGGTCGGAGCCTATCACCTTTTACCTCGAAGAGCTCCCCGGAGGAGTCCCCAACGCAGTCATTCCTCTACTGATAAGAGCGAGAATGGCTAACTTTGATGTGCACCGCATCCTCGTCGACGAAGGAAGTTCCGTCGACGTGATGTACAGTCAATTATTCTGGACTCTGCAGCTAGACGACTCGCACCTCTCGCCGTATGTAGGGTCGAACTTACAGGGCTTCAAAGGCTCGACCTCCAAGCCTTAGGGATATGTCGAGCTCATGGTTACCTTCGGTGAGGGCACGACGACGAGGCAGGTTAAGGTACGCTTCCTCGTCATCGACTGCCCGTCCCTCTACAACTGCATCCTGGGGAGACCAACACTGGCAGAACTAACCGCGGTGCCCTCCACCGTCCACTTGAATATGAAGTTCTACACCAAGAGGGCACGGGTGGCCACCATCCAGGGGGACCTAGCTGCTGCTCGAAGGTGTTTCAACGCCGCATCTAAAGGACGCGACACTGTCGATACCGGGACAAGGCCCGCCAAGAGACCAGCGACGACACGACAGGAGCCCGACAAATCAGAGCTCGCCAAAGTAGAAGACCAGAGAGCTCCCGCAAAGGTCGACTCCATAGCTCTGAATACTCGTTTCGATCAGGACGAACCTCCCAACGACGAGCAAATCCCCCTCCGACCAATCCCGAACGGGGACTTCGAGCTCGTCCCCCTCGGTGCAGACCCAAGCAAAGGAGTGAAGATTGGCATCGACCTCCCCGACCTGGCAAGGAAGCAGATCAAAGCCTGCTTGCGCGAGAATGTTGATTTATTCGCCTGGAGCGCCGCGGAGATGCCCAGACTCGACCCCGAGGTCGCCTGTCACCGTCTCGCCATAGATCCTGCCGCTAAGGCAGTAGTACAACGTAGGCGTAGGCAGTCTCCAGAGAAAACGGAGGTTGCTGAAAAGTTGTAAAAGACCTCCTAGAGGCGAATTTTATTTCTGAAGCCCGGTATTCAACCTGGTTGTCAAACGTTGTACTAGTTAAAAAGAATAATGGAAAATGGCGGATGTGTGTTGACTATACCGATCTCAACCGGGCATGCCCGAAGGATGCTTTCCCTTTACCGAACATAGATATGTTGGTCGACAACTCGGCCGACTACAAGATATTGTCATTCATGGATGCCTATTCAGGCTACAACCAAATCGCAATGGCCATGGGCGACAAACATTGCACTGCCTTCATGACCAGCTCGGGCAATTATTACTACAACGTAATGCCCTTTGGACTAAAGAACGCAGGGGCAACTTACCAATGTATGATGAACAGAGTGTTCCACAAGCAAATCAGAGACATGCTTTAGGTTTACATGGACGACATGATCGTCAAGTCCCGAGCAGACACCGATCATGCAGCACAACTCAAGGCAGTCTTCGCCCAAGCGAGACAATGTAAGATGAGATTCAACCCCGAAAAATGCACGTTCGGAGTCAAGGCGGGGAAATTCCTCGGGTTCTACCTAGCAGAACGAGGAATTGAAGCCAATCCCAACAAATGTCGAGCCTTCTCCGACCTCCCGACACCTACGTCCAAGAAATCAATACAAGTCATGAACGGTATGCTCACGTCACTGTCCCGCTTCGTCGCAAGATCCGCTCAGCACGCCCTCCCCTTCTTCAGACTCCTCCGCAAAGAAGCAGCCTTCGAATGGACCGAGGAATGTGAACGGGCACTGAGCCACCTAAAACAAAGTCTATCCCAACCACCCGTACTGTCTCGACCACTCGACGGGGAGCCTTTATTCCTATACTTGGCCGTCTCGAACGAGGCCATCAGCGCGGCTCTCATTCGCGAGACCACCGACGGGCAGAAACCCGTTTATTTCACGAGCAAAGCCCTACAAGGACCTGAGAGCAGATACCAACAGATAGAAAAAGTAGCTCTAGCCCTCGTCAACGCGGCGAGGAGACTCAGACACTATTTCTTGGCCCATACAGTCATAGTGTGAACCGACCAACCGGTAAAACAACTATTAGGTCGACCTGATATGGCGGGCCGAATGTTGAAATGGTCCTTGGAACTCTCTGAGTTCGACATTCAATACGAAAGCAGGAAATCTCTAAAGGCACAAGCCCTGGCCGACTTCGTCGCAGAAATGACCGCTCACGACCCGCCCGCAGGGAAGGAGCACAAATGGACCATTTTCGTCGACGAAGCTTCCAGTTCATCCGGAAGCGGTGCGGGGATCCTCCTACAAAATGAGGAGGGCGTAGTGATCGAGCACTCGTTAACCCTCTCCTTCCTGACTTCGAACAACCAAGCAGAGTATGAGGCCCTGCTCGCAGGACTAAGGCTAGCCGAGGACCTAGGGGCCCGCGAGATACAAATCTTCACGGACTCACAACTCGTCGCTTCCCAAGTCCAAGGGAGTTACCAAGCTAAAAACGACAGTCTCATCGAATATTTAAACTTAGTCAAAGAACACATGAAAAAGTTCGACCGAGCAGAAATATCACACGTTCCGCGCGAGCAAAACACAAGGGCAGACATATTGTCCAAGCTCTCAAGCACGAGAAAGAAGGGCGGGAACAAATCCGTCATACAAGAATCCATGTCACGCCCGAGCATCGAGAGGTCCTCGACCCCAGCCGAGGTGCACGCCATCGGAGACACCTCGTGCTGGATGACCCCAGTGTACAATTTTCTGACAAAGGGCAAACTCCCGTCGGACTAGACAGAAGTGACCATCACGAAACGATGAGCATGCTCCTACGTGGTGCTCGAGCATAAACTATACCGCAGGGGATTCTCGATGCCCCTCCTGAAATGCATCGACGAATCCACAGTCCCCGAGGTATTACGGGAGATACACGAAGGGATTAACGCCCAGCACATGGGCGGTAAGTCCCTGGCGAGGAAAGCCCTGCGAGCGGGGTACTATTGGTCGACGATGCAGCAGGACGCCAAGAAACACGTCAAGAAGTGTGACAAGTGCCAAAGGCACGGCGACATGCACCCCGCTCCCCCTCACGAGCTGAGCATACTGTCATCCCCATGGCCGTTTGCATGGTGGGGGATGGATATCCTCAGACCTTTCGTGCAAGGTACTTACCAAAATAAGTTCCTCATTGTGGTCGTGGATTACTTCACAAAATGGATAGAGGCCGAGGCTCTCGCGAAAATCACCTCGCACAACATCCTCCATTTCTACAAAAGAAACATCCTCGCCAGATTCGGGATCCCGAGAGCACTAGTCACCGACAACAGCACCCAATTAACCGACCACGGATTCCAAAACTTCGTCACCAAACTGGGAACCAAACAACACTTTACCTCGGTCGAACACCCTCAAACCAACGGGAAAGCCGAGGCCGCTAACAGAGTCATCCTTCGAGGACTCAAACGCTGGCTCGACGAAGCTAAAAGAGGCTGGGTCGAGGAGCTGCACAGTGTTCTGTGGGTGTATCGCACCACACCCCATTCAACGACGGGCGAAACCCCCTTTCGACTAACATACGGCACCAAAGCCGTCATCCCAGTAGAAATCAGGGAACCATCCAGGCGGACAGAAATGCCCTTCGACGAAGAAATGAACGACGAAGCACTCAGGGACGAACTCGACTTGGTCGAGGAAATTTGTTCGGGGGCAGCTCTACGCGAGGCCACTCTAAAACAACGAGTGGCCCTGCGTCACAATGACAAGGTCATCAAACGCGAGTTCAAGATCGGCAGCCTGGTACTACGAAGAAACTAGAAAGACTCTCGCAAAGGGAAATTGGCCGCTAACTGGGAAGGGCCTTATCGCGTCCACGGCGCCACAGGTACCGGGGCATACTACCTCGAGCAGCTAGACGGAGAACCATTGCCATGACCCTGGAACGCTGCTAAACTAAAGTAGTACTATAGTTAAAAAACCCTTAACACTAAGGACTCTCGTCGTCGAACATCCACATCCAGTCAACAGAGAGAAATGTCTCGACCACGTAGATATGCCAAGGTACGGGCCCAATCTACGCCCAAACGACATAACACCGTTTAGCCAAACGAGGACGAACGAAGGTTCCCGACATGGACACCTCAATCGAGCCCCACTGTCAAAGTACCCACATGGCAGAACACCCAGCTCGCGATGGGTAGTTCATGCCACGGGCAAACGACCCCGATCTGGGTCATACGCCTGAGCAAGCGGGCTTTACTCCGCACGACCGGCGCATTTCGAAGTGCGTCAGATCACCAAATGGGTCGAAAGAATCTCCACTCGAGGACATAACTTAGGCAAATTTTGCCACAAAGTAACAGCCGAGCACAAGCGTGACTCGAGGACGTAACTTAGGCAAATTTCGCCACAAAGTAATAGCCGAGCACAAGCATGACTCGAGGACATAACTTAGGCAAATTTCATCACAATATAAAAACTTAGACACGAGCAAGTTTAAAGGACAAAATGAACATCCATATAAAGGCTCATATGAATAAAAATAAACCGACCAAAAAGGCCGGCGATGTTCAAAAATTACAGGCTATGGCACAACGGCCGAAAGAAATTTGTACGGGCATGCAGGCTCCAAAAATATGCACGGGCACACAGGCCCCAAAAAAAATACCGATAAATGGGCGCGCATGCCCGACCAGAAATTCCACGGCTAGACTTCCCCGGGACTACCAGCATCCACGGCAGGAGACTCGGGAGGAGGCACGACCTGGCCGTCAATGATCTGAGACATGAAACCCACTCCCTCGGTATTCATGCCCGGATTCAATAAGGCAAGTTGGCTCACCACGACCTCAAAACCGTCCTCTAAGGTACCAACACAGTCCATTTCGAGGAGATGGATGCGCGGGACCAGATCCGAACGGCTCCGCAAGGGGGTTGTGTCCTCCGACTCATCTTCAGCAGGAAGCATGGAGGCCTTCAGCTTCTCGACTTCCTTAGACAGACGCTCGTTGTCGGCCTCCAAGCGTTCCCGGTCCAGTCAGAAACAGTCCCTCTCCTCAGCAACCTTCCCCGAGTTTTCCTTCTCCACGACCAACAGCTCGGCTTGTTCGCGGAACATCTCCTCAGATCGCTCCAGAGCAGCCTTCAGCTTACGAGAGCCGGCAGCGAGGGCAGCTTTCTCCAACTCCAGCTCCCTGACGCGGTCAGAGGAGTCTGACCCCTCCTCAGCAAGGACAACGACCATCTCGGCCATCTTAACCATCCCGACCATACTGGCGGCCATGTGTTTTCTCCGACTTTCTTTGTTGAGTCGCCTGATGGTCTCAGCTGTAATACCCCAAATTTGTCCTACCCTTCTACTTTTATCTGGTTTATGCATTGTCGCGCTTTTCTCATGTACTTATCTCCATTAGGTCATTTAACATTGTATACATTCTCTAACAACATAATTTGGCATGTGATCAAAGATTTCAAAGAATTAGGGTTTCTTTAAGGCTCTGAGGCTCTTAACTTCATCCAAGAGATTCAAGCTGCTTCTTCAACAAGCAGGGAAAGATGCTAGGGTTTTAACTTGTTATAGGAAGGATGCTAGGGTTTTCAACTTGTTATTCTTCATCAAGAATTCAATTGTAAGCTAAGGTTTTGGTTCCCCCCATCATCTCGAGCTACCTTGATTATCAGATTTTATCAAAGGCAAGTGAACTAGGGTTTGTTACTCATCATATCTGAGCTTGTTGATGTTCAACGACTGAGATTCATTGAGTCTCGTGTCAAGGTATCCTACTATGATCCAAGTCCTACCCTTATCAAAGGATTCAAGGCATTGGCTATCTTGTTACTCATCAAGTTGAGGTATAGTGGAATTGAATTGCAAAATGCGAGCTATGGCGCAAGAGATGGGGATGGATTGTTTGTCATGAAATTTTGGTTAAGATTGGAAAATTGAATTGAATATAGGGCTTCATGGAGAATGGAAGATTAATTTGAGGTATTCATTCAAGTTCTAGATTGGATCAATGTTTGCTTTGGAACTAGTTACAATGTTGCAAAGGAATACGCCGTGCAAGTTTCAAGTCCACTTATCCAAGGCCAAAAATTCATTATTCAAGGCTTTAAAATTCAAAAACATCATTCATCATTCATCATTCAAATTCTACAAATTTATGTCATCAAATTCTACATCATTCATACTTTTACAAGCGAAACTCTAAGTGATAATTACAAGGAAACTACAACCTCATGACATCAAATTACATTTTCAAATCTCATTTCTCCATACACCTTCATGTTTCCTCCAATCTTCAAATCCTGCCTCGTATGCAAAACCTCATGATACGCCTCCACCCTTCCTTCATTCTTTCCATGCCCAGGCTTCAAAATCACGTTAAGCTAACCACAATACATAATTCAGCCTGCATCAATTATCCACCAGTTCAACCCTGCATTTTGTTCATACCCAATAAATCAGGAAACAATGAAAATATCAGAAAATCAGGAATGAAATTAAACCATAACAGAATAAAGGCCCCTGTTAAAATCCCAGCTCAACAACTTCTAATAGAATTCATGACAGTTATTTGCATATTCCGATCTTTCATCCTAACCATCGATTCTTCTAACTAACTACTAAAATCAAGGGCTTAGATTTGTTTCAATCCTAACTAACTTTCAAACTAACAGCTAACAGATTAAAAGGTTCTAACAGTCCAAACTACAAACATTTCAAACAGAACTTCAGAACAAAGCTGATTAAAAAATAACTTCTAACAGTTACAAAGAATAGAAAAAAGTACATGAGATTTTCATTCTTCAACAATCCTGAAGAATCACTAAAAAACTCTCTGACTGAAATTCTCCAAACTTCTCTCTGCAATCCTCTCCATCCCACTCTCCATAACCGGATCTTCATCATCACCAATCATCAATCTCCCAGAATCGCTTCATTGATTTGTCAACCTTCATCTGCAACAAACGATAACATCTTCATCATTGCAAGATCTTCTGCAAATTCAACCTTCTTCATACATCTTCATTCTTGATACATCTCTCAAATTCTTCATCGCTCTGAATTCACACAATATCACCAAAAAAAAATTCAGAACTATCAACAACAACCATCTCATAAACGCACAGCAATTCACGTTCGGAAGAAGAAACAAAAAAGAAAATATCTCAAGAACGTACCTATGTTCGCGGCTCCGCTTTGTTCATCTTCATCATCGAAGATGCGATTCCGCTGGTGTTCTCATTATGCTCTGGATGTGAGATCGTAGAGTAGTATAAGAGGAACTAAAGCCCTAACAAGCCATGGCTTGAATCCTCCGCAGATGATTCGAAGAAGAGGAATACGGTGAAGAATCTACTTCGAGATTTCCCGTCGTCGTCGGCATCTCTGTTGAAAAGTCTCTGAACTCGTATCCGGTAGACAATCTTCTTCTATCTCCTTGGTTAGCATATGGTGTATGTTGTTTGTTCGAAAACCTCGATGAAGAACACCAGAGGATAACAACGACGACAGATTG
Source organism: Vicia faba (assembly GCA_948472305.1). Lineage (NCBI taxonomy): Eukaryota > Viridiplantae > Streptophyta > Magnoliopsida > Fabales > Fabaceae > Vicia > Vicia faba. The sequence goes on from OX451740.1 coordinate 177,683,784, forward strand.
GAGTTCATCGGAGAAGAGAAGAGGCACGTATTCGAAGAGATGAGGCCGAAGATGGAGTTTTGTTCAAAGCAAAGGTGAGGTCAAACGAAGAAGTCAGCAAAGTCGCAAGGGCGAAGGTTGAGCGCCTCCGCTGAAATTTGAGGTAGACGTTTCGTTGTTGATGCTGAATGCGAGAGCCATGGATGCTAGCGATCAGAGACGTGGAATATCGAGGAATTGAGTCTTCCGCCGCCGCCGAGTTGTCTGAAGAAGAGGATGAGGTTGAGGCTGTCGGCGTCGCGTGAGAGAGGAAAGAAGGTAATGATTAGGTGATGCTTGGACTTGGTCCGGGTTTTTGGTACATTGCTTAAGCTCGTTGGCACGTTTTTGGTAGCTTGTTTCCTGGCACAAAAAGCTGCTATTTGGACTTCATCTAATGGACCATGCCATCCTCTGAACTGGGCCCATGATAATTATTTTGGAGCTAAATGGCTTATGCACAAAAATGTTGATGGATTAGTTTTTGGGCTTAACACCTGATTTCTACAGCATCCTGAATTCAGCTTATACCCCCTGAGTATTTTCTATTCATTTTTTTCTTAATAATTTTGTGTGATATTTCTACATGATTTTTTTCTTCTTAATTGTTTACATGATAAAAAATCAAAAAATATTATAATAGAATTTTATTTCTTTTATTAAATTTTTTTTGTTATTCTATCCATGTTTTGGTAAAAATTAATGCCAATTTTGTGTGGGATTTTGAAATAAAAAGAGACTTGAGTGAGGAGTTTCATGAAGTTTCAAAGCTAGCTAAGAGCATGATTTTCATCAAGGAATTCAAGGAGGCTTCTGTAGAGTTTTCTTATGGCTTGCATGGTTATGAAGAGGCAACAGACCTTCTCCGTTCGGTATCATCACAACTCTATTTTACTCTTCGTTTCTGCACTTTACCGCTTTTCTAGATATCATGAGAAGTAGGAAATAAAGAGCGTGCGCTCGAAGTCGCTGTTTAAAGACCTGTAGCAGGCATTCCGCACTTCATTTGCTATATGTGTTGTGCTTGTGTTTGTTTACTTTCTTGTCGATCGATGAGTCACTCAATTTAGCAATTGAGATCACGACTTCGCTCTCAGTGCATGCTCCCTATAAGATTTTATCGCTTTATGTTATTTCTTGCTGATCGATGAGTCACTCAATTTAGAAATTGAGATCACGACTTCGCTCTCATTGCATGCTCCCTATAGGATAGTTTTTAGACTTTTCTTTGACATGCTAACCTAGGCAGGATCTCTTTAGGTGTGCTTCTTTTTGCTGGCTTGCTTGCTTTATCCTTGTACATACCATGTTCCCTTAGGATGCGCTCGCTCCGTTTGGACGCAAGTTAGACCTTAGGTTGCAAACCACGCATGCTAACATTAGGTAGAAACTTCCCCTTTCATCCTTGACATAGGGCTACCATTGTATGATAACATTAGGTTTAGAAATAGGCTAGTCTCCCTTAGAATCTTTTCTTCCCTTTTGCATCCTTGCATCCAAAACAAAAACTCATTTTCTTAACAAATAAAAAACATGCTAATCATACTTTAAACCATTTTTCAAGGTAATAAAGAAAAAATATAAACCAATTCAAATCAGTTTGTGCACTCGAGCACCTTTCTCCAAAACCCTTTTCAGGTAAGGACATGATTAGTTTACTTTTGTGCCAACGCATAAGTCTCCAAAGGTCGAGCTGCGACAGAAGGCGGAATTAACTTCGTCCATAAAAAACACAAACAAACAAAAACATATGAGCCGAACTACGGTAGCTCTGATTCCTCAAAACGGATACGTAGGCATTGGGGTAGGGCCTAAGCGAGCACAATTTTATTTTCCTTACATTCTTTTCTCCTTTCTTTTGCATGCATTTTCCTTCCAGTAGTATAGTAGACAGTAAGCATAGACGAAACACACCCATAAGATAGACAACAAGAGTGGATACCGTAGAGTACTACGGGCGTGTGGGGTGCTAATACCTTCCCCTCGCGTAACAGACTCCCTTACCCGATCTCTCGGTCGCAAGACCGTGACTTCTCCCTTCTTAGGTTTTCTCGATGTTTACCTTTCCCTACATGTGGGATAAAAGACGTTCGATGGCGACTTCATTGTTTTGATGATTTTCAGCCGGTTGTTTCATCAGCCTCCTCGGGGCTCACTGTCAAGGGAAACCCCTCGAAGAAACCTTCCTCTTTAAAACAGGGGGCAAGCCAAATTCCCTCACTGCGACAGACTCGTCGCCAACTTCCGACTGGTTATCTGCCCGACTTCTCTTTCTCGTTATCAGCTCAGTGGGCTGCTCGACGTCAGGGGAGCCCCGGGACCCGCTAGAAGCATCGCCTGAACTGGTTGGCAGGCCCATCCTCGTGGCCTGTGGAGCTCGCACCAACCTTCTGTTTACTCTCTTGTCCTGAGACAGTTTTAAAAGCCTCTCCCTTTCGTTCAGCCATATCGCCTGTAAAGAAGAAAACTCGTGTTAGTTACGAGCAAGTAACAAACAAAAAAACTAGAACAAAACTATAAGACAAAAAGCAACCTAATAGATCTATGGCCTGCCCGTAGGATTGACACTCGACAAGCGCCTTGGTATTGATAGGACGAGCCTCGAATGTCGGGTAACCTTCCTCGTCAAGAATATCTTCCCCCTGCCTCGTGACCCACCGGGCAGGGAAGAAGCTGTTGACATACTTGCAGAGGATACCATAGGCTTCCTCATCCTCGACACTCATTCCTCCCGCAGGCGTATGGTAGTGCCCGGTACCATGCTCGTAATGGCGCGAGCACCAATGCAACGAGAACTTGGATACATGCCCCACCACTGGGCGACCCTCGACGTCCATAAGAGGCTCCCCGTTCTCGTCGACCACTGCGGTTTCCTCTTCATACATAGAATCCAAAGCAGTCTGGGTGACCGGCTGCAGGACATACCATTTGTCCTTGAAGCCCCGGACCGAATCCATGTACATCCTGAACAGCCTCTTCGACTGTTTCAGGGAAACCCAGCTATGCCTTCCCCCTCGAGACTGGCGCTGCAAGTGAAAAACTCTGAAGAAAAGAGGAATGGTCGCCCCGATCCTCAAGAAGCGGCATGTCAGCTCGAACGCCCGAAGAAAGGCGATCGAATTGGGGTGAAGCTGCGAGGGGGCCAAGTCCAGATGGCAGAATACCCCGACTTGGAAATCACTGAAGGGGAGCTTAAGGCCGAGATCCTTGAACGCGATTTCATACATTGGAAACCCATACTCGGAGAACTCTGAGCAGATTCATGCGTCGAGGGACGGCCTTGTCACAACAAAATTCTTCTGGAAACCCAGTTGACTACCGCCGTGTTCGACGACAGTGTATGGGCGCCGACTACGCCGACTATACGCCGAGGCAATCCCTCGGGGCTCGGCACCCACCCAATCCAACGAAGGATCATCGATGATATCAACTAGAGTTACATTCTCCTCGGCACTTTGGTCCTCGACCTCATTACGCCTCGAAGACTCCGGTTCGTCAGCCATTTACCTGCAAAGCACATGAAACCGGTGAAATTTGAGAGCAAATCCATATGCTCGCCATAACTGACGGGAAGTAGTGCACGACAAGCCAAGACACGCTCCGCGCGCGATAAAACGTTGAGGACTCGAGCAAGATCCTGGTTTCACCTCCCGACGCTAAGGTGCCACGATGAGTTGTCCTACATACTTCCTAATGGATCAATATCCCGACTAGCTCATGGGTGCGCCGACCTAAACTATGAATGTGACGAGCAATATCATGAATCCCAAGCCTAGAACTATGGGTTTACTGGGCAATATCATAGATTATGCGCCTAAAACCATGAAGGTCCTGGGCAGCATCGCGAGTCACATACCTAAAGCTATGAGTTTACCGGGCACAAACATGAATATACCGGGCACTAATCCCAGATATGGGTTTCTACCATCCAAATAACGGTAAAATTACCTACTACGAAGAAAAATAGGAGGGATAAACGCTTACTTGGAAGCAAAGAGGAATGTACGGCGGAGGTAAAAGAAATCAACGGAGGAAGATGCGGTAATCTTGCAAAGTTGTAGAAGAACAGCGGCGGTAAAGGCAGAGGAAAAAGGAGAAGCGCGAAGAGGAAAAACAAATTATGGGACCCAAAGATCCTATTTATAGGGATGACGTGGAATACGAAACGTCGCCCCAGGGAACCACGAACTTCCCCTCCTCGACGCCTACTCCCCTAGGCAATGATGACCCTATTGTTGCTAGGGTGGAATCACGGTTCCCAAGGGTTGCCTCGTGTACCCAATGAACGCAGCCCGCGAGGAATCCCCCGAGCACGCGTCGACGAGGACTACGCTACGAACACAACTCATGAGAAACTCCTCGAGCAATCACGAGGAAGCAATATCCTGGGCCGGGCATTAGACCCCGTGGCGGAGGCGAGCTGAAGTCAAGTCATAACTCCTGCTCCAGGAGCCACGACTTGGGGGGCTCTTGTTCTGGACTGGGCCCGCCCTAGCCCAAAAGCAAGAACAAAGGCCCAATCCAAGCAGCTCCTCGAGGAACGCGCGCCCGCGGATTCTCGCCAGCGCGCCCGACCGCAGACTGCAGCCGTGCCCGCGACACCTGATGTCCTCGACCACGGGAACTCCAGCTCGAGCCCCGCTCGAGCACTCTCCTCGTAGGGCAGATTATGACCGTTACCAAATTATCTAAACTCGGGAAAGACCGCGTCCTCGTCCCTCCTCATTCTTCGCAGAACATCACCAGGAAGGGGACCACGTGCGGGGCCCCACCACACACGTAGAACCTGGAAGTTCCTTTATTGGGCCCGTTCTGGCCGGCCCAGTGAGGGGACCTTGACCCAGCGCTGAGGGCTATAAATATCCTCTGTTTCCAGAGGGTCAGATATTCATCTCTTACGCATACACACACTTTTTGCCTGCTCATTCCGTCACTCATTTTAGCATCAGAGTGTCTTGCAGATATCCCCCATCTCACTCAAATTTCTGCCCGAGATAGTCGTGACGGACCAAGTCTAATCAGGTAAGATCATTTAGAATTGGTGATTATTAGAGAGGAATCTTTTTACCATTAATTTTAGGTTAGGAGAGACAATTAGATCCATTAAACAAAAATTCATTTGATCAATTCATTAAAAAATCATCTAATTCATCCATTAACTTATAAATAATTTAATGGATTCAAATTACTCATCCACCAAATCAAATAGATGGATCCAATCCATCCATCTTATTATGTAAATCTAATGGATTACATTTTATTTTATTTATTATAAAATATATTAAAATTTAAATCGAACAATTTAAAAAAAAAAACAAAAAACAAAAAACAAAGAAAACAACTTTCATTTTCTCTCTCTCTCTGAATCGGACCGTTCTCTCTCTTAATCGTTTCAAAATTTTCATCTCTTTTTCGATACTAACCCTAATTTTAATTTCTTCCCCAAATTCATCTCAAAGCTACAAATTCGTCATAGTTGTTTCGTCACTTTTCCCCCTATTTCTCGCAAAGGTAACCTTCGCAAATTTTTCTTCCATTTCACGCTTTCTCTTTCAATTTTGCTTAGATCTCACCGAACTTTTCTTCGATCCGTGATTTGTCTTGTTATTCATTTCGTTTTTTCTGTATTTCGCGCACATTTCATTGTTTGATTTTTCGTTTCAAAATTCATGTGTTTGATTTTCGTTTCGTTTCGATACGTGAAAACAATGTCTTTCTGACTTTCGTTATGTTTTGGTCTTGGTGAGAAAGTGAAGATAATGGTTGTAGAGAAGTGTTGCTTTTTGTTTTGTGAACTTGGTTATGTTTCTGGGATTGTTATTTGTTAATTTCTAGTTCTAAGTCACAACCTGTTCTTGAAAATTCTCAAAGTGTTTAACATTTAAATGCATTTAATTCCTAGTTTATGAGATGTATGCTGGTAGAAAATAAGTGATTATGTGACAGTAGAAAAATTCATATTAGAACCTGTTATTAGTATCAGTAGTTTCAGAAGTATTATTGAACTAGTTGGTAAGATAAGAATTGGAATACTAGCTACATAGGCTTCCAATTGTTATACAAATTGATATTTGAATGGGTGATCTTTGAACATCTTTAGATTGGTATTCCCTTTAGAATTGTTGTCTATGGCTGGTGCTATAGTGCTATTTGATGAACAATAGAAGTATATTCAAATTCCACTAAGTTATAACCTCTATTTGACAACACTTCCCTCTAGTTAGAAAATCTTGCATTTGCCGCCGTTCTTTGGTTTAGGCTGTTTGATCAATAGGCAATGACTCACATTTCAACTCTGTATTTTGAATTGATTTATGACGTTGAAATTTGAACGGTTTGATCGGACTATCCGAGATGTATGATTGTAGCAAATAAGTGATTATTCAACTGTAGAAGCTTCATATTTGAACTTATTATTGGTATCAGTAGTTTCAGAAGTATTATTTAACTAGTTAGTTAGTAACTACAATTGGAATGCTAGCTACATAGGCTTTTGTTTTGAACACACTGTTCAACACAGTTTTATTGTTGATTGCTTCATTTTTCAGAAAGTTATAACTCTTTAAGAAGTGATAAATTGTGGTGATGACTTTCTGAGAATTTACAATTCAGCAGCCAATTTTCTCAAAGGTATTGTCATATAGGTGGTTCTTGATCGAGCTAAGTAGTTTTTTCTTCTTTGCTATCAAGCTAAGCAAGAAGTTTTTACAACTACGTTATGGAGTTGAGTTCATTTCAATCAATAAAAACAATGATTATTTCTCATCAAATGTTGTCATAACCATGACAGTTTCTTCATCTATAACGAATGTTGTGCTGATGAGTGTATTTTTTGTGGTAATCATAGTCTTTTTTCATATTTTAGGCTTTTGTTGTGTTGTGGCTCTTTAAATTGGTTAGAGTACTTGGAATTAAAAAAAAACTAATTCTAGAAAACCAAAGTTATCATCATCATAACCTTAAGTATGTTTGACTTTCTATCGACAAACTTACAAGTTACAAGAACAAGTACTTTTTTCATGCTTCCTTCTGCATACATCATTACTACTGTTAAATCGTGGACATGTGTACTATTAGTACCATGAAAAGCATGTCATTTTCTCCATTTGTATGCATCATTAAGTGTTACCCATTATGGATGGATCCTCTATTACATCTCCACTTTATTCATCAACTATGTTATGTATGATAATAATATTTTTATTAAGCATTCGTTCTATTGAAACTTAGAAACCATAATTTCTTTAGTAACTGTCTTTCTATCATATAGATATTAGGCCTATTAAACCTTATACAATAGACATGTTCAACCAATTTTAATTGACATATTGGTCTTCATTTCTCACGTGACCTTGATTTATTTGCAAGCAGGAAATATGTCTACCGAAGCCGATGAACCCGTAATTCAAATTGAGGAAGAAGTTGATGAAAGTTCGGTCCCTAGTTCAAAAAGAACAAAAACTTCTACGGCTTGAGAATATTTTGAAAAGTTTGTTGATGATAACGGACTCCCAAAGACCAAATGTAAAAATTATAATAAAACTTACATGGCTAGAGATGGTGGCGGCACTTCAAATTTGATAAATCATATGGTGAAATGTGTTGGAAGAGGGAATGGATCTTCATATCCGCCACTGGATCAAGAAAAGTACAGGGAAAAGATATCTAAGGTAATTGTCAAACACAATTATCCTTTTACTTTTGTTGAACATGAAGGGATAGTTGACTTCAATATTGGCACGCGACTTTTGAGCATTCCAATTACTACAGTTGCATCAGAATTAGCATTTAGTATAGGTGGACGTATACTTGACAAGTATCGAAGCGCACTTTCATTTGATAATGTTAAAGCATTGTTGTGTACACATGATTGGCTTTGTGGAACTCCAGGTTAGTATCTACAACATTTTCATTTGTATTCTTTTCATTTATCTTCTTTTATAATTAATGTATGTTTATTTGTTTTCTACTTTGATTCTCTTTTGTAGCTGTATTTGATTTTGATGGACCCGATTTTGTTGAGGACCTTTCAACCTTCTTTTCCACAACATGAGGTTACTTGTTTGAGAGTTTTTTCTTTTCACCCAAGGTACTATTACATCATTAGGTTTTCTTCCTGATCCTATAAAGTACTGAGGGTAAAAGAAAGCCTTGTGAGAAAAGTTGGAAAATTAATCAAAAGATAAAGGGAAAGTCTTTAAAAAAAACCTAAAAAGTACCGATTTTGATTTAATTAAAAAATGATGAATTAAATAATATTTTTGTGATATTTTTTTATATTCACAAAATAGAGGTGATAAACTAAGAGTGTGCAAAAAATTGTCTCAAAAAAAGATTAATTTGATTGGTGAAAGAATTAAATGAAAATTGTAAAAAACGAAGTGAAAAAATGATTAAAAAAATGAATTGTAAAAATAGGGGTGGACACCAACAGGTTCGAACCCACTCCCAATTGGTGACAGGCGCACGCTTCTTGTCACTGGGGTGGCTGTTTCATCCAGTCATTATCTTACTATCATTAAATATATTACAATTTTTTTTTAAAACTTGAAGATGAACTTCATCTTCTTCGCGCAGATAGCAACATCAACACCATTTTTGAATTTTCTAAAAGCTTTATTTCTCAACCATTTTGAAAAGTATAAACACCAAACTTGCTTGAAATTTAACTAGGAATTCAACCATATAATTTATTTTAACTAACACTCAAAGATAAATAAGAATTTCTATTGGTACCAAAAACGAACCATAACTGGCCAGAGCTTCGATTCTCACTCCACAAGAAAAATTAATGAAAACTAATGATATGGTTAGCTTCAGGACATTAATATCTACATTTTATCTTTAGAAACTAAACTCAAATCATGCATGTATATGGATATCACATTTCAAAAAAATTACCAAATTGGAGAAAGTTCAATGCTTCTTCTAGCTGTTTCAGATGCAATGTGATGATTAATTAAGCTCCCCTGGACCTTCCTAAAGCTATTCCAATTGGTAGAATGCTTTGTAGCTTGCCCAATTGTTCTGACCAAGTCAAGTTGCAATGGTGAAAAGTGAAAATGGTGTATGATGATGGACTGGTTACATGAGTTGTTCTTTTGTTTGGACAGCTTCTATATGATGTATGTGAGGTGTATGGATGGTTGGTTTGCACAAATATTGCAAGGTTTGAGAGATTTGAAAAAATGGATTTTAAAACTCAAAATTGGAGAATTTTGGCCAATTGTGATTTGAGAGAGATTGAGGGTGTTTTTGGAGTTGTGAATTGGTTGTTTTTAAGTGCAAAGATGATCTCTATTTATAGAGAAACATTAGGGTTTGGAGATGATCAGTTTGAAGCATAAGGCTTTGAAACTTAGTTGAGAAGTAATCTTGCAAATCCATGGTTTCATGGTCAAGTACAAGGAAAGGCTGGTGAAGAGACATTGTTTTCTTGATTCATGGTGGAGTGTGATCAAAAGATAGCAGTGGTATGGGTTTAAGGCATGCTTTGTACAAAAAACTTACTTTTCAAGAATGGTATTGATAACTTTCTTCCAAAAATGGCAAGTTAAATGGATAATAGATTGTATCATTTGGACAAAGACTCAAAGGCTTGTGTACTCTTCTGATTTTGGAGAGATTTAGAGGTACTATGGCCTGAAAAGAGAGATTGCATAGCATGACTTGAAGATTTGATCATTAAGCTTTCTAAAAAAGGACTTGTAATGCAACTTTGATTACCCAACTTCATAAATTTGAAACTTCCAACTCAAGAAAGATAAATTCATGCTCTTGGATATTTTGGAAATCTTGAAACTTTATCTACAACTTTTATGTTGAACAATTTTCTTGAATCAATCTGGATCTTAGTGAACATTGGCCATAAATTAGTCACTTTTCAAGGTCAAAATTGTTTTACATTTTTCTCTAAGTGTTGGCAGAACTTCTCATGATATATTTCTTCATTTGAGAACTTTTTGGAGATCAACCATTAACGACAAAGTTGTATAACTTTTCATTCCCTACAAGTTTCATGTTGAACATTTTTCTTGAATCAACTTGGATCTTGGTGAAACTTGTCCATGAAGTTAGGGATTTTTAAGTGTAAAACACTTGAATTTTTTCTAAGTGTTCAAAATCTTCAACCTTTGACTTTTGTTGACTTTTCTTGATTATCTTAATTATTGGTGAACAAGTTAGATAAATTTTAATGCTTTGATGACCTTTGATCTTTGAACTTCAATGTTGACCAAAAAGTCCAATTTTGACTTTTGTGTGACAACTGACTTTTCATCAGATGATTACTAACTCCTCCACTATCAATCAATTGTATCTTTGAAATTTTTTTTGAGCCATATAATTAGGTCAAGATGTTTATTTTGAGTTCTTTTAATCATGCCTCAAGCCATTAGGTCATTTACTAATCCAAAAATCAATGATCCACTTTTCTTCAACCAAAATCCTAATTGATCAAGACTTACACTGATGAAGATTTCTTGATTCAAAATCATGCTTGACACAAAGAGCAAACACACTAGCTATTTTTGTATTTGTTAGAGATGCAATGATGCATATTAAGTGGGATCTTAGGTAAAATAATTAGGGTACAACACATACATAACACAACTTTAACATACAACCATAACATTTAGAACCATATTATTATACATGCTAATAGAACTGCATCACTACATGTTCTTGCAGGGAACAAATATTCAATTGGCTCCCCCCTTTGGAGATGAGGAGAGCCTAGAATGTGGGTTGTAGGATGATTGAAGATTTGGGTGCTACCACATTGGTAGGTATTGACCCAAGAATAGTGTCTAGCTTATCCCTCGGGCGGTAGCCCCTAGGTATAATGTGTAATGTCTCTCTGGAATATATCATAGAGAGTTTGTAGTGAGAGAGAGAGAGAGAAAGAGGTTGAGAGAGGTCTCCTTTGCCTTTTGGGTTTTAGGCCTATATATATCATAGGAAATGTTCTTATTGAATAACCATAATCAATGTCCATAATGACATAATCGTCCATTAATTCTTATAACAATTGTAACCGCCTTTTAATGACTTTGTGACGCTTGTCTTATCATTAGATTTACGATTATACCTCTCACCCTCCTCAGGTTTGGCTTTCTATAAATCGATGGTGTTGTGTCAGGCTCATACCCGGTTGGGCCTGACTAAGTAATTAGCTTCGGTCTCTTAGGGACGATCCCGTAAATCATTAATTATCCAAGTTCATACCTCGACCTTAATACAAATATTATGGGATGTACATAAGCCCCAAAAGTACGAGGCCTGTAAGGGCACTGGGTTTGTAAGGGCAAAGTGTTTTTAACTCTATCCCGACCCATGTAAACTTTTCACATTGGATAATTTCTTTCTATCACACCGTGTTTATGCTTATTTGAGTTTAGTACTTTGGAGGTATGCATTATGCTCATGTCGGAGATACAACCCACCCGACTTTAGTATAGGTAAAGGGCCAAATTACCCTGTTTTACACTTTTGCTTACTGAGATCTATATCCAACATTTTCGTAATAAGTTTCATACTTTTGGACTTTTTGGCCAGTCACTAGTTAAACTATCTGTGGCAATATCACAAAGTAGTGAGTTTAATGTTTGTTTATCCCAGCTTGTGAGTCGATTGGACCGAGGTCTTTGTTTTAACCCAGAGAGGAATTTTAATAGGCGTATAGAGCCCCCTTACTGTTTAAATGAGTTCATATCCCGGCCTAGATAAGATATCTCAGGTGTATACATTAAGCCCCCCCGGACACGAAGTTCGCAAGATATACGTGGAGCCTTCCAGGCATATAGTTCACTAAAGTGAAGTATTTTGTCCAAGTTGTAACATAACCGAGAGAGTTCGTCTGCTGATTTATTGGATTTTGATTTTTTGTCATTTATAAGTGCCTGAACACTTGCGACGCGATTTTTTTCCAAGCAAGGTCTCCCAGGTACGAAGTCTACGAGAGTAAGTGTCTGAATATAAGGTACCCAACTTTACGTTACCTTTGGCTGATTTTATGAAATCAACAATGGTATTTATTATAAGATCCCCAAGCCTGTATGAGGTGGGATGATTATTCACTTATCTTGTTACGAGCTAAAGATCCCCTAGCCAAACTTGTTGAGTCTGGCGGTTACCCCAATGGGTTTTATTCGTCCGGTTTAGAATATTCTTTGTTGTTTAAGGCAAGTTTTATTTTGTTGGTGTTCAATAAAGCCCTAGGTTTCATTAGATAATTGTCAAAGGTTTATTAACTTGACTGGGATCTAGGCATACTAACATAACCAAAGAGTGGCGGTGTTTGACCTTTTTGTGGTTCAGATTTTTATTACACAGAGGTGGGGTTGGTCGGCTTGGCCTTAATTCCATTCTGGCGATGTGTTTATCTCTTTTGATGTAATATTTTGCCTCTTATGTGAGGAGTATTTATTAGTAGAACTCGACTATTTAATCGAGGAGTGTTTGATATAAGGAGTGGTTAATCCCCCCTTTTTGTTTACAATCATGACGACCGCCTCTTGGCTTTTGTACTTTTACTTGCCCTTTTTGGTTTTACGTAACCATTGCTTCTCGCTTTTTGGCTTTTAGTTTTTGCATTTTTATCTTCAAGATAATACAACACATTTATATAAGCCCCTCAGATACAAAGTCCATTGGGCTGAACGTGTCCGATCATGTAGTGTATGGCATTACCTTACAAGGGCCCTTAGCAACTTTTTATGCCGTTAGGAGTACCTCTTGAAACGCGGTCATACCAAAATTTTTAGTCTTTTGGCGGTAAGTTTATTTTATGGGTTTTGCTTGTTCATCTCTCGGGCTTAATAAGCTCGGTGTGAACTATTTGTTATCTCGGAATCGTCTCAGTGGGCTCTATCCGGCTAACTTTAAAGCTTCTTTGGTTTTGGAATACCCGACCCTTATATACAGGGAATGTTTAATTTGTGCAACTCGACCCTTATGTTGGTGAGTGTTTTATGACAGAACTCGACCCTAATGAGGGGAGTGTTTATGATAAAACTCGACCCTTATGAGGGGAGTGTTATTACAGTACTCGAGCCTTATGTGGGGAGTGATATTATAGAACTTGACCCTTGTGAGGGGAGTTTTATTACAAAACTCGACCCTGATGAGGGGAGTGATACTATAGAATTCAACCCATGTGAGGGGAGTGTTTTTATAGAACTCGACCTTTGTAAGGGGAGTGTTTTTACAGAACTCGACCCTGGTGAGAGGAGTAATATTATAGAACTCAACCCATGTGAGGGGTGTTTTTATATAACTCGACCCTTGTGAGGGGAGTTTTATTACAGAACTCGACCTTGTGAGGGGAGTGTTATTATAGAACTTGACCCTTGTGAGGGGAGTGTTATTATAGAACTCGACCCTGATGAGGGGAGTTGAAATTGTGGTATGACAAAACTCAGATGTCCTAGGACATGTTGAGACATCTGACCTAACTTAAACATTACGGTAAGGTATAAATAATTAAAACCAGTACTAAAAAGCATAAACAACACACATATATTGTTAACCCAGTTCAGAACAAGCTTCCTACTCTGAGGGCTACCAACCTAGAGATAAGTCCACTATGATAATATTAATTCATAGAACCTACAACAAACATACTAGTTTATAGTCTACTCACTTAATCACTACGCTTGCCAGACTTCTATCTAAGACTCACCTAGATATGAGGCCCTCCTTAATCCCTCATCAATTATAGACAACAATTGGACAAACAGGAAGACACGCTTCCATGATAGCGAACTAGAAGACACACTTCCATGACAATACTCAGTCAAGACCTAAAGCTAAACTCCACCATTTAAAACTTTACTCCTAATTAAGAACACAACTTGGAGTTGCTTAAAAGCTTCCTCCAAGAATAATAATCAACTTTGTTCTTAAAAGCTTACATGTCGATTGGATTACACAACGAACTCTCCTAGAGAGTGGTACAGACTCAGCCATAATGATTACATCTTTATAATTCTCAGCTGGTGCAAATCCTAGGTTACAATTCTTCTATTTATAACCTATCTCCCAACTGGATTTGGGCCTTCAATCACAACTCATCAACTGTTACAGTTCTGCAGAAGATTCTGCATAACAATAGGTCTTCAATCAAATCTTCCTAATTGATCTCCATAATTAGAAAGTGCATATTCTTCAATATTCTTCTTGATTCTTCTTGACCTATAAAATAGCGCCACATAGGATAATATAGTATCCTTAAAATATATTATATTTTTGTGACTTAACAGAATATAATAGTCAGTTCAGCTCAGGCGCGATGTCGTATGCTCTTTCATAGGGCATCTGATATGACATGTTGCTCCAAATGATGAAAACTTCTCATCTCAACACGTCTCAACATAAGATATGACTTCTTGCTCAACCTGTTCCTATTAGCAAGTTAATACATCATATCTAACATATTATTGCTATATTAGTTTTACCAAACATAATTCCAATCACATAATTCAAAGAATTAACAATCTCCCCCTTTGGCTTATTTTGGCTAAAACTAATTTACATAGCCTTTGCATATACATAAATAAAACCCTAACTCAAAGGCTAAACAATACAAATCAATAGCAACCATAAAAATAAAAATATCAGAAGCAATCCGTCTTTAGTCTTCACACATTTGACAACAATCAGTCTTCACTATCTTCTCACATGATGTCACGACATCAACAATAGGACTTCTTCATGACAGTCCAACATATTCTCCCCCCTTAAAAGCTACACACACAGGTTTGGCACAAGAGAATCTCAACACATACACATATTCTCTCTCCATTTTTAGCCAGAATATGAAAAAGGCTTTTAACAAGAAGAAGTAACATCTCAGTCTGATTGATGTCAGAACATTATATCCAACATCTCTTCACAGCAGTCCGAACCAACCCGTTATAGTCCCCTCAGCATAATTTGGGAAGAAATTTCTGAAGACATTTGGTGTACACCCCCCTCAAACTAAGAACACATATTCATACGTGATGTTTCACAGAACTTTTCTCGTGTTCTGAGGCACAAACAAAAAATGTTCCACTGTATTCTAAGTATAATCCCTTCACTTAGAATAAGTAAAACACACTAAGACATTTGAGCTTCATATGTATGGCATTTATTATCAGTAGAGGCACATAGAGAGCTCTTTCAAAATTTGTACAAAAATAAATTCTCTCAGATACAGACATTGTCTTCCAGAGTTCACTTTAAGAGCCATATGAACACAAGATCCAATCAACCAATCTCTTTTGAGACACACACAGGCTTCACAAAATATGCACCATTGCAACAACAAACCATAAAAAGTACTTCACTTGACTCCCTCTGTTAAGGATAAACAATGCTCCTGCTGATCAAAATATTCGAGCATAGAAAAACAAACATGAAAGTCTCCATGATTTCACAGTAGAGGGCATCCACTTCACACATAAATCCATACAAGGCACACTTGATTTATAATTTCTCACATATTCCAGAATAAATTCTCTTAGCTTGCTATACAAGTTCCAAATTGCCACTGTCTCTAACTTGTAGTAGAAGAAACCATCACTTCAACATGCATCCTAATCAAACCTCAATATCTGATTGCCTTCTTCTGCCCTTTCATTCACTAGCAATTGCTGATACTAGTGAAGACTTCAAAAAGATAGTAGCCATGTATTACCAGAACATACTATTATACACAAGATCAGAATCTTCACATTCTAATCCCCATCGTTAGAATTACCACTATTGACAACCATGCTTGAGCATCTAACTCCATATGCTTAACTCCAAGCATATTCCAAAACATACCCAACATGATGTTACAACATCATTTAAAACATCAACTTCATAACACAGAGCCCAAACACCATGGTTCTTGAACACACAATTCAAAGGACTTTATTATGTCGAGAAGTCCTTTAAGAAGATTCCAAAAAAAAACACAAGAAGATCTCAAAAGATCACACCTTCTACAACTCATTCAGGTTAATACAAGCACCTAAACACCATAGAGAGAGATAAACTCTCAACAATAACTGAATCAACAATTCAGATAGTAGATTTGCATTCTGTTGTACCCCAACATTTTCTCTCTCACTTATCAAGAATTTGCTCACAAGATCTCCTCGGGCTCAAGACTGCACTAAGGTTTGATCAGCTTAAGACCCTCCTTAGGCACTGATGACCAAAATTAGGGTTTGAGTTTGCACAAGGATTTTTGAACTATCAATGCTTCATATAAATTTCATGGACCATTATGGACCCCCAAGATTACTCATGTCAAATTTCAAGCCTTGGATCACACTAGTGATCAGTCAATTGAACAGTTGACCTAAAAATCAGCTGTATTGGGGAAAAAGTCAACCATGGCCAATTTACAGTCAAACCTTATAATTTTTTATCCACATCAACATTTTAAACCCATATGTATCATTTGATCAAGTTTGGATCATAATTCTTCAAGAAGTTTGATCAAATCTCCAAAAGGGCAAAATGGTCAAAATTAGGGTTTTGACTGAAAAAGGGTAATTTCTGATTTTTTTGACCTAATAAATGATTAATTGGTTTAAGGCATGATCTCAAGAGTCCAATTGCATCATTTTGACCAAATGACATGGTTTCAAACATTGCAAGTCCATTGGATTGACAAATGAATTTTGCAGTCAATTGATCAAAAGTCAACTGTATACTGAAAAGTCAAACTTTGACTTTTTGGTCAAATTCAAATGCCAAAAATCATAATTCATCAAAACATGTCAAAATATGAAACATATTCATCAAGAAATAAAAAAGTCAAGATTTCATTTTTGAAAAGTCAAAATTTCTTAACTTAGAAAATTTTCTAAGTGTTGAAAATTCATGTTTTTTCATAACTTTGAGCCAATTTTTCACCATGATGCAAGATGATTCAAAAGAAACTTCCAACATGAAAGTTGTAGATCTCCATAAAATCTACAACTTTGCTTCACACAACTTCTTCCAAAAGTGATTGGATCTCAAGTTATAATTTCAAGAACATAGGGTCATGAAACTAAACACTTAGTGAAATTTTTCCCTAATTTGGTCAGGATTTTGACTCAACTTCATGGCACTTTTTCATATAGTTTCAAGGGGAATCTTCAAAAGCAATTCAAAGATGGGTTGTAGAGCACATTGCAAGCTTTTCAAAATGTCCAAGAACTCCTTGAGATCATTCTTGAGTAGGGAGAATCGAAGAGATGAAGTTGGTGTTTTGTCACTTGAATTACAAGGCATTTTGTGATGAACAAGAATCCAATTTCAAACCTATGCTGCACAATCTTGTTTTGAAGGCTTCTAAACCTCAAGAAATCTCCAAAATCAGAAAATTACACTTGCTTTTGAGCTATTATCCAAGTGTTCCAAGCATTGTCCAAGCCAATTTGCCATTTTTGGAAGAAAGTTACCATTCCATTCTTGAAAAGTTGCTTTAATAACAAAGTCAACTTGTCTTGAGCTTCTAACGTGTTATTTCTTCACACACAACCCCTATAATCCAAAAGCAAGGTGTCTAAGACCTGAAGAAGCTCAAGACATGCTTGTATAACATTTGAGATTTGTCATTTCACTTTTCTTCAAAAGCAAGTTATAGAGCCATAATCCTATAACTCAGGAGCCTGGAATGATTTTGTGCTGAGATCTTTTCCATACATATTAACAAGTCAATTGTAACACAACACACGATTGAAAGAATCCTAAAAACTCTCCCAAACACCCTTGCTGCACAAGACTGCTCAACTTGACAGTTTTGAGCCAAAACTCTCCATCTCCATTTTCACTCATGCGTTTTGATTCTTAATGATTCAAACACCTTACATATATCATACACAAGTAATCTAAGCCCCTGTTTCAAGATTGTAACCCCTACATCACCATTCACCATTTTCAAACATCAAGCTTGCAGGTTGACTTAAGTGGGGAGATTCAGGAACTTTCAAAGTAAAGTATGAGTTGAAATACACTCAATGAGGTCCAGGCAAGCTAAACAGATTCTTAGGGCACCTCAAAGCTTGCTCAAACTCCATACACAAATCCATCTGCAAGAGGTAAGTTTTCTAACTTCAATATCTTGATACAAGCATCCTCTGTGCATACATTCTGAAGTAAAAATGTAGATATCATTGCTCTAAAGCTAACCATGTCCATAGTTTTCATTTATATTGACAGTGTGTAGAGAATTTTAGATTTGAACTTTCTAAAAAAATTAGGTTTCAATTTAGGGCCAACAAAATTAATCTTCATCTTTGACTTTTAGCTTACATAAGTTATATGGATGGATTCGTGAGGAAAAATAGCACAACTTTCATGTTTGCATTTTCCATTTTTGTTGAGAAATGAATGAAATACAGGTGGTCCGGCTGGCTGAAGGTTGAAGACGAAGTACATGCCATAGAGACGTTTTACCTTATGTATTTATTCTTTCATTTAAGTTAACGGATGTACAGTCACCCCAGTGGTAAGGCAGCGCGCGTTATTGATAGAGGTCATGAGTTCGAACCTCAGCGTTGCCTTTTTGCAATTTTTTACATTTTGTCTTTTTTTCTTCCAGCAAACAAACACATGGGCCTTCCACTCCTGGGTCTGTCTTTTTTTTCTAACCTTCCCCCCTTGTTTCATATTTGCACCCTGGCCCAATTTTATTTTATTTCTTCATTTTATATATTTTTTATTTTGTCAAATATATTTTCTAAATACAAAAAAAATGATAAAAATACAAAAAATGATATTTTATATTTTGACTTATTTTATTTTATTTTTCCATAAATAAAAATATTTTTCATTCTTCATACTTTATTTATTTATTTAAGTAAGTCTTATAAACTTAATTAATATTGCATTATTTATTTATTTTTCTTCAGACCATTTAAAATATATTATTTTAATACCCAAAAGACTAAAAATATTTTATAATGCTATAAATATTTTCAAGATAAAATATACCAAAAAAATACTTTTCTTAAACTTATTTTCTTTTTGATTAACTTATAAGAATTAGAGTTTCACTTAAAATCTTTTCTTAATAAATCTAAACTTGATTAATTATTTTCTTTAAAATAATTAGGTTAAAACAATTTCCCTCTTTCTCATGAAAAACAAATAAAAATTTCTTTTCTTTATATTTTTACATTTTTTACACTTATTCATTTTTTATACTTTGTTTTTTTATATTTAATTCCTTGTATATTTCATACCAATTCAATATGGTTGTAATAGACTAATTAGGTTTAAATTCTTGAAATCTCCATTTGTCATTTTTACACCCCCTCCCACAAATGTTGTAATAGCGTAGTAACTTTAAAATTCCGCAATTTATTGCTTTATATAAAATTGTTAGTAATTAGGGTTTGTATGGAAAGATTTAAAACCAATAAATAGCAAGCTCTAATTCAAGACTAAATCAAGCATGAAAACAACACATTTACACACAAGCACCCATAGGGTTATTCCACTTGGTTGCCTTATACAAAATGACCATATTACGCATGTAAAAGTATCTTAGCCAAAACAAGCAAATACAAGATCATAGTCCCTCGATGACGCTATCTAAGTTTCCTTTCAAAAATGATCTTAGTCCCTAAAGAAAAATGCTAAGATACCTTGCAACATTGCTAATCATGGTCATACGATGACCCACGTCCGTCCCGTTTACATTCAAAGACAGGGTTGCCTACCAAATCAATGGTAAGACAATAATATCAAAGGAAAAGAAAAATGAACAAGAAAGACATTTGAGTAGGTAGATTACTCTTAATTACTTGCTCCATTTCAAAACAAACATCCTTGCTATTTTCAAAACAATCGCGTACACTTTCAAACATCTTACAAAATTGAAAACATTTTCAAAAGATCAAACATCTTTGTATACATTCTTACGAACGAGAATCATGACAAAGATTGCCTAAACAATTGACTCTTTACAAAATACTTTCAAAAACCACACAAAACACAATTTCAAACAAAAAGCAAGTGATATAGTAAGTAACTAAGAGCCCATGGAAAACCATGGATGAAAAGGGTGTTAATACCTTCCCTTTTTATAATCTATCCCCCGAACTCAAGAAATAATCTCAAAGGTCTTTCATGTGCTTTTTCACCTTTCCTTTTTGGATAAAAGAAAAGTCGGTGGCGACTCTTGTTAAACCGCAACATTTGCGATCAAACACAAAACACCAAAGTCAGTTCTTCCACCATATCACAGAACTGGCGACTCTGCTGGGGAATATTCTAAAAATGGGGTTACCTTAGGGATAAATCACATTTACTTGCTTACATTGTTTGACTTGTATGCTTTTATATTATGGTTCTTTGTTTGGGTTTGAATCCTTTACCCGGATTTGAGATACATTATAGGTAAGTAGCAATACGTTGTGGAAATTATGCGGGGTATACCGACATGGTCTAAGCAATAGCTACGTTAGTGCGACATATTTGTGGGTACCGTTAGCCTTTGAGTTAATCAAAGAGAATACGGGGCCGCTGAGTGATTTCATGAAGCACTAATGAACTTTTAGAACCTTTACTTGACCAACTTGGCCATTTAGGATGTAGTGAGATGACCGGCTTTGGTGTAGTCCGAAGTTGGTAGATACTCGATACTACACTCATTGAGGTTTGATTTCTTGGGATATTTCAGTGGCCATTAAAGAGACTTGTGCTGAAACAATGACCAAGAAAACAAACCAGTGATATTGAGCTCCTTAGAACCCGGTTACTATTACTAGAACATGTTTGAACCAACTAAACTTCAAGAGGGTACTTACCAATAAAACTCCATGCAAGCCTAAACTTAAGGAATTGTTTGTTTTGTTTGTATATACATACTTGTACATAACATCATGAACATCATATACATTCACTAACCATTTCAAGGATTTGTGGGATTCATCTTTGTTCTTGTTTTGTAGGATATGGATTCACTTCGCAGGAAAACTAATCAAGTCAATCTTGTAAGGATCCCTCCATAACTTAAGGAGCTAGCTTCAAGGATTCCTGAAAACTCTCCATTCACCGAGAGACATGGTCGCCTACTCAACTTGGTCACCTCTAACACAGATGAGGACATGATGAAGATGCTCTTTCAGTTCTTTGATCCTTTACACCATTGTTTCACATTTCCTGACTATCAACTTGTGCCTACTTTGGAAGAATTCTCCCGACTCTTGAGGATTCCCATTCTCAACCAACTACCTTTCAACGGTATGGAAAGAGATCCAAAGCCAGAAGAGATTGCTCAAGCTCTACACTTGCACTCATCTGATGTCACAACTCATTGGGAAACAAGGACAGGTGTCAAAGATTTCCTAGCAAAGTTCATGTTTGAGAAAGCCCAAAGTTGTTGGAATGCTTTGGATCTGCAAGCCTTTGAGGAAATTGCGGCTCTCCTCATCTATGGGATGTTGTTATTTCCAAATTCTGACCAACTCATAGATGTGAACGCCATCAAAATCTTCATATCCCGCAACCCGGTGCCTACATTACTAAGGGATATCTTACACTCTTTTCACACTCGCACAATGAGGAAAATAGGTGTCCTTATGTGTTGCACTCCTCTCTTGGCAAGATGGTTTATTTCACATCTTCCCCAATATGTATTAAAGAATGGGCAATGTTCAAGGTGGTCACAAAGGTTGATGATGCTCAAACATTCAGACATTCATTGGTGCTCTCGATCCATAGAGAATGTTAATATTATTGATCGTTATGGAGAATTTCCTAATGTCTCTTTACTTGGCATTAGGGGAGGTATCACCTACAACCCTTGCTTAGCCTTAAGACAATTTGGTTACGCCCGAAGGGATGGCCCGCACGAGATGCTGATTCAAGGTTTGGTATTTGACTACGAAAATGACAACCACGGTCTTCGCCAGAGATTTATCCGAGCTGTGAGGATGTTAAATAAGGTAGATAGCAAGACTTTGGGGGATAAAAATTCCATCCCTCTTGAGCCTTACCTCAAATGAGTACGAGCTCGTGCTCAAAGTCTTATGATGCCTTACCCCTCCATTCTTCCGGTAATTGTTGAGCCTGTCATGGAAGGAGATGTTCCATACATTGTCCTACATCCTGACATTCCCACCTCTCTTGAAAACCTACAAAGGGACTGGATATAACTCAAGGGGGAGCGAGATACTTTTGAAGCCCAATTCTACGCAAGCGAGAAGAAGGTTTTGTAACTCACTAGGCTACTTCATGAGGAGCAGACTCTGAATGTCTACATTGTACCAAAGAGGATGCGCACTACCTTTTTATCTTAGATTTTCTTGTATTTGTTTTGCCCAAGAAAGCATTATTGTACTCGAGCTTTAATCTATTAATATAACGAGTGTTTCCTTTTTGTCTAAAACAAATTTGAATCTTAAAATCCTTGAAATCATTGCATACACCTTTACCATTCATCATAACATAAGCAGGTTTCTTGCAACAAGTCTCCTCATCTCTTTACTGTTTATTTCAGTAAGATGGATCTCGAACAAACGGTGAAGGATCTCCAAGCTCAGAATGCCCAGTTTCAACAGTTGTTCTTAACTATGGCCAAAGGACAAGAAGATTTGAAGACATTGCTGGCTGAGGAAAAGAAAAAGAAGACAAAGAAGGTAACCAGAGTCCTAAACACGGAAAGAAGATTTCATGGACAGACAAGAAAGACCTTAGACTTTGCAACGACATTCGGTGAAAGAGACAATCAAGATGGGAAAGGCAAGGAAATAATTGTCCCGTCAGAATCAGAAGAGGAAGAGGAAGAAGAAGACTATTCTGAAGAACAATATCCTCCAGCTGATGACAAGTATAAACATCTCGAAGAGCGGTTGAGTGCAATGGAAATTCAAAAAGTGTCTGGCTTAGACTTTGAGGAATTGGGTTTAGTATCGGGAATTGTCATCCCTCCAAAATTCAAAGCACCCGTGTTCGCCAAATATGACGGAGTTTCATGCCCTAAAATGCATCTCCGGTCCTATGTGAGGAAAATCCAGCCCCATACCGCTGACAAAGACTTATGGGTACACTTCTTCCAAGACAGTTTGTCTGGAACTCAACTTGATTGGTTTTATCAGTTAGAAAGAGCCAACTTTCATAACTGGGAAGATCTTGCTGCAGCTTTTTCAAACAATACCAATACAATGCTGATCTTGCGCCTACCCGTACTCAACTCCAAAGTATGGCCATGGTCTCCAATGAAGGTTTCAAGGACTATGCGCAAAAATGGAAAGACTTGGTTGGAAGAGTTCAACCTCCCCTATTTGAAAGAGAATTAGTAGACATGTTTTTGGGCACCTTGTCTGGTCCCTTCTTCAATCACCTAATTGGGAGTTCATCAGCGGGTTTTACTAAACTGATATTGACCGGAGAAAGGGTAAAAGCCAGGATAAAGAGTGGAACGATTCAGAAAGATACAACCGCTGTTGCTATAAGGAAGCCATTTATCAGAAAGAAAGAAGTGGTTGTTGTTTATCCTCAGAAAAATCAACATAGGGCCGAACACCGTCCAATGGTGGGGGCTGTTATGATTTCTAAGCCCGCGCATGATCAACAAAGAAACAACCAACCAAGGATGGAAAGGCCAGTCAGACAATTCACCAGAATTAACATGACCCTATCTCAAGTATTGCCACATCTGTTAAGATCCAACCTGGCGACTTTGAAAGAAGCTCCAAAGAATCCTAATACAACATCTCCTCACTATCATCTTAATGCCCGCTGTGCATACCACTCCGAGAGTCCCGACCATGACACTAATAACTGTTGGGCTCTAAAGAACAAAATACAATACCTCATTGAAGCCAAAGGGATTGAATTTGATGCACCCGAAAAGCCAAATGTCATTTCTGCCCCTATGCCCAAACATGGCCATAATACCAATGCCATTGAAGAAGAAATGTCTGTTACTTCAGTTGACGAACTTATGACCCCACTCCTAACTATTAAAGTGAACTTGTTGAATGTCGGTGTGTTCTCGGGCTGCGATGAAGGCTGTCATTTCTGTTTGTCCTCACCAACCAGCTGTCCTTTGTTAAAAACAGGCGTTCAGTTACTAATAGATAACAAATAAATTTTGTTTGAAAAGACTTCTGTTCCACATGTTGCTTTTAAAAATGTTTCTATCATTACCATTTCCGCCAATTCTTCCTGGGTCTCCACCAAAAGACCCGTTAGAATTACATCAGTTCTAAAAGCAACTCCTTTGATAATTACAATGCCTGGACCAGTCCCGTATTCGTCAGACAAAACTATACCATGAAATTATGGAGGGGATGTCTACTACCACGTTGTCAAGCAAGATTGGCCAGCCACTGAAGACTCAAGTTCCAAGAAAGTTAACTCTGATATCAGTAATATTGCAGGGACTAGCAAGATTACCGGAAGCAAAAGGATATTCTCTCCAGAAATTGCACCCCAAAAAATAGTTTCAGAATCCGTAATCATTCATGTTGTTACTCCTTCAAAAGTTGTTCCCAGTCCTATAATCATCCCACTAATACTCCAACTGACAAAGCTGTTACAATCTCTGTTATCATTCCTACTGACACTCCTGCTGCTGAGTTAACCGAGACTCGAGGAAAAGGTGTTCTGGTTGAGTCCGTCAAGGCGAAGACACAATCATTGGCTATCCCTGAGACCTCCCGGAAAGAGATGGAGGAAATTCTAAAAATCATAAAAAAGAAGCGATTACGATGTAGTTGAGCAACTGGGGCAAACTCCATCTAAATTTTCCATGCTGGCTTTACTACTATGTTCCGAGGCGCATGCAAAAGCCTTGGTAAAATTCCTGAAAACTGCCCATGTATCCCAAGAGACATCTGCCGATCAGTTCCAAGACTGCGTAGCCATCTTGACTGCAGATAATGGTCTAGGTTTTTTGGATGCTGATTTAACACCAAGAGGAAGGAAGCATAATGAGGCATTGCATGTCTCAGTTGAACGTATGGGCACAATCCTGGCTCATGTTTTGGTGGATAATGGCTCATCTCTGAATGTATTTCCTAAAAAAGCTCTTGATAGGCTTGATTGTGAGGGATTGACATTGAAGCCAAGAAACATAGTAGTAAGGGCTTTTGATGGCTCAAAAATGATGGTGCATGGGGAAGTGAATATCCCCATAAAGGTTGGAATCCAAACATTCGATTCAACTTTTTATGTAATGGACATCCACCCTTCACACTCATGCTTACTAGGCCGACCATGGATCCACAATGCTGACGCTGTTACTTCTACGTTGCACCAAATGCTGAAGTATCCGATTCAAGGGAAGATTATCATCGTTCATGGAGAAGAAGAGTATATGATCAGCCATCTCAATTCTTTCAGATATGTGAGATTAGATGGTGAATTTATTGAAACTCCATTCCAACACTTTGAAGAGGTCCTGCAAGATGTGGTAGTGACTAAGGCTGTTCCCAAGATCACAAGGCCTCCGCTCAGGATGTCATCTTTAAAGGATGCAAAGGCAGTGATAGAAGAAGGAGGATGCACTATCTGGGGGAAACTCCCAGATATCCCATACAAGTCCGACAAGTTTGGCCTGAGTTTCACTTTAAATGCTCAGAAGGTTGTATGCCGCACTCGTGCTGGAGAACCACCCCTAAAGATCAGCAACCGTGAAGTCAACGCGGTAGAGGATGCTGAAGATGTTTGCAACCTGGAAGATTGGATCTTCCTAACTGTCAGTAGAGGGCTCAACAACTAGGAGGCTAGAGATTTTGTCCCGATCACTTTTATCCCACAGTAATTTGTCTTTACATTTTGTTGGATCTTTAATATTAAAACAATTTAAACTCTTAAAACCTTGTGTCTTACCCGAGGCACAATGGTCCATTTGTAAGGGTTATTATCTCATTTACATATGACGTCAATGAATCATGGACGTTTTGCATACAAAATTTGCGCTCATTGTTTTTCTTTTTAGATTTTTTCTTTCAAAGATAGATATACCCTTACACACACTCACAATGCAGGTCTACATCCATTCGGGATCCCATGGATAACAGTTTTGCTATGGCTTTTTGTGACTCTGAAAATCTAATCTACCAAGCCGAAGACGAAGGTGATTAAGATTGTGAAGTACCAGGGGAACTTGCCAGATTACTATAACAAGAAGAGAGGACCATTCAGCCTCACGAGGAACCCGTGGACACAATCAACCTGGGTACCGAAGAAGACAAAAAAGAAGTCAAGGTGGGTGCCAATATAGAACTGAGTGTCAAGGAGCGTCTGATTCAGTTGCTACATGAGTATGTTGAGGTCTTTTCCTGGTCATATGAAGACATGTCGGGACTTGATGCAGATATTGTGGTACATCGTCTGCCTATAAAAGAGGATTGTCCACCGGTAAAACAAAAGGTCCGTCGAATACGACCAGATATGTCAGAGAAGATCAAATCAAAAGTCATGAAACAATTTAATGCTGGATTCTTAGCCGTTACCTCCTATCCGCAATGGGTTGCCAATGTTGTACCCGTGTCCAAGAAAGACGGCAAGGTACGAATGTGAATGGACTATAGAGATTTGAATAGGGCAAGCCCTAAGAATGATTTCTCACTTCCCCACATTGACATCCTAGTCGACAATACGGGACTTGATGTAGATATTGTGGTACATCGTCTGCCTATAAAAGAGGATTGTCCACCGGTAAAACAAAAGGTCCGTCGAATACGACCAGATATGTCAGAGAAGATCAAATCAAAAGTCATGAAACAATTTAACGTTGGATTCTTGGCCGTCACCTCCTATCCGCAATGGGTTGCCAATGTTGTACCCGTGTCCAAGAAAGACAGCAAGGTACAAATGTGCATGGACTATAGAGATTTGAATAGGGCAAGCCCTAAGAATGATTTCCCACTTCCCCACATTGACATCCTAGTCGACAATATGGCACAACACAAAGTGTTTTTCTTCATGGACGGTTTCTCAGGCTACAACCAAATCAAAATGGCGCATGAGGACATGGAGAAAACAACATTTGTCACACAGTGGAGCACATTCTGCTACAAGGTGATGCTATTCGGGCTGAAGAATGCTGGGGCAACCTATCAGCGTTCCATGGTAGCTTTATTTCACGACATGATACATCACGAAATAAAGGTCTATGTAGACGGCATGATAGCCAGATCTCAAACAGAAGAAGAGCATCTTGATCATTTATAGAAACTGTTTGAGAGGCTAAAGAAGTACAAGCTGAGGTTGAACCCAAATAAATGCCCGTTTGGAGTAAGGTCTGGTAAACTCCTAGGATTTGTCGTCAGCAACAAGGATATTGAAGTAGATTCTGTTAAGGTAAAAGCGATATAAGAGATGCCTGCTCCTCGTATTGAGAAGGAAGTCAGAGGATTCTTGGGACGTTTAAACTACATTGCCAGATTCATTTCTCACCTTACAGCTACTTGTGAGCCAATCTTTAAACTATTGAAGAAAGATCAAGTAGTGAAATGGAACGATGAATGCCAAACTGATTTTGACAAAATCAAAGAATACCTGCAAGAGCCTCCTGTTTTAATGCCACCAGTCTAGGGAAGACCATTGATCAAGTATCTGACCGTTTTGGAAAATTCAATGGGTGTGTGTGTTGGGGCAGCATGACGAGTCTGGCCGAAAAGAGCACGCTATTTATTACTTGAGAAAAAAGTTTACCGACTGTGAAACAAGATATTCACTGCTCGAGAAAACTTGCTGCGCTCTGGCATGGGCTGCTCGCTGGATAAGACAGTATATGTTGACTCATACTACCTTGTTGATATCTAAAGTGGATCTGATAAAATATATCTTCGAGAAGCCTGCTCTCTCTGGAAGAATAGCGAGATGGCATATGATCTTGACAGAATATGACATACAATATACTACCCAGAAAGCTATAAAAGGCAGTATACTAGTTGATCACCTTACTCACCAAGCTGTGGAAGACTACCAGTCCATGAAGTTCGAATTCCCAGATGAAGACATCATGATGGTAAACAACTGTGAAGAATTCAGGCCATATGACAGACCTGAACAAGGATCCCGATGGACCCTGTTCTTTGATGGGGAATCCAACGCACTCGACAATGGTATTGGTGTTGTACTCATATATTCTGAAGGATGTCATACTCCTTTTACGGCAAGAGTCTGCTTCAATTGTACAAACAACATGGCGGAATACGAAGCGTGCATCTTTGGTCTCAAAGCTGCCATAGACTTGGGGATCAAATCCTTGAATGTATTCGGAGATTCAGCTTTGGTTATTATCCAGATCAAAGGGGAATAGGACACCAAACACCCTAACCTTATCCCTTATAAAGACATGTTTTGACATTGCTCCCACATTTTGATAAGATTACCTTCGAGCACTTCCAGCGAGAAGAAAATCAGCTAGAAGACGCACCAGCCACAATGTCATCTATGCTTAAACTTAAATGGGATAACGAGACTCCCTAGATCACCATTGAACGAATGGATGAACCAACACACTGTCACGAGATTAATACTGAAGAAGTAGTGGACCAGCCTTGGTTTCACGAAGTCAAGAAGTATCTCGAGGCTCAAGAGTATCCAGAAGGAGCTTCAGTCAATGATAAGAAGTTCTTAAGGAGATTCTCTGCTAAATTCTTCCTTAGTAATGGCATTCCTTACAAACGTAACCATGACTCTGTGTTACTTCGATGCGTAGATAAGGTTGAAGCTGAAAGGATCATGGCTGAGTTACATGAAGGAACATTTGGCACCCATTCTAGTGGGCATACGATGGCAAAGAAAATCCTACGGGCAGGCTATTACTGGTCTACCATGGAAGCAGATTGCTATCAACACTCTCGAACCTGCCACAAGTGTCAGATTTATGCTGATAAAGTGCACGTACCTCCGGTTCCTCTGAATGTCTTGACGGCTCCTTGGCCCTTTGCTATGTGGGGAATAGATATGATTGGGGAAATCAAGCCGACAACCTCCAATGGACATCGCTTCATCCTAGTGGCTATTGACTATTTTATAAAGTGGGTTGAGGCAGTCTCTTTCGCCTCCGTTACCAAGAATGTTGTAGCCCGGTTCATTAAACAAAATCTCATCTGCCGGTATGGTATCCCGGAGAGGATCATCACCAACAATGGTACGAACCTGAACAATACTATGATCACCGTCTTGTGCGAGCAATTCAAGATCCAGCATCACAATTATTCCCCTTACCGGCCAAAGATGAATGGTGCTGTCGAAGCTGCAAATAAGAATATTAAAAAAATCATAAAGAAAATGACAATCACATACAAAGACTGGCATGAGATGTTACCATTCGCTCTCCACGGGTATCGTACTATAACTCGCACATCGACCAGGGCAACACCCTATTCTTTGGTATACGGCATGGAAACTGTCTTTCCTATTGAGGTTCAGATCTCCTCTCTAAGAATTATGAAGGATGCATGTCTAAATGAAGACGATTGGATCCAGACTCGACTTGATCAACTGAACTTAATTGATGAGAAAAGACTTATTGTTGTATGCCATGGTCAAATGTATCAAAAACGGATGATCAAGGCTTTCAACAAAAAGGTCAGACGCCAAGTGTATCAAGTTGGGGATCTGGTGATCAAACGTATCATACTACCGCAAGGCGAACCCATGGGCAAATGGACTCCTACATACGAAGGACCATTTATGATCAAAAACATTTTCTCTGGTGGAGCAATGATCTTGACCACCATGGATGGTGACGACCTGCCGTACCCTGCGAACACAGACATAGTCATAAGATACTACGCATAAGAGACCCGCTAGGTTGACACACCTAGGCAAAACAAGGGCATCCCGGCGAACCAAAAAGGTTCGGGCAAAAATTAGGGATAAAACAAAAAAATCTGTACACACGACAAGTTGAAAACCCGAAAGGGCGACTTGGGCAAAAAAGGGTATCCCGGTGGACTGAAAACCCGAAAGGGCGGTCCAGGCAAAAGTTAGGGAATTAAAGCGTATGATTATGTCCCGTTGGATCACCTTAAGGACAACTTGCAAACTCGACATTCCTGACCAATCCAATCATCTTCGGACGAGGCAACAAATAGACAAGATGCTCAGAGATACGTAGGCTATAGCAGAATGAGAATCCCATGGGATTATTACACATAGCTATCTTTTCTTTGTATTAAAATTTTCATTTTTTACGACGGCATTCTCTTACTAGAATGTTTGTCTCACTGTATAAAAAATACTTACTCAAAGTCAATACAAATATATTCCTTTGAAAGTGCAAAACTATTTGTTTTTCTTTACTCTTGTATTTTGTTTACAAAAACGTCCAATGATTCATTGTTGAACATATGCATTTGAACATAATTACTGTTTACAAATAAACAAAATAAAATATAATTATTGACGGCTTTAAGAGATAGGGAAATCTCTCTAAGTTATTTTCCATAAAAGTCCTCCGCAATGTACAATTTAATCCCCAGCGGAACAAAGCTTCTAATTATCAGTCCCCGGTAGAAATCACTCAATTTCCCCGGATTACCCAAACAGATTTTTCAAGCATTACATGGCATCTCCCTTACAACAAAGTTTATTTCTCTAAACGGAAATTCATCAACATTTTGACTTCAAGACACGAAGACTTACATACTCTCAGCAACATTCGGGGATTTATTTTCCCCAAATCCAACAAACAACGCAATAGACTAGCTCACATACGCATACATGGCATCCACATATCATAAAAATTGATAAAACAAATGCATTATATCATACATTTCATACAACATGACTTTACATTTTAGCTAACATTTTACCCTTTTCAGGATAATATTAACAACTACCATTAACAATGTTCAGAGTTTGCAGATACAGTTCAGATACGCTCCAGACACGGATGCCATTCTGATACTCATTCAGATTCAACTCTCAGATATATTTCAGATACGCTCCCGACACAGATTTTATTCTGATATTCATCCAGATTCAACTCTCAGATATAGTTCAGATACGCCCCAGACACGGATGTTATTCTGATACTCATTCAGATTCAACTCTCAGATACAGTTCAGATACGCTCCAGACACATATGTCATTCTAATACTCATTCAGATTCAACTCTTAGATATAGTTCAGATATGCTCCAGACACGGATGCAATTCTGATACTCATTCAAAATCAGCTCCCAGATGCGGTTCAAATACGCTACAGACACGGACACCATTCTGATACTCATTCTTTCAACTTACAAATTACAATACAAACAATCACTTTTGGATAGAATCTTTAAGCCCATCTCCTACAACTTTTTATTTCCTCTCCAAATTACATCTTTAAGCCTATTCTCTTAACCATCACATCACAGAGTGCAAATTTCTGGGCACTCTAGTGTCCAATCATCTTCCACGTTCGAGTCACGAATGGCGAAACTCGTCAATCTAACTCTTCAGGCTTAAGAAGATTGAAC
Source organism: Vicia faba (assembly GCA_948472305.1). Lineage (NCBI taxonomy): Eukaryota > Viridiplantae > Streptophyta > Magnoliopsida > Fabales > Fabaceae > Vicia > Vicia faba. The sequence continues at coordinate 177,715,210 of OX451740.1, forward strand.
AGGGACAGCTGTTGTATCCCAAAATTTTCCCTCTCACTTATCAAGAATTTGCTCACAAGATCTCCTTGGGCTCAAGACTGCACTAGGGTTTGATCAGCTCAAGACCCCTCCTTAGGCACTGATGACCAAAATTAGGGTTTGAGTTTGTACAAGGATTTTTGAACTATCAATGCTTCATATGACTTTCATGGACCATTATGGACCCCCAAGATTACTCATGTCAAATTTCAAGTCTTGGATCACACTTTTGATCAGTCAATTGAACAATTGACCTAAAAATCAGTTGTATTAGGGAAAAAGTCAACCATGGCCAATTTACAGTCAAATCTCATGATTTTTGATCCACATCAATATTTTAAACCCATATGTATCATTTGATTAAGTTTGGACCACAATTCCTCAAGAAGTTTGATAAATCTCCAAAAGCGCAAAATGGTCAAAATTAGGGTTTTGACTGGAAAAGGGCAATTTCTCTTTTTTTGACCTAACAAATGATCAATTGGTTTAAGGCATGATCTCAATAGTTCAATTGCATCATTTTGACCTAATTACATGGTTTCAAACATTGCAAGCCCATTGGATTGACAGATGAATTTTACAGTCAACTGATCAAAAATCAACTGTATACTAAAAAGTTAAACTTTGACTTTTTGGTCAAATTCAAATTCCAAAGATCACAATTCATTAAAACATGTCAAAATATGAAACTTATTCATCATGAAATCAAAAAGTCAACATTTCATTTTTGAAAAGTCAAAATTTCTTAACTTAGAAAATTTTCGAAGTGTTGAAAATTCATGTTTTTTCATAACTTTGAGCCAATTTTTCACCATGATGCAAGATGATTCAAAAGAAACTTCCAACAGGGAAGTTGTAGATCTCCATGAAATATACAACTTTTCTTCATACAACTTCTTTCAAAAGTGCTTGGATATCAAGTTATAATTTCAAGAACATAAGGTCATGAAACTAAACACTTAGTGAAATTTTGCCCTAATTTGGTCAGGATTTTGACTCAACTTCAGGGAATTTTTCATATAGTTCCATGGGTAATCTTCAAAAGCAATTCAAAGTTAGGTTGTATAGCAAATTTCAAGTTTTCCAAAATGTCCAAGAACTCCTTGAGATCATTCTTGAGTAGGGAGAATCAAAGAGATGAAGTTGGTGTTTTGTCACTTGAATTACAAGGCATTTTGTGATGAACAAGAATCCAATTTCAAACCTATGCTGCACAATCTTGTTTTGAAGGCTTCTAAACCTCAAGATCTCTCCATAATCAGAAGATTACACTTACTTTTGAGCTATTATCCAAGTGTTCCAAGCATTGTCCAAGCTAATTTGTCATTTTTGGAAGAAAGTTACCACTCCATTTTTGAAAAGTTGCTTTAATAACAAAGTCAACTTGTCTTGAGCTTCTAAATTGTTATTTATGCACACACAACCCCTATAGTCCAAAAGCAAGATGTCTAAGACCTGAAGAAGCTCAGGACATGCTTGTACAACATTTGAGATTTGTCATTTCACTTTTCTTCAAAAGCAAGTTATAGAGCCATAACCCTATAACTCAGAAGCCTGGAATGATTTTATGCTGAGATATTTTCCATACATATTAACAAGTCAATTGCAATACAACACACGATTTAAAGCATCTTAAAAACTCCCCCAAACACCCTTGCTGCACAAGACTGCTCAACTTGACATTTTTTAGTCAAAACTCTCCATCTCCATTTCCACTCGTGCATTTTGATTCTTAATCATTCAAACACCTTACATACATCATACATAAGTGATCCAAGCCCCTGTTTCAAGACTGTAACCCATACATCACCATTCACCATTTTCAAATATCAAGCTTGCAAGTTGACTTGAGTAGAGAACTTTCAAAGTAAAGTAGGAGTTGGAATACACTCAAGGAGGTCCAGGCAAGCTAAACAGATTCTTAGGGCACCTTAAAGCTTGCTCAAACTCCATACATGAATCCATCTGCAAGAGGTAAGTTTTCCAACTTCAATATCTTGATACAAGCATCCTCTGTGCATACATTCTGAAGTAAAAATGTATATATCATTGCTCTAAAGCTAACCATGTCCATAATTTTCATTTATATTGACAGTGTGTAGAGAATTTTAAATTTGAACTTTCTGAAAAAAATTAGGTTTCAATTTAAGGCTAGCAAAATTAATCTTCATCTTTGACTTTTAGCTTACATAAGTTATATGGTTGGTTTCATGAGGAAAAATAACACAACTTTCATGTTTGTATTTTCCATTTTTGTTGAGAAATGAATGAGATACAGGTGGTCCGGCTGGCTGAAGGTTGAAGATGAAGTACAACTCATGGAGACGTTTTATCTTATGTATTTATTCTTTCATTTAAGTTAACGGATGTACAACCAGCCCAGTAATAAGACAGTGCACGTTATTGATAGAGGTCATGAGTTCGAATCTCAGCGCTGCCTTTTTGCAATTTTTTACATTTTTTGTCTTTTTTTTCCAGCAAACAAACGCCCGAGCCTTCCACTCCTGGGCCTGACTTTTTTTTCTAACCTTCCCCCCTTGTTTCATATTTGCACCCTGGCCCAATTTTAGTTTATTTCTTCATTTTATATATATTTTTTTATTTTCTCAAATATATTTTCTAAATACAAAAAAATGATAAAAATGCAAAAAAGGATATTTTATATTTTGACTTATTTTATTTTATTTTTCCATAAATAAAAATATTTTTCATTCTTCATACTTTATTTATTTATTTAAGTAAGTCTTATAAACTTAATTAATATTGCATTATTTATTTATTTTTCTTCACGCTATTTAAAATATATTATTTTAATAGCCAAAAGAATAAAAATATTCTATAATGCTATAAATATTTTCAAGATAAAATATACCAAAAAATACTTTTCTTAAACTTATTTTCTTTTTGATTAACTTATAAGAATTATGGTTTCACTTAAAACCTTTTCTTAATAAATCTAAACTTGATTAATTATTTTTCTTTAAAATAATTAGGTTAAAACAATTTCTCTCTTTCTCATGAAAAACAAACAAAAATTTATTTTCTTTATATTTTTTACATCCTTGTACACTTATTCGTTTTTTATACTTTGTTTTTATTTATTTAATTCCTTGTATATTTGATACCAATTCAATATGATTGTAATAAACTAATTAGGTTTAAATTCTTGCAATCTCCATTTGTAATTTGTACACCTCCTCCCACAAATATTGTAATAGCGTAGTAACTTTAAAATTTCGTAATTTATCACTTTATATACAATTGCTAGTAATTAGGGTTTGTATTTGTGATACGGTGGCAAAATTGACTGTTTGACGCTGGTTTGCATTTTGCGTTTTGTGTTCGAAAAATGTCGCGGTAAGCAAGAGTCACCACCGACTTTTATTTTATCCAACAGGAAAGGAAAAAAGTACAGAAAAAAATCATTTTTCGAGATATTCTGAGTACGGGGGATAGATTATAGAAAGGGAAGGTGTTAGCATCCTTTCTATCCATGGTTTTCCATGAGCTCTTAGGTGCTTGCTCATCTTTTTAAAATTGCTTGTGTGTGTGTGTTTGCTTTGAAAAGAGTTTTAACTTCGTGATAACCCTTGTATCAGTCCTCAAAGGTGTGACGAAGTTGTTTTGAAAAATTGTTTTGAAATGTGTAAGTGTGAAAAGTTTTGATTTGAGCAAGTACCTACTAGCATCTACCTACTCGAAAAAAGATCGTTTCTATTCTTGTTTCCTTTAGACAACGCTATCCTACTATTGAGAAATAGGTAGCATCGTCGTTGGAGTTGTAAGGGTCAATTCGAAAGGGACGTACGATCACTAAAGCAATGTTAGGACGTCTTAGTAATAACCCTAGAGTCTTAAGATCATATTCGAGGCAACGTTTCTGAGGCAACATTTCCGAAGCAATATTTGAACGGGACACTTGATCTTTTTAGACAGGAGGACAACCACTAAGACACCCTATACTTAATGATCGTTTACCGAAGGCAACTGAAGTGTGAGTATACCCTAAGAGTGATATGTGCGAGTGATCTGTTTTCAGTTAGTTGTCTTTCCACATTAGGGTTTTTTAATTGTATTAATTTATCACGCATTCTTGCCATACAATCCTATTAGCATACATCTAAACAGTCAAATATTTGCGGGAATTAAAATGCGAGAAAGTAAATCTACGCTATTACAAGGTTTCGGGGAGGGGGATTAATTACATAGCCAAAACCCCGGGGAAAAACGATAAGTAAAAAGTCCTAGATTAAACTATTACAAACCATGAACAGTTACAATAATATTGACAAAAATAAATAATACGCACGCGATGAATTAAATACGAAACAACTAGGGTTTTGACCCTTGCCTAAACCTAATTGTGATTGATTAAAAAAATGTTTTTATCATGTTTTGTTATTTAAGTAAATAAAGAAATCATTAAATTAAAAAAGAAAATCCTAATTTTAATTAATTTTAAATTAAGAGAATAAATTAATTTATTCTAAAACCTATTTTTTGTATTTTTATTTATTTGAGAAAAAGAGCAAAATAAAATTAAATCAAAGTTTTACCCTAATTTCTATTTGATTTTATTTATGAAAATAAATTACAATTTCCCTAAATTAAACTAAATTAAATTAATTTTGATAATAATAAAAAAAAGAACTAATCCTAATTGTTTTTATGGAAAATAAATTAATTTGTGAATTAAAATAAATAAAGGAAATTAAAAGAATGAATAAAATAAAGATAAGAAATAAAATAGAAGTAAATTGGGCCTGGTGGTATTTGCTGAAAGGGGGGTGCCAACTGAATTTATGGGCCCAAGGTTGATGGCCCGTTTTGACTTTGCTGGATCTGGTGTGTGGGTTGACTTGAGGCGCATGGTAGTATTCCAAGGGTGGCACGTTGATCTGGGCCAGAGATGTCTTTGATGGCCAGATGTTGATGGTATATGGTGAACCTTCTGATGAGCAGTGCACCTGATCACATGAAACAAAATAATGCAAAGAAAGGTTGAGACCTGGGGATCAAACCCAGGTGCTTATGCATATTTTCAATGTACGCTTGCCAACTGAGCTGCAATTGTTATAATGAAAACAAAAACGCTGAAACCCAAACACGCGGAAATTTGAATGTGCGAGTGGTTGGCTGACACGCATCTTCTTCTCCAAGGAACCATCGTTTTAGGTAAACAAACTTTTACCCACGGACGTTTCGTTATAGGTATAGGCCTGTGTATCTCAAAAATTATCTACAGGCAAAATAAATGATCATGGCTGGTACCAATCAACTCGTCTCATCCTCACGAGTATCATGGTACCAGAAAGCCTAGCCATGACAGTTTTACATACAATCCTCAAAAATGCAATTGAATAAAATGATTAGCTTGCAAACTCAATAAGGAACAAGAATATATGATCAAAACGTGCAAATGATGTATAAATCATGATAATCGAAATCCAAGAAATAGAGCAAATCGTGATGCTCCTTCAAAGTGTTTCAGGATGTGGGGAGGCTTGCTAGTGATTAGAACACGTTCCTGAGACGTCCATCAACCGATTGGTAAGGTTAGGATGGCTTGAGATGGCCTGTAGCTTGGAATTCGATCTGCACTTCTTCTTTGAAATTTTGAAGTTTGTTCTGCCTCTTTCACGACTGCTCAACCTCTTCTCTTGCCTTGGATTCCTTCTGTATATGTAGTGCAACACATTGGGTCAACAAAAACGAATTGAATCTTGCCCATTATGAAGATTTCATTTGGTCTTTCATGGCATATGATATCTTTCCAAATTTGCTTCAATCCAATATTTTTCCACCAAAATCAATTTTGCATGAATTGGTTGTCTTGCTAGCTGTACATAGACTCAAAAGATGCACAAAAAATCCAAGATTTGATTTGATTTTATTATTTTACCATTTAATTTGATTTATTTTGATTTATTTTGATTTAAATGAATAAAAAATCAAATTAAATGATAAAAATAATAAAATAAAAGGTGGAAAAAGCTTAGGGATCGTGGGTCCTATTAGAAACATATTTCAAACAAGAAAACATGGCCTCTTTGGAAAAAATGCAACTTTGATCAATGTTGACTTTTGGCAATTTTGCAAGAAAGGTCAACTTAGCCAATGCATAACTCTCTCAATTTTGGCCCTAGAGAGGTGTTCTTGGACTTTTTAGAAAGCTTAGGATGTCTTGTAAACAACCCTTATGGTCTCATCTCAATTGCATCTTCCATGTTCATGTATGAAGCTTTGACCCAAAAGGTGTTTTTGTTGACTTTTCAAAATAACCTATAGTATCGAAATTCATATCTTTTAGTGAGTGAATATTTTGAACTTGGGAGCTGAAGATGAATTGTAGGGAATTGCATCCTGTTCAAAATGAGCTTTGGATGGGTCATTTCTGATAAAGTATGAGCAAGTTATGCTTGGTCAAAGTTGAGTTGACTTTTCCTACAAAACCCTAATTTAGCAACTTTTGGGTTTTGATGAATTGTGAGAAATCCTTGAGGAATCATGATCAACCCTTGATAAAATGATGAATGATACTCCAAAATGAGGATGTTGACCACAAATCTTGAAGTTTGACTGTATGTGGGCCACAATTGACTTTTGACCTAGCACAGTCGATTTTTAGGTATTTGAGCAATTAACTAAGCAAACTTCTTATGCAAGGCTTGAAAATTGACATGAATGATCTTGGGAATATATTAGGACAATGGTGAGCATTTGGAATCATTTAGACTCTAACATCTTGATAAAAAATGAAACCCTAATTTGAGGTAGACTGCCTTAAGAGAGAGTTTGTCTGGTCAACTTTTGAATTTTCTTGAGAAATTTGGGGGCCTCACTTGTCATGTGTTGGGAAATATGGGAGGTAAAATTTTGGGGTACAATAGCTGCCCCTGTTCAATCTTCTTTTAACCTGAGGATGTAGATTGACTCGTCTGCCTTTCGTGATCTGAAGGTGGAAGATGATTGAACACTATAGTGCCTAGAAATTTGCGCTCGCATGAAGTGATACTTGATTTGTAATATCGGGAATGGGCTTAAAGATGTCATTTGGTAGTTTATAGAGAATTTTCGGAGATGGGCTTAGAGATGCCATCCGAAGAAGTGTCGATCGCACAAGAGATTCCTTTGCGAGAACCTGTATACCTGTTGTTTGAGGAGGACTCCGTTGGGGAATGCTGGTCTCTATATTGAGAGAAATAGAGTTTTAGGAGCTTCAGTTGTCCGTTACTCTACTGGGGAATAATTCCGGTTTGGGAAGCGGAAGTGAACTGTGTGTTTGGTCGGGGTATATGTTTCACCGCGACTTTTTGGGAAAATGTGAAATCAATTGTGTTTGATCGGGTCCCAGTCTTACAGTGTTGTGGACTGCTATTTGGGGATAAGAGAGGAAGAACCCGGATAGTAAGGTTATGAGAAGGAATCTGGATAGTAGGGTTGCTTCGATATGAAAGCCTGGATAGTAGGGCTATGAGAAGGAACCTGGATAGTAGGGTTACTTTGATATGAAAGCCTGGATAGTAGGGCTGTGAGAAGGAACCTGGATAGTAGGGTTACTTTGATATGAAAGCCTGGATAATATGGCTGTGAGAAGGAACCTGGATATTAGGCTTACTTCGAGATGAAAGCCTGGATAGTAGGGCTGCGAGAAAGAACCGAGATAGTAGGGTTACTTCGATATGAAATCCTGGATAATAGGGTTGTGAGAAGGAACCTGGATAGTAGGGTTACTTCGGTATGAAAGTCGGGGTAGTAGGGCTGTGAGAAGGAACCTGGGTAGTAGGGTTACTTCGAGATGAAAGCCTGGATAGTAGGGCTGTGAGAAGGAACCTGGATAGTAGGGTTACTTCGATATGAAAGCCTGGATAGTATGGCTGTGAGAAGGAACCTTGATAGTAGGGTTACTTCGAGATGAAAGCCTGGATAGTAGGGCTGTGAGAAGGAACCTGGATAGTAGGGTTACTTCGAGATGAAAGCCTGGATAGTAGGGCTATGAGAAGGAACCTGGATAGTAGGGTTACTTCGAGATGAAAGCCTGGATAGTAGGGCTGTAAGAAGGAACCTGGATAGTAGGGTTACTTCGAGATGAAAGCCTGGATAGTAGGGTTGTGAGAAGGAACCTGGATAGTAGGGTTACTTCGATATGATTTGCCTGGATAGTAGGGCTGCTTCGAAATGAGTTTAGGTAAAACTGCAGAGGGAACCTGGATAAGGTCGTTCTCTTTGCGCCGATGACTACCCTGCTTAGTTTTGAGTGTTGATCATAGACCTGCTGGAAATTGTTGATAATAGCTGTCTTTCCTGACAGAAATACAGGGTTAGTTATGTGTGATGCATGAGATGCATTGTATAATGACTTTCTCAAAATAAATGAGACTATGTTATATGTGATGTATGCACATGTCATGATGTATGAACATGAAATGCTGACATAATAATCCGAGTCCGGGAAAATAAATCCCTGACTGCTGCTTCGAGGATATGAGAAATAGTATTCTTGACTGTTTGTAAAGAACCATAGTTCCTCTGTTTCTGTTGGGGGATGGTGAACAAAGATGACTATGCTGAGGATTTGCCCCTTGTTTACGAATGTTCTGCCGAGGAGACCCTGTCTGAGGATAATTCTGCGGGGAATAACTCTATTGGAGAGGAGATACTCTGTTGATAGATCTGCTGACTTGGAGAAATAACTCAGTTGGGGATGAATTACCGTTGCTGGTGATAGTGAATTCTGTCGGGGATTGAATTTCTTCCTGTGAGAAATAAACTCTGCCTGGGGAAAAATTTACCGACTCACTCGTGATTGTGAACTTCAGTAAGGGAGAGTTATATCCTGCTCGGGGAAGCTGACATCTGTCTTTAGATACTTTTTACTCTGTGGGGAGTGTATGTACCACTACTCATTGTTCTCCAGCTGGCTCTGTCCCGATACCTGATGGGTAGAGTGACCGTAAGGTTTGGGCACTTCTTGTTTGTCCCTGTTCCTGGAATTACGAGTAGCCGTCTTTTGTTTCTTATGTAAATATTTATGAGCAACAATTATTTTCAAATGTATATATCAAAAATGAATCATTGGACGTTCTTGCAAAATAAAACAGAAAAAGAAAAACAATTTGGAATTTCTTGTGAAAATGAATTGTATTGATTTTTGAAGTTGGCCTATAATAGGCGTTTTGTATAAAGAAGCTGATGCTCTAGTAAGAGAACGCCACCGAAAGATAGAAATTACAATTTGTGTAAAAGAAAAAAACAACTATGTGGAACAATCCCATCGGGTTTCAACTCTGCTATTGCCTTTATATCTTGAAGTGTCTCATCACTTTGCTGCTTGGTCGAAGGCGGATCAGGTTGATTGGCGCCATCCGAGCTTGATAGTCGATACCGAAGTCTGGTTGCAATATGATCCAATGAGACATAGTGTTACGCTTTAATCTCTAATGTTTGCCTGGACCGCCATTTCGGATTTTCAGTCCACCGGGATACCCTTTTTTGCCCAAGTCGCCTTTTCAGGTTTTCGACTTACCGGGTGTACAGTTTTTTCTTTTCATCCCTTACTTCTGCCCGAATCCTTTTGGTTCGCTGGGAAGCCCTTATTTTTGCCTAGGCCAGTCAAGCTAGTGGATCTTTGATTATGCGTAGTATTTTTTCACTATGTCTACATTGACGGGATGAGGAAGGTCGTCACCATCCATGATGGTTAGAATCATAGCTCCTCCCGAGAAAATGTTCTTAACCACAAATGGCCCTTCGTATGTGGGGGTCCATTTGCCCCTAGGATTACCTTGCTGTAGTATGATACATTTGATCACTAGATCCCCGATTTGATATTCTTGATGTCTGACTTTTTTATTAAAAGCCTTGATCATTCGCTTTTGATACGTCTGACCATGACAGATAGCAGTAAGTCTCTTTTCATCGATTAGATTCAGCTGATCAAGTTGGGTTTGGATCCAGTCGTCTTTGTTCAAACCCACATCCTTCATAATTCTGAGAGAGGGTATCTGGACTTCGATGGGTAGAACTTCCCCCATGCCATATACCAGAGAGTAGGGTGTTGCCCCTGTTGACGTCCGTGCTGAGGTACGGTATCCATGAAGAGTGAATGGTAACATCTCGTGCCAGTCTTTGTATGTCACCGTCATCTTTTGTACAATCTTCTTGATTTTCTTGTTAGCTGCTTCAATAGCCCCATTCATCTTCGACCGGTAGGGAGAAGAGTTATGATGCTGAATCTTGAACTGTTTGCAGAGCTCGGTGATCATCGTGTTGTTGAGATTTGTATCATTGTCAGTAATAATCCTCTCCGGTACACCATATCGACAGATCAGATTGTGTCGGATGAACCGCGCCACGACGTTCTTGGTTACTGTAGCAAAGGAAGCTGCCTCAACCCACTTTGTAAAGTAATCAATGGCTACCAGAATGAAGCGATGCCCGTTAGACGCAGTAGGTCTGATCTCGCCAATCATGTCGATGCCCCACATTGCAAAGGTCCAAGGAGCTATCAAAACATTCAGGGGAACCAGAGGTACATGCACCTTATCAGCACAGACTTGGCACTTATGACAAGTTCGAGAGTGCTGATAACAAACGGCTTCCATAGTGGACCAGTAACATCCTACCCGTAGGATTTTCTTTGCCATGGTATGTCCACTGGAATAAGTTCCTAAGGTACCTTCATGTAATTCCGCCATGATCCTTTCTGCCTCGCTTTTGTCTACACACCGCAGTAAGGTTGAATCATGGTTATGCTTATAGAGAATTCCATTACCGATGAAGAACTTCGCAGCGAACCTTCTCAGAAACTTCTTATCACTAACAGATGCCCTCTCGGGGTATTCTTGAGCCTCAAGATACCTCTTTACCTCGTGAAACCAGGGTTTATCTACTATCTTTTCAGTCTCAATGTCAGAGAAATGTGCGAGTTCATCCAACCTCTCAATGGTAATATGGGGAGCTTCATTATCCCACCTAACCTTGAACATAGAAGACATGGTAGCTAGCGCGTCCGCCAACTGGTTCTCCTCTCGTGGGAAATGTTTAAAGGTTATCTCCTCAAAGTGTGGGAGCAATTTCAGTACATAATCTTTGTAAGGAATAAGATTCGGGTGCTTCGTATCCCACTCGCCTTTGATCTGACTTATCACCAGAGCGGAATCTCCAAATGCACTCAAGAACTTGATCCTCAGGTCAATAGCGTCTCGAAGACCTATGATACACGCTTCATACTCCGCCATATTATTGGTGCAGTTGAAACATAATCGGACGGTGAATGGAGTATGACATCCCTCAGGAGATATAATTACAGCGCCAATGCCATTACCCAATGCGTTCGAGGCTCCATCAAAATACATAGACCATCGGGATCCCTCCTCGGGTCCTTCATCCGGTCCAGGTTCTTCGCATTCGGTTACCAACATGATATTCTCATTCGGGAACTCGAAATTCATGGACTGGTAGTCATTCACGGCCTGAAGCGCCAAATGATCCGCCAATACACTCCCCTTGATTGCTTTTTGGGTCGTATATTAGATGTCGTACTCGGTTAAGATCATCTGCCATCTTGCTATCCTTCCGGAGAGAGCGGGCTTCTCAAAAATATACTTGATCAGATCCATCTTTGATATCAACAGAGTAGTGTGAGTCAGCATATACTATCTCAGTCGGCGAGCAGCCCATGCCAAAGCGCAACAAGTTTTCTCGAGCAATGAGTATCGGGTCTCACAGTCGGTAATTTTTTTGCTAAGGTAGTAAATGGCGTGCTCTTTTCGACCAGACTCGTCATGCTGCCCCAGCACACACCCCATTGAATTGTCTAACACTGTCAAGTATAATATCAAAGGTCTTCCTTCAACTGGAGGCATCAAAATTGGTGGTTCTTGAAGGTATTCCTTGATTCTTTCAAAAGCGGTCTGGCATTCATCATTCCACTTTACCACTTGATCTTTCTTCAGCAGCTTAAAGATTGGCTCACAAGTAGCAGTCAAATATGAAATGAACCTGGCAATGTAATTCAGACGTCCCAAGAAACCTCTAAGTTCTTTTTCTTTGTGGGGAGCCGACATCTTTTGTATGGCTTTTACCTTTGCGGGGTCTACATGAATACCTTTGTCACTGACAACAAAACCCAGCAACTTACCAGACCTTACCCAGAAGGTACACTTGTTCGGATTCAACCTCAACTTATATGTCTTCAACCTGTCAAATAGTTTCTGGAGATGATCAAGGTGTTCCTCTTTAGTCTGGAACCTGGCTATCATGTCATCAACATAAACCTCGATCTCATGGTGAATCATATCATGGAACAAAGCAACCATGATGCGCTGATAAGTTGCCCCAACATTCTTCAACCCAAAAGGAATTACCTTGTAACAGAAGGTGCCCACTGCGTAATGAAGGTGGTCTTCTCCATGTCCTCAAGAGCCATCTTGATCTGATTGTAGTCAGAAAAACCATCCATAAAGGAGAAGATCTTGTGCTGCGCGGTTTTATCGACTAAAACATTAATGTGAGGAAGTGGGAAATCATCCTTGGGGCTTGCCCTGTTCAGATCTCTATAGTCCACACACATCCGTACCTTACCATCCTTCTTAGGTACCAGAACGACGTTGGCAACCCACAGTGGATAAGAAGTGACAGCTAAGAATCCTGCGTCGAACAGTTTCATGATCTCTGCTTTGATTTTTTATGACATTTCGGGGCGCATACGACATACCTTTTGCTTTACCGGAGGACAGTCTTCTTTAGTCGGCAAGCGATGAACCACAATATCAGTGACTAAACCAGGAATGTCTTCATAGGACCAGGAGAATATCTCAACATAGTCGCGTAGCATATGTATTAACTGTTGTTTGACACTAGGCTCCAGATTCGCACCTATCTTAACCTCTTTCCTGTCTTCCTCTGTACCCAAATTTACTGACTCAACTGGCTCTTCATGAGGCTGTATGGCCCTTTCTTCCTGCAGTAACAGTCTAGCAAGTTCTCCAGAAACCTCACAATCATCCTCACCTTCGTCCTTGGCTTAGTTGATCAGATTTTTGAAGTCATAACTGGCAGTAGTAGAGTTGTTATCAATGGGATCCAGAGTGGATATGGATCTGCAGTACGATACGTGAGTGTGTGTAAGAAAATAGCTGTTTTGATAAAGTGAGAAACATAAAAGAAAATACAAGGAGCGTAAAATTTGTAATGCAAGAAACGTCCAATGCTTTATTAATGATATATGAAATGACAAATAATAAGCCCTCACAAGGAAAGCCAAGGTGCCTCGGGAAAGGCACCGAGCCGTAAAGTTTCAAACTGTTTATTACAAATCTTAAAACAAAAGTCAATTACTACGAAATAAAAGAAACAAGTATGAAGTCCTTCACCGTTTAGTTATTCAGTCCTCTGTTGGTTGTTGGGTAGATCCAGCTATCGATGTATGAATCTTCTCCACTGTCCTCAATTGCATTAACTCTCCGATTGCTAATGTGTAGCGGAGGTCTTCCAGCCCGTGCGTGCCTAACATCCCTTTGAGCCCCTGTAGTAAAACCCAAACCAAATTTGTCAGTTTTGTGAGTAAAATCAGGGAGCTGACCCCAATTGGTACACCCACCTTCTTCAACTGCAGCCCTGTCATCTTTGAGAGAAGCCATCTTCATCAGAGGTTTGTTGGTAGTAACTTCAGTTGACGCCAAATTCTGAGGGACCTCTTCGAAGTTCTGACAAGGCGTTTCTATGAATTCCCCGTCCATCTCCACGTAATGAAAGGAATTGAGATGACTCACCATATACTCTTCCTCACCTTGCACCGTGACAATCTTCCCCATCACCGGATACTTCAACATTTGATGGAGCGTGGAAGTCACTTCCCCAACCCTATGGATCCAAGGACGACCCAGCAAGCAAGTATACGATGGTCTGATATCCATTACGTAGAAGGTGGACCCAAAATTTTGAGAACCCACTTTGACAGGGATGTCCACCTCCCCGTGCACCATTCTTTTTGATCCATCAAAAGCCCTTACCACAATGTTGCTTGGATTTAAGGTCAAACCCTCACAATCCAAATGGTCCAATGCTTTCTTTGGCAGAACGTTCAATGAAGACCCGGTATCTACCAGCACATGGGCCATATTGGTGCCCCTGCACTCGATCGAGACATGCATAGCATCATTATGATTTCTTCCTTTTGGTGTCAGATCTGCATCTGAAAAACCCATCCTATTGTCAGCAGTCAGGCTGGCCATGCAATCTTTGAACTGATCTGCTGAAGTTTTCTACGACACATGCACAGTCTTGAGAAATGCAATCAAAGCCTTCGCATAGGCTTCGAAACATAACATCAAGGACAACATGGAGATCTTTGATGGGGTCTGTCCCAGCTGCTCGACCACATTGTAGTCTCTCTTCTTGATAATCTTCAGTATTTCCTCTATTTCTTGTTTAGAGGCTTCCACAACGATTTCTTAGGTGCCTCCGTCCGGGCAGGCTCACCTATAATTTATCTTCCCCGAGTCCCAGATGGCTCAGCAGCAGGGGTGATAACTGGAGTAAGAACAAGATTAGTTGCAGGTGTACTAACTGGAGTAGGAACAGGAGAAATGTCAAGAGTGCTGGTTGGAGCAGCAGTTAGAATAACAATAGGCTTGATGAAAGTCTTCGGGGAAATCTCAGGAGAGAAGACCCTTCCACTTTGGGTAACTTTACTAGTCCCAACAATATTACTGACATCAGTATCAGATTCTTCATTCCTCAGATCTTGCTTAACACCATGATAGTACGCATCAACACCATAATGCCATGGGACAACCTTGTCCGAGGTGTACGAGATGGGTCCAGGAATAGTGATTATTAGTGGAGCAATTCTTGGAACAGGTGTAATCCTAACAGGTTTTCTCGAGGAAACCTTGGAAGGATTGGCGGAAATGGTTATAATGGCAACGTCTTCAATGGGAACAACAAGGATCATAGTATTTTCGAATAAAATCTCTTTATTATCCATCAAGCACTGAACACCTGACTTCAGCAAACAATAACCAGTAGGTATAATCGAACACATGTGGCAACCTTCACCACAACCCAGAAATAAACTGGCCAACAACAAATTCTTCTTAACAGTCACCAGAGGAGTATAAATTTCTTCAACAGAGATCACAAACAAATCAGTGTCAAC
The DNA here is from genome assembly GCA_948472305.1 of Vicia faba. NCBI lineage: Eukaryota > Viridiplantae > Streptophyta > Magnoliopsida > Fabales > Fabaceae > Vicia > Vicia faba. The sequence continues at coordinate 177,730,391 of OX451740.1, forward strand.
AACATTAACTCCACGACCATGTTTGGGTATGAGAGCAGTTATAACATTCGACTTTTCTGGAGCATCAAACTCTATCTCCTTGGCTTCGAGCAAGTCTTGCACTTTGTTTCTCAGAGCCCAGCAATCGTTTGTATCGTGGCCTGGACTCTCAGAATGGTAGGCGCACCGCGCGTTGGGATTGTATCTGTGAGAAGTAGTGTTTGGATTCTTGGGAGCCTCTCTCAAGGTCGCAAAGTTGGATTTTAACAGATGAGGCAGAACTTCAGCCAAAGTCATATTGATACGGTTAAACTGCTGCTGTGGTCTTTCCACCCTTTGTTGATTGTTGCGTTGTGGAGCAACTGCAGGTTTTGGTATCACTACAGCATTTACCATTTGACGATGTTCAGATCTGCTTTGGCCCCTCGGGCTATAGACTGCACTAGCTTCCTTCTTACCAGTAAAAGGCTTCTTCACCGAACTCGAAGAGGCGTCCTTCTGTATTTTACCACTTTGAATACTAGCTTCTACTCTTTCTCCAGTGAAAATCAACTCAGTAAAACCAGATGACGAGCTGCCGATAAAGTGATTGAAAAATGGACCAGATAGCGTCCCTAGAAACATGTCAACCAACTCCCTATCAGACAAAAGGGGTTGGACTCTTCTAGCCAAGTCTCTCCACTTTTGAGCATAATCTTTAAAACCTTCACCTGCACCCATGGACATACCCTGGAGCTGAGTACGAGTAAGAGCAAGGTCGGCGTTGTACTGATACTGCTTGTAGAAAGCAGTAGCAAGATCTTCCCAGTTTCTGACGTTGGCTCCCTCCAACTGGTAGAACCATTCAAGCTGAGTCCCTGACAGACTATCTTGAAAAAATGTACCCACAAATTTCTATCAGTAGGGTTGGATTTTCCGGACATAAGAGCGGAGATGGAGTTTTGAGCAGGACACCTCATCATACTTGGCAAAAACTGGAGCTTTGAACTTATGAGGGATGACCACTCCTGATACCAGTCCCAGTTCTCCGAAATTCAAACCAGGTATTTTCTGAATTTTCATAGCGCTCAGACGGTCTTCTAGCTGCTTGTACCTATCCTCGGCAGGAGGATATTGCTCATCATCATAATCCGTATCGTTATCAGAAACTGCAGGACTAGGGTCTTTTTCCCTTTCTTGGTTCTCCCCGTCCTTGGATGAGGATGTCATATCAGTTTGTTGCCTCAATCTTTCTCCGAATCTTCTACCCATATTCAGAATTCCGACCTTCTTCTTCTTCTTCTCTTTCATAATAAGGGTCTTCAGATCCTCTTGCCCTTTAGCCAGACTTATGAACATCTGTTGGAATTGGGCGTTCTGTGCCTGAAGATCTTTGATGGCTTGATCGGAAGACATTTTTGCTGAAATAAATAGCGAAGAAGATGAGAAACATGTAAGGGTACCTGTAATGATGTGCATGATAATGGGATGCGCATGTAATGATTTCAAAGACTTTGGGAGATTTAAATTTGTAAACCAAAAATAAACAAAACTTTATTAGCTTAACTTTGAAAGGTTCAACAATGCCTTTAAGGCGTTACAAAGAAGTAAATACAACAAAATCTAAAACTAGAAAAATCAACATAAAAAATCCCATGGACGATTCCTTTTTATGCTGATGTAGTCATTGATCACTCTTTCTTCTTCGATCTGCCTGGTGAGCTTCAAAATCTTCCTTTCTTACTCATGGTACTGTTCTCGATAAGTATCCCGCTCATTCTTCAGCTGAATCCAAGACCTCTACAATTCCCCAGGATCAACGGGCATGTAAGGATAGAGAACCGTGTAAGGAATGCCTTCTTCATTAGTGGGCTCCACAATCACTGATAATACGGTCTCATAAGGCATCATGAGCTTCTGGGAACGATCTCGGACCCATTGGAGGTAAGGCTGCATAGGAAGGGAAGTCTTCGGTCCCAACTCTTGGGGGTCAGATCTGTTCACCATGTCCCAAGCTTGTATAAACCTCTGGCGATGCTCCTTAACACCCTCCTTATAGTCAAATACGATGTCCTCAAGAAGTAACTCATGGGGACCATCTCTCCGAGTACGGCCAAATTGTCACAAGGCTAGACAAGGATTGTAAGTTATACCCCCTCTGATTCCAAGCAATAGGACATTAGGGTATCCCCCACAACGGTCAATAACAGTAGTGTCTTCTATAGCCCGGGAACACCAAAGAATATCTGTATGGGCAAGTGACATTATTCTGTATGACCAACCCAAACCTTTTTTGTTCTTCAGCACAGACTTAGGGAGGTGCGAAATAAACCACCTCGACAGCAACGACATGCAGCACATGAGGGTCCCTCTTCTCCTTACAGTACGAGTAAGGAGAGCATGCAAGATACCTCCAAGCAAGGTAGGCACAAGATTGCGAGAAAGGAAAATCTTGACAACACTCACATCTACAAAAGAGTGCAGATTAGGGAAGATAACCAAACCATAAATAAGAAGAGCCAAGATATCTTCAAAAGCCTGAAAATCCAAATGATCCCAGAATAGCTGAGCCTGGTCCATCATAAATTTGGCTAAAAAACTTCGACCCTGCTTCGAGTTTCCCAATTGGATACCACATCAGCCCGTTTTAAATGCAGAGCTGAGGCAATGTCTTCTGGTCTAGGGACTTCTTCCATACCTGTGAAGGGTACGTGTTCAAGAATGGGTATGCCCAATAGATGAGAAAACTCCTCCAAGGTGGGTACCAGCTGGTAATCTGGAAAGGTGAGGCAATGATGCACGGGATCGAAGAACTGAAATAGTATGCTCATCATCTGTTCATCAAGATTTGAGGTAACCAGGCTGAGAAGTTGACTGTGTCTCTTAATGAACATAGAAGTCTCAAACTCTTGAGGCTAGCTCTTTAAGTTGGGCATGTATCTGCACAAAGTTGACTCGGATGGTATTTCTACGCACGGAAGACATGATCTGCAAAACAGAACAAAGATAAATTCCCTAGGTCTTTGAAATGGTTAGTGTAATGAAGTGAAATTCTGGCTGCAGATACTCAATGTCACGTCCAATGTTATGACACCGTATCTGACTTACTATATGACAGTAAATACAAAAGCAGTAAATAACACAGTCAATTGTTTACCCAGTTCAGTGCAACAACACCTACTCTGGGGGCTACCAAGCCAGGGAGAGAATCCACTATAAGAGATGTTAATTCAGGAATAAACCAACCAGTTTATCTCCTTCACTTAAGACCTACCCAATGCAATTCTAATCTAAGTACAACTTAAACCTGAGTTCCTACTCACTCCCCCTCAATCACAGCAGTGATACATAAACCAATTTGACTTAAGAATTGATGAAGACACTCTTCAAAAAAAAACACACACTTGATTAAGCTTCACAGCTTTTTAATCAAGTAACACAATCACTCGTGCTTCACAGCTTTGAGTGATGTACACAACTAACTTGACTCTGCTTCACAGCTTTAGTCAAGTGACATTCAAACACTCTTGCTTCAAAGCTTTGAGTGCTACACAACCCTTACAATTGAAACCTATTCCAAGGCACTTATCATAATGATAATTGCTTGGAGTACAATAAACAAATCTATACAGATTACAAAATTGATCTTCTAATCAATCAGCAGGGATTACTTGAAAAACCACAGCTCTGTTGAATATATAGCAGCTGCAACTTCAGTTAGGGTTTCCAAAAACCTAGGGTTGATTCCGTTTGACCTAAAGACCAGGTCACAGTACTTTATTGATCAGGTTAGGATCGAGCTAGGTTGCTCCTCAGAAAACGCAGGATTCTGTTTAGAAAGGACTGAGTTATTTCCTGAAAAAACTCAGACTTATCCAATCCTGTAATCCTGTTAGTTCAGAACTGGATGTCATAACATCTGTTATGACACCTGAGAAAACCTGTCTACTGATTTAGCAAAATGTGATCATTTTGCAAACATGCTCAGATACACACTTATAAACATCAGTATTTGAGTTACAATATTTTTCTGCACATGTACCTAATGAGTTAGTACAACCTGAACTAGAATGTTATGACATCAGTCATGACATTCACACATACACTTGGGATTTACCAAAAATGCAAGCCAATACCTAAACACCTACAAACTCCCCCTTTGGCAGATTTTTGGCTAAAGTCCCTAAACAATCAGAGATAAATAGATAGCAGCAGAAATAAGTGACAGCAGAAAAATATAGTGTCAAGTACTAATTAAGTAGTACCAAAAATATTCTCCCCCACTTTAGCCACAAATGGGCCAAAGATTACATGTTTATAAAGTTATACAGTTATCCAAAATAATGAGATCAGCAGCAGACAACCAGCAACACCACCAAGTAGCAAACATCCTTCAGGTACTGTCATCAGATCCAGAGGATTCAGGTTTCTTTCTTTTCTTGTGAGCAATGTCAGCATTTTTCTCTTTGTTTGATGTCTCAACATTCTTAGAGACATTTGGATTTGTTTCAGCATTTGAGTTTTCTTGGTTCAGAGGAACAGAGATGCCAGGAACTGAGTGGTTCTCGTTCAGAATTCGTGAAACAATTTTTGCTATTGCTTGATTAACATAGGCTGTCCCTTCCCTATTTGCAATTTCAGGGGGAACTGAAGAGGAAGGATGAGATGGATTACCTGTATGTCTTGTTCTCAACTCTTTGGCCTTGGTGGGGTTAGTTCTATGAGAGCAGATCTCCAGAACATCAGAGTCCAGACAGGAAGAGATTGTCCCAGAATCTTGATCAGAGGAAGAGGTTGAGATGGTCGTATTGGATGATGATGGCGTTTGAGACATTTTGTCAGTTTTGAAGGACCAACAGCGAATGAGAAGAAATTCCTGATTGATGAGAAGACGAGAGGGGAAGGAAGCAAAGGAGTGCCTATTCAACTTCTTAAAAGAATTGTAGAAAATGAGAAAATACAATTTTAAACCAATCAGGACAGGCATAAGTCCTTTGGTCTTTGTTTTAAGCAAAATTAATTGCTACAATTCCTCATGTTGGCAAATACCCAGCTTACCCCTTAAGTTTTCAAATTGGTTTGCATCCAAAGCCTTGGTAAAAATGTCAGCCAGCTGTAGCTCAGTGGCAACATGTTCCAATTTGATTGTCTTCTCTTCTACAAGGTCTCTAATAAAGTGATGTCGTATGTCAATATGTTTGGTCCTGCTATGCTGAATGGGATTCTTGGATATGTTGATTGTACTCAGATTGTCACAGTACAATGTCATAACATCTTGTGTGACATTATACTCAGTGAGCATCTGTTTCATCCATAACATTTGAGAGCAGCTACTACCAGCTGCAATATATTCAGCTTCAGCAGTGGAAAGAGACACACAATTCTGTTTCTTGCTGAACCAGGAAACCAGATTACTTCCCAAGAAGAAACATCCTCCAGAGGTGCTTTTTCTATCATCAACACTACCAGCCCAATCAGCATCACAGTAACCAGTCAGAGTCGGTTCACAGCCATGAGTATACAACAATCCATAGTTGTAAGTACCACTTACATACTTCAAAATTCTCTTCAATTGATTGATATGACTGACTTTGGGATCAGCTTGGTATCTAGCACAAACTCCAACTGCAAAGGCAATATCAGGTCTGCTGGCAGTTAAGTACAACAAGCTTCCTATCATGCTTCTGTACAGACTTTGATCCACCTTGACCCCACTTGAATCTTTGGAGAGCTTTAGATGAGTAGGAGCAGGAGTCCTTTTGTGACTTGCATTCTCCATACCAAACTTCTTTACAATATTCTTAGCATACTTGCTTTGAGATAAGAAGATTGAGTCCTCCATCTGTGAGACTTGTAGTCCAAGAAAATAAGTTAGTTCTCCCATGAGACTCATTTCAAATTCAGCCTGCATCTCGTCAGCAAAGTGTTTAACCATATGTTCTGACATTCCGCCAAACACTATGTCATCAACATATATTTGGGCAACCATCAACTTCCCTCCTTCAGTTTTGACAAATAGAGTTTTGTCCAAGCCTCCTTTTCTGTAGCCTTTGTCTGAGAGAAACTTTGTTAACCTGTCATACCATGCTCTAGGAGCTTGTTTCAGCCCATATAGAGCTTTTCTCAATTTGTAGACATGATCAGGATGGGTTGGATCCACAAAACCTTTAGGTTGTTCCACATAAGCTTCCTCATTTAAGTACCCATTTAGAAAGGCACTTTTCACATCCATCTGAAATAACTTGAACTTCAGAAGACAAGCAATTGACAGCAAGAGTCTGATTGATTCCAATCTGGCTACAGGTGCAAAGGTTTCATCAAAGTCAACCCCTTCAACCTGGGTGTATCCTTGAGCAACAAGTCTCGCCTTATTTCTGGTGACAACTCCTTCAGCATCTGACTTGTTCTTGAATATCCATTTTGTCCCAATGATGTTAGTTCCTTCAGGTCTAGGAACCAGTTCCCAAACTTCATGTTGCTTGAATTGGTTCAGTTCATCTTGCATTGCACCAATCCAATATTCATCAGTTAAGGCTTCCTTGACATTTCTTGGTTCTATTTTGGACACAAAACAAGAATTTGAGATGATTTCTCTAGATCTTGTGATGACTCCACTATTAGGATCTCCTATGATGAGCTCCTTTGGATGATCCTTCTGAATTCTGATGGAAGGAGTCTTGCTAGCTTCCTTTGATTCAGATTCTGTTGTGGTGGAGTTGGGTAGATCATCCTGTTGGGTTGAAGTCTCAAAGAATGTCTCAACAGTACAAGGAACATCTATTTCTTCATGATAGTCATCAATTATGACATTTATTGATTCCATCATGGTTTTGGTTCTGGAGTTGAATACTCTATAAGCTCTGCTGTTTGAAGAGTATCCTAGAAATATGCCTTCATCACTTTTGGAGTCCAGTTTTCTTCTCTGTTCACGATCAGACAGGATATAGCATTTGCTGCCAAACACATGAAAGTACTTCACAGTTGGTTTTCTTCCTTTCCAGAGTTCATATATGGTGGATGAGGTTCCCTTTCTCAAGGTGACCCTGTTATGAACATAGCAAGCTGTATTCATAGCTTCAGCCCAAAAATACATAGGAAGTCTTTTGGCATGTAACATTGCTCTGGCAGATTCTTGTATGGTCCTGTTTTTTCTTTCCACAACTCCATTTTGCTGAGGTGTTATGGGAGAAGAAAACTCATGACTGATTCCTTCTGAAGCACAGAAGTCATCAAACTTGCTGTTTTCAAATTCCTTGCCATGATCACTTCTGATTCTGACAATACATCCTTCCTTCTCTCTTTGAATTCTCTTGCACAGTCCTTTAAAGACTTCAAATGCATCTGATTTTTCCCTAATGAAATTAATCCAGGTGAATCTGGAAAAATCATCCACAACCACATAGGCATATCTTTTACCACCAAGGCTCTCTACTTGCATTGGTCCCATCAGATCCATATGGAGGAGTTCTAGAACCTTAGAGGTGGTCAGATGTCTTGACTTTGGATGTGACATCCTCGTCTGCTTACCCACCTGACATTCACCACAAACTCTTCCTTCATCAATTAGCACTTTTGGAATCCCTCTGACTGCCTCCAAGGAGATAATCCTCTTCATACCCCTTAGGTGAAGATGGCCAAGTTTTTGGTGCCACAGTTTCACCTCTTTTTCTTCTTTTGCAATGCAACACACAGATGAGAAATTGGTGTTCTCAGCCTCCCATAAGTAACAGTTGTCTTTGGATCTGACTCCTTTCATTATTATCTCTTGTTTGTCATTGATTACAAGGCATTCAGATGTTGAGAAATTGACCTTGAATCCTAGATCACACAGTTGACTGATACTAATGAGATTAGCGGTCAGTCCTTTCACCAGCAGTACTTCATTTAGACTTGGAACTCCAGGGCAGTTCAAATCACCAACTCCTTTGATTTCACCTTTAGCCCCATCTCCAAAGGTCACAAAACTGGTGGTGTGAGGCTTAACATTATTGAGGAGGTTCTTGATTCCAGTCATATGTCTGGAACATCCACTGTCAAAGTACCAGTCTTCCTTTGCAGAGACCCTCAGGGAAGTGTGAGCTATCAGTGCAATAGCCTTTTTCTTCCATTGAGGAGCATGTGGTACCCTTTTAGACTTAGGTTTGACACCTGAATTCTGATTAGGGTATCCATGTAATCTGAAGCAGAAACGCTTTATGTGGCCATATCTACCACAATGATGACATTTCCATCGTTGGTACCTTTTCCTCATATGTTTCTGTTCCTGATGTCGAGAGTTGTGTTGAGACATCTGTTTTGACATTTGCCTACCAGAACCAGATTTCGTTGCTTTCATAAATCCTAGACCAGATTTATTTCCCACATTTTGTCCAATCTGTAGGATCTCTTCCAATTTGTCAGTTCCATTTGTCAACATCTTGACAGATTTGGTCATTTGATTCAGTTGTGAGTTCAGCAATTGAACTTCTCCTTCTAGATGACTTATAGTTTCAAGGTTTGCCCGTTTTTCAGCCTCCATCTTTATGATGAGTTTTGATTGTTTCTCATTCTGCACACAGACTTCAGTACTTCTGATACACAATTCCTTGTACGTTTCAGCCAGTTCTTCAAAAGTCACCTCTTCATCACTGATGTCACTTTCAGAGGTACAAACACCAGTTAAAGCAGTAACTCGTTTGGCAGTCTCTTCTTCAGAATTACTTTCTGAATCACAGTCAGACCAAGTAACTGTCATTCCTTTTTGTTTCTTAAGAAAGGTAGGACATTCAGCTCGAATATGCCCATATCCTTCACAACCATGGCATTGAATTCCTCTGCCTTGAACTCCCTTCTCATCTGACCTTGGTCTTCTGCTGGAACTGTCAATGTTAGAGGAAATGTTATGAACATTAGACCTTGACTTTGGATCTATTCTTTTGATGAGTTTGTTGAACTGTCTTCCTAGCATGGCTATAGCTTCTGAAATGTTTTCTTCAACATCAGTGTTGGACATAAGTGCTATGCTCTTGTTCTTTTTGACATCATCATTAGTGATTCCCATCTCAAAAGTCTGAAGAGACCCAATAAGTTCATCCACTTTCAACTTGCTAATGTCCTGGGCTTCCTCTATGGCAGTCACCTTCATTGCAAATCTTTTAGGCAAGGATCTGAGAATCTTCCTTACCAGTTTTTCTTCTGACATTTTTTCTCCCAGTGCTCATGAGGTGTTGGCAATCTCCAAGATGTTCATGTGAAACTCATGAATGGTTTCATCTTCCATCATTTTTAGATTCTCAAACTTAGTGGTCAACATCTGAAGCCTTGACATTTTTACTTTGGAAGTTCCCTCATGAGTAGTTTTGAGAGTGTCCCAAACTTCCTTGGCCAGTTCATATTGATGAACTAATCTAAAAATATTTCTATCAATTCCATTGAACAAGGCATTTAGAGCTTTGGAATTTCCCAGGGCTAGCTCATCTTCTTCTTTACTCCAATCTTCCTCAGGCTTCAGACTGATTGTCCCATCTTCCTCAGTTATGGTGGGATGAATCCATCCTTTGTCAGCAGCTCTCCAAGCCTTTTTGTCCAGAGATTTTAGGAAGGCAATCATACGAGGTTTCTAGTAGTCATAATTAGTTCCATCCAGAATGGGTGGTCTATTTCCAAAAACTCCTTCTTTGTCCATAGTGCCAGAAAGTGATATCCCTAGATCTCACCCAGTAATACAGGTAGGGTGCCTGCTCTGATACCAATTGAAATTCTGGCTGCAGATACTCAATGTCACGTCCAATGTTATGACACCGTATCTGACTTACTATATGACAGTAAATACAAAAGCAGTAAATAACACAGTCAATTGTTTACCCAGTTCAGTGCAACAACACCTACTCTGGGGGCTACCAAGCCAGGGAGAGAATCCACTATAAGAGATGTTAATTCAGGAATAAACCAACCAGTTTATCTCCTTCACTTAAGACCTACCAATGCAATTCTAATCTAAGTACAACTTAAACATGAGTTCCTACTCACTCCCCCTCAATCACAGCAGTGATACATAAACCAATTTGACTTAAGAATTGATGAAGACACTCTTCAAAAAAAAACACACACTTGATTAAGCTTCACAGCTTTTTAATCAAGTAACACAATCACTCGTGCTTCACAGCTTTGAGTGATGTACACAACTAACTTGACTCTGCTTCACAGCTTTAGTCAAGTGACATTCAAACACTCTTGCTTCAAAGCTTTGAGTGCTACACAACCCTTACAATTGAAACCTATTCCAAGGCACTTATCACAATGATAATTGCTTGGAGTACAATAAACAAATCTATACAGATTACAAAATTGATCTTCTAATCAATCAGCAGGGATTACTTGAAAAACCACAGCTCTGTTGAATATATAGCAGCTGCAACTTCAGTTAGGGTTTCCAAAAACCTAGGGATGATTCCGTTTGACCTAAAGACCAGGTCACAGTACTTTATTGATCAGGTTAGGATCGAGCTAGGTTGCTCCTCAGAAAACGCAGGATTCTGTTTAGAAAGGACTGAGTTATTTCCTGAAAAAACTCAGACTTATCCAATCCTGTAATCCTGTTAGTTCAGAACTGGATGTCATAACATCTGTTATGACATCTGAGAAAACCTGTCTACTGATTTAGCAAAATGTGATCATTTTGCAAACATGCTCAGATACACACTTATAAACATCAGTATTTGAGTTACAATATTTTTCTGCACATGTACCTAATGAGTTAGTACAACCTGAACTAGAATGTTATGACATCAGTCATGACATTCACACATACACTTGGGATTTACCAAAAATGCAAGCCAATACCTAAACACCTACATGAAGCATGAATGCCATGTTCTGATGCATGATGTCATGATAAACCACATGTATAGCAAAAAACAGGTATTGCAAACACAGTCAAATCACACAAAACCTAGGTATTGCAAACATAGTCAAATCACACAAAACCCTTAGGTTTAAGGCTTGCATGAGGTCAAAGGTAGTACCCTCTTGAAGTTAAGTTGGTTCAAACCTGTCCTAGAAAAGTAAGTCGGGTTCTAGAGGATCTCAATATCACTGACCATCCTCCATCGGTCATGGTTTCAGCTCACGCAATCTTTTCTTGCGCCCGGAACTATCTCGAGAGTATGGTCTCAATGAGTGTAGCATCAGGTATCAACCAGTTCTCAGCTCTACACCGAGGCCGGCTATCTCACTACTTTCTAATGGCCAAGTTGGGCGATTAAAGGTTCTAAGGTCAGTTGATGCTTAACGACACCACGCAGCGGCCCCGTATTCTCCTCGTTTCTCCACAAGGGATACCGGTACATACTAATGTGCCACATCAACGTAGGTACTGCTTCAACCATATCGGTCTACGCGGTACAGTTCCCTCACAGTCTATTTCTACTTACCTAAAAGGTATCCCCAGATCTGGGTTAGGATCTATAGTAACCCCAAACAGAACCCTAAAAAATAAAGCAAATAAAGAGAAGCAAATATGATGAACTAGATCCTAAGGTATACCCCACTTATATATAGTCCCCAGCAGAGTCACCAGTTCTGTGATACGGTGGCAGAACCGACTGTTTGACGCTGGTTTACATTTTGCGTTTTGTGTTCGCAAAATGTCGCGGTAAGCAAGAGTCGCCACCAACTTTTATTTTATTCAACAAGAAAGGAAACAAGTACAGAAAAAAATCCTTTTTCGAGACATTCTGAGTACGGGGGGTAGATTATAGAAAGGGAAGGTGTTAGCACCCTTTCTATCCATGGTTTTCCATGGGCTCTTAGGTACTTGCTCATCTTTTTAAAATTGCTTGTGTGTGTGTTTTCTTTGAAAAGAGTTTTAACTTCGTGATAACCCTTGTATCAGTCCTCAAAGGTGTGACGAAGTTGTTTTGAAAAATTGTTTTGAAATGTGTAAGTGTGGAAAGTTTTGATTTGAGCAAGTACCTACTAGCATCTACCTACTCGAAAAAAGATCGTTTCTATTCTTGTTTCCTTTAGACAACGCTATCCTACTATTGAGAAATAGGTAGCACCGTCGTTGGAGTTGTAAGGGTCAATTCGAAAGGGACGTATGGTAACTAAAGCAATGTTAGGACGTCTTAGTAATAACCCTAGAGTCTTAAGATCATATTCGAGGCAACATTTCTGAGGCAACATTTCCGAAGCAACATTTGAACGGGACACTTGATCTTTTTAGACAGGAGGGCAACCACTAAGACACCCTATACTTAATGATCGTTTACCGAAGGCAACTGAAGTGTGAGTATACCCTAAGAGTGATATGTGCGAGTGATCTGTTTTCAGTTATTTGTCTTTGCACATTAGGGTTTTCTAATTGTATTAATTTGTCATGCATTCTTGCCATACAATCCTATTAGCATACATCTAAACAGTCAAATATTTGCGGGAATTAAAATGCGAGAAAGTAAATCTACGCTATTACAAGGTTTCAGGGAGGGGGATTAATTACATAGCTAAAAACCCGGGGAAAAGCGATAAGTAAAAAGTCCTAGATTAAACTATTACAAACCATGAACAGTTACAACAATATTGACAAAAATAAATAATACGCGCGCGATGAATTAAATACGAAACAACTAGGATTTTGACCCTTGCCTAAACCTAATTGCGATTGATTAAGAAATGTTTTTGTCATGTTTTGTTATTTAAGAAAATAAAGAAATCATTAAATTAAAAAAGAAAATCCTAATTCTAATTAATTTTAAATTAAGAGAAATAAATAAATTTATTCTAAAACCTATTTTTTGTATTTTTATTTATTTGAGAAAAAGAGCAAAATAAAATTAAATCAAAGTTTTACCCTAATTTCTATTTGATTTTACTTATGAAAATAAATTACAATTTCCCTAAATTAAACTAAATTAAATTAATTTTGATAATAATAAAAAAAGAACTAATCCTAATTATTTTTATGAAGTCTTGATTTTATGATTTTATGAAAAATAAATTAATTTGTGAATTAAAATAAATAAAGGAAATTAAAAGAATGAATAAAATAAAGATAAGAAATAAAAAAGAAGTAAATTGGGCCTGGTGGTATTTGCTGAAAGGGGGGTGCCAACTGAATTTCTGGGCCCAAGGTTGATGGACCGTTTTGACTTTGTTGGATCTAGTGTGTGGGTTGACTTGAGGCGCATGGTAGTCCTCCAAGGGTGGCACGTTGATCTGGGCCAGAGATGTGTTTGATGGCCAGATGTTGATGGTACATGGTGAACCTTCTGATGAGCAGTGCACCTGATCACATGGAACAAAATAATGCAAAGAAAGGTTGGGACATGGGGATCGAACCCAGGTCCTTATGCATATTTCCAATGCATGCTTGCCAACTGAGCTGCAATTGTTATTTGTATATACAATAAAAGCAAAATATGATATAATGAAGAAAAAAAACGCTGAAACCCAAACGCGTGAAAATTTGGATGGGCGAGTGGTTGGCTGACACGCATCTTCTTCTCCAAGGAACCGTCGTTATAGGTAAACAAACTTTTACCTACGAACGCTTCGTTGTATGTATAGGCCTGTGTATCTCAAAAATTGTCCATGGCAAGATAAATGATCATGGCTGGTACCAATCAACTCGTCTCATCCTCACGAGTATCACGACAGTTTTACATACAATCATCAAAAATGCAATTGAATAGAATGATTAGCTTGCAAACTCAATAAGGAACAAGAATATATGATCAAATTGTGCAAATGATGTATAAATCATGTTAATCGAAATCCAAGAAATAGAGCAAACCGTGATGCTCCTGCAAAGTGTTTTAGGACGTGGGGAGGCTTGCTAGTGATTGGAACATATTCCCGAGACGTCCAGTAACCAATTGGTAAGGTTAGGATGGATTGAGATGGCCTGTAACTTGGAATTTGATCTGCACTTTTTCTTTGAAATTTTGAAGTTTGTTCGGCCTCTTTCACGACTGCTCAACCTCTTCTCTTGCCTTGGATTCCTTCTGTATATGTAGTGCAACACATTAGGTCAACAAAAACGAATTGAATCTTGCCCATTATGAAGATTTGATTTGGTCTTTCATGGCATATGATATCTTTCCAAATTTGCTTCAATCCAATCTTTTTCCACCCAAATCAATCTTGCACGAATTGGTTGTCCTGCTAGCTGTACATAGACTCAAAAGATGCACAAAAAATCCAAGATTTGATTTTATTTTATTATTTTACCATTTAATTTGATTTATTTTGATTTAAATGAATAAAAAATCAAAATAAATGATAAAAATAATAAAATGAAAGGTGGAAAAAGCTTAGGGGTCGTGGGTCCTATTAGAAACATGTTTCAAACAAGAAAACATGGGCCCCTTTGGAAAAAATATAACTTTGATCAATGTTGACTTTTGACAATTTTGCAAAAAAGGTCAACTTGGACAATGCATAACTCTCTCAATTTTGACCCTAGAGAGGTGTTCTTGGACATTTTAGAAAGCTTAGGATGTCCTCTAAGCAACCCTTTTGGTCTCATCTTATTTGAGTCTTTCATGTTCATGTATGAAACTTTTACCCAAAAGGTGTTTTTGTTGACTTTTCAAAATGACCTATAATGTAAAAATTCATGTCGTTTTGTGAGTGCATATTTTGAACTTGGGAGATGAAGATGAATTATAGGTAATTTCATCCTATTCAAAATGAGATTTGGATGGGTCATTTCTGATAAAGTATGAGCAAGTTATGCTTGGTCAAAGTTGAGTTGACTTTTCCTACAAAACCCTAATTTAGCAACTTTTGGGTTTTGATGAATTGTGAGTAATCCTTGAGGAATCATGATAAACCCTTAATCAAATGATTAATGATACTTCAAAATGAGGATGTTGACCAAAAATCTTGAAGTTTGACTGTATGTGGGCCACAATTTACTTTTGACCTAGCACAATCGATTTCCAGGTATTTGAGCAATTGATTGAGCAAACTTCTTCTGCAAGGCTTGAAACTTAACACGAATGATCTTGGGAACATATTAGGACAATGGTGAGCATTTGGGATCCTTTGGACTCAAGCATCTTGATAAAAAATGAAACCCTAATTTGAGGTAGACTGCCTTAGGAGAGAGTTTGTCTGGTCAACTTTTGAATTTCCTTGAGCAATTTGGGGGCCTCACTTGTCATGTGTTGGGAAATATGGGAGTGAAAATTTTGGGGTACAACAGTATGGAAAGACTTAAAACCAGTAAATAGCAAGTCCTAATTCAAGACTAAATCAAGCATGAAAACAACACATTTTCACACAAGCACCCCTAGGGTTATCCCACTTGGTTGCCTTATACAAAATGACCATATTATGCATGTAAGATATCTTAGCCAAAACAAGCAAATACAAGATCATAGTCCCTCGATGTTGCTATCTAAGTTGCCTGTCAAAATGATCTTAGTCCCTAAAGAAAAATGCTAAGATACCTTGAAACATTGCTAATCATGGTCATACGATGACCCACGCCCGTCCCGTTTACATCCAAAGATAGGGTTGCCTACCAAATCAATGGTAAGACAACAATATCAAAGGAAAAGAAAAATGAACAAGAAAGACATTTGAGTAGGTAGATTTCTCCTAATTACTTGCTCCATTTTAAAATAAACATCCTTGCTATTTTCAAAACAATCACATACACTTTCAAACATCTTTCAAAATTGAATTTTTTTTCAAAAGATCAAACATCTTTGTTTACATTCTTACGAACGAGAATCATTACAAAGATTGCCTAAACAATGACCTCTTTACAAAATACTTTCAAAAACCACATAAAGCACAATTTCAAACAAAAAGAAAGTGATCTAGCAAGTAACTAAGAGTCCATGGAAAACCATGGATGAAAATGGTGCTAATACCTTCCCTTTTCATAATCTACCCCGAACTCAAGAAATAATCTCAAAGGTATTTCCTGTTATTTTTCACCTTTCCTTTTTGGATAAAAGAAAAGTCGGTGGCGACTCTTGCTAAACCGCAACATTTGTGATCAAACGCAAAACACCCAAGTCAGTTCTTCCATCGTATCACACATTCACACCTCAAATAAGTACCCAACTCCCAACAAAGTCTTTATCATCAGTAACATGCACATCTTCACTAGATCAGACTTATACCCAGCTTTCGACAAGGTATTTGTCATCAGAGGAAAAACTTCCCCACACACTCAGTTGCAGACGATGCACCCTTTCAACAGATGTTCGAACATTTGATCTGACATCCTTCTTCTTCAACTATTAGCACAAGGGAATCCTTCACAACATTCAAGACTTGGTGTTGTACCCCAAAATTTTCCCTCTCATTTCTCAATGATTCTCTCGCAAGATCTTCCATGACATCAACTTGGGTTTTGAATTGGCACAAGGGCAAAATAGTCAATTGAACACTAAAAATTAAAACTTTGACTTTTGGATCAAATTCAAGTTTCAAGAATCATATTTCATCAAGACATGTTAAAATTTGAATTTTTGTTTCATCAACAAAGTCAAAGTCAAATTTGCTTTGGAAAAGTCAAAATTCTAAACACTTAGAGATTTTTCTAAGTGTTAAGAAAATATGATAAGTTCAGAACTTCTGGCCAGATTTTCACCATGATGCAAGTTGTTTCTGGAAGAACTTCTGACACAAGAGTTATAGATTTCAATGAGATCTAAAATATTACAGAACTGAACTTTTCCTGGCAATGTTGGAATTTCAAGTTATAAATCTTCAAATACACGTCCATGAAACTGCAACACTCAGTAAATTTTGGGTATTTCCAAGACAGAATTTGGTTAAAACTTCTGGGCCAGTTTTCACGTAGGTTCAATCATAATTTGCAAGAGTAATTCAAAAAAGATCTACAAAGCGTGTTACAAGCTTTCTGAAAAGCCTGAGAACTCCTTCAGAACATGCTGGAGCAGGGAGATTCAAAGATCAGAAGTTAGATGTTCGTTCTAAGTTACTTTGATGCTGAACTTCTGACCCAGAATTAAGATATGATGCATAATCTCATATTGCAGGATTTCTGGTTTGATAAATCTCTTTTCGAATCTTTTGATTTTGTTTTTGCTAAGACATCTCACATGCATAACATGACCATTTTTATAAGGCAAGAAGTGGATTTACCCTAGGGATGTATGTGTGAATAGTGTGTTTGATAAATCTCATTGCTGAAGCCCTGCATCTGAAGAGAGCCTACATGCATCCCTAGGGTAAATCCACTTCTTGCCTTATAAAAAAATGGTCATGTTATGCATGTGAGATGTCTTAGCAAAAAAAAAATCAAAAGATTTGAAAAGTTTCCATTTTGATAATTTTCTTGTAATTCTTGAAACATAATGAACCTAGACGTGTTATGGTTGGTGTCTTGCTCGAAATTGGGCCTCAAGCTAATTATTCCAAGCCCAACAAGCTTCATCCCATTAGGTTTTCGTTTTGACTTGTAGCTTCATTTCACATCAATTGGTGTTTTGTTGGTTCTTTCGACAAGCTCCCAAGTTTTGTTCTTCGATGGCTCTAAGTTCTTCTTTCATGGCTTCACACCAATTCGAATTGCTCAAGGCTTCACCATCATGGCTTCTTCAATTAAGTTACCATCTGCATAAATTGCTTGATCTGGAAACATCAGTCCAGTCGACCAGTTCTTGTTCTTATGGATCTTCTTTCCTTCTGTGCAGATGGTTCTTCGATTCGACCATTCAAAGTATCACCTTGTTCATTTTGACCCGTCGAAGCTTCATTCTGTTCATCTTCTTCGAACAAAGTTGCACAGGTTGTTCTCCGATTCAACCATTCAAAGTATCACCTTGTTTATTTTGACTTGTCGAAGCTTCATTCTGTTCATCTTCTTCAAACAAAGTTGCACAGGTCGTTCTTCGATTCGACCAGTCGAAGTATCAACTTGTTCATTTTGACTTGTTGAAGCTTCATTCTGTTCATCTCCTTCGAACACAGTTGTGACTGTGTATGATTCTTGTTGAACTGAACTTCGACTCCAATCCCACCTTTTGCTTTCGTCTTCAAGAACATCTCTATTGATCACTAGTTTATCTTCAGTCAGTGAATACAACTTGTATGCACCAGTCAAAGGATAACCTATGAGCATCATGACTTCACCTCGACCATCCAACTTCTTCCTTACTTGTTCAGGTACATGCCTGAAACACATTGATCCAAAAACTCTAAGATGACTTATATTTGGATGATTTGATCCTAACGGTCCTTCTATGAAATCATACCACATTTGAAGATTGCATGTCCTTCGAACCATTAGACATCCACGTGATTCTTTGGATAAGATCAAAGCTTTTGAATTCAAAATATTCTTCTTTTGGAAGCGCCAATTCCATCAACATGACAGTCAAAATGTCTTTCCTTGTAATGCTTCAAATAGCTTATATTTCGATAGTTCGAAAACGAACCCTTCGATAATGATTCAACGTAGTGGAGCTCTTTACTAGATCTTCATCAATTGAAGACTTCATAAAAGCCTCCTCACACTTTCTCTCGAACTATTCTTTCTTCGATCATAGTTTCAATTATTCAAAACTTGTGTAATCGAAATTCCCAGCTAACATTGCTTCGTTGGGCATCTAATTAAAATACATACTGATGTCGAAGCTGCTTCAACCCAAAATATCTTATACATATTCTTAGCTTTCTACATACACCTCGTCATGTTCCGTGCACTTCTTTTCTTTCTTTCAGCTATGCCATTATGTTGAGGCGTATAGGGTGCAATAACCTCCTGTAATGTATGAGCTTGTTCCTTCCAAATGATTCATTTCTTGAGCTTGAGGATAAAAGTGAAGTTGTAGGGTATGAAACTTGGTATGGACAAACTTGAAGACATATTAGGACCATGGAAAACATTTGAGCCCTTTGGAGCTCTCACATCTTGGTGAAAAGTGAAACTAGTTGAAAAGCCATTGCTTAGGAGGAGAATTTGTCTGATCAATTCTTGGTCAACCTTGAGCAATTGAGGACCTTAATGAGCATGCCTTGAATAAAATGGGAAGGCAAATTTTGGGGTGCAACAAACCCTAATATGGGATTCTGTGATCGGTGGAAATAGAACTGACTGTTTTGAAATGCTGGTTCGCATTTGCATTTTGCAAAATGTCGCGGTAAGCAAGAGTCGCCACCGTCTTTTATTTTCTCCAACAAGGAAAGGACGAAAGCACAGCAAAATTCCTTTTCGAGATGTTTCTCGGTTTGGGAGGTAGATTATAGAAAGGGAAGGTGTTAGCACCATTTCTATCCGTGGTTATCCACGGGCTCTTAGGTACTTGCTCACTATGTTTTCAAAAATGTTTTGCTTTTCTTGTGTTTGTGGGTTTTGAAAAGGTTTTGTTTGAAAACTTCGATTTAACTCTTGTATCAGTACTCAAGAGTGTATGAAGTGTTTGTTTGAAAAATTTTGTCAGAAAAGTGTAGGTACGAAAAGTATTTTTGTTTTGAAAGAGCAAGTACCTGAGAACCTCTACCTACTCAAAAGAAATTAAGTTGTGTAAATGTCCTTTAGACAGTACTATCCCACTATTGAGAAGTAGGTAGCACCGTCGTTGGAGTTTCAGGTCAATTAGATTACAGGGACATGTGGTCACCAAAGCAATAGTAGGACGCCTTAGAGGTAACCCTAATGTCTTAGATCCTTTTTATCCGAGGCAACCGTTTCGAGGCAACTTTTGATCTTTAGACAGGAGGGCGACCTCTAAAACACCCTATACTCAATGACCACGTCGAGGCAACCAAGTGAGGCGTACCCTAGGAGTGACATGTGCGAGTGTGTCAGGTTTCATGTTAAGTTATCTTTGAACATGTTATGGTGAGCTACGGGTTGATTTTAATTTCAGAGAAGTCTTGTCATGCATAGCCTAGTTAGCATATGTGATCGGTGGAAATAGAACTGACTGTTTTGAAATGCTGGTTTGCGAAATGTCGCGGTAAGCAAGAGTCGCCACCGTCTTTTATTTTCTCCAACAAGGAAAGACAAAAGCACAACAAAATTCCTTTTCGAGATGTTTCTCGGTTCGGGAGGTAGATTATAGAAAGGGAAGGTTTAGCACACTTTCTATCCGTGGTTATCCACGGGCTCTTAGGTACTTGCTCACTATGTTTTCAAAATGTTTTGCTTTTCTTGTGTTTGTGGGTCTTGAAAAAAGTTTGTTTGAAAACTTCGATTTGACTCTTGTATCAGTCCTCAAGAGTGTATGAAGTGTTTGTTTGAAAACTTTTGTCAGAAAAGTGTAGGTGCGAAAAGTATTTTTGTTTGTTTTGAAAGAGAAAGTATCTAAGAACCTCTACCTACTCAAAAGAAATTAAGCTGTGTAAACGTCCTTTAGACAGTACTATCCCACTATTGAGAAGTAGGTAGCACCGTCGTTGGAGTTATTCAGGTCAATTCGATTATAGGGACATGTGGTCACCAAAACAATAGTAGGACGCCTTAGCGGTAACCCTAATGTCCTAGATCCTTTTTATCCGAGGCAACCGTTTCGAGGCAACTTGGATCTTTAGACAGGAGGGCGACCTCTAAAACACCCTATACTCAATGACCACGTCGAGGCAACCAAGTGAGGCGTACCCTAGGAGTGGCATGTGCGAGTGTGTCAGGATTCAAATTATGTTATCTTTGTACATGTTATGGTGAGCTACGTTTTGATTTTAATTTTCAGATAAGTCTTGTCATGCATAGCCTAATTAACATACATCTAACAGTTAATAGTTGCGGAAAATAAATTGCGGAAAGTAAAGCTACGCTATTACAAGGCGTCGGGTATTTACATCGCCAAAAACAACCCTTGAAAAGTAAATTGCGAGAAAATAAATGAAAGCGATAAAAAGGTCCTAATTAACACTATTACATCCTCAGAGCAATTACATAAATATGATCAAAAATAATATGCGCGAGAAAGAATTGAATCGGAGAAGTTCTAGGGTTTTGACCCTTTTTTGAGAAAAAAAGAAGTTTGTTATTATTTTGCAATTAGTTAAATCAAACCTAACACTAATTAAGTAATTAAAAGAAATATTTTTTTTGAGTTTTAATGTCTTGAGGAAAATAAAATAAATGAAAAAAAAAGATTAAAAGTTAATGAAAACCCTAATTCTAATTTATTTTATTTATTGCAAAAAATATTGAAATTAACCTAATTAAAAAGACTAAATTAATTAATTATATTTATTTACAAAAATAATAAAGGGTGAAATTAATTCAAATAATAATAATAATAAAAATATTATATTTTAGTTTTCTGAATTTTATTATAAAAAAGGTTAATTATGTTAATTAAATAATGATAACAATAATAATTAATAAAAGAAATAAAAAGGGAAAGAAATAAACTTGTGGGGGTGATGGCCCAAAGAGGAGGTTGATTTGGAAATTTCTGGCCCATTAACCTCAAGCCCTTTTGACTTTCTAGCTCCTCCATGCGCATGGTTGACTGGGAGTATGATGATCATCATCTCATGGCCATTAGATGTGAGCTAGAAGACACCTGGCGCGTGGATATTTGAGGTACATGGTAGACCACAAGGCATAAGGTATACTGGATAAGCTGCAAGAAAATAGCAATAATAATTTTGGGGGACCTGGGATTCAAACCCAGGTCCCAATAGTCATATGCCAATCGTTCAACCACTACACCACCTGCACTTTTTTGTTATTCAAATAATATGCAATTATTATATTAAGAAACAATCAAATATGCTGTAAAAAAAAAACACGCGCGCTTATTTTCAAACGAGCCAATAGGACATCAACGCGTCATCGTCTTCTTCATTTGTTCCTGCAAAATATAAACAGATAGCGGGGGTTTTTAACCCCCACAATATGCCATGAGGAAAAATAGCGATTAGGGCTGTGGTCTATATAAATGTTTCGTGAGGGTCGATTTGAATTCGTCTGGTTCTCAGGATTCCAACCATGTGCCTTAGTGGTCTCAATTTTTCCTGGTTTAGGAATCCCCAAATTCAAAGTTCAGGAACCCTAGAAATCGTCCATGGCAACTTTTGATTTATGGCGTTTTAATCCAATTCAGTTATACCATCAGCTTCATATGAATTCTAGCAATACAAAACAATCAAGAAATCATGTTAAATGCTCATGAATTGGACAATACGATTTTTAAAAAAAAGCTTCAAACTATGGTTCTGTTTAGGACGATTCTTTGAGCTTCAAGGCTTGAATTTGATTGCCACACACTCCTGGGAACTCCTGCAAGATGTTAGAATCAACAAAAAGCTTTGAATCGCCCTGGAATATAGAAATCAGTTTTGGGTTTTTCTTGAAATTTTGCAATATGCTATGGCCTTTGTCTGCAGCTTTCTCATGTGTATGGCATTAGGGTTAGCTTGAATATATATAGAGGAATGAAATTAGGTTAAGAGTTTGAGCAAAAATCCATTGAATTGATGGTTGAATATTTGATTGAAAATCAAATCTTTTTGCATTTTCATGATTGAATAAAGTTGCCAATTTTGTAGATTTTTGCATCTTTGATTTGTACACGAAATTGCCAGCATATTTTGACCATATTTGCTTCACAAAAAGATTGAAAAACCAAATCTTTGTATTTTCCTACAATTTAAATTAATTAAATGAATTAATATCAATTAAAAATCCAATTAATTAATAAAAAACAAGAAAATAAACTCAATTAAGCTTGATGGGTCGTGCATAGGCCATGGATGAAGTTTCAAGAAGAGATTTGAGGCCCATTAGCAAAAATAAGGTGTTTTGAGCAAAGTTGACTTTTGCAAATTCACAAAAATTTCCCAACTTCTCCAATGCATATCTTGCTCAATTTTGATCATATGAACATGTTCTTGGACATTTTGGAAAGGTCTTGAAGTCCTCTAACCAATGCCTTTGGTACCATATCATTTGGATTTACCAATCTCAAGTTATGGTCTTTGACTTAAAGTGCATTTTTGTTGACTTTTAAATTTGACCTATAATGTAGAAATTGATAACTTTTTGTGAGAGCATTTCTTGGAATTGGAATGTGAAGATGGATTGTAGTAAATGTCATCCCCTTCAAAATGAGCATTGAATGGGATTTTTCTGATGAACCATGAAAAAGTTATGCCCTGGTCAAGATACAGTTGAGTTTTCTACTGTCCAAAAATAGTAACTTTTTGCATCTTGATGATTTTTGAGCCATTCTTGTTGAATCATGATCAAGACTTGATCAAATGATGATTGTGGACTCAAAATAAGACGTTGACCAAAAATTCTGACTTTTGACTGTGAAATGACCATTTTGCCCCTGCAGTGAACTGTGGATCAAATGGAGCTTTTGACTGTGCAAATTGGCACTATGAGTCTTGAGACTTGGCGTGTAGGTGCTTGAGAATGTATATAGGCCCATGAGACTTGATTGAACCCTTGAAAACCCCAAATTCCTTGAGAGAACCAAAACCCTAATTTCAGCTGGCTTAGGAGGTGGTTTGACTGTACAATCTCTGAGCAATCTTGAACCCTTTGAAGATGATTCTTGACAAATCTTGAAGAATATGGGAGGGAAAATTTTGGGGTACAACAGTTTCCCCTGTTCAATCTTTTTAGACCTGAGGAGGTAGATTGGCTTGCGTGCCTTTCGTGATCCGAAGGTGGAAGATGATTGAACACTAGAGTGCTCAGAAATTTGCACTCGCATAATGTGGTATCAGCAATGTGATGTCGGGAATGGGCTTACAGATGCCATTTGGAGATATGATGGATAAGAGGATGGGCTTATAGATGCCATTTGGAAATGTAATGGATAGTTGTGGAGATGGACTTAAAGATGCCATCTGGGAATGTTTGTAACTTGATAGGTTGAAAGAAGGAACCTGTGTAGGGTTGCCTGATGATGAGTCTGTGTAAAACTGCATCTTGGAAGAGAAGGAACCGGTGTAGGGTTACTTCATGATGGTCAAGTAGATAGTTGTCCTGTCTAGTTTCAGGTATTAATCTACAATCCATCGTCCACAGATATTTCCTGGCTAGTTACAGGTGTTGATCTGGAACTTAAGAGAGGTCGGTCGAGGAGATAGTTGTCCTGTCTGGTTTCAGGTATTAATCTCTGACCTGAGAAAGAAAGATAGTCTTCCTGGCTTGCTACAGGTATTGATCTTTAATCTCTTCAATATAGATAACTTTCCTGGCTAGTTACAGGTATAGATCTACAATTAATCGTCCACAGATATTTCCTGGCTTGCTACAGGTATTAATCCGGGACTTAAGAAGGTTGGTCGAGATAACTTTCCTGGCTAGTTACAGGTATTAATCTCTGATTTGAGAAAGAAAGATGGTTTCCTGTCTGGTTTCAGGTATTAATCTTCAATCTCTTCATGTAGATACTTTCCTGTCTGGTTTCAGGTATAGATCTACAATCAGTTCATATAGGTGGTTTTCCTGTCTAGTTTCAGGTGTTAACCTATAATCAATCGTCCACAGATATTTCCTGGATAGTTACAGGGGTTGATCCGGAACTTAAGAGAGGTCGGTCGAGGAGATAGTTGTCCTGTCTGGTTTCAGGTATTAATCTCTGACCTGAGAAAGAAAGATAGTCTTCCTAGCTTGCTACAGGTATTGATCTTTAATCTCTTCAATGTAGATAACTTTCCTGGCTAGTTACAGGTATAGATCTACAATTAATCGTCCACAGATATTTCCTGGCTTGCTACAGGTATTAATCTGGGACTTAAGAAGGTTGCACGAGATAACTTTCCTGGCTAGTTACATGTATTAATCTCTGATTTGAGAAAGAAAGATGGTTTCCTGTCTGGTTTCAAGTATTAATCTTTAATCTCTTCATGTAGATACTTTCCTGTCTGGTTTTAGGTATAGATCTACAATCAGTCGTTCACAGATATTTCCTGGCTAGTTACAGGTGTTAATCCGGAACTGCAAAAGTTGATGGTAATCATCTTTTGATTGACCTTTTCCTGAAAAAGGTAAGATGTTAGCTGTATGCAATGTCATGATGTATGAAATGCATGATGTCATGATATTCTAAAAAATAAATGAGATCGTGTCGTATGCACTTTATCATATATGTAATGTTTATGAATATATTTTCGTCTGGGAAAATAAATCCTTGACGAATGCCGGGGAGTTTGTTAAATCCTGGGCTGACGTTGAAGAGTAGAGTTCTTCGTTTCTGCTGGGGATGGTGAACGAAGATGATTGCAAGAATAAACCGGTAGGAGAAGATGACTCCGTTGGGGATAAACCTAGTAAAGAGATTACTCTGCGGGGAAATACTCTGTGGGGAAGAGATGTTCCGCTGAAGATTTTAACGATAACTCCGCTGGGGGCTCCGTTGATAAGCTCTGTTGGGGATTTTGATGATGAACTCCGCTGGAGGATAGAAAGAACTTCGCTGAGGAGAATCTTTCAGTTGCAACTTGATGAAGATAACCCAGTTAGACTCTGGTAGGGATAACCTTTTGGATACGGCTGGGGAGAGATATTTGTACTCTGCAGGGAATAAGCTTCCAGAATCTACTGGGGAGATGATTCAACTCTGGCGGGGAAGCTTTTCAGACTTCGTTGGAAAATGGCTCCACTGGGGGGTATCTTTGTATTCCACCGGAGAATAATCTTATATTTTGTTGAGGAATATTAAGACTGCCGGGGATGCTTGCTGAGGAATATATGTATACTCTGCTAGGGAATATTAAGATCTTTTGGGGATACCCAACTTTTTCAGGACTGATGGTAGACCCACTCTGCTTGGGGGAGAGTAATGCTGACTTGCTGGGGATACTGTGCCTTTTTGGGGATGATGGGAGACCAACCTTGCTTGGGGAGAGTATTGTTGAATCTTGCCTTACTCTGCGGGGAAGGTATCTTGGTCATATTCTTCAGCTGAACTTACCTTGGTACCTTGGTGGACAGAGCAACTAGATCGCTTAGACAATTCCTATTGCCCCTGCTTCCGATGTCACCCGTAATTAGTCCTTTGTTTCGCAAATATTTCTGATTAGCAATTAATGTCAAATGCATATATCAAAAATGAACATTGGACGTTCTTTGCAAAACAAAACAGATAAAGGAAAAATAATTTGAAATTTATCTGAAAAATGAACTTGTATTGATTTTGAAGTTTGCTTGTAAATAGGCGTTTTTGTACAAGAGGCTGACGTCCTAGTAAGAGAACGCCGCCGAACAAAATAGAGTTTATACAATTTGTGAAAAAGAAACAAAACAGCTATGTGAAAAATCCCACTGGGTTCCAACTCTACTATCGCCTTTATGTCTTCAAGCGTCTCATTACTTTGCTGCTTAGTTGGAGATGAAGCTGATTGACTGGTGCCGTCCGAGCCTGATGTTCGATACCGAAGTCCGGATGCAAGGTGATCCAATGAGACATAGTATTACCCTTATCCCTAACTTTTGCCTGGACCGCCCTTTCGGGTTTTCAGTCCACCGGGATACCCATTTTTGCCCAAGCCGCCTTTTTAGGTTTTCGACTCGCCGGGTGTACAGATTTTTTCATTTTCATCCCTTATTTTTGCCCGAACCCTTTTGGTTCGCCGGTAGGCCCTTATTTTTGCCTAGGCCAGTCGACCTAGCGGGTCTTTAATCATGCGTAGTATCTTTTTACTATGTCTGCATTGGCGGGGTGAGGAAGGTCGTCACCATCCATGGTGGTTAGAATCATCGCACCTCCTGAGAATATGTTCTTAACCACAAATGGCCCTTCGTACGTAGGGTTCCATTTGCCCCTGGGATCACCTTGAGGTAGAATGATGCGCTTGATTACCAGGTCCCCCACTTGATACTCCCGTCATCTGACTTTCTTGTTAAATGCCTTGATCATCCGTTTTTGGTACGTCTGACCATGACAAATAGCAGTGAGTCTCTTTTCGTTGATTAAGTTTAATTGATCAAGCCGAGTCTGGATCCACTCATCTTCGCTCAAACCTGCATCCTTCATTATCCGAAGAGAGGGTATCTGAACTTCAATGGGCAGGACTGCCTCCATGCCGTATACCAAGGAATAGGGTGTTGCCCCTGTTGACGTTCGTGCTGAGGTACGGTACCCATGAAGAGCAAACGGTAACATCTCGTGCCAATATTTGTAGGTCACTGTCATCTTCTGCACAATCTTCTTGATGTTTTTATTGGCTGCTTCTACAGCCCCATTCATCTTCGGTCGGTAGGGAGAAGAGTTATGGTGCTGTATCTTGAATTGCTCGCAGAGCTCGGTGATCATCTTGTTGTTAAGATTGGTACCATTGTCCGTAATGATCCTCTCAGGTACACCGTATCGACAGATCAGGTTATGCCGAATGAACCGTGCCACTACATTCTTGGTTACGGTGGCAAAGGAAGCTGCTTCGACCCACTTCGTAAAGTAATCGATTTCTACCAGGATGAAGCGATGCCCGTTGGATGCCGTAGGTCTGATCTCGCCGATCATATCAATGCCCCACATCGCAAAAGGCCAAGGTGCTGCCAGGACGTTCAAAGGAACTGGAGGAATATGCACCTTATCAGCATAGATCTGGCACTTGTGACACGTCCGAGAGTGTTGGTAACAGTCAGCTTCCATTGTGGACCAGTAATATCCTGCCCGAAGGATTTTCTTTGCCATGGTATGTCCACTGGAATGCATTCCGAAGGTTCCTTCATGCAATTCTGCCATGATCCTTTTTGCTTCCGTCTTATCCACACAACGCAGTAAGGTTGAATCATGGTTTCATTTGTACAGAATGTCATTGCTGAGGAAGAATTTTGCCGCGAACCTTCTCAGAAACTTCTTGTCATTAACAGACGCGCCCTCGGGGTATTCTTGAGCTTCAAGATACCTCTTTACCTCATGATACCAAGGTTTTTCTGTTACCTCTTCAGTCTCAAGATCAGAGCAATGTGCAGGTTCATCCAATTTCCAAATAATGATCCGGGGAGCCTCGTTGTCCCATTTGACTTTGAACATAGAAGACATCGTAGCTAGCGCGTCCGCCAACTGATTCTCCTCTCTTGGGAAGTGTTCAAAGGTTATCTCCTCGAAATGGGGAATCAACGTCAATACATACTCCTTGTAAGGAATAAGATTTGGGTGTTTCGTATCCCACTCGCCTTTGATCTGACTGATCACGAGGGCAGAATCTCCGAAGACACTCAGAAACTTGATCCTTAGGTCAATTGCAGCTCGAAGACCCATGATGCATGCTTCATACTCCGCCATGTTGTTGGTGCAGTTGAAACATAGCCGGGCGGTAAGTGGAGTATGAGAGCCTTTAGGGGATATGATCACAGCGCCAATGCCATTACCTAAAGCGTTTGAGGCTCCGTCAAAGTGCATAGACCATCGGGATCCTTCCTCAGGTCCTTCATCCGGTCCAGGTACTTCACAATCAGTCACTACCATGATATTCTCGTCTGGAAAGTCGAAGTTCATAGGCTGGTAATCATCCACTGCCTGATGTGCCAAATGGTCTGCCAATACACTTCCCTTTATTGCTTTCTGAGTCGTGTACTGGATGTCATATTCAGTCAAGATCATCTTCCTTCTTGCTATTCTTCCGGACAAGGCATGCTTTTCGAAGATGTACTTGATTGGATCCATTTTGGAAATCAACAGAGTAGTGTGAGTCATCATATACTGTCTCAGCCGGCGAGCAGCCCATACCAAAGCGCAACAAGTTTTCTCGAGCAGTGAGTATCGGGTCTCACAGTCGGTAAACTTTTTGCTAAGGTAATAAATAGCATGCTCTTTTCGGCCAGACTCGTCATGCTGACCTAGCACCCATCCCATTGAGTTGTCCAGTACTGTCAAGTATAAGATTAGAGGTCTCCCTTCAACCGGTGGCATAAGAATGGGTGGTTCTTGGAGATACTTTTTGATTCTTTCGAAAGCGGCCTGATATTCATCGTTCCAACGTACTACTTGATCTTTCTTCAGTAGCTTGAAGATTGGTTCACATGTAGCAGTTAGATGTGAGATGAATCGGGCAATGTAGTTCAGCCGTCCTAGAAAGCCTCTGACTTCTTTCTCTGTCTTGGGGACTGGCATCTCTTGTATGGCTTTCACTTTGGCAGGGTCCACTTGAATACCTTTGTCGCTCACGACGAAGCCTAGCAGTTTTCCAGATCTCACCCCGAAGGTGCACTTGTTCGGGTTTAATCTCAGCTTGTACAACTTCAACCGGTCAAACAGCTTCTGTAGATGGTCAAGGTGTTCTTCCTCAGTTTGGGACCTTGCAATCATATCGTCAACATATACTTCAATCTCATGATGGATCATATCATGAAACAAAGCAACCATGGCACGTTGGTAGGTTGCCCCAGCATTTTTTAACCCAAAAGGCATGACCTTGTAACAGAAGGTGCCCCACTGAGTAACAAAAGTGGTCTTCTCCATGTCTTCAGGAGCCATCTTGATCTGATTATAACCGGAGAACCCGTCCATGAAGGAGAATACCTTATGCTGAGCAGTGTTGTCAACCAGAACATCGATGTGAGGAAGAGGGAAGTCATCCTTAGGGCTGGCCCTGTTCAAATCCCTGTAGTCAACACACATTCGGACCTTTCCATCTTTCTTCAGCACTGGAACCACATTAGCGACCCACTGAGGGTATGAAGTTACTGCTAGAAATCCGGCGTCAAATTGTTTCATAACCTCAGCTTTGATTTTCTCGGACATCTCTGGACGCATACGGCAGACCTTTTGTCTTACTGGAGGGCATTCTTCCTTGGTAGGCAGGTGATGAACCACAATGTCAGTATCCAACCCAGGCATATCTTTGTAAGACCAGGAAAAGATTTCCACGTAGTCATGCAGCATCTGAATCAACCGTTGTTTCACACTAGACTCCAGATTGGCACCAATCTTGACTTCCTTTCTGTCTGTCTCAGTACCCATATTTACCGTTTCCACTAGCTCTTCATGTGGCTGGATGGCCCTCTCTTCCTGGAGTAGCAGTCTTGCAAGCTCACCAGGCACTTCGCAATCATCTTCACCTTCGTCTTCGGCTAAGTTGATCGGATTTTTGAAGTCATAACTGGCAGTAGCAGAGTCGTTACCAGTGAGATCCAGATTGGATTGGGACCTATATATGTGAGTGTGTGTAAATAGCTGTTTTGCAATATATAGTAAAGAAAGACAAGGAGCGCAAGATTTGAAATGCAAAAAACGTCCAATGCTTTTATTAATGATATATGAAAATGACACACAAAAGCCCTCACAAATGAAGCCACAGTGCCCCGGGTAAGACACCGGGCCATAAAGTTTCACAATATTGTCTATTACAAATTTAAAACAAAGGAGTTCATTATTGAGTCACAAAAGTAATAGGGACGAAGTCTTTTGCCGTCCAGTTATTTGGTCCACCGTTGGTCGTAGGGTAGATCCAGCTGTCGAATTCAGATTCCTCCACGTCATCATCAATGGAATTTACTCCCGGGTTGCTGATGAACACAGGAGGTCTTCCAATCCTTGCCTTACTAACAACCCTCTGAGCTTCTGCAGGGAAACCCAAACCAAACTTGTCAGTCTTCTGAATGAAATCAGGAAGTCGGCCCCAGTTTGCACACTCACCCTTCTCAATAATAGCCCGAGCATCCTTTAAAGAAGCCATCTTCAAAGGAGAATCTTCGATCACCGTCTCAGCTGACGCCAGTGTCTGAGGAACCTCTTTAAAGTGCTGGAATGGAGTCTCAATGAATTCCCCATCCATCTCTATGTACCAGAACGAGTTAAGGTGGTTGACCATGTATTCTTCCTCTCCCTGAACTGTCACAATCTTCCCTCTGACCGGGTATTTCAGCTTCTGATGTAGTGTGGAGGTCACCGCTCCATCCTTATGGATCTAGGGACGACCCAACAAACAAGAATAGGATGGTCGAATGTCCATCACGTAGAATGTAGAATCGAATACCTGAGAACCAACCCTGATTGGGATGTCGACTTCGCCGTGCACCATTCTTTTAGACCCGTCAAAGGCCCGGACAACAATGTTACTTGGCTTTAGCTCTAAACCCTCGCAATCCAGCCTGTCTAGAGCTTTCTTGGGCAATACATTCAATGAGGAACTAGTGTCAACCAACACATGTGCAAGAGTAGTGCCCCTGCATTCAATGGAGACATGCAGGGCATCATTATGGTTCTTCCCTTTAGCAGTCAGATCAGCGTCGGAGAAACCCAAACCATTATCAGCAATTAAGTTGGCCACACAATCGGTAAACTGATCAGCTGACGTCTCTTGTGGCACGTGGGCCGTCTTCAGGAAGGTGATCAAGGCCTTGGCATGGGCCTGTGAACACAATAACAGTGATAGCATAGAAATTTTAGATGGGGTGTGCCCCAGCTGCTCAACTACATTAAAATCACTCTTCTTGATAATCTTAAGAATCTCTTCCATCTCCTGTTTGGAAGCTTCAACATTGATGGTCTTTGGTGCCTCCGTCTGGGCAGGCATATCAGTAGCGATCCCTTTGCCCCGAGCGTCAGATGACTCGGCAGCAGGGGTAGAAACAGGAACTTGACCAGGAAGGGAAGTAGGCACACTTGCAGGTGTGATGACAAGAGGTCTCTGGATAGTTGGTGGCGCAATATCTGGTGAGAAGAGTCTACCACTACGGGTGACTTTCGCAGGCCCGGTGATGTTGCTGACGCCGGTACTAGTATCAAACTCTTGTTTAACTCCAAGCACATAAACATCTTCCCCATAGTGCCAAGGGACAGCTTTGTCAGAGGTATAGGGGATGGGCCCCGGAACAGTGATGATTATAGGTGCAATCTTCTGAACAGGCATGATTCTGACAGGTTTCCTCAGGGGAGCCTTGGTAGAATTGTTGAAAATGGTGACAATGGAAACTTCTTCAGTAGGGGTAGCAGGAACAACAATCTTTTCAAACAGGATTTCTTTATAATCCATCAGGTTTTGGATACCTGACTTCAAAGAAGGACAACCAACAGGTGAAACAAAACACAAATGGCAACCTTTACTACATCCCGGAAATAAACCGGCTAGCAACAGATTCCTCTTGACAGTCAACAGCGGAGTAACAATATCATCCACAGAGGCTACGTACAGGTTTTCCTCTACAACATTCACTCCATGTTTGGGCATGGGAGTAGTCACAACATTGGGCCTTTCGGGCGCCTCGAACTCTATCTCTTTAGCATCAATAAGGTCCTGAACCTTATTCTTCAGAGCCCAACAATCATCCGTGGTATGCCCCTGGCTGTCAGAGTGATAAGCGCAGCGGGCATTAGGATTGTACTTTGGGGACGTTGTGTTTACAACCTTCGGAGCTTCTTTTATAGTTACCAGATTGGTTGTCAGTAACTGCGGCAATATCTGGGACAAGGTCATACTGAGACGAGTAAACTACCTTCTGGGTCTCTCACCCCTTTGCTGGTTGTGATGCTGAGGAGCAGCATCAGGCTTTGAAATAACCACCGCGTTGACAGCTTGGCGGCGTTCTGGTTTATTCTGTCTCCTTTAACCATAGACAACACTAGATTCTTTCTTGAACAACTTCTTTTCAGTGCTCGAGGAGGCACCTTTCTGTATCTTCCCAGACTTGATACCAGCTTCTATCCTCTCACCAGTCAAGATAAGGTCTATAAACCCGGCAGAAGATTTTCCAATCAAGTGGTTGAAGAACGGACCAGACAGGGTCCCCAAGAACATATCCACAAGTTCACGATCAGTCAAAGGTGGCTGCACCCTTCCAGTCAAGTCTCTCCACTTTTGAGCATACTCCTTAAATCCTTCACCCGTCCCTAGTGACATACCCTGGAGTTGGGTACGCGTAGGAGCAAGGTCGGAATTATACTGATACTGCTTATAGAACGCAGTAGCCAAATCCTCCCAGTTACGAATACTGGCTCCATCCAGCTGATAGAACCATTCGAGTTGAGTCCCTGAAAGACTATCCTGGAAGAAATGGATCCACAAATTCTTGTCAGCGGTGTAAGGTTGGATCTTCCTTACATACGACCGGAGGTGCAGCTTAGGACAGGAAGCTCCGTCGTATTTGGCAAAAGCAGGTGCCTTGAACTTGTGGGGAATCACCACCCCAGAGGATAAGCCTAGGTCTCCAAAGTCCAACCCGGGCACATTTTGAATCTCCATAGCACTCAGGCGGTCCTCCAGCTGTTTGTACCTATCCTCAGCAGGAGGATACTGTTCATCATTATAATCCGTCTCGTTGTCGGAGACCACAGGACTAGGAACCCTTCTCTCTTGTGGGCTGTCTTTGCCTACAGATGAGGTAGTCAGCTCAACCTCATTCTGCAGTCCATTCCCAAATCTGCGTCCAGTGTTGAACAAGACGGTCCTCTCTTCTTCTTCTTCTTCTTCAGAATCAGAGTCTTCAACTCCTGTTGACCCTGGGCTAGGCTCATAACCAACTCTTGGAACTGGGCATTCTGGGCCTGGAGGGCCTTGATAGCTTGTTCAGTAGTAGGTTCAGAAGACATGATGATTGCTGAAATAAACAGCAAAGAAGATAAGTGACCTGTAAAAAGGGTACCTGTTATGCATATGATGGAATGAAATGCGTATGATTTATGTTTTCAAAGACAATCGGGATTCAACTTTGTAGACAAAAAGGAAACACACTTTATTAGATTAAGCTTCGGAATTCAAATTGTTCAACAAATTTCCCTTAGGCGTTACAGGAATGGAAATACTGAAAAGTAAACAAAAGTTGTAAAAGAAACATCCAAGGCCCCTCAATGCTCCCATGGCCTCTTCTTCTCGGTGCGGATATAGTCATTCAGGATCCGCTCGCTCTCCAATTGCTTTGTCAGCTTCTGGATCTTTTGTTCCTGTTCGTTGAACCTTTCCCGATAAGAATCCCGCTCTTCCTGTAGTTGCGCCCAAGACCTCTTTAGTGTACCAATATCAGTGGGCACATGAGGACGAAGAATAGTTGGAGGAACCCCTTCTTTATCAGCAGCTTCAAGAGTAATAGGCCTGACAGCTTCGTATGGCATACCTAACTTCTGAGCACGGATGCGGACCCATCTGAAGTAGGATTCCATAGGCAGAGAAGTCTTCGGTCCCAACTCATGTGGGTCAGCTTTGTGAATTCTATCCCAAGCCCTGATGAATCTACGACGCAACTCGTCACTATCTACCTGAAACTCAAAACTGATGTGAGGCACCAACATCTCATGAGGCCCTGCTCTTCTGGCTCTTCCAAACTGATGGAGAGCTAAACATGGGTTATAAGAGATTCCTCCCTGGGTACCGATCAATGGAACATTAGGGTACTCTCCGCAACAATCAATAACGGCCACCTCATCTAAACCTCTGAGAGTCCAAATGATGTCATTATCAGTGAGAGACATTATCCTATGAGCCCAGCCTCTTCCTTCTTTGTTCTTCAGTACGAACTTAGGGAGGTGTGAAATAAACCACCTCACCAATAAAGGAGCACAACACCACAAAGTTCCCCGTCTTCGGGCAGTACAAGCATAGAGTTGTTACAGGATATCACCCAAGAGAGTGGGTACAGGGTTCCGAGAGATGAAGATCCTTATGGCGTTGACATTAACAAAGGTATCAGGATTTGGAAACAATACTAGACCATAGATTAAGAGAGCCAGAATGTCTTTGTATGCCCTGAAGTCTAAATCATTCCAGAAACTATTAGCTTTGCCAATCAGAAACTTAGCCAAAAAGCCCTTAACTCCGCTTCTAGTCTCCCAGTTAGCCATTACCTCTTCTTTGGTCAAGGGAAGGGCTGCAGCAATCTCTTCAGGCCTGAGTGTCCTTTCCCAACCAGTGAATGGAGTCTGCTCCAAAACAGGGATACCAAGTAAATCAGAGAATTCTTCCAGGGTAGGGACCAGCTGGAAGTCTTGAAAGGTGAAGCAATGGTATAGCGGATCATAAAACTGGGCCAGGACACTCATCAATTGTTGAGCCGGATAGTGTTCATACGCACGGGCATCATGATGTCCTACAAAACAGGGCAAAGATGAAACCCTCTTGTCTTTGAAATGGGTTAGTCCTTATGCATGATGCATGCAATGGTATAATGTTATGATGTCATGATAAAGGCACACCACAAGTATTCACAAAAGGCAAACATGGTAAGGCACACAAGTCACACAAGACAACCCTTAGAGTTCAGGCCAACATGAAGTTTAGGTACTACCCTCTTTCAGTTTCAGTTGGTTAAGACCTGTCCTAAAAATAGTAACCGAGTTCTAGAGGATCTCAATATCATTAACTACCCTCAATCGGTCATAACTCCAGCTTCACAACCTTTTCTTGCGGCCGGAACCATCGCGAGAGTTTAGCCTCAATGAGTGTAGCATACTGCTACTGTTCTATGGCCAAGTTGGTCAATTTAAGGTGCTAAGGTCAGTTGGTGCTTAATGACTCCTCAGAAGACCCATATTCTCCTCGTTCCAACACAAGGGATATTGGTACAGACCAAGGTGTCACACCAACGTAGCTACTGCTTCACCCGTGTCGGTCTACTCCGGACAGGTCCCTTACAGTTTATTGCTACTTACCTAAAGGGTATTCCCCAGATCCGGGTTAGGATTTATGAAACTCCAATACAAGCCCACAAATATAAATCATACAAAGCATGTAATTGAAAACATAGAATGATCTAATCCTAAGGTACACCTCACTTATTATCTCTCCCCAGCAGAGCCGCCAGTTCTGTGATTGGTGGAAATAGAACTAACTGTTTTGAAATGCTGGTATGCAAAATGTCGCGGTAAGCAAGAGTCGCCACCGTCTTTTATTTTCTCCAACAAGGAAAGGACAAAAGCACAGCAAAATTCCTTTTCGAGATGTTTCTCGGTTCGGGAGGTAGATTATAGAAAGGGAAGGTGTTAGCACCCTTTCTATCCGTGGTTATCCACGGGCTCTTAGGTACTTGCTCACTATGTTTTCAAAATGTTTTGCTTTTCTTATGTTTGTGGGTCTTGAAAAAAGTTTGTTTGAAAACTTCGATTTGACTCTTGTATCAGTCCTCAAGAGTGTATGAAGTGTTTGTTTGAAAACTTTTGTCAGAAAAGTGTAGGTGCGAAAAGTATTTTTGTTTGTTTTGAAAGAGCAAGTATCTAAGAACCTCTACCTACTCAAAAGAAATTAGCCTGTGTAAACGTCCTTTAGACAGTACTATCCCACTATTGAGAAGTAGGTAGCACCGTCGTTGGAGTTATTCGGGTCAATTCGATTATAGGGACATGTGGTCACCAAAGCAATAGTAGGACGCCTTAGCGGTAACCCTAATGTCCTAGATCCTTTTTATCCGAGGCAACCGTTTTGAGGCAACTTGGATCTTTAGACAGGAGGGCGACCTCTAAAACACCTTATACTCAATGACCACGTCGAGGCAACCAAGTGAGGCGTACCCTAGGAGTGGCATGTGCGAGTGTGTCAGGATTCAAATTATGTTATCTTTGTACATGTTATGGTGAGCTACGTTTTGATTTTAATTTTCAGATAAGTCTTGTCATGCATAGCCTAATTAACATACATCTAACAGTTAATAGTTGCGGAAAATAAATTGCGGAAAGTAAAGCTACGCTATTACAAGGCGTCAGGTATTTACATCGCCAAAAACAACCCTTGAAAAGTAAATTGCGAGAAAATAAATGAAAGCAATAAAAAGGTCCTAATTAACGCTATTACATCCTCGGAGCAATTACATAAATATGATCAAAAATAATATGCGCGAGAAAGAATTGAATCAGAGAAGTTCTAGGGTTTTGACCATTTTTTGAGAAAAAAAGAAGTTTGTTATTATTTTGCAATTAGTTAAATCAAACCTAAAACTAATTAAGTAATTAAAAGAAATATTTTTTTTGAGTTTTTAATGTCTTGAGGAAAATAAAATAAATGAAAAAAAAAGATTAAAAGTTAATGAAAACCCTAATTCTAATTTATTTTATTTATTGCAAAAAATATTGAAATTAACCTAATTAAAAAGACTAAATTAATTAATTATATTTATTTACAAAAATAATAAAGGGTGAAATTAATTCAAATAATAATAATAATAAAAATATTATATTTTAGTTTTCTGAATTTTATTATAAAAAAAGTTAATTATGTTAATTAAATAATGATAACAATAATAATTAATAAAAGAAATAAAAAGGGAAAGAAATAAACTTGTGGGGGTGATGGCCCAAAGAGGAGGTTGATTTGGAAATTTCTGGCCCATTAACCTCAAGCCCTTTTGACTTTCTGGCTCCTCCATGCGCATGGTTGACTGGGAGTATGATGATCATCATCTCATGGCCATTAGATGTGAGCTAGAAGACACCTGGCGCGTGGATATTTGAGGTACATGGTAGACCACAAGGCATAAGGTATACTGGATAAGCTGCAAGAAAATAGCAATAATAATTTTAGGGGACCTGGGATTCGAACCCAGATCCCAATGGTCATATGCCAATCGTTCAACCACTACACCACCTGCACTTTTTTGTTATTCAAATAATATGCAATTATTATATTAAGAAACAATCAAATATGCTGTAACAAAAAAAAACACGCGCGCTTATTTTCAAACGAGCCAATAGGACATCAACGCGTCATCGTCTTCTTCATTTGTTCCTGCAAAATATAAACAGATAGCGGGGGTTTTTAACCCCCACAATATGCCATGAGGAAAAATAGCGATTAGGGCTGTGGTCTATATAAATGTTTCGCGAGGGTCGATTTGAATTCGTCTGGTTCTCAGGATTCCAACCATGTGCCTTAGTGGTCTCAATTTTTCCTGGTTTAGGAATCCCCAAATTCAAAGTTCAGGAACCCTAGAAATCGTCCATGACAACTTTTGATTTACGGCGTTTTAATCCAATTCAGTTATACCATCAGCTTCATATGAATTCTAGCAATACAAAATAATCAAGAAATCATGTTAAATGCTCATGAATTGGACAATACGATTTTTAAAAAAAAGCTTCAAACCGTGGTTCTGCTTAGGACGATTCTTTGAGCTTCAAGGCTTGAATTTGATTGCCACACACTCCTGGGAACTCCTGAAAGATGTTAGAATCAACAAAAAGCTTTGAATCTCCCTGGAATATAGAAATCAGTTTTGAGTTTTTCTTGAAATTTTGCAATATGCTATGGCCTTTGTCTGCAGCTTTCTCACGATTATGGCATTAGGGTTAGCTTGAATATATATAGAGGAATGAAATTAGGTTAAGAGTTTGAGCAAAAATCCATTTAATTGATGGTTGAATATTTGATTGAAAATCAAATCTTTTTGCATTTTCATGATTGAATAAAGTTGCCAATTTTGGAGATTTTTGCATCTTTGATTTGTACACGAAATTGCCAGCATATCTTGACCATATTTGCTTCACAAAAAGATTGAAAAACCAAATCTTTATATTTTCCTAGAAGGAATCTGGAATAAGTATCAGAATGTCGCCATATCTGGGTCACATCTGAACTATCTCTAGAAGGAATCTTGAATAAGTATCAGAATGTCGCCATATCTGGGTCACATCTGAACTATCTCTTGCTCAATGGAGTAAACCGCTGAGGTTATAGAACTGGTCCGTACTATGACGGAGGAGAACATCAAGATCTAGGAACTGACTCGTGCTCAATGGAGTATACCGTTGAGGTTATAGTACTTGTCCACCCTATGATGTAGAGAAACTGTCGAGATTGAGAACCTTATTTGAACTTCAACCGAGGATAATCCGATTGAGATTTAAGGACTGGTCAGATCTTCGACTGAGCTGAGAACTTAACTGCATCTTTCCTGAAAGGTAAAGGTCAGTCACCTGTAATACATGAGATGGATTAAGCAATGATGTTCTCAACATAAATGAGATTTTACTCGTATGATGCGTATATGCATGTATCATGATGTATGAAGATGTGATGTTTCAGCTGGGGAAAATAAATCCCGGAGCTGCTGGAGAATAGAGTTGAGTTCTTCGTTTCCGCTGGGGATGATGAACGAAGATGATGGTGTGAATAAACCTGTAGGAGAAGATGACTCCGTTGGGGAATAAACTTGATGAAAGAGATTACTCTGCGGGGAATACTCTGTGGGGAAGAGATGTTCTGCTGAGATTTTAACGATAACTCCGCTGGGGATTCCGTTGATAAGCTCCGTTGGAGATTTTGAAGATGAATTTCACTGGGGATAGAAAGAACTTCGCTGGGGATGATCTTTCCGTTGCAACTTGCTGAGGATAACCCAGTTAGACTCTGGTGGGGATAACCTTCTAAATATGGCTGGGGAGATACATTTGCACTCTGCAGGGGACAAGCTTCCAGAATCTACTGGGGAAGATGATTCAACTCTGGCGAGGAAACTTTTTTAGACTGCGCTGGGAAATGGCTCCACTGGGGGTATCTTGTATTCCGCCGGGGAACAATCTTATATTTCTGTCGAGGAATATTAAGACTGCCGGGGATGCTTGCTGAGGAATATCTATATACTCCGCTGGGGAATATTAAGATCTATTGGGGATACCAAACTTTTTAGGGGCTGACAGTAGACCAACTCTGCTTGGGGAGAGTTTTGCTGAATCCTTTGTAGTTGCAAGTTTCAGTGGGGAGAGCTACCATTACTGTCTTACTCGGGGAGTGAAGGTATCTTGGTTATATTCTTCAGCTGAATCTACCTTGGTACCTTGGTGGACAGAGCAACTGCACAGTTCGGGCAATTCTTATTGCCCTAGTTTCTGCGGGAGAAGAAGGCCCATGAGGAGCTTGATAACTGCCGATTGACAAATATTCTTCTGGTAGGCAAGTGACGAGATGACGGGACATAGTCATACGCTTTGATCCCTAATTTTTCCTGGACCGCCCTTTCGGGTTTTCAGTCCATCGGGATACCCTTTTTTGCCCAAGCCGCCTTTTCAGGTTTTCGACTTGCCGGGTGTACATACTTTTTCATTTTCATCCCTTATTTTTGCCCGAACCCTTTTGGTTTGCCGGGAAGCCCTTATTTTTGCCTAGTCCAGTCAACCTAGCAGGTCTTTGATTCACGCGTGGTATTTTTTGACTATGTCCATTCCCTCAGGATGTAGAGAGGTGTCACTGTCGGTAGTGTTGTGTTGCCATACTACCAGAAGATGTCCGTTTGATCAAACAAGATTCGTTGCTGGAATTCATGTCCAATGCCCCAAGTGATTCAGATGGAGATCTGCCCCTGGCTATTTGGCATTTTGAGAGATTCCTTGAATCTTGACTTGACTGCCCCAGATGATGGAAAATGCTCATGTCGTGCCCCTTGATTGGAAGTGTTTTTCCACTTGAGGTGATCCTTTTTTTATTGAAAAGGTTTTTGTTGACTAGATATTCGTCGTGCGAATTTCTCTGCTATTTTAACAAATAGTCATATGCAAACAATGTTATTTTAAGAATGCAAAGCTTATGTCTGTTTTGAAGTTCTTGAAAATGCATTTTTTCAGTAAAACAGGCAAATTTTGTAAAATGTGATGTCAACTCAGGATTTATAGCAAGCCCTACAAGAGTCAGGATACCTTTTGTAACAGTATGCTTTCGAACTAACCCATGCTTCAGCTAGGACTTTTAAGGGTTATAACGTGGCCTGGTTCACGGTTTAAGAAACAAAGGATAAAGGCTCAAATTTTATTTGTACCCACCCGTTCTTCGTGATGTTCTTCGATCCTAAACTCAGCCAATCGTGCATTTAGATCCCGTTTGAGTCTTTGCTTTGATATTCCAGTGGTGGTTCGGATACTGACAATTTATTTTGAACAGGCAATCATTTTGTTGAGAGTCTGTAGGATCTCTTTATTTTTGATTTTATTATCCCTGTCTTTTGCCTGAACTGTTTCTTTTGTGATTACAGTCAGCGGGATGCCCCAGTTTTTCTTAAGTCTCCTTCATAGGTTTTGACTTGTTGGGCTTTTATTTTGAGAGATAATGACTGCGTGTCCTTACGATTATATGGAACCAGCACTGTCTTTTGTTTTGGAAGGACTCCTTTGATGCCATTCATTGTGCACCTGGATCAGCTGAGAAGACTACCCTGCCCCAGGTTATAATTAAGGGTTTTAATTTTTTTGTGAAAAGAAAAACTCCAACTTCTTTGGCTCAAAGGGGTTGACTAGGGATTATCTTCCTTATAACTCCACTGTTTAGGATTTAAAACAATTCCTGTACTTCATCAGCGGGGTTTGATCAAAAGCATACTGTAGAGATTGTGGTATCGTTTTCGTCATCCTCCCTCAAAAGGCTTAGAATTTTTAATCGAGAGTTGAACATCACCAAAAAAATGAAAGCAATTTGAATATAGTGAACGCGAATGGATTGATTCAAAACAGACATATGCGATGCATTAATAAAAACGTTTGCCATGACAATAATTGTTTGAATAAGCAAAGAAAAATACAACTTGAAAATTCAAATAAAACAAAAGCCTTCAATGATTTGGCATAGGAGCAGTGATTATGTTTGGAGTCTCTGGAGGGTCAAACTGGATTTCTTTGGCATCAATCATGTCTTGAACCTTATTCTTCAGGGCCCAACAGTTGTTTGTGTCATGTCTCGGACTGTCAGAGTGGTATGCACACCTTTCATTGGGATGATAGGTAGGAGCGGAAGTATTTGGATTCCGGAGAGGAGCCCTTAATGTAATCAGCCATGCCTTCAACATTTGCTGTAGCGCTTGAGCCAGTGACATGTTAATCTTAGTGAATTGTCTTTTAGGTGCGACCTCCTTACGTTGATGCCCCTGTCTTTGTTGAGCAGGCGTAGGATTAGAGATCAAGATTTCTCCTACGCGTTGGTCATGACGACTCTTTTGACCATACACAGCATTGGACTCTTTCTTCCTATTGTAGGGCTTTTTATGAGCATCAGAAGGTGTAGCTTCTTGAATCTTCCCACTTTTGATGCCAGCTTCAATTCTCTCCCCAGTCAAGATAAGGTCTGTGAACCCGGCTGAAGAGTTTCCAATCAAATGATTGAAGAATGAACCAGACAGGGTCCCCAAGAACATATCCACAAGTTCACGATCAGTTAAAGGTGGCTGCACCCTTCCAGCAAGGTCTCTCCATTTTTGGGCGTACTCTTTAAATCCTTCACCCGTCCGTAGTGACATACCCTGGAGTTGGATACGCGTAGAAGCGAGGTCAGAATTATACTGATACTGCTTATAGAACGCAGTAGCCAAATCCTCCCAGTTGCAGATACTGGCTCCATCCAGCTGATAAAACCATTCGAGTTGAGTCCCTGAAAGACTATCTGTTGTACCCCAAAATTTGCCCTCCCATATTCTTCAAGATTTGTCAAGATCAATCTTCAAATGGATCAAGGATTGCACAATTCAAATGCCTCCTAAGCCAGTCAAAATCAGGGTTTTGGTTCTTGCAAGGAAGTTGAGGTTTTCAGTGGTCCAATCAAGTCCAATGGGCCTATATATATTGTCAAGCATCTACATACCAAGTTTCAAGACTCACAGCATCAAATTGCACAATCAAAAGTCCCATTTGCTTCACAATCAACTGTAGGGGTAAAATGGTCATTTTACAGTCAAAAGTCAAAATTTTTGGTCAACATCTTATGTTGAAGCCACAATCATCATTTGATCAAATCTTGATCATGATTCCACAAGAATGGCTCAGAAATCATAAAGGATGCAAAAGTTTCTATTTTTGGACAGTTGAAAAGTCAACTGTAACTTGACCAAGGCATAACTTTTGCATGGTTCATCAGAAAAATCCAATCCAATGCTCATTTTGAAGGGGATGACATTTCCTACAACTCATCTTCACACTCCAAATCCAAGAAATGCTCTCACAAAAAGTTATCAATTTCTACATTATAGGTCAATTTCAAAAGTCAATAAAAATGCACTTTAAGTCAAAGACCATAACTTGAGATTGGTGAATAAAAATGACATGGGACAAAAGGCATTGGTTAGAGGACTTCAAGACCTTTCCAAAATGTCCAAGAACATGTTCATAGCTTCAAAATTGAGCAAGATATGCATTGGAGAAGTTGGGAAAGTTTTGGGAATTTACAAAAGTCAACTTTGCCTAAAACACCTTGTTTTTGCTAATGGGCCTCAAATTCTTTCTTGAAACATTGCCCAAAGCCTATGCACGACCCAATGAGCTTAAATTGATTTATTTTCTTATTTTTAATTAATTAATTGAATTTTTATTAATATTAATTCATTTAATTGATTTTAATTGTAGGAAAATTCAAAAGATATGGTTTTCAAATATTTTTGTGATGCAAATAAGGTCAACACATGCTGAAGATTTCATGTATCAATCAAGGAGACAAAATCATCCAATTTTAGCAAGTTTTTTCAATCAAAAGATGCAAAAATATTTGATTGGAAATCAAAGATGCAAATCATAAAGCCATGGATTCTTGACCAAGATTTACCCTAGTTTTCATTCTACTACATATGCTGAAGCTAAACCTAAAATCATACACGTGCAAAAGCTGCTACAGAACCATATGCCATATTGAAAAAAAACCAAGAAAACTCAAAACTGTTTTCAGTGTTCTAGCACAATTCAAAGCCTTAGAGTGATTCAAACACATTGCTGACACACTCAGGAACCTATTGCAATCAAGTACGAGCTCTAACACTCAACGAATCGTTCTACACAGTCATACGGTTTACCACTTTTTTTCAAAATCATAATCATCGATTCATGCATTTTTAACATCTTTTATTGATTGTGTTGTGTTTATAGGACTCATACGAAGCTAATAGTGTGATTGAATTACATTATGGCGCCCAGAATTGCAAAACACCATTGTTTAATTCTAGGGTTTCAGAGCTCTCAGATTGGGGCTTTACAGCATAAGTAAAATTGGAACCTCCCATACCCATGGTTGAAATCGTATGAACGTGACGAACACAATAGACACCTCACGCCATATTTATGTAGCCTGGATTTCTATTCGCTATTATTAGCAGTTTTGCTTTGTGGGGGTTAAAAACCCCCGCTAATTATTTATCTTTTGCAGGGAAACAAGGAAGAAGACAATAGGTGTACACACGTGATTGGCTGGATTCAAAGTGAAGCGCGCGTTTTTCTTTTACAGCATATGTATTGGATTATTAAATATATTGTTTGTTTTGTATTTAATATCAATTACAGGCAACTGGACTAGTGGAGCATGCGCTGTCCAATGACCATTGGGACCTGGGTTCGATTCCCAGGTCCCCCAAACCTTTGTTTCTATTTTTATTTAACAAAATTATGTGCAGGCTTCCAAGGGATTTCCACCATGAACCTTCAGCGTTCCACATACCAAGTG
The DNA here is from genome assembly GCA_948472305.1 of Vicia faba. Taxonomy (NCBI): domain Eukaryota; kingdom Viridiplantae; phylum Streptophyta; class Magnoliopsida; order Fabales; family Fabaceae; genus Vicia; species Vicia faba. Next base: position 177,774,554 of record OX451740.1, read on the forward strand.
GCCATGATCATCAATCCAAGGGCCAAAAAGTGATGAACATTATACTCTCCAGTCAACCAACAGGCGCTTGATTGCGAAAGTCAACCAGGCTTGAGTGTTCATGGGCCTGAATTCCAGAATAACACCTCCCTTGGGTTCATCAAACCCCCTGGTTTTACTACTTTTTATTTTTTTCTTTTCCTTTTATTTTCTTTAATAACTATTAATATTATTTAATTAACTAACAAATTAATATTTTTAATAAATTCAAAGATCACAAAATTGTAAATATTTTTATTATTTATTATTTTCACTATTAACTATTATTTTAGTAAATAAAATACTAACAAATAAATTAGTTAATTTAGGTTTAATTTCAATCCTTTTTTCATAAATAAATAAAAATCATATAGAATTAGGGTTTGACAATTTTCAGTCATGTTTTCTTATTATCATTATTCTTATTTATTAGTTATTATTTTTGTAAATAAAATGTAAATTAATTAAATTAGTTAAATTAGGTTAACTTTAACTTTTTACAATAAATAAAATAAACTTAGAATTAGGTTTCACTAACTTTTAATTTTAATTCCTTTTCTTTTTATTTTCATAAAACTTAAAAAACACAAAAAACACTTTTCTTTTAATTAATTAATTAATTAGGTTTAGGTTTAATATTTGATTAATTGCAAAAAAGGACAAACTAATTTCTTTATTTCTCAAAAAGGGTCAAAACCCTAAGGACGTCCTGATTAAATTTTCTTTCGCATTTTAATTCTTATTTTTTTGATTATTATGTATCTGCTCAAAGGATGTAATAGTAATTAGGATTTACCGCTTTCTTTACTTTCCGCACTTTATTCCAAAACGGGTTTTATTTTTGGCGATGTATAGACCCGCGCCTTGTAATAGCGTAGATTCATATTTCCGCACTTTATTTTCCGCACTCTTAACTGTTAACAATGCATGCAAGACTGAATGACAAATAAAAACAATCCGTAGCTCACAAAATGCATGATCAAAGATAAATATAAACTTAAACAACACACAAGCACATGCCACTCCTAGGGTACGCCTCACTGGTTTCCTCGAACGTGGTCGTCAAGTATAGGGTGTTTTAGAGGTCGCCCTCCTGTCTAAAGATCCAGTCGCCTCGAAACGGTTGCCTCGGATAAAAAAGGATCTAGGACATTAGGGTTACTTATAAGGCGTCCTATTGTTGCTTCGGTGACCACAATGTCCCTATAATCGAATTGACCCGAATAACTCCAACGACGGTGCTGCCTACCTCTCAATGGTGGGATAGCACTATCTTAAGGACTCTTACACAACCTAATTCCTTAGAGTAGGTAGATCTCATGGGTACTTGCTCTTTTCAAAAACAAACAAAAATACTTTTCACACTGACACTTTCAAAAGTTTTCAAACAAATTTTTCATACACTCTTGAGGACAGATACAAGAGTTACTTAGAAATTTTTCAAACGAAACTTTTTCAAAACCCACTCACATTTGAAAAGCAAACATCTTTTGAAAACATAAGAGCAAGTACCTAAGAGCCCATGGATAACCATGGATAGAAAGGGTGCTAACACCTTCCCTTTCTATAAATCTACCTCCCGAACCGAGAAACATCTCGAAAAGGAATTGTGCTGTGCTTTTGTCCTTTCCATATTGGAGAACATAAAAGACGGTGGCGACTCTTGCTTACCGCGACATTTCACGAACCAGCTTTAAAACAGTCAGTTCTATTTTCACCGATCACAGAACTGGCGACTCTGCTGGGGACTTTAATAAGTGAGGTGTACCTTAGGATTAGACCACTCTTATGTTTTCAATTGCTTGCTTTGTTTGCTTTTATATTTGTGGGCTTTGCATCGGAGTTTCATAGATCCTAACCCGGATCTGGGGAATACCCTTTAGGTAGCATAAGCTGTGAGGGACCTATCCGGCGTAGACCGACACGGGTGAAGCAGTGGCTACATTAGTGTGACACCTTAGTCTGTACCGATATCCCTTGTGTTGCAACGAGGAGAATATGGGTCTTCTGAGGAGTCATTAAGCACCAACCGACCTTAGAACCCTAATTTGACCCAACTTGGCCATAGAACAGTAGCAGTATACTACACCCATTGAGGCTAAACTCTCGCGATGGTTCTGGCCGCAAGAAAAGATTGCGACGCTGGAGTTATGACCGATTGAGGGTAGTCAGTGATATTGGGATCCTCTAGAACCCGGTTACATTTGATAGGACAGGTTTTGAGCTCACCAACTGAAAGAGGGTAGTACCTAAACTTCACGCGGGCCTAAACTCTAAGGGCTGTCTTGTGTGACTTGTGTGCCTTCAAACTTGACTACTTGCATACTTGTTATCTGACATACGAGTTCCTTGCAGGTTTTGTTTACAGTCCTTAATCTGGGCTCATAACAGGGTTTACTTACATCACTCCATGCATAGCATACCATCATACCATTGCATACATCCTGCATAAGGACTAACCCATTTCAAGGATCTCAAGGGTCTGTGATGCAGGTCATGATGAATCAAAATGCCTAGCAAGGGGCAAGGGGATTTATTTTCCTCTAGCCAAGGTTGATGACTTGAGTCGGGGGCTATGACCCACTCGATATGGTGAGCTTTGACTCTTGAAGAAGGACTCTCAACAACATGAAGTGCCTTCAATCAAGCTACAAAGATGCAAATTCTACCGATTTTCTTGTTTACCCCGCGAGATCCTTGAAAACATTGCATGCACACATACATATCATTGCATTACAGGTACCCCTTTTACAGGTCACTTACCTTCTTCGCTGTTTATTTCAGCAATCATCATGAATCCTGAATCATCCAATGAACAAGCTATCAAGGCCCTCCAGGCCCAGAATGCCCAGTTCCAGGAGTTGGTTATGAGCCTAGCCCAGGGTCAACAGGATTTGAAGACTCTGCTCTTGAAGAAGAAGAAGAAGAAGAGGACTGTGCTGTTCAACCCTAGACGCAAATCTGGGAATGGATCACAAAACGAGGCTGATCTGGCTACTTCCTCTGTAGGGAAAGACAGTCCACAAGAGGAAAGGGTTCCTAGTCCCGTGGTCTCCGACAACGAGACGGATTTCAATGATGAACAGTATCCTCCTGCCGAAGACAGGTACAAACAGCTAGAGGACCGCCTAAGTGCTATGGAGATACAGAAAGTGCCCCGCCTGGACTTCGAAGATCTAGGTATATCTTCTGGGGTGGTGATCCCACACAAGTTTAAGGCACCTGCATTTGCAAAGTACGACGAGGCTTCCTGTCCTAAGCTGCATCTCAGATCCTATGTAAGGAAGATCCATCCTTACACTGCAGACAAGATTTTATGGATCCATTTCTTCCAGGAAAGTCTTTCAGGGACTCAACTCGAATGGTTCTATCAGCTGGATGGAGCCAGTATTCGTAACTGGGAGGACTTGGCTACTGCGTTCTACAAGCAGTATCAGTATAATTCCGACCTTGCTCCTACGCGTACCCAACTCCAGGGTATGTCACTAGGGACGGGTGAAGGATTCAAGGAATATGCGCAAAAGTGGAGAGACCTTGCTGGAAGGGTGCAGCCACCTCTGACCGACCGTGAGCTCGTTGATATGTTCTTGGGGACCCTGTATGGTCCTTTCTTCCACCATCTGATTGGGAATTCTTCTGCTGGGTTTACAGACCTCATTCCGACTGGGGAGAGGATAGAAGCTGGTATCAAGTCTGGGAAGATACAAAAGGGTGACTCCTCGAACACTGAGAAGAAACCATCCAAGAAAGAATCTAGTGCTATCTATGGTTCAAGAGAGCAGAATAGGTCCGAACGCCGCTAAGCTGTCAACGCGGTGGTCATTTCAAAGCCTACTGGTGCTCCTCAGCGTCACAGTCAACAAAGGGAAGAGAGACCTAAAAGGCAATTTACTCCCCTCGGCATGACCTTGTCCCAGATATTGCCACAGTTACTGGAGACCAAGTTGGTAATTCTAAGGGACCCTCCTAAGAATCCCAGCAAGACACCTTCAAAGTATAACCCCAACGTTCGCTGCGCTTATCATTCTGACAGCCCGGGGCATGCTACAGATGATAGTTGGACTCTGAGGAACAAGGTTCAGGATCTGATCGACGCAAAGGAGCTCCATTTCGAAGCTCCAGAGACTCCCAATGTGATCACTGCTCCCTTGCCAAAACATGGCTAGAATTGGAATTTTTTTTGTTCATTCGAATGTTCAAGCTGTATTTTTCTTTGATTGTTCAAACATTTTATTCATGTCAAATGTTGTTTTTTCATTAATGCATTACACATGTCTGTTTTAAAGTAATTATTTCGTATTCACTATATGCAAACTGTCTTCATATTTTTGTGATGATCGACTCTTGATTGAAAATTCTAAGCCTCTTGAGGGAGGATAACGAAAACGATACCACCATCTACAATATGCTTTTGAACCGACCCCGCTGATGAGGTACATGCATTGTTTCAATTCCTAAACACTGGAGTTATAAGGAAGATAATCCCTCGTTACCCCCTTTGAGCCAAAGAAGTTGGAGTTTTTCTTTTCGAAAATTAAAACCCTTAATCATAACCTGGGGCAGGGTAGTTCTCTCAGTTGATCCAAGTGCGCAACGAATGGCACCAAAGAAGTCCTTCCAAGACAAAAAGATAGTGATGGTTCCATATAATCATAAAGACAGGCAGTCGTTATCTCTCAGAAACAAAAGCCCATTAAGTCAAAACCTATGAAGGAGACTTATAAAACTGGGGCATCCCGCTGACTGTAATTCCAAAAGAGGAAACAGTTCAGGCAAAAAGACAGGGATAACGCAATCAAAAAGAAAGAGGTCCTACAAACCCTCAATAAAAAAAGGGGAAAAATGACTGCCTATTCAAAGTAAACTGTCAATATCCGAACCATCACCATAATATCAAAGCAAAGACTCAAACAAAGTCTGACGCACAATCAGCTGAGTTTAGGTTTGAAGAACATCACGAAGAGCGGGTGGGTATAAATATAATTTGAGCCTTTATCCTTTGTTTCTTAAACCGTGAACCAAGCCACGTTATAACCCTCAAAAGTCCTAGCTGAAGCATGGGTTAGTTTGAAAGCATACTGTTACGAAAGGTATCCTGACTCCTTAAGGATTGCGGTAAAATAGCGAGTTGACATCACGTTTTACAAAATTTGCTTGTTTTATGGAAAAAAATGCATTTTCAAAAACTTCAAGACAGACATAAGCTTTGCATTTTTAATATAACATTGCTTGCATATGACTATTTGTTTGAACAACAGAGAAATTCGCACGACGAATATCTAAGTGAACAAAAGTACTTCCAACCAAGGGGCAGACATGATCATTGTCCATCATCTGGGGTAGTCAAGTCAAGATTCCGAGAATCTCTCAAAAGGTCACGTAGCCTGGGGCAAATCTCCGTCTAAGTCACTTGGGGCATTCCGACAACGAATTTTGCATGGTCAGACATCTTCTGGTAGTATGGAAACACAACACTACTGACAGTGACACCTCTCTACATCCTGAGAGCATGGACATAGTCGAAAAAATACTACGCATAATCAAAGACCCGCTAGGTCGACTTGCCTAGGCAAAAATAAGGGCTTCCCGACGAACCAAAAGGGTTCGGGCAAAAATAAGGGATGAAAATGAAACATCTGTACACCCGGCAAGTCGAAAACCTGAAAAGGCGGCTTGGGCAAAAATGGGTATCCCGGTGGACTGAAAACCCGAAAGGGCGGTCCAGGCAAAAATTAGGGATCACAGCATACGACTATGTCCCGGCATCTCGTCACTTGCCTATCAGAAGAAGATTTGTCAATCGGCAGTCATCAAGCACCTCTGCAGGTACCTTCTCCCATAGAAGCTAGGGCAATCAGAATTGTCTAAGCGGTCTAGTTGCTCTGTCCATCAGGTACAAGGCAGATTCGGCTGAAGAACACGACCAAGATACCTTCACTCCCCGTAGAGTAAGACAAAGCAGATTCAGCAATGCTCTCCCAAGCAGAGTTGGTCTTCCATCAGCCCTGAAAAGGCACAGTATCTCCAGCAAGTCAGCGATACTCTCCCCAAGCAGAGTTAGTCTACTGTCAGCCTTAAGGAAGCTGGAATATCCCCAGAAGATCTCAATATTCCCTAGCAGAGTATACGGATATTCCTCAACAAGCATCCCCGGCAGTCTTAATATAAGATTGTTCCCTGGCGGAATACCAGACACCCCAATGGAGCCACTTCCCCAGTACAGTTCAAAAGTTTCCCCAGGAGAGTGGAATCCATATCCCCAGTAGATTCTGGAAGCTTGTCCCCTGCGGAGTACGAACGCATCTCCCCGGCTTTGTTCAAAGGTTATTCTCCACCAGAGCTTATAACTAGGTTATCCTCAACTAATTAACACGGAAAGATCGTCCTCGGCGAAGTTCTTCCTATCCCCCAGCGGAGTTCATCAAATCCAAATAACATATCAACGGAATCCCCAGCGGAGTTATCATCAAATTCTCAGCGAAGTATCTCTTTCCACAGAGTAATTCCTCGCAGAGTAATCTCTCCAACAAGTTTATTTCCCAATGGATTCATCTTCTCCTACCGGTTTATTCTTGCAATCATCATCCCCAGCGGAAACGAAGAACTCTACTCTTCAGCATTAGCCCAGGATTTAACGAGCTCCCGGCATTCGTCAAGGATTTATTTTCCAGACGGAAATACATTCATAAACATCACATTATTATGCATCATGATACATGCATATACGCATCATATCATACAATCTCATTTATGACGAGAACATCATTGCTTGATCCATATCATGCATGGCATACGACTGACCTTTACCTTTCAGGAAGGATACATTTAAATGATCGGCTATGTCAAAATAGACAAATACAGTCAAAGGAGACCAATCCAGTCAAAAAAGACAAGTACAGTTAAATCCCAAAGGTTTTTCTGATGCTCATCCAGTCAAAGAAGACAAGTCCAGTTGAAATTAATCACCCGTCGTTATAGACACCCGTCGTTATAGACACCCGTCGTTATAGACACCCGTCGTTATAGACACTCGTTGTTATAGACACTCGTCATTATAGACACTCGTCGTTATAGACACTCGTCGTTATAGACACTCGTCGTTATAGACACTCGTCGTCATAGACACTCGTCGTCATAGACGCTCGTCGTCATAGACGCTCGTCGTTATAGACACTCGTCGTCATAGACACCCGTCGTTATAGACACCCGTCGTTATAGACACTCGTCGTTATAGACACCCGTCGTTATAGACACTCGTCGTCATAGACACTCGTCGTCATAGACACTCGTCGTCATAGACACTCGTCGTTATAGACACTCGTCGTCATAGACACTCGTCGTCATAGAAACTCGTCGTTATAGACACTCGTCGTTATAGACACTCGTCGTCATAGACACTCGTCGTCATAAACACTCGTCGTCATAGACACTCGTCGTCATAGACGCTCGTCGTTATAGACACTCGTCGTCATAGACACTCGTCGTTATAGATACTCGTCGTCATAGACACCCGTCGTTATAGACACCCATTGTTATAGACACCCGTCATTGAAGACATCCTGTCATTGAAGACAACTCGTCCTTAAAGACAACCCGTCCAAAGGAGACAACTCGTCAAAGAAGACAACACTTCCTGGTTCAGTTAAATTGATCCCTAAGGATTTTTCTGAGATAATCTGTCAGTAGAGACAATCCATCAGCTTTTGAAGTTCCAGATTCGATACCTGTATCCAGCCAGGGCATATCTGTAGACGAAGAATTCCAGATTCGATTCCTGTATCTAGCCAGGGCACATCTGTGAGTAACTGATTGTAGATTCGACACCTGTATCTATCCAGGGCATGTCTGCATGAAGAGTTTAAAGATTCGATTCCTGTATCTAGCCAGGGCACATCTGTGAGCAATTGTTTGTAGATTCGATACCTGTATCCAGCCAGGGCACGTCTATAAACAACCTTTTGAAGTTCCGGATTCGATACCTGTATCTAGCCAGGGCATATCTGTGAGCGATTGATTGTAGATCCGATACCTGTATCTAGCCAGGGCATATCTACATGACGAGTTTGAAGATCAACACCTGTAATAGGCCAGGAAATTATCTTTATTTCTCAAGTACGCAATTTCTCTCTAAGGAATCTCTTACGCGATCGACACCCCCGATGGCATCTATAAGCCCATCTCCACAACTATCCATCACATTTCCAAATGGCATCTATAAGCCCATTCCCGACAAGGTTCAATCACATCTCCGGATGGCATCTATAAGCCCATCCTCGCATCCACCATCTCTCCAAATGGCATCTGTAAGCCCATTCCTGCCATCACACTGCTGATACTCTACTATGTGAGTGCAAATTTCTGGGTACTCTAGTGTTCAATCATCTTCCACCTTCGGATCACGAAAGGCACGCAAGCCAATCTATATCCTCAGGTTTAAGAAGATTGAACAGGGGCAACTGTTGTACCCCAAAATTTGCCCTCCCATATTCTTCAAGATTTGTCAAGATCAATCTTCAAATGGATCAAGGATTGCACAGTTCAAATGCCTCCTAAGCCAGTCAAAATTAGGGTTTTGGTTCTTGCAAGGAAGTTGAGGTTTTCAGTGGTCCAATCAAGTCCAATGGGCCTATATATATTGTCAAGCATCTACATACCAAGTTTCAAGACTCACAGCATCAAATTGCACAATCAAAAGTCCCATTTGCTTCACAATCAACTGTAGGGGTAAAATGGTCATTTTACAGTCAAAAGTCAAAATTTTTGGTCAACATCTTATGTTGAAGCCACAATCATCATTTGATCAAATCTTGATCATGATTCCACAAGAATGGCTCAGAAATCATAAAGGATGCAAAAGTTTCTATTTTTGGATAGTTGAAAAGTCAACTGTAACTTGACCAAGGCATAACTTTTGCATGGTTCATCAGAAAAATCCAATCCAATGCTCATTTTGAAGGGAATGACATTTCCTACAACTCATCTTCACACTCCAAATCCAAGAAATGCTCTCACAAAAAGTTATCAATTTCTACATTATAGGTCAATTTCAAAAGTCAACAAAAATGCACTTTAAGTCAAAGACCATAACTTGAGATTGGTGAATCAAAATGACATGGGACCAAAGGCATTGGTTAGAGGACTTCAAGAACTTTCCAAAATGTCCAAGAACATGTTCATAGCTTCAAAATTGAGCAAGATATGCATTGGAGAAGTTGGGAAATTTTTGGGAATTTACAAAAGTCAACTTTGCCTAAAACACCTTGTTTTTGCTAATGGGCCTCAAATTCTTTCTTGAAACATTGCCCAAAGCCTATGCACGACCCAATGAGCTTAAATTGATTTATTTTCTTATTTTTAATTAATTAATTGAATTTTTATTAATATTAATTCATTTAATTGATTTTAATTGTAGGAAAATTCAAAAGATATGGTTTTCAAATCTTTTTGTGATGCAAATAAGGTCAACACATGCTGAAGATTTCATGTATCAATCAAGGAGACAAAATCATCCAATTTTAGCAAGTTTTTTCAATCAAAAGATGCAAAAATATTTGATTGGAAATCAAAGATGCAAATCATAAAGCCATGGATTCTTGACCAAGATTTACCCTAGTTTTCATTCTACTACATATGCTGAAGCTAAACCTAAAATCATACACGTGCAAAAGCTGCTACAGAACCATATGCCATATTGAAAAAAAACCAAGAAAACTCAAAACTGTTTTCAGTGTTCTAGCACAATTCAAAGCCTTAGAGTGATTCAAACACATTGCTGACACACTCAGGAACCTATTGCAATCAAGAACGAGCTCTAACACTCAACGAATCGTTCTACACAGTCATACGGTTTACCACTTTTTTTCAAAATCATACTCATCGATTCATGCATTTTTAACATCTTTTATTGATTGTGTTGTGTTTATAGGACTCATACGAAGCTATTAGTGTGATTGAATTGCATTATGGCGCCCAGAATTGCAAAACACCATTGTTGAATTCTAGGGTTTCAGAGCTCTCAGATTGGGGCTTTACAGCATAAGTAAAATTGGAACCTCCCATACCCATGGTTGAAATCGTATGAACGTGACGAACACAATAGACACCTCGCGCCATATTTATGTAGCCTGGATTTCTATTCGCTATTATTGGCAGTTTTGCTTTGTGGGGGTTAAAAACCCCCGCTAATTATTTATCTTTATCAGGGAAACAAGGAAGAAGACAATAGGTGTACACACGTGATTGGCTGGATTCAAAGTGAAGCGCGCGTTTTTCTTTTACAGCATATGTATTGGATTATTAAATATATTGTTTGTTTTGTATTTAATATCAATTACAGGCAACTGGCCTAGTGGAGCATGCGCTGTCCAATGACCATTGGGACCTGGGTTCGTTTCCCAGGTCCCCCAATCCTTTGTTTCTATTTTTATTTAACAAAATTATGTGCAGGCTTCCAAGGGATTTCCACCATGAACCTTCAGCGTTCCACATGCCAAGTGGCCATGATCATCAATCCAAGGGCCAAAAAGTGATGAACATTATACTCTCCATTCAACCAACAGGCGCTTGATTGCGAAAGTCAACCAGGCTTGAGTGTTCATGGGCCTGAATTCCAGAATAACACCTCCGTTGGATTCATCAAACCCCCCTGGTTTTACTACTTTTTATTTTTTTCTTTTCCTTTTATTTTCTTTAATAACTATTAATATTATTTAATTAACTAACAAATTAATATTTTTAATAAATTCAGAGATCACAAAATTGTAAATATTTTTATTATTTATTATTTTCACTATTAACTATTATTTTAGTAAATAAAATACTAACAAATAAATTAGTTAATTTAGGTTTAATTTCAATCCTTTTTTCATAAATAAATAAAAATCATATAGAATTAGGGTTTGACAATTTTCAGTCATGTTTTCTTATTATCATTATTCTTATTTATTAATTATTATTTTTGTAAATAAAATGTAAATTAATTAAATTAGTTAAATTAGGTTAACTTTAACTTTTTACAATAAATAAAATAAACTTAGAATTAGGTTTCACTAACTTTTAATTTTAATTCCTTTTCTTTTTATTTTCATAAAACTTAAAAAACACAAAAAACACTTTTCTTTTAATTAATTAATTAATTAGGTTTAGGTTTAATATTTGATTAATTGCAAAAAAGGACAAACTAATTTCTTTATTTCTCAAAAAGGGTCAAAACCCTAAGGACGTCCTGATTAAATTTTCTTTCGCATTTTAATTCTTATTTTTTTGATTATTATGTATCTGCTCAAAGGATGTAATAGTAATTAGGATTTACCGCTTTCTTTACTTTCCGCACTTTATTCCAAAACGGGTTTTGTTTTTGGTGATGTATAGACCCGCGCCTTGTAATAGCGCAGATTCATATTTCCGCACTCTTAACTGTTAACAATGCATGCAATACTGAATGACAAATAAAAACAATCTGTAGCTCACAAAATGCATGATCAAAGATAAATATAAACTGAAACAACACACAAGCACATGCCACTCCTAGGGTACGCCTCACTGGTTGCCTCGAACGTGGTCGTCAAGTATATGGTGTTTTAGAGGTCGCCCTCCTGTCTAAAGATCCAGTCCCTCAAAATGGTTGCCTCGGATAAAAAAGGATCTAGGACATTAGGGTTACTTCTAAGGTGTCCTACTGTTGCTTCGGTGACCACAATGTCCCTATAATCGAATTGACCCGAATAACTCCAACGACGGTGCTGCCTACCTCTCAATGGTGGGATAGCACTATCTTAAGGACTCTTACACATCCTAATTCCTTAGAGTAGGTAGATATCATGGGTACTTGCTCTTTTCAAAAACAAATAAAAATACTTTTCACACTGACACTTTCAAAAGTTTTCAAACAAATTTTTCATACACTCTTGAGGACAGATATAAGAGTTACTTAGAAATTTTTCAAACGAAACTTTTTCAAAATCCACTCACATTTGAAAAGCAAACATCTTTTGAAAACATAAGAGCAAGTACCTAAGAGCCCATGGATAACCATAGATAGAAAGGGTGCTAACACCTTCCCTTTCTATAAATCTACCTCCCGAACCGAGAAACATCTCGAAAAGGAATTTTGCTGTGCTTTTGTCCTTTCCATGTTGGAGAACATAAAAGACGGTGGCGACTCTTGCTTACCGCGACATTTCGCGAACCAGCTTTAAAACAGTCAGTTCTATTTCCACATATCACACTATCCTAGAAGAAATGGATCCACAAATTCTTGTCAGCGGTGTAAGGCTGGATCTTCCTTACATATGATCGGAGGTGCAGCTTTGGGCAGGAGGCTCCGTCATATTTGGCAAAGGCAGGTGCCTTGAATTTATGGGGAATCACCACCCCAGAGGATAAGCCTTGGTCTCCAAAGTCCAGACCGGGCACCTTCTGTATCTCCATGGCGCTCAAGCGGTCCTCCAACTGTTTATACCTATCCTCAACAGGAGGATACTGTTCCTCATCATAATTCGTCTCGTTGTCGGAGACTACGGTACTAGGAACCCTTCTCTCTTGTGGATTGTCTTTCCCTACAGATGAGGTAGTCAGCTCAACCTCATTCTGCAGTCCATTTCCAAACCGGCGTCCAATGTTGAACAAGACGGTCCTCTTCTTCTTCTTCTTCCTCTCTTTCAGAATCAGAGTCTTCAAATCCTATTGACCCTGGGCTAGGCTCATAACCAACTCTTGGAACTGGGCATTCTGGGCCTGGAGGGCCTTGACAGCTTGCTCAGTGGAAGGTTCAGTAGACATGATGATTGCTGAAATAAACAGCGAAGAAGATAAGTGACCTGTAAAAGGGGTACCTGTAATGCAATGATATGTATGATATATGTATGCAATGTTTTCAAGGATCTCGTGGGGTAAACAAAGAAAATTGTTAGAATTTGAATCTGGTAGCTTGATTGAAGGAACTTCATGTTGTTGAGAGTCCTTCCTCAAGAGTCAAAGCTCACCATATCGAGTGGGTCATAGCCCCTGACTCAAGTTATCGTGCTTGGATTTCTAGACAACCTTGGCTAGAGGAAAATAAATCCCCTTTGCCCCTTGCTAGACATTTGGTTCATCCTGATCTGCATCACAAACCCTTGAGATCCTTGAAATGGTTAAGGAAATGCTATGGTATGATGTTATGATGTGTATGCTATGCGTGAAGTGATGTAAGTAATCCCCGCAATGAGTCCAAATTATTGGATAAGGACTGTAAACAAAACCTACAAGGAACTCATGCTGTCAGATAACAAGAATGTGCAAGTAGTTCAAGTTTGAAAGCACACAAGTCACACAAAGAGCCCTTAGATTTTAGGCTAGCATGGAGTTTAGGTATTACCCTCTTGAAGTTAGTTGGCTCAAAACTTGTCCTATAAATAGTAACCGGGTTCTAAGGAGCTCAATATCATTGGATTGTTTTCTATGTTCATTGTTTTGATTTAGCCACTTAACTGGCGACCAAAATATTCCAAGAAAACAATCCTCAATGAGTGTAGTATCGAGTATCTACCAACTTCGGACTGCACCAAAGTCGGTCATCTCACTACCCCTAAAAAGGCCAGGATGGTCAAGTAAGGTTCTAAGGTCAGTTGATGCTTCACGACACCACGCGGCGGCCCCATACTCTTCTTGACTTGACTCAAGGGTTACCGGTACTCACCAAAGTGCCACATCAACGTAGCTACTGCTTCAACCATGTCGGTATACCCCGCACAGTTCCCTCACAGTTTGTTGCTACTTCTAAAGGGTATCCCCAGATCCGAGTTAGGATCTATAAAACTCCGATACAAGCCCACAACGTTTAAAGCATACAAAGCATATAATTGAAAACACAAGCGATCTAATCCTAAGGTACACCTCACTTATTTAAATCCCCAGTAGAGTCGCCAGTTCTGTGATCGGTGGAAATAGAACTGACTGTTTTGAAATGCTGGTTCGCGTTTGCGTTTTTCAAAATGTCGCGGTAAGCAAGAGTCGCCACCGTCTTTTATTTTCTCCAACAAGGAAAGGACAAAAGCACAACAAAATTCCTTTTCGAGATGTTTCTCGGTTCAGGAGGTAGATTATAGAAAGGGAAGGTGTTAGCACCCTTTCTATCTGTGGTTATCCACAGGCTCTTAGGTACTTGCTCACTATGTTTTCAAAAATGTTTTGCTTTTCTTGTGTTTGTGGGTTTTGAAAAGGTTTTGTTTGAAAACTTCGATTTAACTCTTGTATCAGTCCTCAAGAGTGTATGAAGTGTTTGTTTGAAAAATTTTGTCAGAAAAGTGTAGGTGCGAAAAGTATTTTTGTTTTGAAAGAGCAAGTACCTGAGAACCTCTACCTACTCAAAAGAAATTAAGCTGTGTAAATGTCCTTTAGACAGTACTATCCCACTATTGAGAAGTAGGTAGCACCGTCGTTGGAGTTTCGGGTCAATTCGATTATAGGGACATATGGTCACCAAAGCAATAGTAGGACGCCTTAGCGGTAACCCTAATGTCTTAGATCCTTTTTATCCGAGGCAACCGTTTCGAGGCAACTTTTAATCTTTAGACAGGAGGGCGACCTCTAAAACACCCTATACTCAATGACCACGTCGAGGCAACCAAGTGAGGCGTACACTAGGAGTGGCATGTGCGAGTGTGTCACGTTTCATGTTAAGTTATCTTTGCACATGTTATGGTGAGCTACGAGTTGATTTTAATTTCAGAGAAGTCTTGTCATGCATAGCCTAGTTAGCATACATCTAGCAGTTAATAGTTGCGGAAAGTAAATCTACACTATTACAAGGCGTCAGGTATTTACATCGCCAAAAACAACCCTTGAAAAGTAAATTGCGGAAAATAAATAAAAAGCGATAAAAAGTCCTAATTAAAGCTATTACATCCTCGGAACAATTACATAATATGATCAAAATACGAATCAAAATAAGCATACGCGCGAGAGAAAATTGAATCGGAGAAGTTCGTAGGGTTTTGACCCTATTTTGAGAAAGAAAGAAGTTTTTGTTGTTTTGCATTTAATTTAATTAAACCTAAAACTAATTAATTAATAAAAATAAATATTTTTGGTTTTTTAAAAAAGAAAACATGATTAAAAGTTGTCAAGAACCCTAATTCTATGTTGATTTTAAATTATTGTGAAAATATTGAAATTAACCTAATTAAAACAACTAAATTAATTATGTTAGTATTTTATTTACAAAATAACTAATTAAATTTAACAAATAAAAATATTATTATTTTTTAGGTTTTCTGGATTTATTATGAAAAAAAATTAATTTGTTTAATTAAGTGATAATAATAATAATTAATGGTAAAATAATTAAATGAAAAAAATATAAAAAAGGAAGAATAAACCAGGGGGGTGCTGGCCCAATTAGGAGGTGTTCTTGTCAATTTTGTGGCCCATTATGCTTTTCAGCCACGTTGACTTTGATGATCATCTGCTTGCCTGTGGACTGGGAGTATGGTGATCTTCCCTTCAAGGCCATGGGATCTGAGTTTGAGGCCAGTTGGCGCGCTGGAATATGAGGTATACGATGGACTTCCTCTTGAACCCTGCATATGATTATATGAAGAAAAAGGAGAATAAATATTTTGGGGGACCTGGGATTCGAACCCAGGTCCCAGCGCTCATAGGCCAATACGCTCAACCACTCCAACCACCTGCTTTAGTTGTTATTAGGATAATAAACAATCAATATATTAACAAACACACAAATATGTTATACAAAAGAAAAAACGCGCGTGTTTTCAAACTGCCCAATGGGAGGCTAACACCTAGTCATCTTCTCCGTTTGCCCTGTAAATATAATATTAGATAGCGGGGGTTTTTAACCCCCACTAAACATGGTAACGAAAAATAGCGATTAGAGCTACAACAAGCATAAATATTTCGCGATGGGTGGGTTAGGTTCGTCTGGTCCTCACGAATTCAGTCATGTACCTTAGGAGTCCTAATTTTTCCTGGTTCATAAAGCCCCAATTTCAAAGCTTAAGAACCCTAGAAATCGTTCATGGCATCTTTTGATTTATGGCGTTTCAGTTTAATTAAATGATACCATTAGCTTCATATGGTTCCTAGCAACACAAAACAATCACAAAAGCATGTTAAATATGCATGAATTAAGCTATACGATTCTGAAATAAAAAAGCAAACCGTGAAACTGTGTGTGATGATTCTGTGAGCTTTAGTGCGTGATTTCAATTGCAAATTATCCCTGGGACCTCCTGCAATGTATTTGAATCAATAGAATGCCTTGAATTGGCCTGGAATGCAAAGATCAATTTTCACTTTTTCTTGAAATTTCTCAATATGCTATGGCTTTTTTCTGCAGCTTTTTCACGTCCTTTAGGTTAGGATTTGCTTGCATATATATAGGGCAATTGAATTAGGTCAAGAGCTGGGCAAAAATCCATGTGCAATGGTGATTGAATCTTTGATTGGAAATCAAATCTTTTTGATTTTTCATGATTGGAAAATGTTGCCAAATTTGGAGATTTTGTATCTTTGACTTGGTGCTCGAATTTGCCAGCATGCTGAGGTCCTATTTGCTTCACAAAAAGATTGAAAACATCAAATCTTCTATTTTCCTACAATTTAAATTAATTAAATGAATTAATATTAATTAAAAATCCAATTAATCAATAAAAATAAGAAAATAAATTCCATTAAGCTTGATAGGTCGTGCATAGGCCATGGATGAAGTTTCAAGAAGAGATTTGAGGCCCATTAGCAAAAATAAGGTGTTTTGAGCAAAGTTGACTTTTGCAAATTCATGAAAATTTCCCTACTTCTCCAATTCCCAACTTGCTCAATTTTGATCCTATGACCATTTTCTTGGACATTTTGGAAATCTCTTGAAGTCCTCTAACCAATGCCTTTGGTCCCATGTCATTTGGATTTATCAATCTCAAGTTATGGCCTTTGACTCAAAGTGTACTTTTGTTGACTTTTGAATTTGACCTATAATGTCAAAATTGATAACTTCTTGTGAGAGCATTTCTTGAACTTGGAGTGTGAATATGTATTGTAGAAAATTGCATCCCCTTCAAAATGAGAATTGGATGGGATTTTTCTGACGAACCATGAAAAAGTTATGCCCTGGTCAAGATACAATTGACTTTTCTACTGTCCAAAAATAGTAACTTTTTGCATCTTGATGATTTTTGAGCTATTCTTGTGGAATCATGATCAAGACTTGATAAAATGATGATTGTGGACTCAAAATAAGATGTTGACTAAAAATTCTGACTTTTGACTGTCAAATGACCATTTTGCCCTTGCAGTTGACTGTGGATCAAATGGAGCTTTTGACTGTGCCAATTGGCACTGTGAGTCTTGGAACTTGGTATGTAGGTGCTTGAGAATGTATATAGGCCTATGAGACTTGATTGAACCATTGAAAATCCCAAATTCCTTGAAAGAACCAAAGCCCTAATTTCAGCTGTCTTAGGAGGTGATTTGACTGTCTACCTCTTGAGCCAATCTTGAGTAATTTGAAGACAAATCTTGAGGAATATGGGAGGGCAAATTTTGGGGTACAACAGATTCCAACTTCCTTTATGTCAAGATTACACAATAATACATCCACATATACACAGTCTACCATGACAACCTTTTCTCCAGTGTAAAATTCGGGTTCTGGTATGAACCATGTGGGTCGAAGTACGCAGAACCAAGGATTGTTAAACCAATTACCTATGTTCACAACTAATAATCAGGCAGCATTTAGGCAACAAATGGACGCTAGTAACCATGACATGATTGGAGTGCTTGCCCGTGAAATGAATTCCATTTCTCCCCTTTGATCCAAAATGTTAATAGGACAAACCAAGAAAATACCCAATCCTATCAGCAAATATCAGCGCAGATGGCGCGCATAGAAGACTTCTTTGGAGCCCCCAAGCACCTGTTCGATGTAGGCAAAACCAGGTGGAAATTCAAGAGGAAGAACCCACTATCAATCAGGTTCGACCACCCAGACAAGAGGTTGGCGAAAGGAACATGGAGGAAAGTGTAGAACCACAAGAGATTCTACATGAGATCCCCGAGGAGCAACCTAGGAGAGTAGTAATGGTTAACAGAGATCAAAATACAAAAGAGGTGATCCATAGAGTTAGGCAGGATAACATGCTGGCTGAAAATAATTTAACCACCATGTTTGAAAGAATCATGGCCCAAAATGTCCTGAACACACGGCTTCGACGACCAAATTACACATCTCCATTAATGGACTTTATTTTGTAGGCTGAATTACCAAGGGGTTGTAAAGTCCCCAAATTCACAAAATTTTCAGGAGATACTAATGAATCAACTATCGAACATGTGGCCAGGTACCTGATAGAAGCAGGGGATTTGGCAAATAGTGAAAACTTAAGGATAAAATATTTTCCTAGTTCATTAACAAAAAATGATTTTACGTGGTTCACCACATTGCCACCATATTTTATAGATACATGACCTCATTTAGAAAGATTGTTCCATGAATAATTTTACATGGGGCAAACTAAGGTAAGTCTTAAGGAGTTATCCAGCATTAAAAGAAATTTTATTGAACCTATAGATGACTATTTGAATAGGTTCTGTTTGTTAAAATCTAGATGTTTCACAGTAGTTCCTGAACATGAACTAGTCAAAATGGCCATTGGTGGACTAGAGTACTCCATTCAAAAGAAACTAGATACTCAATATCTAAGAGATATGGCCCAATTAGCAGATAGAGTTCGACAAGTCGAACGTTTGAAAGCAGAAAAGGCCATAGCAAGTAAAAATTATAAGAAAGATAGGGTAGTTTATGTCGAAGCCGAAGAAGAAGAAACAGAGGCCTTCAATGATATGTATGATTTTGAGGAATTTGAAGTAGATTTGGATGAACTAAAGGAAGCACCCCCATACTCTTGTTAAATGCTTACACCAGCAAATGGAAAAATTCCTATCGAAATAGAGAAGAATGAGAAATCCCCCAAGAAAACTTATACGTTTGACATTACCAAATGTGATGAGATTTTTGATTTGCTTGTAAAATATGATCAAATGATAGTTCCTCATAATGCCAAAATTCCTCCCTTAGAACAACGGAAGAAAAGAGGCTTTTGCAAATATCATAACTTTCTGGGCCATAAAACTTCACAATGCTTTCTTTTCAGGGATCTTATTCAAAATGCTATCAAAGAAGGACATTTGAAGTTTGCTGAGAAAGTCAAGAGCCATATGAAGGTTGATGCTGACCCCCTCTGTGATCAGTGGATTTAGAACTGACTGTTTAAAGCTGGTTTCGCGAAATGTTGCAGAAGCAAGAGTCGCCACCGTCTTTTATTTTCTCCAACATGGACAGGACAAAAGCACATCAAAATTCCTTATGAGAACGTTTCTCGGTTCGGGAGGTAGATTTATAGAAAGGGAAGGTGTTAGCACCCTTTCTATCCATGGTTACCCATGGGCTCTTAGATACTTGCTCTTATGTTTTCAAAATGTTTGCTTTTCAAATTGTGAGTGGGTTTGAAAAAGTTTCTTTGAAAGATTTCTGAATAACTCTTGTATCGGTCCTCAAGAGTGTTTGAAAAATTTGCTTTGAAAGCTTTTAGAAAGTGTCGGTGTGAAAAGATTTTGTTTTGTTTTTAGAGAGCAAGTATCCATGAGTCATCTACCTACCCTAAGGAATTAGGCTGTATAAATGTCCTTAAGATAGTGCCATCCCACCATTGAGAGGTAGGTAGCACCACCGTTGGAGGTGTTCGGGTCAATTCGATTTTAGGGACATGTGTGGTCACCGAAGCAATGGTAGGACACCTTAGAAGCTACCCTTATGTCCTTGATCCTTTTTTAATCCGAGGCAACTGTTTCGAGGCAACTGTTTCGAGGCAACTTGTTTCGAGGCAACTTGTTTCGAGGCAACGGGATCATGGACATAAGGACTTACTAAAACGTCCTATACTTAACGACCACGTTTCGAAGGCAACAGGTGAGGCATACCCTAGAAGTGGTGTGTGTATTTGTGTGTTGTTTTCATGTCAATATTTATCTTTGATCAGGGCATTGTGAGCTACGCTTGTTTTTAATTAGCCATACATTCTTTCATGCAATTTAGAATTTAAGAGTGCGGAAATTTAAATGCGGAAAGATAAATCCTACGCTATTACAAGGCGCAGGTCTATACATCGCCAAATTACAAAGACCCGTTTTGATAAAATGCGGAAAATAAAAGACCTAATTACTATTACAATCCCTGGGCAGTTACATAATATTCGAAAAGAAAAAAGAATAATGTGCGAAAGAATAAAAGTTAGGACGTCCGAGGGTTTTGACCCTTTTGAAATTAAATTGAATTTAAAAGCTAATTAATTATTTAATTAAAGAAAGGAAATTGTTTTTTATGTTTTTTGTATTTATGAAAATAAAGAAAATTAAAATTGAATGGAAACCCTAATTCTAAATTATTTTAATTATTAAGAAAATATTAAAATTAACCTAATTTACTAATTGATTAATGTACATGTTTATTTACAAAAGTAAATAGTAATTATAATAATAAATAAATGAAAAAAAATTGATTAAGAAAAGGATGAAAAATGTTAAAAAAAACCTAAGTCTATATATTTTTTATTTATTAAGAAAAGGATTAAAGTTTAAAACCTAAATTAACTAAATTAATTATTAAAATTTATTTACAAAAATAAGTTAATGAGTAAATTAATAAATAATTAACATATTTTGTATTTTTCTGTTTTTATTATGAAAAAAATTATTTTATGAAATTAAAGAAAACAGTTAAAAAACAATTAAAAGAATTAAAATTGAAAAGAAAACAAAATTAAAAAAATGCAAACCAGGGGTATCAGGCCCCAAAGGGAGGTTTGTTTGAAGCAAATTTGGCCCAGGTTCACAAAGCCTGTTTGACTTTCTACGCCTGCGTGTACATCCATTGACTGAGGTATATGATAGACCTCCTTTTGTAGCCTTCAGATTGATCATCATGAGTAGGTGGCAAGCCTGAGCGTGAGTGCGTATGGTGAACCTTTGAGGATGTGCTGCGCTAGAAGATATTGAAACAAAAATCATTAAGCATATGGGGGGACCTGAGAATTGAACCCAGGTCCTAGTGGTTACAAGGCGTGTCATCCACCATCTGAACCAAGCAACGCGTTTGTAATGTTAGTGGAAAATAATGATTATATAAAAAGAAATAACATTAGTGGTATAAAGCAAAAAGCGCGCTGAATATTTGAATTGTCCAACCATAAGATGACACGCCAGGCTTCTTCTTCGTTTTCTCTGCAAACATAAAGCAAGTAGCGGGGGTTTTAAACCCCCACTAAATGGAACAGTGGATAATAGCGATTAGAAGATGCCTAAATATAAAAAGGGCGCGAGGTCATCATTCCATTCGCATGGAGCTCCTGAATTCAATGGCATAGGTCTCAATGTCCAATTTTTCCATATATGAGAACCCCCAATTTTGAGGTTCTGAAACCCTAGGTTTCATCAATGGTGGATTTGGCTACAGGCAGTGTTAGTCCAATTAAACATTACCAATCGCTTTAGAATGATGTTAGTAACATAAATCAACAATTAAAACACATGAATGATGCGTGAAAATTAAAAAACGATTATGGAAATGTTTGTGATAAACGTGACTCAGTTCTACCAATTCTTGGAGTATGGAGACTGGAAAGTGGTTGCAACACGTTCAAAGAAATCTCAGTAAGGGTTTGGAATAGGTTTTAGGCTTTGAATGATCCTGCAAATACGAAATCAGTTTTCAAAATTTCTATGAAAAATTGCAACTTTGTTCTATGTTTGTGAGCAGCTTTTTCGTGTCCCTTGCATTAGGTTAGGTCTTGCATATGTATAGGAAGCATTCTAGGTCAAAACAAGCCCATGAATCCATTGAATTAATGATTTCAATATTTGATTTTTTTCATATCTTTTTCAATCTTTTTTCCATGCAAATCTTGCCAAATATGGATGATTTTGTCTTGTAGATTGGTGCACGGAATCTTTAGCACATAATGAGTGAATTTGCTGCACAAAAAGATTTGAAAAGCATTATTTGATATTTTTCTCATATTTAAATCTAATTAAATGAATTAATAAGAATAAAAATTCAATTAATTAATTAAAAATAAGAAAATAAATCCCTTTGAGCTTAATGGGTCGTGCATAGGCTTTGGGTAATGGTTCAAGGAAGAATTTGAGGCCCATTAGCAATTTTAAAGTGTTTTTAGGCAAAGTTGACTTTTCAAAATTCCCAAAAATTTCCCAACTTCTCCAATGCATATCTTGCTCAATTTTGAAGCTATGATCATGTTCTTGGACATTTTGGAAAGGTCTTGAAGTCCTTTAACCAATTACTTTGGTTCCATGTCATTTTGATTTACCAATCTCAAGTTATGGTCTTTGACTTAAAGTGCCTTTTTGTTGACTTTTGCAAATGACCTATAATGTTGAAATTGATAAATTTTTGTGAGAGCATTTCTTGGACTTGGAGTGTGAAGATGAGTTGTAGGAAATGTCATCCTCTTCAAAATGAGCTTTGGATGGGATTTTTCTGATAAACCATGAGGAAGTTATGCCTTGGTCAATTTGCAGTTGACTTTTCAGCTGTCCAAAAATAGAAACTTTTGCATCTTGAGACTTTTTGAGCCATGCTTGTGGAATCATGATCAAGAATTGATCAAATGATGATTGTGGCTTCAAAATAAGACGTTGACCAAAAATTCTGACTTTTGACTGTCAAATGACCATTTTGCCCCTGCAGTTGACTGTGGAGCAATTAAGGTTTTTGACTGTGCAATTTGATGTTGTGAGTCTTGAAACTTGACATATGGATGCTTGACAATGTTTATAGGCATATGGGACTTGTTTGGACCCTTGAAAACTTCAACTTCTTTGCAAGAACCAAAACCCTAATTTTGACTGTGTTAGGAGGCAATTGGACTGTGCAACCCTTGAGAGATTTTGACCCATGATCTTGCCAAATCTTGAAGAATATGGGAGGGAAAATTTTGGGGTACAACAGTTTCCCCTGTTAAATCTTCTTAGACCTGAGGATGTAGATTGGCTGGCGTGCCTTTCGTAATCCGAAGGTAGAAGATGATTGAACACTAGTGTGCCCAAAAATTTGCACTCACATAGTAGAATGTTAGCAGTGTGATGGCGGGAATGGGCTTACAGATGCCATTTGGAAAGATGGATAGGAGGATGGGCTTATAGATGCCATCTGGAAAATGTGACAGAACCTTGTCGGGAATGGGCTTATAGATGCCATTTGGAGACTGTTGGTATGTTGAACTGTAATTTTTGTAAGTTGGACAAGGGAACCTGTGTAGGGTTGCCTGATGATGAGCTCGTGTAAAGTTGCATCTTGGAAGGAAGGACACCTGTGTAGGGTTTACTGGTAATGAGTCCGTATAAGACTGCATCTGAAATGGAGAAGGAACCTGTGTAGGGTTACTTTGATGACGAGTCCGTGTAAAACCGCATCTAGAGCTGAGAAGGAAACCTGTGTAGGGTTTATTGATGACGAGTTCGTGTAAAACTGTGTCTGGAGTTTGAGAAGGGAACCTGTGTAGGGTTACTTTGATGATGAGCCCGCGTAAAGCTGCATCCTGGAAGAAGTAAAACCTGGGTAGGGTTTCTGATGACGAGTCCGTGTAAAACTGCCTCTTTGGAAAGAGAGCACCTGTGTAGGGTTTCTTCGGAATAAGTTCGTGTAAAACTCCTGGAGAAACCGGGGTAAGGTTACTTCGGGATAAGTCCGTGTAAGACTTCTGGAGGAACCGGGGTAAGGTTACTTAGGGATAAGTCTGTGTAAGACTTCTGGAGGAACCGAGGTAAGGTTACTGCAGGGTAAGCTCGTGTAGAACTTCTAGATAAACCGGGGTAAGGTCATCTTGAGATAAGTCCGTGTAAGACTTCTGGAGGAACCGGGGTAAGGTTACTGCAGGATAAGTTCGTGTAAAACTTCTGGATGAACCGGGGTAAGGTCATCTTGAGATAAGTCCGTGTAAGACTTCTGGAGGAACCGGGGTAAGGTCATCTTGAGATAAGTCCGTGTAAGACTTCTGGAGGAACCGGGGTAAGGTTACTGCAGAATAAGTTCGTGTAAAACTTCTGGATGAACCGGGGTAAAGTCATCTTGAGATAAGTCCGTGTAAGACTTCTTCTGAAAGAAAAGGAACTGGTGTAGGGTTACTTTGATGATAAGTCCGTGTAAGACTTCGTCTGAAAATTGAGAAGGAACCGGTGTGGGGTTGCCTGATGATGAGTTCGTGTAAAACTACATCTGAAGTTGAGAAGGAACCAGTGTGGGGTTGCTTCATGATGATCAAGTGGATGATTGTCCTGTCTGGTTTCGGATATTAACCCATGATCAGTCGTCCACAGAATTTTCCTGGCTTGTTACCAATGTTGATCTGGAACTGTAGAGGTAGATGGTAATCATCTTTTGATTGACCTTTTCCTGAAAAGGCACAACGTTAGCTGTATGCAGTGTCATGATGCATGAACCGCGTGATTTTAAGATGTTCTCAAAAATAAATGAGATTTGTGTTGTATGATGTGTATGCATGCTATAATGTAGGAAGATGTGATGTTTATGAATGTATTCTCGTCTGGGAAAATAAATCCTTGACGAATGCCGGGAGTTTGTTGAATCCTGGGCTGATGTTGAAGAGTAGAGTTCTCCGTTTCCGCTGGGGGTGATGGTTGCAAGAATACCGGTAGGAGAAGACGACTCCGTTGGGGAATAAACTTGGCGAATAGATTACTCTGCGGGGAGATACTCTGTGGGGAAAGAGGCACTTTGCTGAGATGTTAATGATAACTCCGCTGGGGATACCATTGTTGAGCTCTGTTTGATGAACTCCGCTGGGGGTAGGAAGGCTTCGTCGGAGACGATCTTTCCGTGGCACTTGGCTGAGGATAACTCAGTTATATCCTGGTGAGGAAATAACCTTTGAATAAAGCCGGGGGAGGCGTTCGTGCTCTGCAGGTGTAAGCTTCCAGAATCTACTGGGGATAAGCTTCCTACTGGGGAGATTGATTTAACTTTCCTGGGGAGACTTTTTGAATTGTATTGGGGAATGGCTCCGCTGGATGTTTGGTATACCGCCGGGGAACAATCTTAGATCAAGACTGCCGGGGTGGTGCTTGTTAGGAATGATTGTATACTCTTCTGGGGAATGATGAGGTCTTATGGGGATATTCACTTCCTTAAGGCTGACAGTGGTTTAGCTCTGCTCAGGGAGAGTATCGCTGACCTGCTGCAGATATTGTGCCTTGTAGGGCTTATGGGAATCCAACTCTGCTTGGGGAGAATTGTTGAATCTTGTCTCGCTCTCTGGGGAATTAAGGCATCTTGGTTGTTCTTCAGCCGAACCTACCTTAGTACCTTGGTGGACAGAGCCATTAGATTGCTTAGACAACTCATTGCCCCTGTTTCTGTGGGAGAAGGTATCTGTGGAGGTGCTTGACGATTGCCGATTGACAAATCCTCTTCTGGTAGGCAAGTGACGAGATAACGAGACATAGTCGTACGCTGTGATCCCTAATTTTTGCCTGGACCGCCCTTTCGGGTTTTCAGTCCACCGGGATACCCTTTTTTGCCCAAGCCGCCTTTTCAGGTTTTCGACTTGCCGGGTGTACAGATTTTTTCATTTTCATCCCTTATTTTTGCCCGAACCCTTTTGGTTCGCTGGGAAGCCCTTATTTTTGCCTAGGTGTGTCAACCTAGCGGGTCTTTGATTTTGCGTAGTATTTTTTCCGACTATGTCCGTGCTCTCAGAATGTAGGGAGGTTGTCACTGTCAGTAGTGTTGTATTTCCATACTACCAGAAGATCTTCGTTTGATCGTCCAATGCCCCAAGTGATCCAGATGGAGATTTGTCCCCAAGCTGGTTGGCCTTTTGAGAGATTCTCCGAATCTTGACTTAACTGCCCCAGATGATGGACAATGATCATGTCCACCTCTTGGTTGGGAGTGCTTTTGTTCACTAGATATTCTTCGTGCGAATTTCTCTGTTGTTCGAACAAATAGTCACATGCAAACAGTGTTATTTAAAAATGCAAAGCTTATGTATGTCTTGAAGTTTTTGAAAATGCATTTTTTTCCAGTAAAACCAGTGAATTTTGTAAAATGCGATGTCAACTCGTTATTTTACCACAAGCCTTAAGGAGTCAGGATACCTTTTGTAACAGTATGCTTTCGAACTAACGCATGCTTCAGCTAGGACTTTTTGAGGGTTGTAACATGGCCTGGTTCACGGTTTAAGAAACAAAGGATAAAGGCTCAAATTTTATTTGTACCCACCCGCTATTCGTGATGTTCTTCGATCCTAAACTCAGCTAATCGTGCATTAGATTTTGTTCGAGTCTTTGCTCTGATATTGCGGTGATGGTTCAGATACTGACAAGTTTATTTTGAATAGGCAGTCATTTCCTTTTTTGTTGAGGGTTTGCAGGACCTCTTTTTTTTCGATTTCGTTATCCCTGTTTTTTGCCTGAACTGTTTCTTTTGTGATTACAGTCAGCGGGATGCCCCAGTTTTTGTAAGTCTCCTTCATAGGTTTTGACTTATTGGGCTTTTCTTTCTGCGAAATGATGACTGCCTGTCTTTATGATTATTCGGAACCATCAATGTCTTTTGTTTCAAAAGGACTTCTTTTGATGTCATTCGTTATGCACTTGGATCAACTGAGAGAACTACCCTGCCCCAGGTTATGATTAAGGGTTTTTAATTTTTGAAAAGAAAAAACTCCTACTTCTTTGGCTCGAAGGGGTTAACGAGGGATTATCTTCCTTATAACTCCACTGTTTAGGATTTGAAACAATGCCTGTACTTCATCAGCGGGGTCTGTTCAAAAGCATACTGTAAAGATCGTGGTATCGTTTTCGTCATCCTCCCTCAAGAGGCTTAGAGTTTTTTTTTTTAATTGAGAGTTGATCATCACAGAAAAATGAAAGCAATTTTAAGCATAGTAAACATAATTACTTCAAAACAGACACGTGTAATGCATTAGTGAAATAACTAAGTTTGACATGAAATAGAATGTTTGAACAATCAAAGAAAATTACAATTTGAACATTCGAATGAACAAAAAAAAATTCAAATCCTAGCCATGTTTTGGCAAGGGAGCAGTGATCACATTGGGAGTCTCAGCAGGCTCGAATTCGATCTCTTTAGCATCGATCATATTCTGAATCTTGTATTTCAGCGCCCAACAATCCTCAGTATCGTGCCCCGGGCTATCAGAATGATAAGCACACCTCGCATCTGGGTTGTAGTTTGGAGAGGAGGTCTTGGGATTTGCAGGAGGGTTGATCACCGCAATCAGATTCATTTTCAACATGTGCTGCAATGCTTGTGACAAAGGCATGTTGATGTTGGTGAATTGTCTTTTAGGCGCGTCCGGCCTTCGCAGATTTCCCTTTTGTGGTTGTCGGCGTGGTGCATAACCAGGGATCATGACTGCCCCTGCATGTTGGTCACGACGACCCTTTTGACTGTATGCAGCATTAGACTCTTTCTTCCCCATGTAAGGCTTTTTGTGAATATCAGAAGGTGTGGCCTCTTGAATCTTCCCAGCCTTGATACCAACTTCAATTCTTTCCCCAGTCAAGATCAGATCTGTAAACCCAGCAGGATAATTCCCAATCAGATGGTTGAAGAAAGGACCGGCCAGGGTCCCCAAGAACATGTCGACAAGTTCCCGATCAGTTAGAGGTGGTTGTACCCTTCCAGCAAGGTCCCTCCATTTTTGAGCATATTCTTTAAAGCCTTCGCCTGCCCCCATAGACATCCCCTGAAGCTGAGTGCGCGTGGGAGCAAGGTCGGCATTGTATTGGTACTACTTGTAGAATGCAGTAGCCAAGTCCTCCCAGCTGCGGATGTTGGCTCCATTCAGTTGATAGAACCAGTCGAGTTGAGTTCCCGACAGACTATCCTGAAAGAAGTGAATCCACCAATTCTTGTCAGCCGTGTAGGGCTGGATTCTCCTTACGTATGACCTGAGATGCAGCTTAGGACAGGAGGCCCTGTCGTACTTTGCAAAGGCAGGTGCCTTGAACTTGTGTGGGATCACTACCCCAGAAGATAGACCTAGATCTTCGAAGTCCAGGCCGGGCACTTTTTGTATTTCCATAGCACTTAGCCTGTCTTCTAGCTGTTTGTACCTGTCCTCAGCTGGAGGGTACTATTCATCATTGAACTCCGTCTCGTTATCGGAGACCACTGAACTAGGAACTTCTCTCTCATGGGGACTGTCTTTTTCAACAGATGGGGTAGTCAGCTCAACCTCGTTTTGTGATCCATTCCCAGATTTGCGTCTAGGGTTGAACAACGCTGTCCTCTTATTTTTCTTCTTCAAAAGCAGAGTCTTCAGATCCTGTTGACCCTGGGCTAGACTCTTAATCAACTCCTGGAACTGGGCGTTCTGAGCCTGGAGGGCCTTGATGGATTGCTTAGTAGATGATTCAGGATTCATGATGAGACTGCTGAAATAAACAACAAAGAAGGTAAGTGACCTATAAACAGTGGTACCTGTAATGCAATAATATGTATGATATGCATGCAATGTTTTCAAAGATCTCGCGGGGTAAACAAGAAAAATTGTTAGAATCTGAATCCGGTGGCTTGATTGGAGGACCTTCATGTTGCTGAGAGTCCTTCTTCAAGAGTCAAGGCTCACCATATCGAGTGGGTCATAGCCCCTGACAACCTTGGATAGAAGAAAATAAATCCCCTTTGCCCCTTGCTGGATAATTGGTTCAGCATGACCTGCATCACAAGCCCCTGAGATCCTTGAAATGGATTAGTCCTTGTGCAGGATGTATGCAATGGTATGATGGAATGCTATGCACGGGGTAATGTAGGTAAACCCTGTTATGAGTCCCAATTAAGGACTGTAAACAAAACCTGCAAGAAACTCAAGTGTCAGATAACAAGCATGCAAATAGTCAAGTTGGAAGGCACACAAGTCACACAAGACAGCCCTTAGAGTTTAGGCCAGCATGAAGTTTGGGGTACTACCCTCTTGAAGTTGGTGGGCTCAAACCTGTACTATCGGAAGTAACCGGGTTCTAAGGGTCCCAATATCATGGGATTGCTTTCATTGTTCATCGTTTCGATTTAGCCACTGAACTGGCGACCGAAATATTCCAAGAAAACAACCCTCAATTGAGTGTAGTATCGAGTATCAACCAACCTCGGACTGCACCAAAGTCAGTTACCTCACTACCCGAAAGAGGCCAAGATGGTTCAATTAAGGTTCCTAAGGTCAGTTGATGCTTCACGACACCACGCGGCGGCCCCGTACTCTCCTTGACTGGACTCAAGGGTTACCGGTACTCACCAAAGTGCCACATCAACGTAGCAGACTGCTTCAACCATGTCGGTATACCCCTCACAGCCTTGTTGCTACTTTCTAAGAAGGTATTCCCCAGATCCGGGTTAGGATCTATAGAACTCCCAAGACAATAACCACAATAATAAAGCAAATAGTTCAGACAATTGAAAACACAAGTGATCTTAGTCCTAAGGTACACCTCACTTCAAGTTTATTCCCCAGCAGAGTCGCCAGTTCTGTGATCGGTGGATTTAGAACTGACTGTTTAAAGCTGGTTTCGCGAAATGTCGCGGAAGCAAGAGTCGCCACCGTCTTTTATTTTCTCCAACATGGATAGGACAAAAGCACAGCAAAATTCCTTATGAGAACGTTTCTCGGTTCGGGAGGTAGATTTATAGAAAGGGAAGGTGTTAGCACCCTTTCTATCCATGGTTACCCATGGGCTCTTAGATACTTGCTCTTACGTTTTCAAAATGTTTGCTTTTCAAATTGTGAGTGGGTTTGAAAAGGTTTCTTTGAAAGATTTCTGAATAACTCTTGTATCGGTCCTCAAGAGTGTTTGAAAAATTTGCTTTGAAAGCTTTTAGAAAGTGTCGGTGTGAAAAGATTTTGTTTTGTTTTTTAGAGAGCAAGTATCCATGAGTCATCTACCTACCCTAAGGAATTAGGCTGTATAAATGTCCTTAAGATAGTGCCATCCCACCATTGAGAGGTAGGTAGCACCACCGTTGGAGGTGTTCGGGTCAATTCGATTTTAGGGACATGTGTGGTCACCGAAGCAATGGTAGGACACCTTAGAAGCTACCCTTATGTCCTTGAACCTTTTTTAATCCGAGGCAACTGTTTCGAGGCAACTGTTTCGAGGCAACTTGTTTCGAGGCAACTTGTTTCGAGGCAACTTGTTTCGAGGCAACGGGATCATGGACATAAGGACTTACTAAAATGTCCTATACTTGACGACCACGTTTCGAAGGCAACAGGTGAGGCGTACCCTAGAAGTGGTGTGTGTATTTGTGTGTTGTTTTCATGTCAATATTTATCTTTGATCAGGGCATTGTGAGCTACGCTTGTTTTTAATTAGCCATACATTCTTTCATGCAATTTAGAATTTAAGAGTGCGGAAATTTAAATGCGGAAAGATAAATCCTACGCTATTACAAGGCGCGGGTCTATACATCGCCAAATTACAAAGACCCGTTTTGATAAAATGCGGAAAATAAAAGACCTAATTACTATTACAATCCCTGGGCAGTTACATAATATTCGAAAAGAAAAAAGAATAACGTGCGAAAGAATAAAAGTTAGGACGTCCGAGGGTTTTGACCCTTTTGAAATTAAATTGAATTTAAAAGCTAATTAATTATTTAATTAAAGAAAGGAAATTGTTTTTTATGTTTTTTGTATTTATGAAAATAAAGAAAATTAAAATTGAATGGAAACCCTAATTCTAAATTATTTTAATTATTAAGAAAATATTAAAATTAACCTAATTTACTAATTGATTAATGTACATGTTTATTTACAAAAGTAAATAGTAATAATAATAATAAATAAATGAAAAAAAATTGATTAAGAAAAGGATGAAAAATGTAAAAAAAACCTAAGTCTAGATATTTTTTATTTATTAAGAAAAGGATTAAAGTTTAAAACCTAAATTAACTAAATTAATTATTAAAATTTATTTACAAAAATAAGTTAATGAGTAAATTAATAAATAATTAACATATTTTGTATTTTTCTGTTTTTATTATGAAAAAAATTATTTTATGAAATTAAAGAAAACAGTTAAAAAACAATTAAAAGAATTAAAATTGAAAAGAAAACAAAATTAAAAAAATGCAAACCAGGGGTATCAGGCCCCAAAGGGAGGTTTGTTTGAAGCAAATTTGGCCCAGGTCCACAAAGCCTGTTTGACTTTCTACGCCTGCGTGTACATCCATTGAATGAGGTATATGATATACCTCCTTTTGTAGCCTTCAGATTGATCATCATGAGTAGGTGGCAAGCCTGAGCGTGAGTGCGTATGGTGAACCTTTGAGGATGTGCTGCGCTAGAAGATATTGAAACAAAAATCATTAAGCATATGGGGGGACCTGGGAATCGAACCCAGGTCCTAGTGGTTACAAGGCGTGTCATCCATCATCTGAACCAAGCAACGCGTTTGTAATGTTAGTGGAAAATAATGATTATATAAAAAGAAATAACATTAGTGGTATAAAGCAAAAAGCGCGCTAAATATTTGAACTGTCCAACCATAAGATGACACGCCAGGCTTCTTCTTCGTTTTCTCTGCAAACATAAAGCAAGTAGCGGGGGTTTTAAACCCCCACTAAATGGAACAGTGGATAATAGCGATTAGAAGATGCCTAAATATAAAAAGGGCGCGAGGTCATCATTCCATTCGTATGGAGCTCCTGAATTCAATGGCATAGGTCTCAATGTCCAATTTTTCCATATATGAGAACCCCCAATTTTGAGGTTCTGAAACCCTAGGTTTCATCAATGGTGGATTTGGCTACAGGCAGTGTTAGTCCAATTAAACATTACCAATCGCTTTAGAATGATGTTAGTAACATAAATCAACAATTAAAACACATGAATGATGCGTGAAAATTAAAAAACGATTATGGAAATGTTTGTGATAAACGTGACTCAGTTCTACCAATTCTTGGAGTATGGAGACTGGAAAGTGGTTGCAACACGTTCAAAGAAGTCTCAGCAAGGGTTTGGAATAGGTTTTAGGCTTTGAATGATCCTGCAAATACGAAATCAGTTTTCAAAATTTCTATGAAAAATTGCAACTTTGTTCTATGTTTATGAGCAGCTTTTTTGTGTCCCTTGCATTAGGTTAGGTCTTGCATGTGTATGGGAAGCATTCTAGGTCAAAACAAGCCCATGAATCCATTGAATTAATGATTTCAATATTTGATTTTTTTCATATCTTTTTCAATCTTTTTTCCATGCAAATCTTGCCAAATATGCATGATTTTGTCTTGTTGATTGGTGCACGGAATCTTTAGCACATAATGAGTGAATTTGCTGCACAAAAAGATTTGAAAAGCATTATTTGATATTTTTCTCATATTTAAATCTAATTAAATGAATTAATAAGAATAAAAATTCAATTAATTAATTAAAAACAAGAAAATAAATCCCTTTGAGCTTAATGGGTCGTGTATAGGCTTTGGGTAATGGTTCAAGGAAGAATTTGAAGCCCATTAGCAATTTTGAAGTGTTTTTAGGCAAAGTTGACTTTTCAAAATTCCCAAAAATTTCCCAACTTCTCCAATGCATATCTTGCTCAATTATGAAGCTATGATCATGTTCTTGGACATTTTGGAAAGGTCTTGAAGTCCTATAACCAATGCCTTTGGTCCCATGTCATTTTGATTTACCAATCTCAAGTTATGGTCTTTGACTTAAAGTGCCTTTTTGTTGACTTTTGAAAATGACCTATAATGTTGAAATTGATAACTTTTTGTGAGAGCATTTCTTGGACTTGGATTGTGAAGATGAGTTGTAGGAAATGTCATCCTCTTCAAAATGAGCTTTGGATGGGATTTTTCTGATAAACCATGAGGAAGTTATGCCTTGGTCAATTTGCAGTTGACTTTTCAGCTGTCCAAAAATAGAAACTTTTACATCTTGAGACTTTTTGAGCCATGCTTGTGGAATCATGATCAAGAATTGATCAAATGATGATTGTGGCTTCAAAATAAGATGTTGACCAAAAATTCTGACTTTTGACTGTCAAATGACCATTTTGCCCCTACAGTTGACTGTGGAGCAATTAGGGTTTTTGACTGTGCAATTTGATGCTGTGAGTCTTGAAACTTGACATATGGATGCTTGACAATGTTTATAGGCATATGGGACTTGTTTGGACCCTTGAAAACTTCAACTTCTTTGCAAGAACCAAAACCCTAATTTTGATTGTGTTAAGAGGCAATTGGACTGTGCTACCCTTGAGAGATTTTGACCCATGATCTTGCCAAATCTTGAAGAATATGGGAGGGCAAATTTTGGGGTACAACACCCTGCATGTTGCAGATACCAATTATATTGAACCTGTGGAGATCAACATGGTGGACATGGTGGAGTATGGAGGAGAAGAGGCCAAGGAAGTCAAAGTCCCCAACATGGATAGAAAGCAGGCTACTGAAGGCCTAGCTGACATAATTCCGTTTGACATTCCTGTCGAAAATATTTCTGCAGGTAATGCTGAATCAGAGGCTACTGAGGGCCCTGTGGAAGGAATAACTGAGGCTACTGAAGGCCTTAGAGTTAAATTTGAGAAGATAAGGATTGCTGAAGGTCCTAGTCTAAGGGTTAACATGGTGGATTTGAAACAACCTTCGCCAGAAATGGAAGAGGTGGAAAGATGCTTCAAGCTGGAGAGGGGACAAATGAGTTTTGGTTACTCTAAGGCCAATGAAACTCTACGAGAGTACTTATGGAGGTGTCATCGAAGAAATTTAGAGATGCTGGTGTGTCCAAGGTGCAACATTGTTCTGAATCGAAGGGTAGTAGAGACTTATGAAAGAGCTCAACATGCTAGAACTCAGGGTAATTGGAGACAAGAAATCCAGTTGATGAAACTGTACCCAAAGCCAGGGGAAAGTCTGCTGGGTTTTTTGGTACATTGTTATAACGCTGAAATAGAGTGTCTATTGTGTCCCAGGTGTGGAGCAGTGTATGACAGGGAGATGGCTGGGATGTTCGAAAGAATTCCATTCACCCATGGATGGGAACAACAAGGTGGCAACCCAAATGTATACGTCTTCGACAAGAGGGGAGTTCCCAGAAGATAAGACAATCCTCACCCCAAAGCTAGGAGAGTCACTTTCAAACTTCCAGCTGAAATACCAACTGACAAATGGAATCGGGCATGGGCAGGAAGAGGAAAATGAAGAAGTTTTGACCAAGGAGGCAGGACTTCCATGGCCTACAGAAAACAATTCCAGACATCGAAGAGAGAGGCTTACATGTTAGAGAACTACAAGGGAAAGAATCCAATGTCTAGATCCTAGTGGAGGAGGCATCAGAGGATTAAAAAGGCTGAAAGAGAGCTAGCATCAAAAGACATAGGGCAGTCCAGCAGTAACAAGTTCCTTTCGAGCACTGCGAACTCATGCAAGCCACATGTGGGTCGAAAATTGTTTATATCAGAGAAGAAGGTTGCAAGTGAGAAAATTCAAAAGAACCCAATAAAGGAAGATGAAATGTCAATAGATGATTTTGAATCTGACAAAGTTTCATCCCTTAATGTCAATTGTAATGTAGTGTCCATCTTACCTCATGAGTATAACTAGGAGACTGAAATAGAGGATCAGGAAGAAGCAGATGAGGAAGAGATGGCCGAACATAAACCAGTTTGTTACTATGTGCTCAACAATGGAGCCGTCGGGGAACAAAATGCTTTCTTCGAACGGCCTGACCAGGGCATGAAAGGGCATTTGAATCCTTTGTACATTAGGGCCAGGGTCAAACAAGTAGGCATAAACAAAGTTCTGGTGGATGGAGGAGCAGCTGTCAATCTAATGCCACAATTTATGTTAAAAAGGATTGGAATGTTTGATACAGATGTAAAGCCACACAACATGGTCCTTTTAAATTACGAAGGGAAAATTGGACACACATTGGGAGTGATACAAGTAGATCTGATAGTTGGTTCAATTACAAGGCCAAGTATGTTCATGGTAATCCTAGAAAAATCAAATTACAACCTGTTGCTTGGCAGATAGTGGATACATGGAATAGGAGATGTCCCTTCAATAATGCACCAAAGATTATCTATCTAGAGAGAGGATGGAATAGTGGAAAACATAGAAGCGGACCAAAGTTACTACATGACTGAAGTAAATCAGGTGGACATGAGGAACTTAGATAAAAATCTAGCCAATATAGGGCCATGCAACCCAACAGGAGAAGCATACTCATCTATAAAAAATTCCCTTTATTTCTTAACCCTCCACCCAAATGGTTTTCAATGGGATAGAGAGATAATTGGAGAAATAGAGGATGTCGAAGGAATGTTTAATATACGGCCAACTGGCTGCGATGAGAACTTTGATTATGTCTGAATTATTATTCTTCGAAAAGATTTTGGCCTACCTGGCCGAGAACAAAAGAAGAAAGGCTCTCGAAGCTGAGGTAACAAACATGGCTATCAAAGCCATAGATGATACACTACATGCAGCAGGACTTTGGGAGCATTTTATTCCAAAACCTCTTGACGAATAGGTATCAAGAAAACAGTTAGAACAAAGGCTGGACACTATATATGATGAGGAGCCCTTCGAGAAAGATCCATTGGCGTCAGGTGCAAAGATGTTGGCTCAAGAACCCTTTGAAGAGATAGATCTTGGGGATGGGATCATAAAAAGAATCACGTACATCAGTGCCAAAATGGATCCTATGGTAAAGACGAGGGTGATTGAGTTGCTGAAAGAAAATAAAGATTGCTTCGCTTGGGATTATAACAAAATGTCTGGTTTAAAAAGAGATCTGGTTGAATTAAAGATGCCAATCAAGGAGGGTAAGAAGCCTATCAAGCAGACTCCTATAAGATTCTCCCCAGATATTCTTTCAAATATTAAAAAAAAAGGTCGAAAGACTTATCCACTGTAATTTCATCAGGACCACAAGGTATGTCGAATGGATTGCCAATATAGTTCATGTTATTAAGAAAGATGGTTCGTTGAGAATATGCATAGATTTTCTTGACTTAAATGCAACAAATTCTAAAGATGAGTATCCAATGCTTGTGGCAGAAATGCTAATAGATTCAACTGTAGGCCTTGAGTACCTTAGTATGCTTGATGGATACTCTGGGTACAACCAAATTTTCATTGCTGAGGAAGATGTGTCCAAAATAGATTTTCGTTGCCCCGGGTCAATAGGTACCTATGAGTGGGTAGTTATGCCTTTTGGGCAAAAAAATGTTGGGGCAACTTACCAAAGGGAAATGAATTTAATATTTCATGATTATATAGAAACTTTCATACAAATTTACATAGATGACATTGTGATAAAGTCTGTATCAGGCGAAATTCAACTGAATCATCTTCGCCAATCGTTCAAATAGATGAGAAAACATGGCTTGAAGATGAATCCCCTTAAATGTGCATTCTTTATGCAAGCTGGAGACTTCTTGGGCTTTGAGGTCCATAAGAAGGGGATAGAAATCAACCAGAACAAGACAAAGGCTATCATGGAAGCGAAAGCGCCATCAACTAAAAAGGAGTTACAATCATTCTTAGGGGAAATAAATTTCCTGAGAAGGTCCATATCCAACCTAAGTGGTCTAACTCAATCCTTTTCACCCCTCCTTCGTTTGAAATAAGAAAAGTTCGAATGGAACGAAGAAAATCAAGAAGCTTTCAATAAGATAAAGCAATATCTGATGAATCCTCCCATCCTGTCAACACCTTGTGGAAGGAAACCTATGAGATTGTATATATCTGCTTCTGATGTTACTATTGGTAGTATGTTAGTGTAAGAATACAAAAATGGCACCAAAATAGCCATTTACTATCTAAGTAGAGTCTTAAATGATGCAGAAACAAGATATATTGTCGTTGTTTATATTTCTCTTGTACAAAGCTGAAATATTATATAAAACATGTTGACGTATATGTTTATTCACATTTTGACGTTATCAAACATATTTTGTCAAAGCCAATATTACACATTCAAATTGGCAAATGGGCTTTAGCCCTTACGGTGTATTCTTTGGCCTTCATGCCTTTAAAAGAAATGAAGGGTCAAGTAGTCTTAGACTTCATTGTAGATCACGCAGCGATCGAAAATCCTCAACATTATGTTTAGTTAAAACCCTGGAGATTGTTCTTTGATGGTTCTACCCACCAAAAGGGGATTGGAGTTAGGATTATGATAATTTCTCCTGATGGAATTCCAACAAAACTCAAGTATAGAATCGAAGGCCCCCTTTGTTCAAACAATGAGGCAGAGTATGAAGCCTTGATCGCAGGACTTGAAGCCTTATTAGAATTGGGGGCAACAATAGTCAAAATCAAAGGAGACTTCGAGCTGGTGATAAAGCAATTGACAAAGGAGTATAAGTGCATAAAAGAAAATTTGATTATGTATTTCGTTATTGCAAACATATTACTTAAAAATCCGAATATGCAAATATAAAACATGTCCCTAGAGTAAAAAATCAAGAGGCAAATGACTTAGCACAAATATCATCAGGGTATAAAGTGACCAAAGAAAAACTAGAAAAGTTGGTCAAAGTTAGGGGAAAGGCAATGGCTACCAGGTTGTCTCCAACAGATTTGGAAAGTACCCAGTTACGCTACGCTAACAAAGACTCATTTGAAGTATTGGTCACTAACACTCTAGTAGATACAGATTGGAGAAGTCCAATTGTTAATTACCTCAGAGATCCTTCGATAGATATAGAAAGAAAGACTAAGTATATAGCTTTGTCTTATATCTTAATGGGGAATGAATTGTTTAAGAAAACCCCTGAAGAAGTTTTGCTAAAATGCTTAGGATAAAGTGAGGCATATTTGGCATTATCTAGTGTTCACGGTGGAGCATGTGGAGCCCATCAAGCAGGTCATAAAATGAAGTGGTTGTTGTTTCTATACGTAATGTATTGGCCTACTATGCTCAAAGATTATATAGAATTTGCTAAGGGATGCCAAGAATGCCAAAAGCACGCTGGTATCCAACATGCTCCAGCCAGTGAGCTTTATGAAATTATTAAACCTTGGCCTTTCAGAGGTGGGGTGCTAGATCTAATTGGAGAAATTCGGCCTGCTTCATCTAAAAACCACAGGTACATTTTAGTAGGTATAGATTACTTTACAAAATGGGTTGAGGCCACACCTTTAGTAAATGTGGATCAGGAGACTGTTATCAAATTCATTCAGAAACAAATAGTATATAGATTTGGCATCCCAAAGAGTATCATAATAGACCAAGGATCATTCTTCACTGGTTGAAAGATGCAGGAGTTTGCCAAGGAAACAGGTTTTAAACTATTGACACCCACACCTTACTATGCTCAAGTGAATGGCCAAGTCGAAGCAGCCAACAAGGTGATAATTAGGTTGGTAAAGAAGCATGTAGGGAAAAGCCAAAAAATTGGCACAAAACTCTAGACCAAGCATTATGGGCTTGTCGAACATCCCCTAAAGAAGCAACTAATGCCACATCTTTCCAACTCACATTTGGATTTGATGCAGTACTACCAGTCAAAATCTACTTACAATCAATTAGAATTTAAAGGAAAGAGGAAATTCCTTCTGACCTTTATTGGGAAATGATGATGAACAAATTAGTAGATTTAGATGAAAAAAGGTTACATGCTTTATAAAAATTAAGAAGTCAAAAGGAAAGAGTGTCAAGAGCATCAATAAGAGGGTCAAAGGCAAGGATTTTATTATAAATGACTTGGTATGGAAAGTCATATTACCTATGGATCGAAAGAATAAAGCGCTAGGAAAATGGTCTCCATATTGGGAAGGAACTTTTCGAATCCTAAAGGCATTCTCAAACAACGCTTACGAAGCAGAGGAGTTAGCTGAGGATCGAAGAATCCTAAGAGTAAATTGGAAATATTTAAAGAAGTATAAACCATTTTTGAAAGAAATAAAAATCATGACAAGAGAGTAAGCAGCAAAAATATACATACCCAAAATGGTGATCGAATTAATTTAAGAAAGCGCCAAAATGGATTTGTTTAGAATGCTTACAACGTAAAGCAAATATAATAAAATCTAAGTTACACAAATCAAAATGGGATAGTGTTCTTCATCCTCTCATAATTGATCTTCGCCAGGCCAAGCTTGTATTGAACAACATCATGTATGCCTTTGAGGCGTGCAATTTCTTCATTCATGGCTAAATCTCTTTCTACATGTTCAATGCTCTGTGCACCCAAAGTATCAGCCTCAGTGGTGTCCAATCCTTTGATGGAAGCTTGTTTCACCTTGGAATCAGCAATCTTCTTCTGCAATTCCACAATGTGAGACTCCCAGAGTGTGATCGAAGTTGTATAAGTATCGAACTCCACTTGGGCTGCCTTCCTTGAAGCCAACAAATCCTCAGATGCTTTAGAGGTGCTGAGAGCTTTGTCAAATTCAGCAGTTTGCTCTTGTTCCTTTTCTTGAATCTTCGAAGTTGCTGTTGCACCCCAAAATTTACCCTCTTGATTTAGGCTTATGTTTCATCATGAACATCATAGTGCATTGCATTCATACATTGTGATAGGATCAAAGTACTTTGGTTATCAAGTTTTCCTCAAGCTTTAAAGGTTGATTACATGGATAAGTTGCTCAAGTAGAATCTTATTATCTAAACCTCTGGATCTTTTCAATCTCAAAGATTATGGCATATCTCAAGACATTTTATACATCTCTTTGGATCATCAGAGGATTGGAGTTTGTGTTTGGTTACAAGGAGAATCACTCTTTGGATTCACCAGTCAAATTCGGGTTTTGTT
Organism: Vicia faba; assembly: GCA_948472305.1. Lineage (NCBI taxonomy): Eukaryota > Viridiplantae > Streptophyta > Magnoliopsida > Fabales > Fabaceae > Vicia > Vicia faba. The sequence continues at coordinate 177,814,397 of OX451740.1, forward strand.
TGAGCAAGGCTATTGGCCAATGTACAAGTCTTGATTTAGGGAGCTATAACATCTCTTTGGTATCTAAGAGGTCTTTGCACAAGGAATGGGTCTTAATGCCCAAAGGATTTGAAGTTTTGAAGATGATTCATCAGTCTCCTAAGGTGTTGATCAAAACTAGGGTTTGAGTTTTTATCAGGTTTCTTTGAGAATTTTGAAGTGAAACTTTGTACATGGCCTCTATATATTTGGAAGATCATATGTTTGAAGTTTTGATCATCATTTTTGAAGGGAAGTGGATCAATTGAATCAGAGGGGCAAAATGGTCATTTTGGTCAAAATCAGTCAAAGTCAAGGTTGACCAAGTAAACCTTTGGCCAACCATCAATTCAAGGATGTACTTTTCATATTTCAAGTCCATTTTGGTAATTGGATCAAAGAGATTGAAGTTTGGGTTGAAACTTGTTCTTGAAGAAACCCTAAAAGTTACTAAATTTGGAAAATAAGGACTTAATTTAAAAAATTCATATTTTATTCACCCTTGATCAAGAAGATGCAAATGAAATATGATTGGAAAGCTAAGAGAATGATCTTTCACTTCCTTTTGGTCTCATGCCCAAATTGGAAAGGAATCAAGAGTTATGATCTTTTGAAGTCACAAAATTATAGGTCATTTTTTAAAATTAGTGAATTTCAAGCCAAACTTTGGGGACCTTAATGGATTAATTTGCAAAAACTCAAAACTAAGGGATTATATATCTTTTCAATACCTTTACAAATTGTGCTCATTTGTGCCAAAATTCAAAAGTATGAGCAATTTAGGAGTCTTGGAATTTTGGAGCATTTTATTGAAATTTGGCAAAAGTGCAAAATGGCCAATTCTTGAAAACTCAAGTTTCAGCCATTCTCTTTGTTCCTAATCCAGACCATGACCTATTTGTGACTTGCTAAGGCCCATCATACCATCCATTTCGTGTTCCATGGACCTTGGTGTTTGCTTGAATGAAAAATGCAAAAATTGCCCAAAATTACAAAAACTCTAACACTCTTTGAACAGATGGAATTAAGGGCCTAGATTCTAAGCATGATTTTCTGAAGTCATTTGGCCCAAGAAATGCTTAAGAAGCCAAAGAATGCCCGAGCAAAACAGCCAATTCTGTGCACACTTCATTTTTGCCAAAATTTTCCAATCAAGCTCTTGGACAACTTGGAAGACCAAATTCCTTTTCTAACCTTCTCTACAAACTCTATATAAGAGGAAGCAAGCAAAGAGAGAGGGAGAGAACGCTCCATTTGCAAGAATTCCAAATCTGAGATTTTTGTTCTTCTTCTGCAACTTGATTCGATTCTCTCAATTCCTTGGTGTTTTCTTCAAAATTCTTGTGGATTCAGCTTCAACAAAGTGAGTAGATCAAGCTAGCACCATTTGTTTGCATCTGGAGTGAAGGAGACAATAGAACACTTTTCGCCTTGAGGTAATGATTCCAAACTTCAAATTCTGAGATGCGCTTGTTTACTGAGATGTTTGAGCTTGGATTTGTGTTCAATGATGTTAATGGAATGTTTCTAAAGCTTTATAGCACTTGGTTTGGTGAATTATGCATGATTGGATACTCTGAAACTCGCGATTCAGAATGATTTTGCTCATATTCATGATTTGATTGTGAACAATGTGGTTGATGTTTTGATTTGATTCCAATTGCAATGTGAAGTATGATATGCTAGCTTTGATTTGCCTTTGATTTCATGAAAAATGATGCGAAATTGAGTGTGTTATGTTGGTATGAACATGAGCCCTAAGCCTGGATGTTGCGCGCGCTTTTGAACTTTCCAGAGGTTGAAGAAGATGTGGTGGCGCTTTCTCATTGGTCCGTTTGAATTTTTTTGGCTTATTTGAATTTTTGTTTTATTTGACATTTTGTTTAATTTTGTTTTCTGATCAAAACACTTTCAAAAATCACAAAAAAATTACCATAGGTCAATATTGTTTTCTAGTATTTGTCATATTTTTTTTGATTTTTTTTAAAAATGATTTGATTAGTTTAAAAAATTCATAGGTTTAATCAATTGATTGTTCAAAGTTCATTTTTATTTTATTATTTTCTTTGATCTAAAAATTCCACAAAAAATGTTCTAGACTCACAAAATAATTTAAAATTTGATTCTGAAATTGGTCTAGCATATTTTCCATTTTTTATTTGAATTTTAATTTGAGAGGTTTATTTTGAATTTTTGCTTTGTAATTTTTATTTTAATACTTCCTTTGGTTAAAAAATTCTCAAAAAAATCATGTAAGTTTGTTTTTAATCATAGAATCTGAATATAATTTTACTTTGACCTTTTTGTAAATTTTTGGCTAGGGTTTACATTTTTCCCTTAAAAAATAGTTTAATTGCTATTTGTTTGGTTTAATTTTTATTTTAATATTTCCCTTAATTAAAAAATTCTACAAAAATTCAGGGATGTGTGTTTTTAGTCCTAATATTTGAATATAATTTTGGTTGGCCATTTTTCTGACTTTTTGATTTAAATGTTATTTTGAGATGGGAATAATTGTTAATGGACTAATTGTTTGAATTTAATTTCATTTTTGGCTCTTCCTTAATTCAAAAAAATAATATGAAAAATGTATTTTCTGACATTTAGGGTTTCTTGATGATTTTTATGATCTTGATTTAATTTGTTTGAATTTTGATCTCACTTAATCAATATTTGAGATTAAAAGTAAAAAAATTAGGGTTTTGTTGCTTATGGTGCAAGTTTCATTTTTAAAACCACTATGCCCTGGATTTTCTATAGGATTCAAGTCTTGATTAGGGTTCATGAATGTATTTAGGATCTTAAAACCATTTATCTTGATTTTTTTAACTTGGTTTGATATTTTTCCACCAATTATTTTGAAAACTTGTCTAGTTTGGTAGTTTTGCCAACTAGTCTTGAACTTTGGACTTCATTTGGTTTTCTCCTCAATCATCAATGAACTTATGGCTTGCATTCTGACTTCTATACCTTTCAAATATACTAATATTTTTTTGGCTTGAGTTATGGATCATTATTTCCATTTTTGATGTAATTTTGAAGTGAAGGTACCCAATTGAGTTTGCATATCTTGTTGCAATTTGTTTGATGGCCAATGAACTTGAGTAAGGCCTATAATTAGGAACCTAATGATCATGTTGATTCGATTTGTCCATTTTATCATCAAACCATTTTGACTCAATGTCCCATGCTTGAGTGTTTGAACTTTCTAATGCATTGTGTGGAACCCCTCTTCTATTGTGCTTATGAATTATGATAATTTATTTGAGAATGTCTGAAATGTATGTGCTACTGACTTTCATGGTCTTTGTTTACATATTTCTCAAGCTCCTATGATCCTTGATTGATATTCAATTGTCAATTCAACATGGTGATAGAAGGGAGCAATATTCCTCTGATTCTTTTGACCTAATTTGTGCATATGCTTGTTTCCTCTTGCCTATCATGTCTAATGTTTGATAATTGCCACCATGTTGTTCTCACTTTTTCACATTATGGAATACTAACTTGGTTGTTGAATATGCGAGGTACACTGAGAAAGTTTCCACTTTTGGCTTGAGGCTTTTGTGTTTCACTCTATTTGTGGAACACAATTTATTGTATTGGCATTATTTTTTGTGCTTGGCATGTTTGATGGTTTATGCAGAATATACATACATATGATTGTGAACGCCATACATTGACCATGGAATTTGTTCATATCTGATAAATTACTCACATCCTGATGGTGTAATTTCTGACTCGATTTGTCTACTGATGCCAGCTTGCTTGAAGTTTCTCTGGGTTTCTTTTATTCTTGCTTGATTGCTACAGATAGTTATCTGTTTGGTATTGTACCACTTCTTTTCTCCCATCTTCATTTTGCATAATTCTCTGACTGCATGATGGGACCTCTGTTGCTGATATATGTCAGGAGGCCCTCTGGTTTTTGTCTAATTGCATGTGTTGTGTTTGTTTTTGATCGATGAGTCACTCAATTTAGAAATTGAGATCACGACTTCGCTCTCATTGCATGTTCCCTATAGGATGTTTATTGCTTTTCTTCTTTAATTGTTGATTGATGAGTCACTCAATTTAGAAATTGAGATCACGATTTCACTCTCATTGCATGTTCCCTATAGGATGTTTATTTCTTTTCTTCTTTAATTGTTGATCGATGAGTCACTCAATTTAGAAATTGAGATCATGACTTCACTCTCATTGCATATTCCCTATAGGATAGTTTTGTTAAGCTCCCTTTAACATGTAAATTAGGGTAGGATTTTCCTTTATCCTCAACCTTAGGGTCAATCATTGTATGATAACACTAGGGATAGTGCTAGGCTAGTTTCCCTTAGTTATTTTTTTCCTTCCTTTGCATTTTGCATCGTAAAACAAAAACTGTTTTCTTGGCAAATCATAAAACACTTCTAATAAACTCAAACCCTTCTTCAAGGTAAAAGATACAAATCAATCTTATTTATTTGTGCGCCTCTTGGATTTGTTTTTAAACCTGTTTTAGCCGATGTTTCGCTATCGCACACTTGTTTGAAGCCGATGTTTCGCCATCGCACATGTTTGTTATCCTACTTTGATTCTCAATATCATTGTTAGGTGTGATGTTTTGTCATCCGTTTTATTGATGTTTCGCCATCTTTGCCATGATATCTTATTATCTTGAAGTCGATGTTTCTCCATTGCACATGCTTGTTATCCTACTTTGATTCTCAATATCATTGTTAGGCGTGATGTTTTGTCATCCGTTTTATTGATGTCTCTCCATCTTTGCCATGACTTTGTTATCTTTTAGCCGATGTTTCACCATCGCACATTTGTTTGAAGCCGATGTTTCTCCATCGCACATGCTTGTTATCCTACTTTGGTTCTCAATATCATTGTTGGGTGTGATGTTTTGTCATCCGTTTTATTGATGTCTCGCCATCTTTGCCATGACTTTTTTATCTTTTAGCCGATGTTTCGCCATCGCACACTTGTTTGAAGTCGATGTTTCGCCATCGCACATGTTTGTTATCCTATTTTGATTCTCAATATCATTGTTAAGTGTGATGTTTTGTCATCCGTTTTATTGATGTTTCGCCATCTTTGCCATGATGCCATGTTACCTTTTAGACGATGTTTCGCCATCGCACATGTTCGTTATCCTACTTTGGTTCTCAATATCATTTTTGGGTGTGTTGCTTTGTCATCCGTTTTATCGATGTTTCGCCATCTTTGACATGTTACTTTGTTATCATTTAGTCGATGTTTGATCACCTCTTTTGTTTATTGTTTCATTCGATGTTTTTCCATCTTGATTATCTCTGTTTGTCTTAATTAAAAAACACAAACCAACCAAAATACATAAGTCGAACTACGGCTGCTCTGATTCCTTAAAAGGGATACGTAGACATTGGGGTAGGGCCTAATCGAGCACACAACTTTTATTTTCTCTACATTATTTTCTTTTTTCCTTTTGCATGCATTCCCTTTTCAGTGTTAAGCCATATACATAGGATTTGACCACACCCATTAGATTAGACAACAAGAGTGGATACCGTAGAGTACTACGGGCGTGTGGGGTGCTAACACCTTCCCCTTGCGTAACAGACTCCCCTACCTTATCTCTCGGTCGAAAGACCGTGATTTCTCCCTTTCCAGGTTTTCTCGATGCTTACCTTTCCCTTTCGGCGGGATAAAAGACGTTCGGTGGAGACTTCATTGATGTTTCATTACATCCAGATGACAGGTTCCGGCCGCGTAGTTTCAGCTGGCGACTTCACTGGGGAATAGGTTGACCTCTCACTGGTCCATCCCGGAGTAGATGCTAGCTCTTGTTTGTTTTCTTTTTGGGTGTTTATTTTACCGCTTTGCATATTTATTTGTTTACATTGCATCTTATGTGCGCTTTACTTTCTGCATACTAGATTTGGTTGGACTGTTTGGATTCTGGTATTCTTGGTGGGTGGGTTGTTCCATGAGGTAAAAGGCCTCATACCCAGGATATGAGTGAATTCCATAAGAACTAGGAATAGAGTGTCCATGGCAGCTACGGGGCGGATGCTTTGTAGACCTGACCATGAGACCCATGACTTCGGAGGTAGTTCAGATAGGTGTTATCGTATGATGATACCAACATTCGAGCTCTCGTACTCTGATTTGGCTTTTAACCTTAACTTGACCTAGACTACACCCGTGAGAGGGGCGGGAAAACTTTTCTTACAGGTACAGGTACTGTTGGTGACTTTGTGTTGTGAAGGTGACTCAGGTTCCCTTGATAGTTTTGAAGCTTTGGGATTTTCTTTTGATCTTAAGTGGCGCTGTTCTGTAATGGTCCAACCATGATCCAGTGTGAAACTTTGATCCTGTCATGTTGCATCATAGCATATTTATTTCTAAAAAAAAATAATGTAAAAAAAAAACTAGCATACGCATGTCATTTTCCAGGGATATTCAAGAGTCTTCTTTCCATCAGAAATGGATGGTCTCCCTCCAGTTGAGTTTGATTCAGTTTGTTTTAAAGATCTCACCAGGCATACATTCGCTTATCAGATTCCTACTATTTATGTGTCCAGGTTGAAGAGGTTGAGTTCTTATCTGAAGGGTGATCTTCTGAGTAATTTCAACAAAAATTATGGCAACTTGCTACTAGTCCTTAACACTCCAGTTGACCCAATGGCTTTGATCACTCTCTTCCAGTTCTATGACAAGAAATTACAGTGTTTTACTTTTCAAGATTATCAACTGGACCCTACCCTAGAAGAGTACGCGTACCTGCTTGATATCAGATTGACCGATGAAGTTCCTTTTGTCCAAGTGCCGGAAAAGCCGAAGTTCGAAGTTGTTGCTGAAATTCTTCATTTAAGTTGGAAAGAGGTGAAAGAAAATTGGAAGTCCAGTGAGGGTACTACAGGGTTTTATTTGGATTTCTTAGTGAAGAAAGCTGAAGACTGGCCAAAGAAAGGCAATTGGAGTGACTTCAGTTCTCTGTTTGCTCTCATGATATACGGGATCGTCCTTTTCCCTCACAAGAGAAATTTTGTGGATTTGACAGCTATCTATCAGCGAGCCATGGTCGCTTTGTTCCACGATTTGATTCACCACGAGATCGAGGTTTATGTTAATGACATGATAGCCAGGTCTCAAACCGAAGAGGAACATCTCGATCATCTACAAAAGTTGTTCGACAGATTGAAGATATACAAGCTGAGGTTGAATCCAAACAAGTGCACCTTCGGGGTAAGGTCTGGTAAGCTTCTGGGATTCATCGTCAGTGATAAAGGTATTCGATAGACCCTGTAAAGGTGAAGGCCATAAAAGAGATGCCGGCTCCCCGTACAGAGAAGGAAGTTAGAGGTTTCTTGGGATGCCTAAATTACATTGCCCGATTCATTTCACATCTAACTGCTACTTGTGAGCCAATCTTCAAGCTTCTGAAGAAAGATCAAGTGGTAAAGTGGAATGATGAATGCCAGGCTGCTTTTGAAAGAATCAAGGAATACCTTTAAGAACCACCAATTCTAATGCCTCTAGTTGAAGGAAGACCTTTGATATTATACTTGATAGTGCTAGACAATTCAATGGGGTGTGTGGTGGGGAAGCATGATGAGTCTGGTCGAAAAGAGCACGCAATATACTACCTTAGAAAAAAGTTTACCAACTGTGAGACACGATACTCATTGCTCGAGAAAACTTGTTGTGCTTTGGCATGGGCTTCTCGCCGACTGAGACAGTATATGTTGACTCACACTACCTTGTTGATATCAAAGATGGATCTGATCAAGTACATTTTCGAGAAGCCCGCTCTCTCCGGAAGGATAGAAAGGTGGAAAATGATCTTAACCGAGTACGACATACAATATACTACCCAAAAAGAAATCAAAGGGAGTGTATTGGCTGATCATTTGGCTCATCAGGCCGTGGATGATTACCAATCCATGAATTTCGAGTTCCCGGATGAGAATATCATGTTGGTGACTGACTACGAAGAACCTGAACCGGATGAAGGACCTGAGGAGGGATCCCGATAGTCTATGTATTTTGATGGAGCCTCAAACGCACTGGGTAACGGCATTGGTGATGTAATCATATCTCCTGAGGGTTGTCATACTCCGTTCACTTCCCGATTATGTTTCAATTGCACCAACAACATGGCGAAGTATGAAGCGTGCATCATGGGCCTTCGAGCTGCTATTGACCTAAGGATCAAGTTCTTAAGTGTATTCGGGGATTCCGCTCTGGTGATAAGTCAGATCAAAGGCGAGTGGGATACGAAGCACCCGAACCTTATCCATTACAAAGAGTATGTACTGACATTGCTCCCACACTTTGAGGAGGTAACTTTTGAACATTTCCCACGAGAGGAGAATCAGTTGGCGGATGCACTAGCTACCATGTCTTTTATGTTAAAAGTTAGGTGGGACAATGAAGCTCCCCAAATAACCATTGAGAGGTTAGATGAACTAGCACACTGCTGTGAGATAGATACCGAAGAAGTGGCAGGCAAACCCTGGTTTCACGAAGTTAAAAGGTATCTCGAAGTTCAGGAGTATCCCGAAGGGGCATTTGTCAATGATAAGAAGTTTCTGAGAAGGTTTGTTGCAAAGTTCTTCCTCAGTAATGGAATCCTCTATAAACGCAACCATGACTCCACACTACTACGGTGTGTAGAAAAGAGCAAAGCACAGAGGATCATGACAGATCTACATGAAGGCACCTTCGAAAACCATTCTAGTGGACATACCATGGCTAAGAAGATCCTACGGGCAGGATACTACTGGTCCACTATGGAAGCCGATTGTTATCAACACTCTCGAACTTTTCATAAGTGCCAAATTTACGCTGATAAGGTGCACGTGCCTCCGATCCCCTTAAATGTTTTGACAGCCCCGTGGCCCTTTGCAATGTGGGGCATCAACATGATTGGCAAAATCAGGCCCACCGCTTCCAATGGACATCGCTTCATCTTAGTAGCCATTAATTACTTCACGAAGTGGGTTGAGGCGGCTTCCTTTGCTACATTTACTAAGAGCATCGTAGCACGGTTTATACGACACAATCTGATCTGTTGATATGGTGTGCCAGAGAGAATTATTACTGACAATGGTACGAATCTCAACAACACAATGATCACCGAGCTCTGTAAAAAAATCAAGATACAACATCATAGTTCTTCTCCCTACCGGCCAAAGATGAATGGCGCTGTTGAAGCAGCTAACAAGAACATCAAGAAGATTGTACAGAAGATGACGGTGACATATAAAGACTGGCATGAGATGTTACCATTCGCTCTTCATGGGTACCGTACCTTAGGACGGACGTTGACAGGGGCATCACCCTACTCTCTGGTATATGGCATGGAGGAAGTCCTACCCATTGAAGTCCAGATACCTTCTCTCAGAATTATGAAGGATGTGGGTTTGAACAAAGACGACTGGATTCGAACCCGACTTGATCAGTTAAATCTAGTCGATGAAAAGAGACTCACTGCTATCTACCATGGTCAGATGTATCAAAAGCGAATGATCAAGGCTTTTAACAAGAAAGTCAGGCGTCAAGAATATCAAGTCGGGGATCTAGTAATCAAACGCACCATACTGCCGCAAGGTGATCCTAGGGGAAATGGACCCCCACGTACGAAGGGCCATTTATGGTTAAGAACATTTTCTCGGGAGGAGCTATGATTCTAACCACCATGGATGGTGACGACCTTCCTCACCCTGTCAATGCAGACATAGTGAAAAGATACTACGCCTAACTAAAAGACCCGCTAGGTTGACTGGCCTAGGCAAAAATAAGGGCTTCCCGACGAACCAAAAGGGTTCAGGCAGAAGTAAGGGATGAAAATGAAAAATTTGTACACCCGACAAGTCAAAACCCGAAAGGGAGGCTTGGGAAAAAAGGGGTATACCGGTGGACTGAAAACTCGAAAGGGAGGTCCAGGCAAAAGTCAGGGATATAAAGCGTACCACTATGTCTCATTGGATCATCTGGCGAACAGACTTCGGCATCGACTATCCAGCTTGGACGGCGCCAACCAATCCGATCAACCTTCGGCCAAGAAGCAAAGTGATGAGACGCTTGAAGATATAAAGGTAATAGCAGATTTGAAACTCAATGGGATTGTTTCACATAGATGTTTTCTTTTATTTATACACAATATTGTATAGCTTCCATCTTTACAGCGGCATTCTCTTACTAGAGCGTCCGCTTCCTTGTACAAAAACGCCTGTTACAGGCCAACTTCAAAAATCAATACAAGTCATTTTTTACGAAACTATTTGTTTTTATTTTTCTAATTTGTTTTACAAGAACGTACGATGATTTATTTTTGACATATGCATTTGAATATGATTACTGTTCACGAACATTTGCATAGGAAAAAGAAATACAATTGCTCATAACTTAAGAAACAAGGACAAAAACTAAAATGTTAAAACCCGACAGTTACGCTATCCAGCAGGTACCAGGGCAGAGACAGCTTTGGAGCACAGTCATAAATACATGCGACCTTGTAACATCCGTATTCCCCAAAGAGTAAAGGTAATCAAAGCATTGGCATCAGTTCTCTCAAAACGGGAAATAGTCTCCCTAGCCAGGGCCGTCAAAAGCCATACATCTTTATCCCCCAGCCAAATTTCACAATCGTGAGCGGATCATCATAAATTTCCCTAACCAGGGTCTATTTCTCTGGATATGAAAGCTCAATCCCCAATAGAGCTTATTACTTCAACTACGGAAGTCCACCTTCCAACATAGTCATTTCTCCCACAGAGCTACTCTCATACAGGGTTTCTCCTTGGCAAAATATTCACAAATAGCAAAGAACAAATCTCCGGCACAGTCATTTCCGTTCACCATCTCCAACGAAAGTAGAAGAACCACAGTTCTGTACAACAGTCAGAAATGCTATATTCTCTAGCAACAGTCAGGGATTTATTTTCCTAGACTCGGATATGTCGCAAATAACATCCCATGTTCATACATCATGACATGCCACACATATCACATACAACATAATCTCATTTATTTTGAGAACATCATCTCACAACGCATTTCATGCATCGCATATGATTAACCCTATTGTCTTTTCAGGAAAGACAGTTACCACCAACAAATCCAGCAATTATACATGTCATATCTGCAGACATCTAATGAAAAATCAGTTCCCGAAACTAAACGGGTCAACTAATCTACATGATCAAGCGAAGTAACCCTACTACCTAGGTTCCTTCCCATAAGCCCTACTATCCAGGCTTTCATTTCGAAGTAACCCTACTACCCAGGTTCCTTCCCACAAGCCTTACTATCCAGGCTTTCATTTCGAAGTAACCCTACTACCCAGGTTCCTTCCCATAAGCCCTACTACCCAGGCTTTCATTTCGAAGTAACCCTACTACCCAGGTTCCTTCCTATAAGCCCTACTATCCAGGTTTTCATTTCGAAGTAACCCTACTACCCAGGTTCCTTCCCATAAGCCCTACTATCCAGGCTTTCATTTCGAAGTAACCCTACTACCCAGGTTCCTTCCCATAAGCCCTATTATCTAGGCTTTCATTTGGAAGTAAACCTACTACCCAGGTTCCTTCCCATAAGCCCTACTATCCAGGCTTTCATTTCTAAGTAACACTACTACCCAGGTTCCTTCCCATAAGCCCTACTATCCAGGCTTTCATTTCGAAGTAACCCTACTACCTAGGTTCCTTCCCATAAGCCCTACTATCCAGGCTTTCATTTCTAAGTAACCCTACTATCCAGGTTCCTTCTCCCTTATCTCCAGGCAACAGTTTGCAACACTGTACGGCCCATACCTGACCAGATACGATCGGTTTCACATTTCCCCAGTGAGTCGCTGTACAACCTAGACCCTGACCTGATATCCATTCTACTTTCACCTCCTCAATCAAGAGTTAATTCCCCAGTAGAGTAATGGACAACTGAAGCTCCTAGATTTTACTTCCCAGAGCATAAATCAACATTCCTTGGCCAAGTCCTCCTCAACAGGTACAGAAATTCTCTCCATGGAATCTCTTATGCAACCGATATTTTCGATGGCATCTTTAAGCCCATCTCCGACGATTCTCCATCGCCTTCCAAATGGAATTTGTAAGCCCATTCCCGATATCACCAATCAACATTACTTCACGCGAGTGCAAATTTCTGGCACTCTAGTGTTCAATCATCTTACACCTTCAGATCACGAAAGGCAGACCGGCCAATCTACCCTTCAGGCGTAAGAAGATTGAACAGGGGCAGCTGTTGTACCCCAAAATTTGCCCTCTCATTTCTCAAAAGATCATCCTGAACTCTCAGGTTTCCTTCTATCAGGTTCCAAGTCTTGAATTACAACTCTTCAAGAAAATCATCCACAAGGGAAAAATGGTTAAAAGCACATTGAAAAGTCAAACTTGGACTTTTAAATGGTCAAAAGCACATTGAAAAGTCAAACTTGGACTTTTAGATCAAAGTCAAGCTTCAACAATTATATTTCATCAAGACATGAAATTGGTTCATCAAAAAATCAGAAGTTACTTTGAAAAAATCAAATTTCTAAACATTTAGAAAATTTTCTAAGTGTCAAGAGAATATGATACTTCATAACTTCTGAGCCAGCCTCTACGTAAGTGCAGCAGAAGTTGCAAACACGGTTCAGAACATGACACTTCAATCAGAACATATGCAAGCAATGTTCTTCGGTCAGAACATGAACCTTCAGCATTTGGAGGTTACATTTATGATCTTTTGCAATCAGAAAATCACCAAATCCCAAGACCTCGTTTAAAAAACCTGCTGCACTGCTACAACACAGTACTCTAACCAGCAACTAATCCAGTCCACGCCTGTATTTTCCCAAATCCTGTATTTGCACCAAATACAAAAAGCAATGGAACAGTGTGCCAAAAATTTTAAATCCCATTTGTCCCCCCCCCCAAAAAAAACCACAACAAATTCACCTATAAATAAGTTGCTCCATCACACTTTCAGGGGGCTGGTTTTTTGGAGAGAGAAAATTGTCAAAAGAGAGAAAAAAAAAAGACTGTGAAACCTTCATAGAAAAATCCAGAATTCCTAAGCAGGAAACAAAACCTTTGTTCTTCCCTTTGAATCAAAGAACTTGGAATTTTCTCTCTCGTTGCTCTTGCTGACTCCAGAACATTTGAAGGCAGCGGTTCAAGTTCCAAGCACACGCTCCAGATTTAAGGTAAGTCTTTCTGACTTTGCATCTTCTCATTCAGAACATCATTAAATATGTAAATATCACAATATTCATTTTGTCCATATCATTGCATAAGTATGGAAACTGTGGATCATAACTTCTTGATTAAGGCTAGACTCAGATTTAGGATTAGAACTTCTATAAACTGTTGTGCTGTTATCTTTCTGATTTGCTGTTTATTAAGAACTGAATAAATTGCTGATGTGCTGATTAAGAGTTGAAATATAGCATAGAACTTATGATGTTCACTCACAATTTTAGCACAACACATAACTTCTGAGTTCTCCTCACTGTTTTAATATACAGAACTTCTTTGATTTCCCCACTATTTAAACACACTGAACTTCTGATGTTCACTCACTGTTAACGCACACTGGACTTCTAATGTTCACTCACTGTCTTAGCACATATTGAACCTCTGAGTTCTCTTCACTATTTTAATATACATAACTTCTAAGATTTTCTCATTGTTCTAACATTAAGAAGTTCAACATATAGCAACCCAAAACTTCTGTGTTTTCCCTCTAACGTGTCTTGCAGGACCTCAGAGTGTACCAATCCAGAACTTCTGATTCCACTGACGTTCCTTTCTGAGTCATCACACGTCTGGCTTCAGAACTTCTGATCCTTGTTGTTTTGCTTGCAGCAGCACACTGTTTCTATCTTTCATTTATTTTCCTTTTCATCATTTTTAATATTAACTCTTTTTTTTATTAACATAAGAAGACATACAAATATTTTCTTTTATTAATTAATTTATTTCTTTTTTCATTAAGGCAAAAAACCATTTTCTAAACAAGTCCTTTTTCTTTCTTATGTTGTACATTTTAATATGGTTGTAATAGTAACTTAGGATTTAATTTTATTTGCAACCCCCATTCATAAGTATGTACCCCCATCCCTAAAATATTGTAATAGCGTAGGACTCTACATTTATGTAATTTATTGCTTTCGAATGTAAATTCTAGTGATTAGGGTGTGTATGGCAAGACATGAAATCAACAAATAGACCGCCCTAGTCAATACTAAAATGCATGCAATCAAACATACTTGCACACTAGCACCCTTAGGGTAATCCCACCTTGCTGCCTATCGGAAATATAGTGATGTCCCTAGAACATGGGCGTTTTAGCAAAAGACCCTCGATAAAAGATCGTAGTCCCTCGATGACCCTCGATGTTGCCTTCGGTAAACGATCTAGTCCCTAAACGACATTGCTAAAACATCCCATAGGTTGCCTTCTGTGACTATACAAAAAAAGCGTCCCACACTCGTCCCTTCACATCCAACGATGGGGCTTCTCACCAAAACAATGGTAAGATAGTAACATCTAAAGGAGGAGGAAAAGAACAAATAAGACCTTTTGAGTAGGTAGATTCGCTCCTAGTTGATCGCTTGCTCACAACAAAACGTTTTTACACCAACACTCTCATTCGAAATATTTTCAAAAGATAAACACTTTGTATGGGTTCTTATAGAGACGAGAATTATTACAAAGACACCTTTTAAAAATCACTTTCAAAAACACATCTCACAAACACTTTCTTGGGAACATTTTCGAAACAAACACTTTATATGCGTTCTTATAGAGACGAGAACCATTATGAAGTTACATTTTCAAAATACTTTCAAAAATCACACCATCACAAGCACACATTCAAACAAAAGCAAGTGATCTAGCAAGTAACTAAGAGCCCATGGAAAACCATGGATGAAAAGGGTGCTAACACCTTCCCTTTTCATAATCTACCCCCCGAACTCAAGAAAACATCTCTAAAGGTGTTTCCTGTGCTTTTTCACCTTTCCTTTTGGATAAAAGAAAAGTCGGTGGCGACTCTTGCTATCCGCAATGTGATCGGTGGATCTGGAACTGACTGTTTAAAGCTGGTTCGCGAAATGTCGCGGAAGCAAGAGTCGCCACCGTCTTTTATTTTCTCCAAATGGAAAGGACAAAAGCACAGAAAAATTCCTTATAGAGATTGCTCTCGGTTCGGGAGGTAGGTTATAGAAAGGGAAGGTTTTAGCACCCTTTATATCCATGGTTATCCATGGGCTCTTAGATACTTGCTCATTTGTGTTTTCAAAAATGGTTTGTTTGCTTTTCAACTGTGGGTTTTAAAAAGTTTCTTTGAAAATTCCAGTTCGACTCTTGTATCCGTCCTCAAGAGTGTTTGAAAAATTGCTTTCGAAAGCTTTTTGAAAAGGTGTCGGTGTGAAAAGTATTTTTTGATTTGTTTTGAAATTAGAGCAAGTATCTAGAGTCGTCTACCTACCCTAAGGAATTCGTCTGTGTAGATGTCCTTTAAAGTAGTGCCATCCCACCATTGAGAGGTAGGTAGCACCAGCGTTGGAGGTGTTCGGGTCAATTCGAGGTTCGGGACATGGTGATCACCAGAGCAATAGGAAGACACCTTAGAAGCTACCCTCATGCCAGGTTCCCAAATCATGAGGACTTACTAAGACATCCTCTACTCGACGATCACCTTTCGAGGCAAGGCAACAGTGAGGCGTACCCTAGGGGTGGTGTGTGCGATTCGTGTGTCGTTTTCGTTTGCATTTATCTTGTCATGTTATTGGTGTTCTACGCTTGTTTTTATTTTGACATACATTCTTTCATGCTTTTGATTAACAATTAAAATATTTGCGGAAAAGTAAATTCTAAGCTATTACAAATGGCGCGGGTCCACATCGCCAAAATTAACCAGGACCCGATTTGACAGAAAAGAAATAAACAAAATAAATAAAGAATTGACAAGTGCGAGAAGTAATTTACATGGCTTCGGGAGAGGTACATAATTATTTAAGCAAAACAAAATAAATATGCGAAATTAAATCGAAACGAGGGCGTTGGACCCTTTTGCAAAAATCAAATTAATGATGAAGTTAATTAATTAAAAAAAGGTGCTTTTGGTATTTTTAATATTTTAGGATTTAATATGAAAAAAATTAATTGCAATTAAACGCTAACCCTAATTCTATTTTATTTTAATTTATTAAGAAAAACATTAAAATTTAACCTAAATTAAACCTAATTTTTATATACAATTTTAATTATGAAAATAAATAAAATAAATAATATTATTGTGAAAAAGAAAAATTAAAAGGAATAAAACATTTATTAAACCTAGTTCTATATTTTTTAGATTTTTGTTATGAAAGGAATTAAAATTAAAACCCTAATTTAAACTAATTAATTTACATGCATTTATCTACAAGAAATATTAAAATAAAATATTTATTATATTTTTTATCTTTTTTTGATTTTTATGCATTTTTTATATTTATGAAAAATAATTAATTAGCTGAACAAATAATAATTAAGAGGAATAAAAAATAATAATACAAAAGAGGTAAAGAAAATAAAAAGAATGTGCAAACCTGGGGGTTCAGACCCCAATATGGAGGTATTCTTTAGAAATCCAGGCCCAATAAGACATTGATCCGTTTGACTTTCCAGATGGTGTGCTGCAGCATTGACTAGACCTTATGCTGTTCCTCCATTTTGCACCCTTGGATTGCCTTAGACATACGCGTGGCTGGCCTGATGAGGAGATGTATCATGGTCTCCAGTGAGCGAAGCTGCATGTGATGGTTAATAGAAAAATGACATTGAAATTATTGAAGACCTGGGGCTCGAACCCAGGTCATGCACTTCACCACCCAACACGCTTGCCAACCGTGCCAATTTGCTTATCTGTATATTAAATAATCCAAGAACAATATAATAAGAAAGTAACGGTTAGTGGTGGTTAGCGCGCGAAATTTAAACTAGCCAATTGTTGGCAGCCACGAAGTCATCTTCCTCGTTATTCCTGAAACACAAAACACATAGGCCACGGTTTTATACGCGTTTTCTTAGGCATGCTACCAGAAAATAGCGAATAGGTCTAGAGGGTCCATAAATTAGGCGCGAGCATGGCATCTTCTTCGTCCAGCCATGATGATTCTAATGGTGGTGGCCAAGGGTTCCAATTTTCCCTCGTTTCAAAATCCCCAATTTAAAACCCTGCAAACCCTAAAACTCAAACATGGCATAATCGCGTATAGCAAATAAAAAGACAATTAAATATATTGGTTAGCTTCAGAACTTCACAAGGAATGTAAATCAACCATTAAAATGCCATGAGAATGCCTAGAAGTTAAAATACGATCATGGATTTTTCATGAGACATCTTGAATGCTGTATGGTTGTTTTTGATTGGAATATGTCCAGTGACCTTCAAGGAAGCTAATGGAACAAGAATTAGGTCTTGAATCGCCCTGGAAAGATGTTTTCAGAATTGACTTTTTTGACAATTTTTCAAGTTTGGTTATGGCTTTCTTGAGCAGCTGTGCGTGTATGAACATTAGGGTTTCCTTTAGGCTTATGTAATGAGCATATTAGGTCAAGAAAAATCAATCAAATCCATTGCATTCATTGATTTGAAGATTTGATTTTCAAGCTTTGTTTTTTTCAATCTTTTCCATACAATTTTGTATCAATTAGGATCCAATCAAACCAAATCTTCCCATATTTGAATGTGCACGAATTATTGAGACTAAAACATGTACAAAAAGATTTGTTAGGTTAAGTTAAGTATTTTTCACATATTTAATTGATTTAAGTGAATTAATATAAATAAAAATTCAAATAAATAAATAAAAAATGAATAAAAACTTCCCTTTGGGCCAAGTGGTCGTGCATATGTCATGGATGATGAATTATGGAAGAAAAATGGGCCCATTAGCAATTTTAGGTCATTTGAATCAATGTTGACTTTTCAAAATATCCAAAAATTTCCGAACTTCCACAAGGCATAACTTGCTCAATTTGTAAGCTTTCCTCATGTTCTTGGACATTTTGGAAAGGTCTTTGAGTCCTCTAAGCCATGTCTTTGGTCCCATGTCATTTTGATTTACCAATCTCAAGTTATGATCTTTGACTTAAAGTCCCTTTTTGTTGACTTTTGAAAATGACCTATAATGTTGAAATTGATAACGTTTTGTGAGAGCATTTCTTGGACTTGAAGTATGAAGATAAGTTGTAGGAAATGTCTTTCTCTTCAAAATGAGCTTTGGATGGACTTTTTCTGATAATCCATGTGAAAGTTATGCCTTGGTCAATTTCAGTTGACTTTTTCAGCTGTCCAAATATAATAACTTTTGCATCTTGATGATTTCTGAGCCAAATTTTGAGAATCATGATCAAGCATTGATCAAATGATGTTTGTGGCTTCAAAATGATATGTTGACCAAAAATTTGAACTTTTGACTGTCAAATGACCATTTTGCCCCTATAGTTGACTGTAGTGCAATTAGGGTTTTTGACTATGCAATTTTGTGCTGAATGTCTTGAAACTTGATATGAGGATGCTTGACCATATTTATAGGCATGTGAGACTTGATTGGACCTTTGGAAACTTCATTTTCCTGATCAGAACACAAACCCTAATCTTGACTGTATAGGAGATCTTTGACTGTGCAACCCTTGGGGAGATTTTGAAGCTTTGACTTGGCAAATCTTTGAAGAATATGGGAGGGCAAATTTTGGGGTACAACAGTTGCCCCTGTTCAATCTTATTAGACCTGAGGATGCAGATTGGCTGACGTGCCTTTCGTAATCCGAGGGTGGAAGATGATTGAACACTAGAGTGCCCAGAAATTTGTGCTCACATAGTAGCAGTGTGGTGATGGGAATGGGCTTATAGATGCCATTTAGAGGTTGATGAATAGGATGATGGGCTTATAGATGCCATCTGGATGTTGATCGCGTAAGAGATTCCTTAGCGAGAACCTGTATACCTGCAAAATAGAAAATGATTACCTGACACGTTGCAGGAGCTGATTTTCAGATGCTTGGCATAGATATATCCTGACTGGTTACAGGAGCTGAGTCTGGAGCTTCACAAGATGATGAATGAACCAGGGATGGTTACTACCTTAGCATGAACGGTAAGAGAACCTTGGGTGACTTTAACTTCAACAACGCTCGTTGAGAAAGTCTTGGTGGGAATTACCATCTTTGCAGTATCGGGGAGAGAACCATAGGCAATTATAATCTGAAAGGGAATTGTCACCTCACTCACCGTCGGAGAGGGAACCATCTGAAAAGGAATTATCACCTCACTCACCATTGGAGAGGGAAACATCTTGAAAAGGAATTATTACCTCACTCACCGTCGGAGAGGGAACCATAGGAGATTATCACCTCACTCACCGTCGGAGAGGGAAACATCTGAAAAAGGACTTACCACCTCACTCACCGTCGGAGAGGGAACCATAGGAGATTATGACCTCACTCACCGTCGGAGAGGGAAACATCTGAAAAGGACTTACCACCTCACTCACCGTCGGAGAGGGAACCATAGGAGATTATCACCTCACTCACCGTCGGAGAGGGAAACATCTGAAAAGGACTTACCACCTCACTCACCGTCGGAGAGGGAACCATAGGAGATTATCACCTCACTCACCGTCGGAGAGGGAAACATCTGAAAAGGACTTACCACCTCACTCACCGTCGGAGAGGGAACCATAGGAGATTATCACCTCACTCACCGTCGGAGAGGGAAACATCTGAAAAGGACTTACCACCTCACTCACCGTCGGAGAGGGAACCATAGGAGACTATCACCTCACTCACCGTCGGAGAGGGAAACATCTGAAAAGGACTTACCACCTCACTCACCGTCGGAGAGGGAACCATAGGAGACTATCACCTCACTCACCGTCGGAGAGGGAAACATCTGAAAAGGACTTACCACCTCACTCACCGTCGGAGAGGGAACCATAGGAGACTATCACCTCACTCACCGTCGGAGAGGGAAACATCTGGGATAACTTCTACTGAGTCTTCATTAGAAAAATCTGTTGGGAGTCGATTTAGCTGGACTAGAGAAAGCCTGGGACTGGATAAGAAATCTTTTGAGTTGATTAACTGAACCGGTCTAAGTCTTGAAATATGATTGAGAATTTAACTGCATCTTCCCTGAAAGGTAAAGGTCAGTCATATGCAATGCATGATATGGACCAAGCAATGATGTTCTCAACATAAATGAGATTTGTATGATATGATGGCGTCTATGCATGTTATAATGATGTATGTGATGTTTTATGAATATATGTTTTCGTCTGAGGAAAGTAGATCCTTGACGGGTGCCGGGAATTCATATCCTGGGCTAATGCTGAAGAATAGATTTTGCTTCCGCTGGGGATGATAGCTGCAAGAATACCGGTAGGAGAAAGATGACTCCGTTGAGGAATAAACTTGGCAAATGGAAGATTCTGCGGGGAGAAAAGATACTCTAGCGACCATGCTGGGGAGCAATACTTTGTGGGAAGAGGGATGCCTTGCTGAGTGTTGATAATAACTTGCTGAGGATACTCTTGTTGTGTTGAAAGTGCTGATAGACTTCGCTGGGGATAGGAAGCCTTTGTCGAGGACGCTCTTTCCGTGGCTTTTGGCTGAGGATAACCCAGTTATATCCTATTAAGGAAATAACTCTTTAAATAAAGCCGGACGACGCGTTCGTGCTCTGCGAGGGATAAGCTTCCAGAATCTACTGGGGATAAGCTTACTGCTTGGGGATATGAATTCTGATCTTTCCTGGGGAATTGGATTGGACTCTCTTGGGGAAGTTTTGATATGTCGGGGAAGCGATTCCTTTGAATGTTGGTCTGCCGCCGGGGAACAATCTTTGGACCAAGACTGCCGGGGATGCTTGTTAAGAACATGTATATACGCTGCTGGGGAATGTTGATATCTACTGGAGGATACCCAACTTCCTTGAGATTTGATAACTCTGCTTGGAGAAGAATGCACTGACTGTTGACTTACTCTCTGGGGAATTAAGATATACTGGTTATATTCTTTAGCTGAACCTACCTTGGTACCTTGGAGGATAGAACAATTGGATTGTTTAGACAACTCTTTTATTGCCCCTGTTTCTAGTGTCACCTGCAATTAATTCCTTTGTTTCGTATGCAAATATTTATGAGTTAGCAAATTATTGTCAATGCATATATCACAAATTGAACCTTGGACGTTCTTCGCAAAACAAAACAGAAAAAGAAAAAACAGTTGGCACGTTTAAATGAAAGATATATTTGTATTGATTTTGAATGGCCTGTGAATAGGCGTTTTGTGTACAAGAGGCTGACGTCCTAGTAAGAGGAACGTCGCCGAACAAGAGAGTTTATACAAATTTTGTACAAAAGAAAATAAAACATCTGTGTGAAATGAATGATCCACTGGGTTTCAACTCTGCTATTGCCTTTATAACTCCGAGCGTCTCATCACTTGATGACCTTGGTTGAAGGTGAAGCTGACTGATCGATGCCGTCTGATCTTGATGTGGATACCGGATTCTGGATGCAAAGTGATCAATGAGACATAGTATTACGCTTTTATCCCTAATTTTTGCCTGGACCGCCCTTTCGGGTTTTCAGTCCACCGGGATACCCATTTTTGCCCAAGCCGCCTTTTCAGGTTTTCGACTTGCCGGGTGTACAGATTTTTTTCATTTTCATTCCTTCATTTTGCCCGAACCCTTTTGGTTCGCCGGGAAGCCCTAATTTTTGCCTAGGCATGTCAGCCTAGCGGGTCTTTTTTTTTATTTTTTTTTATGCGTAGTATCTTTTTACTATGTCTGCATTGGCGGGGTGAGGAAGGTCGTCACCATCCATGTTGGTCAATATCATGGCTCCTCCTGAGAACACATGTTTAACCACAAATGGTCCTTCGTACGTAGGGGTCCATTTGCCCCTTGGATCACTCTGAGGAAGGATGATTCGCTTGATTACCAGATCCCCAACTTGATATTCCTGTGGTCTGACCTTTTTGTTAAATGCCCTGATCATCCGTTTTTGATACGTCTGACCATGGCAGATAGCAGCAAGTCTCTTTTCATCAATAAGGTTGAGCTGATCAAGTCGGGTCTGGATCCAATCATCTTCATTCAGATTTGCATCCTTCATTATCCGGAGAGAGGGTATTTGCACTTCGATTGGCAAGACCGCCTCCATACCATAAACCAGAGAGAAAGGAGTTGCCCCGGTTGACGTCCTAGATGAGGTACGGTACCCATGCAGAGCGAACGGTAACATCTCGTGCCAATCTTTATAAGTCACTGTCATCTTCTGCACGATTTTCTTGATGTTCTTATTTGCTGCTTCTACAACCCCATTCATCTTCGGTCTGTAAGGAGAAGAATTGTGGTGCTGTATCTTGAACTGTTCGCAGAGCTCAGCGATCATCTTATTATTCAGATTGGTACCGTTGTCTGTAATAATCCGCTCAGGGACGCCGTATCGACAGATCAAATTATGTCGAATGAACCGTGCCACAACAGTCTTGGTTACCGTAGCATAGGAAGCTGCTTCGACCCACTTCGTAAAGTAATCGATCGCCACTAGGATGAAGCGATGTCCATTGGATGCCGTAGGTTTAATCTCGCCAATCATGTCTATGCCCCACATTGCAAATGGCCAAGGCGCAGTCAGAACATTTAGGGGAACCGGAGGAACATGCACCTTGTCTGCATAAATCTGGCACTTGTGGCATGTCCTGGAATGTTGGTAGCAGTCAGCTTCCATTGTGGACCAGTAATATCCCGCCCGTAGGATTTTCTTAGCCATAGTGTGTCCACTGGAATGCGTACCAAAGGTCCCTTCATGTAGCTCTTCCATGATCCTTTCTGCTTCAGTCTTATCTACACAACGCAGTAAGGTTGAATCATGGTTCCGCTTATACAAGATGCCGTTGCTAAGGAAGAACTTTGCTGCGAACCTCCTCAGGAATTTCTTATCGTTGACAGATGCACCTTCAGGGTATTCCTGAGCTTCCAGATATCTCTTTACCTCATAGTACCAAGGCTTCTCAGTTACTAATTCAGTTTCGAGATCACAACAGTATGCCGGTTCGTCCAGTTTCCAAATGATGATTCGGGGAGCCTCATCATCCCATTTGACCTTAAACATAGAAGACATTGTAGCTAACGCGTCCGCTAACTGATTCTCTTCTCTTGGAAAGTGCTCAAAGGTTATCTCTGTGAAGTGGGGGATCAGGGTCAACACACATTCTCTGTAAGGAATCAGGTTTGGATGTTTCGTATCCCACTCTCCTTTGATCTGATTGATCACAAGAGAGGAATCTCCGAAGACACTCAGAAACTTAATCCTTAGGTCAATCGCAGCTTGAAGACCCATGATGCACGCCTCATACTCCGCCATGTTGTTGGTACAGTTGAAACACAGCCGGGCAGTGAGTGGAGTATGAGTACCTTGTGGAGATATGATGATGGCGCCGATACCGTTACCCAAAGCATTGGAGGCTCCGTCAAAGTGCATAGACCATCGGGATCCTGGTTCAGGTCCTTCATTCGGTCCAGGCACTTCACAATCAGTCACTATCATGATGCTTTCATCCGGAAACTCGAAGTTCATTGATTGATAATCATCTACGGCCTGATGTGCCAAGTGGTCTGCCAATACACTTCCCTTAATGGCTTTCTGGGTTGTGTACTGAATGTCGTATTCCGTCAAGATCATTTGCCATCTTGCAATTCTCCCAGACAGAGCAGGCTTTTCGAATATGTACTTTATAGGATCCATCTTTGAGATCAGCAAGGTAGTGTGAGTCAGCATATACTGTCTCAGCTGGCGAGCAGCCCATACCAAAGCGCAGCAAGTTTTCTCAAGCAGTGAGTATCGGGTCTCACAGTCGGTAAACTTTTTGCTAAGGTAATAAATGGCATGCTCTTTTCGGCCAGACTCGTCATGCTGCCCCAGCACACACCCCATTGAATTGTCAAGCACTGTTAGATATAGTATCAAAGGTCTCCCTTCAACCGGTGGCATGAGGATAGGTGGTTCTTGGAGATACTCTTTGATTCTGTCAAAAGCAGCCTGACATTCATCGTTCCAACGTACTACCTGATCTTTCTTCAGCAGCTTGAAGATTGGTTCACAGGTGGCAGTCAGATGTGAGATGAAGCGAGCAATGTAATTCAGGCGTCCTAAAAAGCCTCTGACTTCCTTTTCTGTCTTAGGAACTGGCATCTCTTGAATAGCTTTGACCTTAGCAGGGTCCACTTGTATTCCCTTGTCACTGACCACGAAGCCTAGCAATTTTCCCGATCTTACCCCGAAGATGCACTTGTTCGGGTTCAATCTCAGTTTGTACAGTTTCAACCGGTCAAACAACTTCTGCAGATGATCTAGGTGCTCTTCCTCAGTCTGGGACCTTGCGATCATGTCGTCAACATACACTTCTATCTCATGATGGATCATATCATGAAATAAAGCAACCATGGCACGTTGGTAGGTTGCCCCAGCATTCTTTAATCCAAATGGCATGACCTTGTAACAGAAGGTCCCCCACTGAGTAACAAATGTAGTCTTTTCCATGTCTTCAGGTGCCATCTTGATCTGATTGTAACCTGAAAAGCCATCCATGAAAGAGAACACTTTGTGCTGAGCTGTATTATCAACAAGGACATCAATGTGAGGTAGGGGGAAGTCATCCTTGGGGCTGGCCCTGTTCAGATCCCTGTAATCGACACACATTCTGACCTTACCGTCCTTTTTAGGTACCGGCACCACATTAGCAACCCACTGAGGGTAAGAAGTCACTGCAAGGAACCTGGCATCAAACTGTTTCATGACCTCGGCTTTAATCTTTTCAGACATCTCTGGACGCATCCGACGGACCTTTTGCTTAACTGGAGGGCAGTCTTCCTTAGTTGGCAAGTGATGGACCACAATATCGGTATCCAACCCGGGCATGTCTTCGTAGGACCAGGCAAAGATCTCCATATAATCATGCAGCATCTTGGTTAACCGTTGCTTCACGCTGAGCTCTAGGTTGGCACCAATCTTTACCTCTTTCTTGTCTGCCTCAGTACCCAAGTTTATGGTTTCCACTGGCTCTTCGTGGGGTTGAATTGCCTTCTCTTCCTGAAGCAACAGTCTTGCAAGCTCGCCAGGCACTTCGCAATCATCTTCACCTTCGTCTTCGGCTAAGTTGATCGGATTTTCGAAGTCATAACTGGCAGTAGCAGAGTTGTTATCAGTGAGATCCAGAGTGGATTGGAACCTGTATGAGTGAGTGTGTGTGTAAATACAGCTGTTTTGAGAAATATGTAAAGGAAAGAAAGACAGAAAAGGAGCATAAGATTTGTAATGCGAGAAAACGTCCAAGATTTTCATTCATGATATATGAAATGACAATTTATATGCCCTCACAAATGAAACCACGGTGCCTCGGGTAAGACACCGGGCCGTAGAGTTTATTTATTGTTTATTACAAAATAGCAAAACAAAGAAATTTATTACTGCGTCATAAAGGTAACAGGGGTATGGTCTTTAGCAATCCAATTGTTCAACCCGCCTTCAGTCGTTGGATAGATCCAGCTATTGAATTCAGCCTCATCCACTTCATTGTCTTCCCCAACCGCATTCACTCCTGAACTTGTAATGAATACAGGAGGTCTTCCGATCTTCGCTTTCCTCATAGCCTTCTGACCTTCTGTGGTAAAACCCAGCCCAAATTTATCAGTCTTCTGTGTGAAGTCTGGGAGCCTGCCCCAGTCGGCACATTCACCCTTCTGAACCACAGCCCGGGCGTCCTTTAGGGAAGCCATCTTCAAAGGAACACTTTCTTCTGTTGCTGTTTCTGCTGCTGCTACTGCAATTGGAAACACCTCCTCGAAATGCTGAAAGGGGGTTTCAATAAATTCCCCATCCATCTCAATGTATCTGAAGGAGTTCAGGTGGCTCACCATATATTCCTCCTCTCCCTGCACAGTGACGATCTTCCCTCTGACGGGGTACTTCAGCTTCTGGTGCAAGGTAGAAGTCACTGCCCCAACCTTATGTATCCAAGGTCGACCCAATAGACAAGAGTAAGATGGACGGATATCCATCACATAAAATGTGGAGTCGAACACCTGAGAGCCCACACAAATCGGAATGTCAACCTCTCCATGAACCATCCTCTTTGAACCATCAAAGGCCCTGACGATGATATTGCTGGGTTTTAATTCCAGGCCTTCACAATCTAGACGGTCCAAAGCCTTCTTGGGTAGCACATTCAAAGATGAACCAGTATCCACCAACACATGTGCCAAGGTAGTGCCCCTGCATTCGATAGAGACATGCAGAGCATCATTATGGTCTCTTCCTTTCGCGGTCAAGTCAGCATCTGAGAAACCCAAGCCATTGTCTGCCGTCAGATTTGCTACGCAATCAGTGAACTGGACTGCAGATGTCTCATGTGGCACATGGGCCGTCTTGAGGAACGAGATCAAGGCCTTAGCATGGGCCTCGGAGCACAGCAATAAAGAGAGCATGGAGATTTTGGAGGGCGTGTGCCCCAGCTGTTCCACAACATTGAAATCACTCTTCTTTATTATCTTTAGAATTTCCTCCATCTCTTGTTGGGAGGCCTCAGTAGTTATAGGTACAGGTGCCTCCATCTTGGCAGGCTCAACTTCAACTCCTTTGCCCCGAGCATTGGATGACTCGGCAGCAGGAGAAACAATTGGATCAGCAGCAGGAACAGGTATACTTGCAGGGGTTATGAGAAGTGGTCTTCGGGAAGCAGGTGGTGCAATGTCAGGCGAGAAGAGCCTGCCACTGCGGGTAACCTTGGCTGGGCCAGTGATGTCACAGATGCTGGCGCCAGCGTTGAACTCTTGTTTAATCCCTTTTACATATATATCTGCCCCATAATGCCAAGGGACAGCTTTATCCGATACATAGGGCAAGGGCCCTGGAACAGTGATAACAATAGGTGCGACGGTCATAATTTGGACGGGCTTCTTCGGGAGAGCCGGGATTGGATTATTGAAGATAGTCACCACAGAAACCTCTTCCATCGGAACCAACTGAACAACAGACTTCTTAAACAGAATCTCCTTGCTATCCATTAGGCTTTGGATGCCTAACTTCAGCAGGGGACAACCAGATAGGGACACAGCACAGAACAGGCAACCTTCACTACAACCCGGAAATAAACCGGCCAGCAGCAGGTTCTTCTTGACAATCTTCAGAGGAGTGGCTAGATCATCCACAGAAATAGCATAAACGTCTCCGTCCACAGCATTTACCCCATGTTGAGGCATAGGAGCAGTAACTACATTCAGCCTCTCAGGCGCTTCGAACTGTATCTCCTTCGCGTCGATAAGGTCTTGCACCTTATTCTTTAACGTCCAACAGTCATCGGTAGAGTGCCCCGGGCTATCTGAATGGTAAACACAATGAGCATTCGGGTTGTACTTAGGAGATGCAGTATTGGGGAACTTTGGAGCCTCTTTGACAGTCACTAGGTTGGTTGAGAGCAACTGTGGCAGGATCTGCGATAGGGTCATGCTTAACCGGGTAAACTCCCTCCGGGGTCTTTCAGCCCTTTGAGGATTGTTTGGTCGGGGAGCGGCAGCGGGCTTAGCAATCATTACCGCACTGACAGATTGGCGGCGCTCAGGTCTCTCTGATTTCCTGGAACCATACACGGCACTAGCCTCCTTCTTGAAGGGTTTCTTCTTAGAACTAGATGATGCACCCTTCGCAATCTTCCCAGACTTTAACCCAGCTTCAATTCTCTCTCCAGTCAGAATCAAATCAGTGAACCCAGCAGAAGAATTCCCAATGAGATGGTTGAAAAATGGCCCAGATAGGGTCCCTAAGAACATGTCCACCAGCTCCCGATCAGTCAACGGTGGCTGCACCCTGCCAGCCAGGTCTCTCCACTTCTGAGCGTACTCCTTAAAACCTTCGCTTGCACCTAACGACATACCCTGGAGTTGGGTACGTGTGGGGGCAAGGTCGGCATTATATTGATACTGCTTCTAGAAAGCAGTAGCCAACTCCTCCCAGTTACGAACCTTGGTCCCATCCAGCTGATAGAACCATTCGAGATGAGTCCCTGAAAGACTCTCCTGGAAGAAGTGGATCCATAGATTCTTATCCGCAGAGTACGGCTGAATTTTCCGAACATAGGACCTTAGATGCAGCTTGGGACAAGACGCCCCGTCATACTTAGAGAAGGATGGTGCTTTGAACTTGTGAGGGATGATCACACCAGTCGACAAACCCAGATCTCCGAAATCCAGCCCAGGTACCTGTTGAACCTCCATAGCTTTCAACCTGTCCTCCAGTTGCTTGTATCTGTCTTCTGCAGGAGGGTACTGCTCTTCATCAAAATCAGTCTCGTTGTCGGAGACTACCGGACTAGGGACCCTTGTTTCTGCCTGAGGACTACTCTTGCCAACAGAAGAACCAGCCTCTTCCTGCTGCAGAGCATTACCAAACCTTCGGCCCGAGTTGAACAGAACAGTTCTTCTCTTCTTCTTCTTCTCCTTCTTCAGGAGCATAGCCTTCAGTTCTTCTTGGACCTGAGCCAAACCCTTGATTAATTCCTGGAATTGTGCATTCTTCACCTGAAGAGCCTTGATGGAGGTCTCAGTTGATGAAGAGTCGGGATTCATGATGCTGAAATAAACAGCGAAGAACTGTAAGCAACCTGAAAAGGGAAAAACCTGCTATGCACATGATGAATGATATGTGTTTATGCAATGTATTCAAGGGTTCGAAAGTTCAAATTTGTTGTAGACAAAAAGGAACACACGTTATCATTAAAGAAATCATTGTTTAATACATCAAAGCCTCATGGGCAGAAGTACAAAAATCAAATCAATCCCAAAATACGCTGCGCATCCTCTTTGGAGCTATGTAAGTGTTGAGATTCCTCTCCTCATGCAACAGGCGGGTGAGCTCCAAGACCTTCTTTTCACTGGCATGTAGACTAGTCTCAAGAGAATTCCTTTCCTCCTTAAGCTGGATCCAGCTCTTCTGCATCTCTTCCCAGGATGTGGGCATATCAGGGTGCTGAATAGTGTAGGACACTTCCCCTTCCAATACCGGCTCTTTGATTACTGGGAGCATATGAGGATAAGGCATCACTAACTTCTGGGAGCGGGCTCGTACCCACTTGAGATAAGGTTCCAACGGGACGGAGTTCCTGTGCCCCAGTGTCTTGCTGTCTATCCTACTTGGCATCCTCCAAGCTCTGATAAATCTCTGGCGAAGTCCTTGAGTATCGTTGTCGAAGTCAAAAACTATGTCAGGAATTAACATGTCATGAGGACCATCCCTCCGAGCATAACCAAACTGCCTCCAAGCCAGGCATGAGCTATAAGTAATACCTCCTCTGATTCCAAGTAAAGGAACATTAGGGTACTCCCCGCAATGATCAATGATAGTGACATCTTCTCTGGACCTAGGGCACCAATGTATATCTGCATGTGTAAGAGTCATCAACCGTTGTGACCATCTCAAACCCCGCTCATTCTTCAAGACTGATTGTGGGAGGTGCGAAATAAACCACCTTCCCAGGAGAGGAGTGCAACACATAAGGACACCTCTTTTTCTCATGGTTCGAGTGTAACATGAGTGAAGGATGTCTCCCAGCAACGGAGGTATAGGATTCCTGGACATAAAGATCTGAACAGCACTGATATCAATAAGCTGATCTAGATTAGGGAACAACACCAAACCATAGACAAGGAGGGCCACAACCTCTTCAAAAGCTTGCAAGTCAAGGGAGTTCCAACATTCATGGGCCTTTTCAAACAGAAACCTGGCTAAGAACCCTTTGATACCACTTCTAACTTCCCAATGTCCCTTGAGGTCAGATGACTGTAGGTGCAAGGCTTTAGCAATCTCTTCAAGCTTAGGTTCCTTTTCTGTACCGTTGAAGGGTAGCTGATCAAGGATAGGGATCTTCAGGAGCCGGGAGAACTCCTCCAATGTAGGTACCAACTGATAGTCCAAGAAGGTGAAACAATGATGCAGAGGATCAAAGAACTGGAATAGGACCTTTATCATATCTTCCTCAATGTTGGTGTTGACCAAGCTGATGAGGCTTCCATGTCTTTCACTGAATGAAGAGTTCTCGGGAATCCTGGATATAAGCTCCTTAAGCTGAGGAGGGATTCTTACAAGACTGACTTGGATTGTCTTTCTACGAACAGTTTCCATGTCCTACAAAACAAGAACAAAGATGAAAATTCGAACCCCTGAAATGATTAGTCAATGCATATGATGCTGGATGATGCCATGATGCTATGATTAAACACACCACAGATATTTACAAAGACAAACATGTAAGGCACACATGGCACACAAGACAAGCCCTTAGGGTTTAAGGCCAGCATGGGGTCTGGGTAGTACCCTCTTGAAGTTGGTGGGTTCAACCTGTCCTAATCAAAGTAACCGGGTTCTAAGGTTCCCAATATCACGGGATTGCTTTCATTGTTCATCGTTTCGATTTAGCCACTGAACTGGCGACCGAAATATTCCAGGAAAGCAACCCTCAATTGAGTGTAGTATCGAGTATCAACCAACCTCGGACTGCACCAAAGTCAGTTATCTCACTACCCTAAAGAGGCCAAGATAGTTCAATTAAGGTTCCTAATGTCTGTTGATGCTTCACGACACCACGCGGAGGCCCCGTACTCTCCTTGACTGAACTCAAGGGTTACCGGTACACACCAAAGTGCCACATCAACGTAGCAGACTGTTTCAACCATGTCGGTATACCCCGCACAGTTCCCTCACAGCCTTGTTGCTACTTTCTAAGAAGGTATCCCCCAGATCCGGGTTAGGATCTATAGAACTCCCAAGCAACCCACAATTTTAAAGCACACAAGGAAAGCAATTGAAAACACAGTGATCTTAGTCCTAAGGTACACCTCACTTTATAAAGTATCCCCAGCAGAGTTGCCAGTTCTGTGATCGGTGGATCTGGAACTGACTGTTTAAAGCTGGTTCGCGAAATGTCGCGGAAGCAAGAGTCGCCACCGTCTTTTATTTTCTCCAAATGGAAAGGACAAAAGCACAGAAAAATTCCTTATAGAGATTGCTCTCGGTTCGGGAGGTAGGTTATAGAAAGGGAAGGTGTTAGCACCCTTTCTATCCATGGTTATCCATGGGCTCTTAGATACTTGCTCATTTGTGTTTTCAAAAATGGTTTGTTTGCTTTTCAACTGTGGGTTTTAAAAAGTTTCTTTGAAAATTCCAGTTCGACTCTTGTATCGGTCCTCAAGAGTGTTTGAAAAATTGCTTTCGAAAGCTTTTTGAAAAGGTGTCGGTGTGAAAAGTATTTTTTGATTTGTTTTGAAATTAGAGCAAGTATCTAGAGTCGTCTACCTACCCTAAGGAATTCGTCTGTGTAGATGTCCTTTAAAGTAGTGCCATCCCACCATTGAGAGGTAGGTAGCACCAGCGTTGGAGGTGTTCGGGTCAATTCGAGGTTCGGGACATGGTGATCACCAGAGCAATAGGAAGACACCTTAGAAGCTACCCTCATGCCAGGTTCCCAAATCATGAGGACTTACTAAGACATCCTCTACTCGACGATCACCTTTCGAGGCAAGGCAACAGTGAGGCGTACCCTAGGGGTGGTGTGTGCGATTCGTGTGTCGTTTTCGTTTGCATTTATCTTGTCATGTTATTGGTGTTCTACGCTTGTTTTTATTTTGACATACATTCTTTCATGCTTTTGATTAACAATTAAAATATTTGCGGAAAAGTAAATTCTAAGCTATTACAAATGGCGCGGGTCCACATCGCCAAAATTAACCAGGACCCGATTTGACAGAAAAGAAATAAACAAAATAAATAAAGAATTGACAAGTGCGAGAAGTAATTTACATGGCTTCGGGAGAGGTACATAATTATTTAAGCAAAACAAAATAAATATGCGAAATTAAATCGAAACGAGGGCGTTGGACCCTTTTGCAAAAATCAAATTAATGATGAAGTTAATTAATTAAAAAAAGGTGCTTTTGGTATTTTTAATATTTTAGGATTTAATATGAAAAAAATTAATTGCAATTAAACGCTAACCCTAATTCTATTTTATTTTAATTTATTAAGAAAAACATTAAAATTTAACCTAAATTAAACCTAATTTTTATATACAATTTTAATTATGAAAATAAATAAAATAAATAATATTATTGTGAAAAAGAAAAATTAAAAGGAATAAAACATTTATTAAACCTAGTTCTATATTTTTTAGATTTTTGTTATGAAAGGAATTAAAATTAAAACCCTAATTTAAACTAATTAATTTACATGCATTTATCTACAAGAAATATTAAAATAAAATATTTATTATATTTTTTATCTTTTTTTGATTTTTATGCATTTTTTATATTTATGAAAAATAATTAATTAGCTGAACAAATAATAATTAAGAGGAATAAAAAATAATAATACAAAAAAGGTAAAGAAAATAAAAAGAATGTGCAAACCTAGGGGTTCAGACCCCAATATGGAGGTATTCTTTAGAAATCCAGGCCCAATAAGACATTGATCCGTTTGACTTTCCAGATGGTGTGCTGCAGCATTGACTAGACCTTATGCTGTTCCTCCATTTTGCACCCTTGGATTGCCTTAGACATACGCGTGGCTGGCCTGATGAGGAGATGTATCATGGTCTCCAGTGAGCGAAGCTGCATGTGATGGTTAATAGAAAAATGACATTGAAATTATTGAAGACCTGGGGCTCGAACCCAGGTCATGCACTTCACCACCCGACACGCTTGCCAACCGTGCCAATTTGCTTATCTGTATATTAAATAATCCAAGAACAATATAATAAGAAAGTAACGGTTAGTGGTGGTTAGCGCGCGAAATTTAAACTAGCCAATTGTTGGCAGCCACGAAGTCATCTTCCTCGTTATTCCTGAAACACAAAACACATAGGCCACGGTTTTATACGCGTTTTCTTAGGCATGCTACCAGAAAATAGCGAATAGGTCTAGAGGGTCCATAAATTAGGCGCGAGCATGGCATCTTCTTCGTCCAGCCATGATGATTCTAATGGTGGTGGCCAAGGGTTCCAATTTTCCCTCGTTTCAAAATCCCCAATTTAAAACCCTGCAAACCCTAAAACTCAAACATGGCATAATCGCATATAGCAAATAAAAAGACAATTAAATATATTGGTTAGCTTCAGAACTTCACAAGGAATGTAAATCAACCATTAAAATGCCATGAGAATGCCTAGAAGTTAAAATACGATCATGGATTTTTCATGAGACATCTTGAATGCTGTATACCAATTCCTTGCGCTTTGATGGTTGTTTTTGATTGGAATATGTCCAGTGACCTTCAAGGAAGCTAATGGAACAAGAATTAGGTCTTGAATCGCCCTGGAAAGATGTTTTCAGAATTGACTTTTTTGACAATTTTTCAAGTTTGGTTATGGCTTTCTTGAGCAGCTGTGCGTGTATGAACATTAGGGTTTCCTTTAGGCTTATGTACTGAGCATATTAGGTCAAGAAAAATCAATCAAATCCATTACATTCATTGATTTGAAGATTTGATTTTCAAGCTTTGTTTTTTTCAATCTTTTCCATACAATTTTGTATCAATTAGGATCCAATCAAACCAAATCTTCCCATATTTGAATGTGCACGAATTATTGAGACTAAAACATGTACAAAAAGATTTGTTAGGTTAAGTTAAGTATTTTTCACATATTTAATTGATTTAAGTGAATTAATATAAATAAAAATTCAAATAAATAAATAAAAAATGAATAAAAACTTCCCTTTGGGCCAAGTGGTCGTGCATATGTCATGGATGATGAATTATGGAAGAAAAATGGGCCCATTAGCAATTTTAGGTCATTTGAATCAATGTTGACTTTTCAAAATATCCAAAAATTTCCCAACTTCCACAAGGCATAACTTGCTCAATTTTTAAGCTTTCCTCATGTTCTTGGACATTTTGGAAAGGTCTTTGAGTCCTCTAAGCCATGTCTTTGGTCCCATGTCATTTTGATTTACCAATCTCAAGTTATGATCTTTGACTTAAAGTCCCTTTTTGTTGACTTTTGAAAATGACCTATAATGTTGAAATTGATAACTTTTTGTGAGAGCATTTCTTAGACTTGAAGTATGAAGATAAGTTGTAGGAAATGTCTTTATCTTCAAAATGAGCTTTGGATGGACTTTTTCTGATAATCCATGTGAAAGTTATGCCTTGGTCAATTTCAGTTGACTTTTTCAGCTGTCCAAATATAGTAACTTTTGCATCTTGATGATTTCTGAGCCAAATTTTGAGAATCATGATCAAGCATTGATCAAATGATGTTTGTGGCTTCAAAATGATATGTTGACCAAAAATTTGAACTTTTGACTGTCAAATGACCATTTTGCCCCTACAGTTGACTGTAGTGCAATTAGGGTTTTTGACTATGCAATTTTGTGTTGAATGTCTTGAAACTTGATATGAGGATGCTTGACCATATTTATAGGCATGTGAGACTTGATTGGACCTTTGGAAACTTCATTTTCCTGATCAGAACACAAACCCTAATCTTGACTGTATAGGAGATCTTTGACTGTGCAACCCTTGGGGAGATTTTGAAGCTTTGACTTGGCAAATCTTTGAAGAATATGGGAGGGCAAATTTTGGGGTACAACACGCAACATTTACAATAAAACACAAAACAAAAAGTCATTTCTCCCACCGTACTACAGACCTACAAGCACAAAACTCCCAGTTTCAAGAGACTTTGCTGACCCTGGCCAAGGGGCAACAAGAGTTGATGACGTTGCTGGCATCCAAAAAGAAACCAAAGAGGAAGGCCTTAGTCACCATGGGTAGAAGATCCAGAGAGCCGATCTGTAAGATACTGGTAATGGAAGACTCGTCTAAGGAAGACAAAAATAAAATTGGAGAATCTAGGAGTACCCAGGATGGGTGTATCAATGATCAAGTGTCTGATGATGAGGATTATTTTGACGAGAAGTATCCTCCTACTGATGTTAAGTACAAGCAACTAGAGGATAGGTTAAAGGCCGTGGAGATTCAAGCCATCCCTGGTTTGGATTTTGACGATTTGGGTTTAATATCTGGGGTTGTCATTCCCCACAAATTCAAAGTACCATTATTCGTTAAGTATGATAGGGTTGCCTGCCCAAAGCTTCACCTAAAGTCTTATGTGCGCAAAATACAACCGCACACCGTTGACAAGAAACTCTGGGTTCACTTCTTTCAAGAAAGCTTGGCTGAGACGCAACTAGAATGGTTTTATCAATTGGAGGGTTCCCATATCCATACATGGGAAGACTTAGCCACCTCTTTCTATCACCAATACCAGTACAATGCCAACTTGGCATCGATAAGAGTTCAACTGTAGGACATGACGATGGGGAAAAATGAAGGGTTCAAAGAGTACGCCCAAAAGTGGAGGGATCTTTCCAGTAGGGTTCAACCACCATTAACTAATAGGGAGCACATTGATATGTTTATGGGAACTTTATCTGGTCCATTTTTCAACTTATTGGCTGGTTGTTCTTCATCCGATTTCACCGAACTGATCTTAACCGGTGAAAGAGTTGAAAGTGGTATCAAAAGCGAGAAGATCCCCATAGCATCTGCTTCCACCTCCAATCCGGTAAAGAAACCCTTCACTGGGAAGAAAGAAACCAATGTTGTGTATGGGGCAAGGGCTCGTACCAAGAAGGATGACCACCAGTCCGTTAACACTATCCGGATTTCCAATCCAACTCCTGTTCAAAGATAATCTTCCAATCATCAACGATTTGAGGCTCCGCAAAGACAATACACAAGGATAGGCATGTCGTTATCCCAAGCCTTACAACACCTGTTAAAGGCTAATTTGGTGACACTGCGTGATCCTCCGGCCAATCCAGATACTTCATCACCTAAATACAATCCGAATACCAAGTGTGCATATCACTCGGATAGTCCCGGGCATGAGACCAACCAATGCTGGGCTCTGAAGAATAAAATTCAAGACTTAATAGACAACAAGACCATCGAATTTGATCCGCCTCCAATTCCTAATGTAATAACAACACCAATGCCAAACCATGGCAAGGGTGTCAATGCAATTGAAGACACCATTTTTGTTTCCTCCGTCGAAGACTTGACTACTTCGTTAATCATTATCAAAAAGAATCTGCTGAAATCCAGGATTTTCCCTGGCTGATTGAAGGATTGTGATTGCTGCACCACACAACTCAATGGATGAAAATGGCTGAAGGAAGGCATTCAACGCCCGGTGAATAATCATGAGATCCTATTTGAGAAGGCTCCGCCCGCCAAAAACTTGACCAATAAGATTGAAGACCTCTCCATCATAACAATTTCAAACAAGCCTCTTAGGATCTCCTCGAAGGGTCCTATCTGGATTTTAAATGAACCGACAGTTGCTCCTCTGATAATTACCGCCCCAGGGCTGATTTCATACTCTTCCAACAAAGTAGTGCCATGGAACTATGGTGCTGAGGTGTTTTACCATGGAATAAAGAAAGATTCTTAGATTGAAGAAAGCAAATCTAACGATATTGGTAACATTACCGACTCTAGTAAGGTGACCATAATTTGGAAAATCTTTTCACCCAACATCTTACCACCAACAGCTACAAAGGCACCTGTCCGCATCACCACTGCTAAGCCTAATGCTGACACAAGAGGAAAAGAGAAGGTTGTTGAGCTTGTTGAGACAAAAATACCCGCAAAAGACATTGTTGCCGAGGAACCTTCGGCTCGAGAAATGGATGAGATCTTGAAAATTATAAAGAGGAGGGATTTCAAGATAGTGGATCAGCTGGGGCAAACCCCTTCCTAGATTTCCATGTTATCTCTGCTACTTTGTTCTGATGCTCATGCTCGGGCGTTAATCAAGTTCTTGAAGAAGGATCATGTCCCTCATGAGACCACAACTGACCAGTTTGAAGATTGTGTGGCAAGCTTGACGATCGACAACAGTTTGGGGTTCTCGAATGCTGATCTGATGCCACTTGGAAAGAACCATAAAAAAGCTCTGCATGTTTCTGTTGAATGTAAGGGGACTACCCTAGCACACGTTCTGGTTGACACGGGCTCTTCTTTAAACGTTCTACCCAAGGGGGCCTTAGACTGTGAAGGACTGGTTTTGAAACCAAGTGATATTATTGTGAGGGCTTTCGATGGGTCTAAAAGGACTGTTCATGGAGAGGTGGATCTCCTGATCAAGGTGGGCTCACAAACTTCCAACTATACTTTCTACATCATGGACATCCGTCCTGCTTACTCCTGTTTGTTGGGTCACCCTTGGATCCATGGAGCAGGGGCAGTAACGTCAACTCTTCATCAAAAGCTCAAATACCCGGTCAAGGGAAGGATCATCACTGTTTAAGGTGAGGAAGAGTTCATGGTAAGCCACCTCAATTCTTTCAAATATGTGGAGATGGATGGAGAATTTATAGAAACCCCGTGTCAGGCTTTTGAATTTGTTCCGCCTATGGTTGCTACTGCCAAAATTTCCTCTGACATGCCCAAAAATGATAAGGTCGTGCCAAAGATGGTTTCATTTAAGGATGCTCGTGCCGCAGTCGAAGAAGGAAGTTTTGATACTTGGGGGAAACTCCCTGAGATCCCATTCAAAGCAGAAAAATGTGGTTTGGGTTTCACTATCAAGGCTCAGAAGGAAGTGATGCGCGCTCGTGCAGGGAAGCCCCCTCTCCGTATTGGAAGTCATGAAGTAAACGCTATGGGTGATTCAGATGATGAGTGTGCATTTGAAGAATGGGTATACCCTACTATAACAAAGCTCAACAATTGGCATGCAAAGGACTTCGTCCCCATCTCCTTCATTGAGGAGTAATTACTTGCTTATTGTTTTTTATTAATTCAAGAACCTTTTGTCTGTAATATTAAACAATGACTTTTAAGCCATATGCATGGCCGAGGCACTATGGTCCATTTGTTAAGGATTTTACTTATGTTCATTTTATCATATGATCATTCAATACAAATCATTGGACTTTTGCATTCAAATCTTTGTGCTCATTGTCTTTCTTTTTCCTCAAATGCATTTTTCAAAATAGCCATGTATCTTACATGCACATACACACACTCTTGCAGGTCCTCGTAAACTCTGGATCTCACTGCCAATGACTCTACTATTGCCGACTATGATCTTGAACGTCCAGTTAACCAAGCCGAAGATAAAGGCGAGGAAGATTGTGATATACCGGGAGAACTTGCCAGACTTCTATTACAAGAGTAAAAAGTTATTCAGCTGCATGAAGAGTCAGTTGAAGTCATCAATCTGGGTACCGATACAGATAAGAAAGAAGTCAAGATCGGCGCTAACTTAGAAAGCAGTGTCAAGAGTAGATTGGTTCAGATGTTGCATGACTATGTCGAATTGTTTGCTTGGTCGTATGAAGATATTCTAGGGTTGGATACCGACATTGTAGTTCATCGTCTACCGACAAAGGAAGATTGTCCTCCTGTTAAAAAAAAGTTCGTCGCATGAGGCCTGACATGTCTGAAAAGATAAAAGCTAAGGTGATGAAACAATTTGATGCAAGATTCCTAGCTATGACATCTTACCCCCAATGGGTTTCCAATGTGGTGCCAGTGCCAAAGAAAGACGGAAAAGTTTGTATGTGCGTAGATTATAGGGATCTGAATAGGGCAGGTCCCAAGGATGATTTACCTCTACCACATATTAACGTCTTGGTCGATAACACCGCTCAACATAAAGTATTCTCTTTCATGGATAGTTTCTTCGGCTATAATCAACTTAAGATGGCTCTTGAAAACATGGATAAGACCACCTTTGTTACGCAATGGGGCACCTTTTGTTACAAGGTCATGCCATTCAGATTAAAGAATGCAGGAGCAACATATCAAATGGCTATGGTAGCTTTGTTTCATGATATGATCCATCATGAAATAGAGGTGTATGTGGATGATATGATTGCAAGGTCACAAACTGAAGATGAGCATCTCAATCACCTATACAAGCTATTCGAGAGGCTGGAAAAGTACAAGTTAAGGTTGAACCCTAATAAGTGCACATTTAGAGTACGATCTGGAAAGCTTCTAGGTTTTGTTGTCGGTGGTAAAGGCATCAAAGTCGATCTTGCCAAAGTGAAAGCCATCCAAGAAATGCGAGTCCCCCACTCTAAAAAGGAAATTAGAGGATTCTTGGGTCGTCTTAACTACATCGCCCGCTTCATATCTCACTTAACTGCTACTTGTGAGCCAATCTTCAAACTCTTGAAGAAAGACCAAGTAGTCAGATGGAATGATGAATGTCAGGCTTCCTTCGACAAAATCAAAGAATATATTCAAGAACCTCCTATCCTCATGCCTCCAATTGAAGGAAGACCCTTGATCATGTACTTGACGGTGCTAGAGAATTCTATGGGGTATGTGTTGGGACAACATGACGAGTCTGGCCGAAAAGAGCACGCTATTTACTACCTGAGCAAAAAGTTTACCGACTATGAAACCAAATATTCACT
Organism: Vicia faba; assembly: GCA_948472305.1. Taxonomy (NCBI): domain Eukaryota; kingdom Viridiplantae; phylum Streptophyta; class Magnoliopsida; order Fabales; family Fabaceae; genus Vicia; species Vicia faba. The sequence goes on from OX451740.1 coordinate 177,853,931, forward strand.
GCTCGAGAAAACTTGCTGCGCTCTGGCATGGGCTGCTCGCCGGCTAAGGCAGTACATGTTGACTCATACCACTCTATTGATTTCTAAGATGGACCCTATCAAGTACATCTTCGAGAAACCCGCTCTTTCCGAACGGATAACTAGATGGAAAATGATATTGATTGAGTACGATATTCAATACACAACACAAAAGGCCATCAAGGGAAGTGTATTAGCAGATCATTTGGCCCATCAAGTTGTCTATGATTATCAGTCTATGAACTTTGACTTCTCGGATGAGAATATCATGCTAGTGACCAACTGCGCGAAACCTGGAACGTATGACGGACCTGAACAAGGATCTCGATGGACTATGGTCTTCGATGGGGCTTCTAACCTTTTGGGTAAAGGAATTGGTGCTGTGATAATCTCCCCTGAAGGTTTCCACACTCCTTTCACTGCCAGATTATGCTTCGATTGTACAAACAATATGGCTGAGTACGAAGCCTGCATTTTGGGTCTGAAGGCTACCATTGACTTGAGGATCAAGCATTTGAATGTTTTCGGGGATTATGCTCTAGTGATTAGCCAAGTAAAAGGAGATTGGGATACTAAACACCCTAATCTCATTCCTTACAAGGAGCTTGTGCTATCTATGATTCCTTATTTCGAAGAGATCACCTTTGGACACTTCCCTAGGGAAGAAAATTAGTTAGCCTATGCTTTGGCCATAATGTCTTCTATGTTCAAGGTCAAATGAGACAACGAATCTCCTACGATTACAATTGAGAGATTCGACGAACCTGCGCACTTCTATGAGCTTGACACTGACACAAAAAAGCCATGGTACCATGAGGTGAAGAGATACCTTGAAGCACAAGAGTATCCCGAAGGAGCTTCCATCAATGACAGAAAATTCTTACGAAGATTCTCAACCAAATTCTTCCTAAGTAATGGAATCTTGTAAAAATGCAACCAAGATTCTACTCTACTCCGATGTGTGGACAAGAAGGAGGCAGAGGAAATTATGGAAGACATGCATGATGGTCTCTTTGGGACTCACTCTAGCGGACATACTACGGCCAAGAAAATCCTGAGGGCTGGTTACTATTGGTCAATGATGGAGAATGATTGCCATCAACACTCAAGGACTTGCCACAAGTGCCAAATCTATGCTGACAAGGTTCATATACCTCCTATTCCTCTAAACGTCATGACCGCTCCGTGGCCATTTGCAATGTGGGGCATTGACGTAATTGGAGAGATCAAACCTACTGCTTCCAATGGACATTGCTTCATTCTTGTCGCTATTGATTATTTCACCAAGTGGGTCGAAGCCGCCTCCTTTGCTAGAGTCACCAAGAATGTGGTAGCCAGATTCATCAAACATAACCTCGTCTGCCACTATGGTATCCCCGAAAGGATCATCATTGACAATGGGACCAATCTCAATAATGCTATGATTATCGAACTTTGCACTCAGTTCAAAATCAAGCATCACAATTCTTCTACTTATAGACCTAAAATGAATGGCGCAGTGGAAGCGGCCAACAAAAATATTATGAAGATTATGCAGAAGATGGTAGTGACCTACAAGGACTGGAATGAATCGTTACCATTTGCTCTTCATGGCTACCTGTTGTACCCCAAAATTTGCCCTTCCATATTCATCAAGAAATTGCCAAGTCAAGGTCACAAAATTCCCCAAGGGTTGTGCAGCTCAACTGTCCTCTATACAGTCAAAACTAGGGTTTGAGTTCTGGTCAAGCAAATGAACTTTCCAAAGGCCCAATCAAGTCTCATGTGCCTACAAAGATAGTCAAGCATCCTCATATCAAGTTTCAAGGCATTCAGCTCAAAATTGCACAGTCAAAACCCTAGATTGCACTACAGTCAACTGTAGGGGCAAAATGGTCATTTTGACAGTCAAAAGTTCAAATTTTTGGTCAACATATCATTTTGAAGCCACAAACATCATTTGATCAATGCTTGATCATGATTCTCAAAATTTGGCTCAGAAATCATCAAAGATGCAAAAGTTGCTACATTTGGACAGCTGAAAAAGTCAACTGAAATTGACTAGGGCATAACTTTCACATGGATTATCAGAAAAATTCCATCCAAAGCTCATTTTGAAGAGAAAGACATTTCCTACAATTCATCTTCATGTTCCAAGTCCAAGAAATGCTCTCACAAAAAGTTATCAATTTCAACATTATAGGTCATTTTCAAAAGTCAACAAAAAGTGACTTTAAGTCAAAGGCCATAACTTGAGATTGGTAAATCAAAATGACATGGGACCAAAGGCATTGGTTAAAGGACTCAAAGACCTTTCCAAAATGTCCAAGAACATGTGAAAAGCTTAAAAATTGACCAAGTTATGCCTTGTGGAAGTTGGGAAATTTTTGGAAATTTTTGGAAATCAACAATGGTTCAAAAGGCTTAAAAATGCAAATGGGCCCAATTTTCTTCCAAATTTCTTCATGCCAAGCCTATGCACGACCACTAGGCCCAAAGGGAAGTATTCTCATATTTTTTAATTATTTATTTGAATTAATATTAATTTATATTCATTTAAATGATTTTAATTCATGGAAAATATAATCTTAACCTAAACAAATCTTTTTGTGCATAATTTGAACTTGAGATTTCGTGCACATACAAATATAGAAGGTTTTGGCTTGATTGGAACTAATTGACACAAGAAGCCATGAAAAATATTCAAAAAGATCCTTAAGCAAATCAAATCTCCAAATAATGAATTCATGAGATTTTATTGGTTTTTGTTGACCTAGATCACTCCATATATAATCAGAATGAGAACCCTAATCATCCAAGACTGGTAGCTGCGCAAGAAACAAGCCATTGCATATTGAATTTTTCCATAAAAACTCAAGAACTGAAAGGTGCCTTAGAGGTTGATTCAAGCTTCGATCTTTATTCCAATAGCATCCTGGGACATTCCTGAACCTTTCTCAATCGTTCACAACACGCAAAACGCCTTGAATTGGTAGTTAGAACTCAAACTGAACCTCAAAAATCTTGAAATCGCATTGCATAATCTAAGCATTCTTTGGCATTTTTTTTCATGGATTATTGTTTATAATGATGTTTCCGAACTAACCACTATATTTAATTGAGTTTTCATGCCACATACGCGATATTACCATGAATGATCTTTAGGGTTTCAGGAACTCCAAAAGAGGGTTTCTCTCATACGGCAAAATTAGACAACGAGACCAAGCCTAACGAACTCAGGACCTCTGGACGATCCGATTCCACTAGTCGCGCCATTTTTATGCTTGCGTATAGCCTAATCGCTATTTTGAAAAACATGCATATATTGGGGGGGTTCAAAACCCCCGTTAAGTGTTTGTTATTTTTCAGGCAGAAAGAAACGTGAGGAAGACGATGATCTGGCAATCACTGGTTGGTTCATTTGAACCAGCGCGCGTTTTTTGTGCCTAATGGCCACTAACCGGGTTCCCTTTATATTATTCATTCGTTAATATATATTAAAAGTGATCAAAGTGGTTCAGTGGCAGGTGGAAGGCATTGGCAAGGCATGAGACCTGGGTTCGATCCCCAGGTCTTCAACAATTTCATGTTATTTTTCAAAAGCTAATCCTATGCAGGCACGCTCTTAAGGATCACCATATGTCCTCCTCACCTATTGTCCACGCGTCCCACAAAAGCAAGTCAAAGGCATGGATTGAAGGCCTATCATGGAAGTTGGTCAACGTGTCCCACATAACCCAAAAAGGTCAACTAAAACTGCAGCTCAATGGGCCAATGTCTAAGGCCTGAACCTCCATAATGGGACAGCAAACCCCCCCTGGTTCTATCTTTCTTTTTTTTTTTTCTCTAAATTTTCTTTTATCTTTCATTATCTTTAATTGTTTATTTGTCTATTTATTTTCTGATTCAAAAAAAATCATAAAAGTCAAAAAAATAGGAAAAATATAATATTTATTTTATTATGGTTATTTTTAAATATGTAAATTATTTAGTTAAATAGGTTTTCAAATTTAATTCTTTTAATAATAAAAAATCCAAAAAAATAGAGTTTAGGTTAATTACTCTTGATTTTCTTTTTTTAATTTTCCTTTTTTCAGAATAATAATATTTATCTATTTATTTTTTGTAATTAAAATTGTACATAAAAACTTTTAGGTTTAATTTAGATCTTAATTTAATTCTTTCAGAATAAACTTAAAAAAAATAATAGAATTAGGGTTTGCCCCCCTTTAATTTAATTTCAAATTAATTCCTTTTCATATTAAATCTAAAAAACATAAAATACCAAAAAAAAGCATTTAATCATTTAACTTTTAATTCTCATTAATTTTTAATATTTTGCAAAAGGGTCCAACGCCCATTATTTTAATCATTTAATTTCGCGCGTTTATTTCATTGCCTATTATAATTTTGTAAATATCCCAAAGCCATGTAATTTACTTTTCGCACTTTATTTCTTCGCATTATTTATTTTTCCGCTAAATCGGGTCCTGGAAATTTTGGCGATGTGGGCCCGCGCCTTTGTAATAGTCGTAGATTTATCTTTTCCGCACTCCTAACTGTTAATCAAGCATGAAAGAATGAATGTCTAATTAAAATCAAGCGTAGAACACGACAAATATGACAAGGCAAATAAATGAAACATGACACACAATTCGCACACACCACCCCTAGGGTACGCCTCACTGTTGCCTTTCGAAAGGTGGTCGTCGAGTAGAGGATGTCTTAGTAAGTCCTCATGATCCGGGAACCTGGCATGAGGGTAGCTTCTAAGGTGTCTTCCCATTGCTCCGGTGATCACCATGTCCCGAACCTTCGAATTGACCCGAACACCTCCAACGGTGGTGCTACCTACCTCTCAATGGTGGGATGGCATTACTTTAAAGGACATTTACACAGACGAATTCCTTAGGGTAGGTAGGTTCTCAAGGATACTTGCTCTAATTTCAAACAAATTCAAAAAAAGACTTTTCACACCAACACTTTTCAAAAGCTTTCAAAGCAAATTTTTCAAACACTCTGACGTACGAGTCGAACTGAAATTTTTCAAAGAAACTTTTAAAACCCACATTGAAAAGCAAACAAACAATTTTGAAAACACAAATGAGCAAGTATCTAAGAGCCCATGGATAACCATGGATAGAAAGGGTGCTAACACCTTCCCTTTCTATAACCTACCTCCCGAACCGAGAGCAATCTCTTTAAGGAATTTTTCTGTGCTTTTGTCCTTTCCATTTGGAGAAAATAAAAGACGGTGGCGACTTTTTGCTTCCGCGACATTTCGCGAACCAACATTAAACAGTCAGTTCCAGATCCACCGACCACAGAACTGGCGACTCTGCTGGGGAATCTTTATAAAGTGAGGTGTACCTTAGGGCTAGCTTATAACTATGTTTTCAATTGTTTTCCTTGTGTGCTTTAAATTGTGGGTTGCTTGGGAGTTCTATAGATCCTACACCCGGATCTGGGGGATACCTTTCTTAGAAAGTAGCAACAAGGCTGTGAGGGAACTGTGCGGGGTATACCGACATGGTTGAAACAGTCTGCTACGTTGATGTGGCACTTTGGTGTGTACCGGTAACCCTTGAGTTCAGTCAAGGAGAGTACGGGGCCTCCGCGTGGTGTCGTGAAGCATCAACAGACCTTAGGAACCTTAATTGAACTATCTTGGCCTCTTTAGGGTAGTGAGATCACTGACTTTGGTGCAGTCCGAGGTTGGTGGATACTCGATACTACGCTCAATTGAGGGTTGCTTTCCTGGAATATTTCGGTCGCTAGTTCAGTGGCTAAATCGAAACGATGAACAATGAAAGCAACCCCGTGATATTGGGAACCTTAGAACCCGGTTACTTTGATTAGGACAGGTATGAACCCACCAACTCAAGAGGGTATTACCCAGACCCCATGCTGGCCTTAAACCTTAAGGGCTTGTCTTGTGTGCCTTGTTTGCCCTACATGTTTGTCTTTGTAAATATCTGTGGTGTGTTTAATCATAGCATCATGACATCATCCAGCATCATATGCATTGACTAACCATTTCAGGGGTTCGAATTTTCATCTTTGTTCTTGTTTTGTAGGACATGGAAACTGCTCGTAGAAAGACAATTCAGGTCAATCTTGTAAGGATCCCTCCTCAGCTTAAGGAGCTTATATCCAGGATTCCCGAGAACTCTTCATTCAGTGACAGACATGGAAGCCTCATCAGCTTGGTCAACACCAACATTGAGGAAGATATGATAAAGGTCTTGTTCCAGTTCTTTGACCCTCTGCATCGCTGCTTTACCTTCTTGGACTATCAGTTGGTACCTACACTGGAGGAGTTCTCCCGGCTCCTGAAGATCCCTATCCTTGATCAGCTGCCTTTCAACGGCACAAAAAGGGAACCTAAGCTGGAAGAGATTGCTAAAGCCTTGCACCTACAGTCATCTGACCTCAAGGGACATTGGGAAGTTAGAAGTGGCGTCAAAGGGTTCTTAGCCAAGTTTCTGTTTGAGAAAGCCCTTGAATGTTGGAACTCTCTTGATTTGCAAGCTTTTGAAGAAGTGGTAGCCCTCCTTGTTTATGGTTTGGTACTATTCCCTAATCCAGATCAGCTTATCGATATCAGTGCCGTCCAGATCTTTATGTCCAGAAATCCCATACCTACACTGCTGGGGGACATCCTTCACTCATGTTACACTCGAACCATGAGAAAAAGAGGTGTCCTTATGTGTTGCACTCCTCTCCTGGGAAGGTGGTTTATTTCGCACCTTCCCCAACCAGTCCTGAAGAATGAGCGGGGTTTGAGATGGTCACAACGGTTGATGACTCTTACACATGCAGATATACATTGGTGCCCTAGATCCAGAGGAGATGTCACTATCATTGATCGTTGTGGGGAGTACCCTAATGTTCCTTTACTTGGAATCAGAGGAGGTATTACTTATAGCCCATGCCTGGCTTGGAGACAGTTTGGTTATGCTCGGAGGGATGGTCCTCATGACATGTTAATTCCCGACATAGTTTTTGACTTCGACAGTGATACTCAAGGACTTCGTCAGAAATTTATCAGAGCCTGGAGGATGCCCAGTAGGATAAACAGCAAGACACTGGGGCACAGGAACTCCATCCCTTTGGAGCCCTATCTCAAATGGGTACGCGCCCGTTCTCAGAAGTTAGTGATGCCTTATCCTCACATGCTTCCAGTAATCAAAGAGCCTGTCTTGGAAGGGGAAGTGTCTCATGTTATTCAGCACCCTGATATGCCCACATCCTGGGAAGAGATGCAGAAGAGCTGGATTCAGCTTAAGGAGGAAAGGAATTCTTTGGAGACTAATCTGCATGCCAGTGAAAAGAAAGTCTTGGAGCTCACCCGTCTGCTGCACGAGGAGAGGAACCTCAACACCTACATAGCTCCGAAGAGGATGCGCGGTGTATTTTGGGATTGACTTGACTTTTGTATTTCCTTTTTGCCCACGAGGCCTTGATGTATTAAACAATGATTTCTTTAATGATAACGTGTGTTCTTTTCTTGTCTACAATGAATTTGAACTTTCGAACCCTTGAATGCATTGCATACGCATTTCATACATCATGTGCATAGCAGGTTTTTCCCTTTTTTCAGGTTGCTTACAGTTCTTCGCTGTTTATTTCAGCATCATGAATTCCGGATCTGAATCAACTGAGACTTCAATCAGGGCTCTCCAGGCGCAGAATGCGCAGTTTCAAGAAATGATCATGGGTCTAGCTAAAGGCCAAGAAGAGCTGAAGGCCATGCTCCTGAAGAAGGAGAAGAAGAAGAAAAGAAGGACTGTTCTATTCAACTCGGGCCGAAGGTTGGGTAATACTCTGCACCAAGAAGAGGTTGTTTCTTCTGTTGGCAAAAGTCCTTCTCAGGCAGAAGCAAGGGTTCCTAGTCCGGTGGTCTCCGACAACGAGACAGATTTTGATGAAGAGCAGTACCCTCCTGAAGACAACAAGTATAAACAACTGGAGGACAGGCTGAAAGCTATGGAGGTGCAACAGACACCTGGGCTGGACTTCGGAGATCTGGGTTTGTCGACTGGTATAATTATCCCGCACAAGTTCAAAGCTCCAACCTTTTCCAAGTATGACGGGGCATCCTGTCCCAAGCTGCATTTGAGGTCTTACGTGCGAAAGATTCAGCCGTACTCTGCGGACAAGAATCTATGGATCCACTTCTTCCAGGAGAGTCTTTCAGGGACTCATCTCGAATGGTTCTATCAGCTGGATGGGACCAAAGTTCGTAACTGGGAGAAGCTGGCTACTGCTTTCTACAAGCAGTATCAGTATAATGCCGACCTTGCCCCCACGCGTACCCAACTCCAGGGTATGTCGTTGGGCGTAAGCGAAGGTTTTAAAGAGTACGCGCAGAAGTGGAGAGATCTGGCTGGCAGGGTGCAGCCACCTTTGACTGATCGAGAGTTAGTGGACATGTTCTTGGGGACCCTATCTGGGCCGTTCTTTAATCATCTCATTGGGAATTCTTCTGCTGGTTTCACTGATTTGATCTTAACTGGAGAGAGAATTGAAGCTGGGTTGAAGTCTGGAAAGATTGCAAAGGCTGCATCATCATCTGGGTCGGACAAGAAACCGTTTAAAAAGGAGTCTAGTGCTGTGTATGGCTCCAGAAAATCAGAAAGACCTGATCGCCGCCAATCTGTCAGCGCGGTAATGATCGCTAAGCCTGCTGCCGCTCCCCGGCCAAACAATCCTCAAAGGGTTGATAGACCCCGGAGAGAGTTTACCCGGTTAAGCATGACCCTATCGCAGATTCTGCCACAGCTGCTCGCAACCAATTTGGTATCTGTCAAGGAGGCACCAAAGTTCCCTAACACTACCTCTCCCAAGTACAACCCGAATGCCCGTTGTGCTTACCATTCAGACAGCCCGGGGCATGCCACTGATGACTGTTGGGCGTTAAAGAATAAGGTGCAAGACCTTATCGATGCTAAAGAGATACAATTCGAGGCGCCTGCAAAACCGAATGTAGTTACTGCCCCTATGCCTCAGCACGGGGTAAATGCTATTGATGAAGATGTTTATGCTGTTTCTGTGGGTGATCTAGCCACTCCTTTGAAGATCATTAAGAAGAACCTACTGCAGGCCGGTTTATTTCCGGGTTGTAGTGAGGGTTGCCTGTTCTGCATCGTGTCCCCATCCGGTTGTCCCTTGCTCAAGTTAGGCATCCAAAGCTTAATGGACAGCAAGGAGATTTTATTCAAGAAGTCTGCTGTTCGTGTGGTTCCAATGGAAGAAGTCTCTGTGGTGACTATCTTCAACAATCCGATCCCGGCTCTCCAGAAGAAGCCTGTCCAAATTCTGACCGTTGCACCTGTCACTATCACTGTTCCTGGGCCCCTGCCCTATGTATCCAACAAAGCTGTCCCTTGGCATTATGGGGCAGATGTATATATAAATGGAGTAAAACAAGAGCTCAACGCTGGTGCCAGCATCTGTGACATCACTGGCCCGGCCAAAGTTACCCGCAGTGGCAGGCTCTTCTCGCCTGACATTGCGCCACCTGCTGCTAGAAGACCACTCCTGATAATTCCTGCAAGTACACCTGCTCCCGTTGCTGATCAAGTTGTTATTCCTGCTGCTGATCCTATTGTTTCTCCTGCTGCCGAGTCATCCAATGCTCGGGGCAAGGGAATTGAAACTGAGCCTGCCCAGATGGAGGTACCCGTACCCATAGCTGCTGAGGCCTCCCCACAAGAGATGGAGGAAATTCTAAAGATTATAAAGAAGAGTGACTTTAACGTTGTGGAACAGCTGGGGCATACGCCCTCCAAGATATCCATGCTCTCTTTACTGCTGTGCTCTGAGTCCCATGCAAAGGCCCTCATCTCATTCCTCAAGAAGGCCCATGTGCCACATGAAACCTCTGCAGTCCAATTCACTGATTGCGTGGCAAGTCTAACAGCAGACAATGGCTTGGGTTTTTCAGACGCTGATTTGACCATGAAAGGGAAAGATCATAATGATGCTCTGCATGTCTCAATCGAATGCAGGGGCACCACCTTGGCACACGTGTTGGTTGATACTGGGTCATCTTTGAATGTGCTACCCAAGAAGGCCCTGGATCGTCTAGATTGTGAAGGCCTTGATTTAAAACCAAGCAACATTATCGTCAGGGCCTTTGATGGTTCAAAGAGGATGGTCCATGGGGAGGTGGACATTCCAATTCGTGTGGGTTCTCAGGTGTTCGACTCCACTTTTTATGTGATGGATATCCGTCCATCTTACTCTTGTCTGCTGGGTCGACCCTGGATACATAAGGCTGGGGCAGTGACCTCTACCTTGCATCAAAAACTGAAATACCCCGTCAGAGGGAAGATCGTCACCGTGCAAGGTGAGGAAGAATACATGGTGAGCCACCTAAACTCGTTCAGATACATTGAGATGGACGGGGAGTTCATTGAGACCCCCTTTCAACATTTCGAGGAGGTGTTTCCAATCGCAGCAGAAACAACAGAAGCAGGTGGTCCTTTGAAGATGGCTTCCCTAAAGGATGCCAGGGCTGTAGTGCAAAAGGGTGAAGATACCAACTGGGGCAGACTGCCAGACTTCACCCAGAAGACTGATAAACTTGGGCTGGGTTTCACCTCAGAAGGGCAGAGAGCTATGAGGAAAGAGAAGATCAGAAGGCCTCCGGTATTTATCAAGGGTTCAGAAGTGAATGCTGTCGGGGAAGACTTTGAAGTGGACGAAGCCGAATTCAACAGCTGGATTTATCCGACGGCCGAAGAAGGATTGAACAATTGGAGTGCAAAGGATCACACCCCTGTTACCTTTGTGACACAGTAATGAATTCCCATGTTTTGATATTTTGTAATAAACATTGATAAACTCTATGGCCCGGTGTCTTACCCGAGGCACCGTGGTTCTATTTGTGAGGGCATATAAACTGTCATTTTATACATCATGAATGAAAATCTTGGACTATTTTCGCATCGCAAATATTGTGTTCCTTTTTTATCTTTCATTTCCTTTACATAATTTTCAAAAAAAACAGCTGTATTTACACACACACTCACTCATACAGGTTCCAATCCACTCTGGATCTCACTGATAACAGCTCTGCTAATGCCAATTATGACTTCGAAAATCCGATCAACTTAGCCGAAGACGAAGGTGAAGATGATTGCGAAGTGCCTGGCGAGCTTGCAAGACTGTTGCTTCAGGAAGAGAGGGCGATTCAACCCCATGAAGAGCCAGTAGAAACTATAAACCTAGGTACTGAGGCAGACAGGAAAGAGGTAAAGATTGGTGCTAACCTAGAGCTCAACGTGAAGCAACGGTTAACCAAGATGCTGCATGACTATATGGAGATCTTTGCCTGGTCCTACGAAGACATGCCAGGGTTGGATACCGATATTGTTGTCCATCATTTACCGACTAGAGAAGACTGCCCTCCAGTTAAACAAAAGGTTCGTCGGATGCGTCCAGAGATGTCAGAAAAGATTAAGGCCGAGGTCATGAAACAGTTTGATGCCGGGTTCCTTGCAGTGACTTCTTACCCTCAGTGGGTTGCTAATGTGGTGCCGGTACCTAAAAAGGACGGCAAGGTCAGAATGTGTGTTGATTACAGGGATCTGAACAGGGCCAGCCCCAAGGATGACTTCCCCTTACCTCATATTGATGTCCTTGTTGATAACACAGCTCAGCATAAGGTGTTCTCTTTCATGGATGGCTTTTCAGGTTACAATCAGATAAAGATGGCACCTGAAGACATGGAGAAGACTACATTTGTTACTCAGTGGGGCACCTTCTGTTACAAGGTCATGCCGTTCGGATTGAAGAATGCTGGGGCAACCTACCAGCGTGCCATGGTTGCCTTATTTCATGATATGATCCACCATGAGATCGAAGTGTATGTGGACGACATGATCGCTAGGTCCCAGACTGAGGAAGAGCATCTAGATCACCTGCAGAAGTTGTTTGACCGGTTGAAATTGTATAAGCTGAGATTGAACCCGAACAAGTGTACCTTCGGGGTAAGATCTGGGAAGTTGCTAGGCTTCGTAGTCAGTGATAAAGGTATTCAAGTGGATCCTGCTAAGGTCAAAGCTATTCAAGAGATGCCAGTTCCTAAGACAGAGAAGGAAGTCAGAGGCTTTTTAGGACGCCTGAATTACATCGCTCGATTCATATCTCATCTAACCGCTACCTGTGAGCCAATCTTCAAACTACTGAAGAAAGATCAGGTAGTACGTTGGAACGATGAATGTCAGGCTGCTTTCGACAAAATCAAAGAGTATCTTCAAGAACCACCCATCCTAATGCCACCGGTTGAAGGGAGACCTCTGATACTATATCTGACAGTGCTAGACAACTCAATGGGGTGTGTGCTGGGGCAGCATGACGAGTCTGGCCGAAAAGAGCATGCCATTTATTACCTTAGCAAAAAGTTTACCGACTGTGAGACCCGATACTCACTGCTTGAGAAAACTTGCTGCGCTTTGGTATGGGCTGCTCGCCGGCTGAGACAGTATATGCTGACTCACACTACCTTGTTGATCTCAAAAATGGATCCGATAAAGTACATATTCGAGAAGCCTGCTCTGTCTGGGAGAATTGCAAGATGGCAAATGATCTTGACGGAATACGACATTCAGTATACAACCCAGAAAGCCATCAAGGGGAGTGTATTGGCAGACCACTTAGCTCATCAAGCTGTAGATGACTACCAATCAATGAACTTCGAGTTTCCGGACGAAAGCATCATGATAGTAACTGACTGCGAAGTACCTGGACCGGATGAAGGACCTGAGCCAGGATCCCGATGGTCTATGCACTTTGACGGAGCTTCCAATGCTTTGGGAAATGGTATCGGCGCCATCATCATATCTCCACAAGGTACTCATACTCCACTCACTGCCCGGCTATGTTTCAATTGTACCAACAACATGGCGGAGTATGAGGCGTGTATCATGGGTCTTCAAGCTGCGATCGACTTACGGATCAAGTTCCTCAGTGTCTTCGGAGATTCCGCTCTAGTAATCAATCAGATCAACGGAGAGTGGGATACGAAACATCCAAACTTGATTCCTTACAGAGAATGTGTGTTGACCATGATTCCCCACTTTACAGAGATAACCTTCGAGCACTTTCCAAGAGAAGAGAATCAGTTAGCGGACGCGTTAGCTACAATGTCTTCAATGTTCAAGGTTAAATGGGATAATGAGGCTCCCCGGATCATCATCTGGAAACTGGACGAACCGGCATACTGTTGTGATCTCGAAGCTGAATTGGTAACTGAGAAGCCTTGGTACCACGAAGTGAAGAGATATCTGGAAGCTCAGGAATACCCTGAAGGTGCCTCTATCAACGATAAGAAATTCCTGAGACGGTTCGCATCCAAGTTCTTCCTAAGCAACGGCATCCTGTACAAGAGAAACCATGATTCAACCTTACTACGTTGTGTGGACAAGATTGAAGCAGAAAGAATCATGGAAGAGCTACATGAAGGGACCTTTGGTACGCATTCCAGTGGACACACTATGGCTAAAAAAATCCTACGGGCAGGATATTACTGGTCCACAATGGAAGCTGATTGCTACCAACACTCCAGGACATGCCACAAATGCCAGATCTACGCAGATAAGGTGCATGTTCCTCCGGTTCCCCTGAACGTTCTGACTGCGCCTTGGCCGTTTGCAATGTGGGGCATAGACATGATCGGCGAGATAAGACCTACGGCATCCAACGGACATCGCTTCATCCTAGTGGCGATTGATTATTTTACGAAGTGGGTTGAAGCAGCATCCTATGCTACAGTAACCAAGACCGTTGTGGCACGGTTTATTCGACACAACCTGATCTGTCGATACGGCGTCCCTGAACGGATCATTACAGACAACGGTACCAATCTGAACAATAAGATGATTGCCGAGCTTTGCGAACAATTCAAGATACAGCACCACAATTCTTCTCCTTACAGACCGAAGATGAATGGGGCTGTAGAAGCAGCAAATAAGAACATCAAGAAGATCGTGCAAAAAATGACAGTGACGTACAAAGATTGGCACGAGATGTTACCGTTCGCTCTGCATGGGTACCGTACCTCAGCAAGGACGTCAACCGGGGCAACTCCTTTCTCTCTGGTTTATGGCATGGAGGCAGTCTTGCCGATCGAAGTGCAAATTCCCTCTCTCCGGATAATGAGGGATGCAAATCTGAACGAAGATGATTGGATTCAGACACGACTTGACCAACTCAACCTCATTGACGAGAAAAGACTTGCTGCTATCTGTCATGGTCAGACGTACCAAAAACGAATGATCAGGGCATTTAACAAAAAGGTCAGACCACAGGAATACCAAGTCGGGGATCTGGTTATCAAGAGAATCATACTTCCTCAGAGTGATCCAAGGGGCAAATGGACCCCTACGTACGAAGGGCCGTTTGTGGTTAAGCATGTGTTCTCAGGAGGAGCAATGATCTTAACCAACATGGATGGTGACGACCTTCCTCACCCCGCCAATGCAGACATAGTTAAAAAATACTACGCATGAAAAAAGACCCGCTAGGCTGACATGCCTAGGCAAAAATTAGGGCTTCCCGTCGAACCAAAAGGGTTCGGGCAAAATGTAGGGATGAAAATGAAAAAATCTGTACACCCGGCAAGTCGAAAACCTGAAAAGGCGGCTTGGGCAAAAAAGGGTATCCCGGTGGACTGAAAACCCGAAAGGGCAGTCCAGGCAAAAATTAGGGATAAAGCGTAAAACTATGTCTCATTGGATCACTTTGCATCCAGAATCCGGTATCAGCATCAAGTTCAAACGGCATCGATCAGTCAGCTTCATCTTCAACCAAGGTCATCAAGTGATGAGACGCTCGGAGTTATGAAGACAATAGCAGAGTTGAAACCCAGTGGATCATTCATCTTTCACACAGCTGTTTTATTTTGTACAAAACTTGTATAAATTCTTTTGATCGGCGACGCACCTCTTACTAGGGCGTCAGCCTCTTGTACATAAAACGCCTATTTTCAGGCCATTCAAAAATCAATAAAAATATATTTTCAGTTAAACGTGCCCAAGTGTTTTTCTTTTTTCTGTTTTGTTTTGCGAAGAACGTCCAAGGTTCAATTTGTGATGTATGCATTGACAATAATTTGCTAACTCATAAATATTTGCATACGAAACGAAGGAATTCATTGCAGGTGACACTAGAAACAGGGGCAATAAGAGAGTTGTCTGAGCAGTCTAATTGTTCTATCCTCCAAGGTACCAGGGTAGGTTCAGCTACAGAACACGGCCAAGTGTATCTTAATTCCCAGAGAGTGGTTCAACGAAACAATACATTCTCCTCCAAGCAAATCATCAAATATCAAGGAAATTGAGTATCTTCCTGTAGTTCTCAATACCTCCCCAGCAGCACGCATTCTTAACAAGCATCCCCGGCGGTCTTGGTCTAAAGATTGTTCCCCGGCGGTATACCACTATTCAAAGGAATCACTTCCCCAGCATATCAAACTCCCCAGAAGAGTCCAATCCAGTTTCACCAGCAAATTTGGAATTCAAATCCCCAAGCAGTAAGCTTATCCCCAGTAGATTCTGGAAGCTTACCCCTCGCAGAGCACGAACGCGTCGTCCCGGCTTGATTTAAAGAGTTATTTCCTTAACAGGATATAACTGGGTTATCCTCAGCCAAAAGCCACGGAAAGAGCGTCCTCGGCAAAGTATCTTCTTACTCCCAGCGAGGTCTATCAACACTTCCAGCACAACAAAGATATCCCCAGCATAACTCATCAACGGTATCCCCAGCGGAGTTGTCTTCATCAACTCAGCAAAGCATCGCTATCCCCACAGAGTAGCACTCCCCAGCATGGTCGCTAGAGGATCTTTTCTCCCGCAGAATTATTTCATTCCTCAACGGAGCTGTCTTCTCCTACCGGTATTCTTGCAACGATCATCCACAGCGGAAGCAAAAAACTCTTCCTCAAACATCAGCCCAGGATATGACTTCCCGGCACCCGTCAAGGATTTATTTTCCTAGACAAAAACATACATGAATCATCACATACATCATTATAGCATGCATGTACGCATCATATCATATAAATCGTATCCATGTTTGCTTGATCCATATCATGCATCGCATATAACTAACCTCTACCTTTCAGGAAGGGTGCAGTTGAAATTCTCAAACATATTTCAAGGATTTCTCTAGTCCAGTTAAATCGACTCCAAACAGATTTTTCTGATAAAAACTCAGTAGAAGTTATGATCCCCTCTCCAACGGCGTGTGAGGTGGTAATTCTTTTTTCAAGATGTTTTCCTCTCCGACGATGAGCGTGAGGTGATATTCTTTTGTGGTCCCCTCTCCGACGGTGAGCGTGAGGTGGTAATTCCTTTTTCAAGATGTTTTCCTCTCCGACGATGAGCGTGAGGTGATATTCTTTTGTGGTCCCCTCTCCGACGGTGAGCGTGAGGTGGTAATTCCTTTTTCAAGATGTTTTCCTCTCCGACGATGAGCGTGAGGTGATATTCTCTTATGGTCCCCTCTCCGACGGTGAGCGTGAGGTGGTAATTCCTTTTTCAAGATGTTTTCCTCTCCGACGATGAGCGTGAGGTGATATTCTTTTGTGGTCCCCTCTCCGACGGTGAGCGTGAGGTGGTAATCCCTTTTTCAAGATGTTTTCCTCTCCGACGATGAGCGTGAGGTGATATTCTTTTGTGGTCCCCTCTCCGACGGTGAGCGTGAGGTGGTAATGGTAATCCCTTTTTCAAGATGTTTTCCTCTCCGACGATGAGCGTGAGGTGATATTCTTTTGTGGTCCCCTCTCCAACGGCGTGTGAGGCGATAATCCCTTCTTCAGATGTTCCCCTCTCCGGCATGAGCGTGAGGTGATATTCTCTTATGGTTCCCTCTCCAACGGCGTGTGAGGTAGTAATCCCTTCTTCAGATGTTCCCCTCTCCGGCATGAGCGTGAGGTGATATTCTCTTTTCAGATTATAATTTCCTATAGTTCCCTCTCCAACGTGAGTGAGGTAACTCCCTTTGAGATTATAATGTCCTTTGGTTCTCTTCCCGATATTGCAAAGATGGTAATTCCCGCCAAGATTTTTCTCAACGAGCGTTGTTGAAGTTAAAATCAACCAAGGTTCTCTTATCATTCATGCTAAGGCAATAACCATCCCTGGTTCATTCATCAGCGTTTGAAGCTCCAGACCCAGCTCCTGTAACCAGTCAGGACATATCCATATCAAGCATCTAAAATCAACTCCTGCAACGTGTCAGGTACTCATTTTCTCTTTTGCAGGTGTGCAGGTTCTAGCGAAGGAATCTCTTACGCAGTCAGCATCCAGATGGCATCTATAAGCCCATCATCCTATTCAGCAATCTCTAAATGGCATCTATAAGCCCATTCCCCATCACTGTCACTATGTGAGCGCAAATTTCTGGGCACTTTAGTGTTCAATCATCTTCTACCCTCGGATTACGAAAGGCACGTCAGCCAATCTGCATCCTCAGGTCTAAGAAGATTGAACAGGGGCAACTGTTGTACCCCAAAATTTGCCCTCCCATATTCATCAAGAAATTGCCAAGTCAAGGTCACAAAATTCCCCAAGGGTTGTGCAGCTCAACTGTCCTCTATACAGTCAAAACTAGGGTTTGAGTTCTGGTCAAGCAAATGAACTTTCCAAAGGCCCAATCAAGTCTCATGTGCCTACAAAGATAGTCAAGCATCCTCATATCAAGTTTCAAGGCATTCAGCTCAAAATTGCACAGTCAAAACCCTAGATTGCACTACAGTCAACTGTAGGGGCAAAATGGTCATTTTGACAGTCAAAAGTTCAAATTTTTGGTCAACATATCATTTTGAAGCCACAAACATCATTTGATCAATGCTTGATCATGATTCTCAAAATTTGGCTCAGAAATCATCAAAGATGCAAAAGTTGCTACATTTGGACAGCTGAAAAAGTCAACTGAAATTGACCAGGGCATAACTTTCACATGGATTATCAGAAAAATTCCATCCAAAGCTCATTTTGAAGAGAAAGACATTTCCTACAATTCATCTTCATGTTCCAAGTCCAAGAAATGCTCTCACAAAAAGTTATCAATTTCAACATTATAGGTCATTTTCAAAAGTCAACAAAAAGTGACTTTAAGTCAAAGGCCATAACTTGAGATTGGTAAATCAAAATGACATGGGACCAAAGGCATTGGTTAAAGGACTCAAAGACCTTTCCAAAATGTCCAAGAACATGTGAAAAGCTTAAAAATTGACCAAGTTATGCCTTGTGGAAGTTGGGAAATTTTTGGAAATTTTTGGAAATCAACAATGGTTCAAAAGGCTTAAAAATGCAAATGGGCCCAATTTTCTTCCAAATTTCTTCATGCCAAGCCTATGCACGACCACTAGGCCCAAAGGGAAGTATTCTCATATTTTTTAATTATTTATTTGAATTAATATTAATTTATATTCATTTAAATGATTTTAATTCATGGAAAATATAATCTTAACCTAAACAAATCTTTTTGTGCATAATTTGAACTTGAGATTTCGTGCACATACAAATATAGAAGGTTTTGGCTTGATTGGAACTAATTGACACAAGAAGCCATGAAAAATATTCAAAAAGATCCTTAAGCAAATCAAATCTCCAAATAATGAATTCATGAGATTTTATTGGTTTTTGTTGACCTAGATCACTCCATATATAATCAGAATGAGAACCCTAATCATCCAAGACTGGTAGCTGCGCAAGAAACAAGCCATTGCATATTGAATTTTTCCATAAAAACTCAAGAACTGAAAGGTGCCTTAGAGGTTGATTCAAGCTTCGATCTTTATTCCAATAGCATCCTGGGACATTCCTGAACCTTTCTCAATCGTTCACAACACGCAAAACGCCTTGAATTGGTAGTTAGAACTCAAACTGAACCTCAAAAATCTTGAAATCGCATTGCATAATCTAAGCATTCTTTGGCATTTTTTTTCATGGATTATTGTTTATAATGATGTTTCCGAACTAACCACTATATTTAATTGAGTTTTCATGCCACATACGCGATATTACCATGAATGATCTTTAGGGTTTCAGGAACTCCAAAAGAGGGTTTCTCTCATACGGCAAAATTAGACAACGAGACCAAGCCTAACGAACTCAGGACCTCTGGACGATCCGATTCCACTAGTCGCGCCATTTTTATGCTTGCGTATAGCCTAATCGCTATTTTGAAAAACATGCATATATTGGGGGGGTTCAAAACCCCCGTTAAGTGTTTGTTATTTTTCAGGCAGAAAGAAACGTGAGGAAGACGATGATCTGGCAATCACTGGTTGGTTCATTTGAACCAGCGCGCGTTTTTTGTGCCTAATGGCCACTAACCGGGTTCCCTTTATATTATTCATTCGTTAATATATATTAAAAGTGATCAAAGTGGTTCAGTGGCAGGTGGAAGGCATTGGCAAGGCATGAGACCTGGGTTCGATCCCCAGGTCTTCAACAATTTCATGTTATTTTTCAAAAGCTAATCCTATGCAGGCACGCTCTTAAGGATCACCATATGTCCTCCTCACCTATTGTCCACGCGTCCCACAAAAGCAAGTCAAAGGCATGGATTGAAGGCCTATCATGGAAGTTGGTCAACGTGTCCCACATAACCCAAAAAGGTCAACTAAAACTGCAGCTCAATGGGCCAATGTCTAAGGCCTGAACCTCCATAATGGGACAGCAAACCCCCCCTGGTTCTATCTTTCTTTTTTTTTTTTCTCTAAATTTTCTTTTATCTTTCATTATCTTTAATTGTTTATTTGTCTATTTATTTTCTGATTCAAAAAAAATCATAAAAGTCAAAAAAATAGGAAAAATATAATATTTATTTTATTATGGTTATTTTTAAATATGTAAATTATTTAGTTAAATAGGTTTTCAAATTTAATTCTTTTAATAATAAAAAATCCAAAAAAATAGAGTTTAGGTTAATTACTCTTGATTTTCTTTTTTTAATTTTCCTTTTTTCAGAATAATAATATTTATCTATTTATTTTTTGTAATTAAAATTGTACATAAAAACTTTTAGGTTTAATTTAGATCTTAATTTAATTCTTTCAGAATAAACTTAAAAAAAATAATAGAATTAGGGTTTGCCCCCCTTTAATTTAATTTCAAATTAATTCCTTTTCATATTAAATCTAAAAAACATAAAATACCAAAAAAAAGCATTTAATCATTTAACTTTTAATTCTCATTAATTTTTAATATTTTGCAAAAGGGTCCAACGCCCATTATTTTAATCATTTAATTTCGCGCGTTTATTTCATTGCCTATTATAATTTTGTAAATATCCCAAAGCCATGTAATTTACTTTTCGCACTTTATTTCTTCGCATTATTTATTTTTCCGCTAAATCGGGTCCTGGAAATTTTGGCGATGTGGGCCCGCGCCTTTGTAATAGTCGTAGATTTATCTTTTCCGCACTCCTAACTGTTAATCAAGCATGAAAGAATGAATGTCTAATTAAAATCAAGCGTAGAACACGACAAATATGACAAGGCAAATAAATGAAACATGACACACAATTCGCACACACCACCCCTAGGGTACGCCTCACTGTTGCCTTTCGAAAGGTGGTCGTCGAGTAGAGGATGTCTTAGTAAGTCCTCATGATCCGGGAACCTGGCATGAGGGTAGCTTCTAAGGTGTCTTCCCATTGCTCCGGTGATCACCATGTCCCGAACCTTCGAATTGACCCGAACACCTCCAACGGTGGTGCTACCTACCTCTCAATGGTGGGATGGCATTACTTTAAAGGACATTTACACAGACGAATTCCTTAGGGTAGGTAGGTTCTCAAGGATACTTGCTCTAATTTCAAACAAATTCAAAAAAAGACTTTTCACACCAACACTTTTCAAAAGCTTTCAAAGCAAATTTTTCAAACACTCTGACGTACGAGTCGAACTGAAATTTTTCAAAGAAACTTTTAAAACCCACATTGAAAAGCAAACAAACAATTTTGAAAACACAAATGAGCAAGTATCTAAGAGCCCATGGATAACCATGGATAGAAAGGGTGCTAACACCTTCCCTTTCTATAACCTACCTCCCGAACCGAGAGCAATCTCTTTAAGGAATTTTTCTGTGCTTTTGTCCTTTCCATTTGGAGAAAATAAAAGACGGTGGCGACTTTTTGCTTCCGCGACATTTCGCGAACCAACATTAAACAGTCAGTTCCAGATCCACCGACCACACTACCGTACTACAGCTCGGACATCAACTGGGGCAACTCCCTTTTCTTTGGTCTATGGCATGGAAGTTGTCCTACCAGTGGAAGTACAGATTACCTCACTAAGGATCATGAATGAAGCAGGCTTAGGTGAAGGCAAATGGATTCAGACAAGATTGGATCAGTTGAACTTGATTGATGAAAAGCGACTGGTTGCCGTTTGTCATGGTCAGATGTACCAAAAATGCATGATCAAGGCTTTCAACAAAAAGATCAGGCCTCGAGTATATCAAGCTGATGAATTGGTGATAAAGCGCATTATTCTTCCACAAGGAGACCCCAGGGGAAAATGGACTCCCACTTACGAAGGACCATTTGTTTTCAAGAGAGTTTTCTCTGGTGGTGCCATGATGCTGACTACCATGGACGGTGAAGACTTCCCACATCCTGTTAACACGGATATAGTTAAAAATACTACGCATAAAGGACTCGCTAGGTTGACACACCTAGACAAAATAAGGGCATCCCGGTAAACCAAAAGGTTTGGGCAAAAATTAGGGATATATGCAAAAGATTGTACACCCAACAATTTGAAAATCCGAAAGGGTGACTTGGGAAAAAATGGGTATCCTGGTGGGCTGAAAACCCGAAAGGGCGGTCCAGGAAAAAGTTAAGGATTAAAAGCGTATGACTATGTTCCATGGAATCACCACAGTCGACTTTATTACCAAGGTCCGAATTCAAACGGTCCAAGATCAGTCCAATCAACTTTTGTCAACGGAAAGGAACATTCGAAGACATTGGGGCAATAGTAGAGTTGGAACGCAATGAGATCACTTCCACATGGCTATTATCTTTTTTTTCAATTTTGTTTTCCCTTTGACGATTTCCTCTTACTAGGATCTCTGTCTCTTTGTACAAAAACACCTATTCATGGGCAAAATATCAATACAAATATACTTTAAAGTGCAAACTTTCTGTTTTTTATTTTGAATGCAAAGATGTCCAATGTCTAAAATTGAACGAACATATGCATGTGAACATAATTAAAACTATTTAGCACATGTGTCCTACCAAGTCATAGCAAGCATCTGCTTAATGCAGTTGGGATATCCCCACAAAGTTATCTCATTAGCATTATCCCCGCAAGGCTGGCTGCAATAAACCTTTCCCCAACAGAGTTGCCCACAAAGTCCCTTTGCATAGGTTTGTCCCCAACCAGAGTCTCAATATCTTGACAGCCTTCTCCCTAGTTGAGTTGTGTGATACGGTGGGAGAACTGACTTGAGGTTTGCGTTTGTATTCGCAAATGTTGCGGTTAGCAAGAGTCGCCACCGACTTTTTATTTTATCCTAAGGAAAGGTTAAAAAGCACAGCAAAAACCTTTTGAGATGTTTTCTTGGGTTCGGGGAGTAGATTATAGAAAGGGAAGGTATTAGCACCCTTTCTATCCATGGTTATCCATGGGCTCTTAGTTACTTGCTTAGATCACTTGCCTTTTGTTTTCAATTGTTTTAAATGGTGCTTGAGTGTGTGGGTTTTGAAAATGTTTTTGAAAAGAGGCCAATGTGGTGGCAACCTTTGTAATGATCCATGTGGGGATGTATACAAAGATGTATGTCTTTTGAAAAAGTTTTCATTTTGTTTTTGAAAGTTTTGTTTTGAAAGTGTTGTGATGTGTGATTTTGAATTTAGACAAGTGTTTTGTTTTGCAAGTTGATTCAAGTAACTAAGAGGTTATCTACTCCTAAATTTCTCAAAAGATCATTGCTATACTTTTAACCCTTTTGACAAGTTTGCTCCACCATTGTATTTGGTGGGCAAGTTTGTGTTAGGATGTGAGAGGGACAGGCGCGGGTCATCGTTTTGGACCATAATTGCAACGGCGTTAAATGTCTTTGGGCAATTTTCTCTAAGGGACTTGATCATTTGTTTTTGTTTGTTTTGAAAAGTTTTGTCGAGGGGCTATGATCATTCAAATTGTTTGTTTTGCCCAAAGAAGTTTAACATACAATATGGCCCATTTATTTGAAGGCAACAAGTGGAATACCCTAGGGGGTGCAAGTGTGATTTGTGTGTCCATTTCAATGCTTGTTTATCTTGTATTAGGTCAAACTATTTTTTATCGTTTTTCGCATACAAACCCTAATTCTAACATGTTATCATTAGAAAGCAATAAAGTGCGAAATTAAAATTACTAAGCTATTACACAACCAAATATGGGAAGGGGGGTACAAAGGTCCAAATGGGGATATTGACAAGAATTTAAATCTAAATTATTACATCAATTGAATATTTGCAAGGTAAATAAATTGCATAATTAAATGGAAATTAAATAAATATGTGAAATGCAAAAAAAGAAAGTTTTTATGTGTATGAGAAAAGTATGGTTTATGTAAAAGGGAAAAGAAAATAAAAATGTATTATTTTTTGAGTATTTTGGACTTAGGGTAAAAAACCCTAATTTTAAAGAAAAAAGTATTATTTTCTAATTTAATACAACTATTTACTTATTATTTATAAAAATAAAATAAAATGAAGTGTATTGTGAAAAAAGGTATTTTATATCAAATATTAATAAAAATGAAAAATTCAAGTATTTTTATATTTTTGTCTTAAATATATTAATAATCACATATATATATATATATATATATATATATTTATATATTAAACCCTAAATATGTATTATATATAAAATAAATATTTATTTAATACTTTAATAAAATAAATAAAAAAGGGTATCTTTTGTGTGAAATATTTTCAGAATGTAAACAAAAAATAAAAGTTGTATTTATAATATTTTTATATTTACTCTAATAATAGTATATATGTATTTATGTACAAATAAAGAAAATAAACAAATAAATATGCAATAAATGCAAAAAATGATAAAAAAAATATTTTTAATTTTTTAATGTCATGAGAAAAAATAAACAAAGTCAAACAAAAAAGAAAAAGTCAAAAATGTTAAAAAATAAACAAATGGGCTCAGGGGGGTGTGAATCAAGAAAGATGGTGTGGAAATCAAAATTACACAGGCCCAGCCCACTTCACTCCTTCTTCAACCTCCAGCTTCAAACGTTTAAAAAAAACGCGCGCTTCTTGCTTCAATGTCTAACTCCTGATTCTTGGCTTTTCAGCAAAAACTCATAACACAAGAAATGTTCAGCATGAAGAGACGGTTTCAACCATATAAATAACTTGACCTATCTCTCTAAGATGAGGGAGAATTTCTCTCCCCCTCTTTTCTGACCTAACTTTTCATCAATGTTCAGACATGAAATTCTCTAAGCACACGAAACATAAATGAAATCTAATCATATGAGCATGTTCAGGGCTATGATTGTGACATGTTTTCTTCAAAAACCTAAAGCTAACAATGCCTAATAAGAGAGATAGAACTCCATGAATATACCTGTTCAGTTGGAATCGAGCTGGGCAATGGAGGATGTTTCAGAGTGAAATGATGACTTGTACAGCTTCCTTGAAGTGTAAGGATGCTTTTCCAATTCCTACTTTGTCTTGAAACTCCCTGAATCGAGCTAGTGAACTCCAACTGCAAAACAGAAAATTGAAAATGGTGAAGTGGCTTGGAGGTGTTACAGGTCTGATTTTAGGACATGGTTAGCTTGCATATATTGTAGGGAAGGTAAAGGAAAAGGTTTGAATCAAAATGCTTGAAGGGATTGGGAGTTTGCACTCAAACTGCAGGGGCTCCCCTGTTTGTGCAGTTTTGAGGTGATTTTGAGATGGAGGGTGCTTCAGATGGAAAAGGCTCGTGTGTTAGCTTGGATTTGGTCTATGAAAAGTGTTTGATAACTTTGTTCTTCTTTTTTCTCAGCTGAGATGAGAGTTAGCATAAGTTATGGACTTTTCTTCACACTTAAGCTACAAAATGCCACTTTTTTTTTCTAGGTCAGTACAGGCCCTCTAACTATGCTGCTATCCCTTGCCTTGATCAGTGCAATTTGCTCACAAACTTGTGCCAAGAAGATCTTGCTTGTACTTGCTTGGATTTCTAATTGACATAAAGCAAGCTTTTCAAGAATGGAAATAATGCTTTTTCTAGTTTAGGCTTAATTCCTTGTGTAATGACCAAAGGCTTAGAATAACAACTTGATTCATTGGTTTTGCATTAAATTAAGGAGTGTAATTTGGTTTTAGGACCTGTAAAGTAGCACAAACTATGCTGAGTTCAAATTTGCCAAGTTTATGAACATTCTTTGATGAAGAACAAAAGTGAATTTTTGCCAACTTGTGAAATTCGAATCTCTCAAGTTATGAGGTTAATTGATGAGTTCTTGGACATTTTGGAAAGCTTGGAATGTGTACTACAATCCATCTTTGAAATGCAAATCAAAATTCCAAGTGGAAGGGTATGAAAAGTGGCCTTGAAGTAGGGTAGAAAACCTTGTCAAAATAGGTCAAATTTCACTAAGTTAAAAGATGGTTTAGTGCCCTTATTCAAAAAATTATAACTTGAGATACAAGCTTCAAATGAGAAAACTTTGTGAATCAAAGTTGTAGACTATGCAACAAGCTACAACTTTCATGTTTTGACTTTTGTTTGAATCCAAATGGATCATGGTGAAAAGATGGGGTAAAGTTGGAAAAAATTAGGGTTTTCCATAACTTAGAAAAATTCTAAGTTATGAAAAATTCCATTTTCTAACCTAATTTGCATTTTGTGATTTCTTGGTGAACAAGTTTCATGATTTGGAATGTTTTGATGAAAAATGAATCTTGACTCTTGATTTTGACCAAAAAGTCAAAGTTTGACTTTTCAGTGTACAGTCAAAATTGATCAATTGACTGGGAAATTCAACTGTCAATCTTGTGTACTTGGGATCTTTTGAGCTTGATGAACATGTCAAGATAATTCCATTGAGTCCTTGAGGCCATATGTGAACTTGGCTTGCCATTGGTTAGGTCAAACAGTCAAAAATTGCCTTTGTGCAGTCAAAACCCTAAAAATGACCATTTTGCCCTTTTGGTGATCTGATCAAATTTCTTATGGAATTGTGATCCAAACTTGATCAAATGGTCCATATGAGTTTATAATGTTGATGTGGATCAAATTTCATGAGGTTTGACTGTCAATTGGCCACAGTTGACTTTTTCCCCAATACAGCTGATTTCTAGGTCAACTGTCTAATTGACTGGGCAAAACTTGGAATCAAGACTTGAAACTTGGTATGGGTAAACTTGGGAGTCCAACATGAAGCATGAAAGTCATTTTAGGCATTTTAGGTCAAAACATCCTAGGGCAAACACAAACCCTAATTTGAGTCCACAGTGCAAGGAGAAGCCTTGAGCAGAGGAAACCCTAACTGTATCTTGATCTTCAAAGGTCTTGTGATGAGAAAATGTTGAGGAAATGGGAGGACAAATTTTGGGGTACAACAGTTGCCCCTGTTCAATCTTCTTGGACCTGAAGAGTTAGATTGGCAAGTTTGCCTTTCGTGACTCGAGGGTAAAAGGAGATTGGACACTAGAGTGCCCGGAAATTTGCACTCGCATGCTGGAGTCTCAACAATGTGGTGTCGGGAATGGGCTTATAGATGCTATTTGGAGAGATGGTGGATAGGGAGATGGGCTTATAGATGCCATCTGGAGAAGTGACGGAACCTTGTCGGGAATGGGCTTATAGATGCCATTTGGAAGTGTCGGTCGCAGAAGAGATTCCTTTGCGAGAAACTTGTGTATTTGAGGAAGGAGGATGTCTTCCTGGCTTGTTACAGGTGTTTGATCCTCAGTCTCCTGATACAGATATGCCCTGGCTGGATACAGGTATCGAATCTACAATTGGTTGCTCACATATGTGCCCTGGCTGGATACAGGAATCGAATCTTTGAACTCTGCGGACGTGCCCTGGCTAGATACAGGAATCGAGTCTGGAAATGTAGTCAACAGATATGCCCTGGCTGGATACAAGAGTCGAATCTGGAAATGTTGTAGCTGATAGATGTGCCCTGGCTGGATACAGGAATCGAATCTTTGAACTCTTCAGACGTGCCCTGGCTAGATACAGGAATCGAGTCTGGAAATGTAGTAGTTGATAGATGTGCCCTGGCTGGATACAGGAATCGAATCTTTGAACTCTTCAGACGTGCCCTGGCTAGATACAGGAATCGAGTCTGGAAATGTAGTAGTTGATAGATGTGCCCTGGCTGGATACAGGAATCGAATCTGGAATTGTGACAGTTGAAGGTAGTCGTTTTTGAGATTGTCTTTTTCCTGAAAAGGCAAAGACGTAAGTTGTATGCAATGTCATGATGTATGATATGCATGATGTCATGATGTTCAACATTTGATGTTGTATGCGTTTCATCATGTATGTAAGCAAGATGTATGAAAATATGAAATGTTTATGAGTGTAATTTCATCTTAGGAAAATAAATCCTTGACGAACGGCTGGGAAGCTGCTCTGCGGAAGAGATACTTGGCCGAAGTTTTGATGAGAGGCCTGCTGAGGACTTTAATGATGGATTCCGCTGAGGATGATGGTGATAAACTCCGCTGGGGAACTCCGAAGATAAACTCTGCTTGGGAATACCAAAGATAGACTCCGCTGGGGACTGAAGGAACTTTGCCGAGAGCGATCTTCCGTGGCTTTTAGCTGAGGATAACCCAATTATAAGTCCTTGTGAGGAAATAACTCTAAATAAAACTCGGGCGAGACGTCCGTACTTTACAGGGGATAAGCTTCCAGAATCTACTGGGGATGAGCTTTAAGACCTGCCCGGGAATGTTGGGCTTCTTCAGGATCGACGGGGGATCAACTTCTCTTGGGGAAAGTATTGCTGAACCTTGTTTTACTCTGTGGGGAGTTAAGATGATTTGGCCACATTTTTCAGTTGAACCTACCTTGGTGCCTTGGCGGACAAAACAACTGGACTGCATTAGACAACTCCACATTGCCCCTGTCTTTGATGTCACCTGTAATTAATCTCTTGTTTTATATGCAAATATTTATGAATCAGCAATTTAATGTCAAATGCATATATCAAAAATGAACATTGGACGTTCTTCGCAAGACAAAACAGAAAAAAGGGAAAACAATGGTAATTTGTATGGACAAGTGAATTTGTATTGATTTAAACTTTGCCTGTGAATAGGCGTTTTTTGTACAAGAGACTGACATCCTAGTAAGAGGACATCGCCAAATAGTATAGAGTTTACATTTTGAAAAAGAAAACAAAACAGCTATGTGAACAATCCCACTGGGTTCCAACTCTGCTATTGCCTTTATGTCTTCGAACGTCTCATCGCTTTGCTGCTTAGTTGAAGATGAAGCCGATTGGTCAATGCCGAAATCTGGAGCCAGATAGTTGATGCCGAATTCCGGATGCGAAGTGATCCAATGAGACATAGTGTTACGCTTTTATCCCTTACTTTTGCCTGGACCGCCCTTTCGGGTTTTCAGTCCACCGGGATACCCTTTTTTGCCCAAGCCGCCCTTTCAGGTTTTCGACTTGCCGGGTGTACAATTTTTTTTTCATTTCATCCCTTATTTTTGCCCGAACCCTTTTGGTTCGCCGGGAAGCCCTTGTTTTTGCCTAGGTATGTCAACCTAGCGGGTCTTTTATTTATGCGTAGTATTTTTTCACTATGTCTGCATTGGCGGGGTGAGGAAGGTCGTCACCGTCCATGGTGGTTAGGATCATGGCTCCTCCTGAGAACACACGCTTAACCACAAATGGCCCTTCGTAAGTAGGGGTCCATTTGCCCCGGGGATCACTTTGAGGGAGGATGATGCGTTTGATTACCAGGTCCCCAACTTGATACTCTTGCGGTCTGACTTTCTTGTTAAATGCTCTGATCATCCGTTTTTGATACGTTTGACCATGACAGATAGCAGTGAGCCTCTTTTCGTCAATCAGATTTAATTGATCAAGTCGAGTCTGGATCCAATCATCTTCATTCAAGTCTGCATCCTTCATTATCCGGAGGGAGGGTATCTGGATTTCAATCGGCAAGACTGCTTCCATGCCATAGACCAAGGAGAAAGGAGTTGCCCCGGTTGATGTCCTTGCTGAGGTGCGGTACCCATGAAGAGCGAACGGTAACATCTCGTGCCAATCTTTATAGGTCACTGTCATCTTCTGCACAATTTTCTTGATATTTTTATTGGCTGCCTCTACAGCCCCATTCATCTTCGGCCGGTAGGGAGAAGAATTGTGGTGCTGTATCTTGAATTGTTCACAGAGTTCAGTGATCATCTTGTTGTTGAGATTGGTACCATTGTCCGTAATGATTCTTTGTGGGACGCCGTACCGACAGATCAGATTATGCCGGATGAAACGTGCCACGACGCTCTTGGTTACTGTGGCATAGGAAGCTGCCTCAACCCACTTCGTGAAATAATCGATCGCCACCAAGATGAAGCGATTCCCATTGGATGCCGTCGGTCGGATCTCACCGATCATATCGATGCCCCATATTGCGAAAGGCCAAGGTGCCGTTAGGACATTCAAAGGAACTGGAGGGATATGCACCTTGTCAGCATAGATCTGGCACTTATGACAAGTTCGGGAGTGTTGGTAACAATCGGCTTCCATTGTGGACCAGAAATATCCTGCCCGAAGGATTTTCTTAGCCATGGTGTGTCCACTGGAGTGTGTTCCAAATGTACCTTCATGTAATTCCATCATAATTTTCTCTGCTTCAGCCTTATCCACACAACGTAGCAGAGTTGAATCATGATTCCGTTTGTAGAGAATGCCGTTGCTGAGGAAGAATTTTGCAGCAAACCTCCTCATGAACTTCTTATCATTGACAGACGCACCTTCGGGGTATTCCTGAGCTTCCAAGTACCTCTTCACCTCATGATACCAGGGTTTCTCAGTCACCTTCTCAGCCTCGAGCTCATAGCAGTACGCCGGTTCATCCAACTTCCAGATTATGATTCGGGGAGCCTCATTGTCCCATTTAACTTTGAACATTGAAGACATCGTGGCTAGTGCGTCCGCTAGCTGATTTTCCTCTCTGGGGAAATGCTCAAAAGTTATCTCTTCAAAGTGGGGGAGCAAGGTCGACACATACTCTTTGTAAGGAATAAGATTCGGGTGTTTCGTATCCCACTCGCCCTTGATCTGATTGATCACGAGAGCGGAATCTCCGAAGACACTTAGAAACTTGATCCTCAAATCGATTGCAGCTTGTAAACCCAGGATACATGCCTCATATTCTGCCATATTGTTGGTGCAGCTGAAACATAATCGGGCGGTGAGTGGAGTATGAGTCCCCTTGGGAGATATGATTACAGCGCCGACGCCGTTACCCAAAGCATTGGAGGCTCCATCAAAATGCATAGACCATCGGGATCCTTCCTCAGGTCCTTCATCCGGTCCAGGTACTTCACAGTCAGTTACCACCATGATGTCTTCGTCCGGAAAATCAAAGTTTAATGATTGGTAATCGTCCACAGGTTGGTGTGCCAAATGATCAGCCAGTACACTTCCCTTAATTGCTTTCTGAGTTGTATACTGGATATCATATTCTGTTAAGATCATTTGCCATCTCGCTATTCTCCCAGACAGAGCGGGCTTTTCGAATATGTACTTGATGGGATCCATCTTTGAGATCAATAAGGTAGTGTGAGTCAGCATATACTGTCTCAGCCGGCGAGCAGCCCATACAAGAGCGCAGCAAGTTTTCTCAAGCAGTGAGTAACGAGACTCACAGTCGGTAAACTTTTTGCTCAAGTAATAAATAGCGTGCTCTTTTCGGCCAGACTCGTCATGCTGCCCCAGCACACACCCCATTGAATTATCAAGCACTGTCAAGTAAAGTATCAGAGGTCTTCCTTCCACCGGTGGCATAAGAATGGGTGGCTCTTGGAGATATTCCTTTATTCTTTCAAAGGCGGCCTGACATTCATCATTCCAGCGTACCACTTGATCTTTCTTCAGTAATTTGAAGATTGGCTCACAAGTAGCAGTTAGATGTGAGATGAATCGAGCAATGTAATTCAGTCGTCCTAGGAAACCTCTGACTTCTTTCTCTGTTTTTGGAGTCGGCATCTCTTGTATGGCTTTTACCTTGGCAGGATCCACCTGAATACCTTTATCACTTACAATGAAACCTAGCAACTTTCCGGATCTTACCCCAAAGGTGCATTTGTTGGGATTCAACCTCAGCTTGTACAACTTGAGTCGGTCAAATAACTTCCTCAGATGGTCAAGGTGCTCCTCCTCAGTTTGAGACCTTGCAATCATGTCATCAACGTATACTTCAATCTCATGATGGATCATATCATGAAATAAAGCAACCATGGCACGCTGATAGGTTGCCCCAGCATTTTTCAATCCGAATGGCATGACCTTATAACAGAAGGTGCCCCACTGAGTCACGAAGGTTGTCTTCTCCATATCTTCTGGAGCCATCTTGATCTGATTATACCCTGAAAAACCATCCATGAAGGAGAACACCTTGTGTTGAGCTATATTGTCAACAAGGACATCGATGTGAGGTAGGGGGAAGTCATCCTTGGGGCTAGCCCTGTTCAGATCCCTGTAGTCGACACACATTCTGACTTTACCGTCCTTCTTCGGTACTGGCACAACATTGGCAACCCACTGAGGGTAAGAAGTCACTGCAAGGAATCCGGCATCAAACTGCTTCATAACCTCAGCCTTGATCTTTTCAGACATCTCTGGACGCATCCGTCGAACTTTCTGCTTTACCGGAGGGCAATCTTCCTTGGTTGGCAGGTGGTGAACTACAATGTCGGCATCCAAACCAGGCATATCTTCATAGGACCAAGCAAAAATCTCCATGTAGTCTTGTAGCATCTGGATCAATCGTTGCTTCATGCGGAGCTCTAGATTGGCACCAATCTTGACTTCTTTCCTATCTGTCTCAGTACCCAAGTTAATTGTCTCCACAGGCTCTTCGTGTGGTTGAATAGCCCTCTCTTCCTGGAGTAGCAGTCTTGCGAGTTCACCAGGAACTTCGCAATCATCTTCACCTTCGTCTTCGGCCAAGTTGATCGGATTTTCGAAGTCATAACTGGCGGTAGCAGAGCTGTTACCAGTGAGATCCAGAGTGGATTGAAACCTGTATAAGTGAGTGTGTGTAAATATAGCTGTTTTGCAATATGTATAACACAGAAAGAAAAAAGAGCACAAGATTTGAAATGCAACAAACGTCCAATGTTTTGATTGATGATATATGAAAATGTCATACAGAAAGCCCTCACAAATGGAGCTACGATGCCCCGGGTAGGACACCGAGCCAACAAAGTTTTAACATATTGTTTGTTACAAATTTGGAAATCAAAAGAAATCAATTACTGCGTGACAAATGTGATAGGGGTAAAATCCTTTGCTGTCCAGTTGCTCGGTCCGTCGCTGGTAGTCGGGTAGATCCAACTGTCAAACTCTGCTTCCTCCACATCTTCCTCAATAGCGTTCACCCTTGAGCTGGAAATAAACACCGGAGCCTTTCCGATCTTCTCTTTGCGCACTGCCTTCTGAGCCTCTGCAGTAAAGCCTAGCCCAAACTTGTCGTTCTTCTGAGTGAAGTCAGGAAGCTGACCCCAGTGCGCACAATTGCCTTTCTGAACCACAGCCCGGGCATCCCTTAGGGAAGCCATCTTCAAGGAATCATTCTCTTCGGCCATTGTCTCTGCAGCTGCTGAAATTGGATGTACCTCCTCGAAATGCTGGAAGGGGGTTTCAATGAACTCTCCGTCCATCTCGATGTACCTGAAGGAATTCAAATGGCTCACCATATACTCCTCTTCTCCTTGCACAGTGACGATCTTCCCCCTGACGGGATATTTCAACTTCTGGTGCAAGGTGGAGGTCACGGCCCCAGCTTTATGGATCCAAGGTCGACCCAACAGACAAGAATACGACGGACGTATATCCATCACGTAAAAGGTAGAGTCAAACACTTGAGAGCCCACACGGATAGGGATGTTAACCTCTCCATGAACCATCCTCTTTGAACCATCGAAAGCCCTGACGATGATATTGCTGGGTTTCAACTCCAGGCCTTCATAATCCAGACGATCTAAAGCCTTTTTCGGAAGAACATTCAAGGAAGAACCAGTGTCCACCAATACATGTGCCAGAGTAGTGCCCCTGCATTCAATAGAGACATGCAGGGCATCATTGTGGTCTCTCCCTTTTGCGGTCAGGTCAACATCTGAAAAACCCAAGCCGTTGTCCGCCGTCAGATTCGCTATGCAGTCAGTGAACTGGACTGCAGACGTCTCTTGCGGCACATGGGCCGTCTTGAGAAATGAGATCAAGGCTTTAACATGGGCCTCGGAGCATAGCAATAGGGAGAGCAGGGAGATCTTGGAGGGCGTATGCCCCAACTGCTCGACAACATTAAAATCACTCTTCTTTATTATTTTCAGAATCTCCTCCATTTCTTGTCGGGAGGCCTCAGCATTTACGGGTATTGGTGCCTCCATCCGGGCAGGCTCTTCTTCAATCCCTTTTCCCCGAGCATTTGATGACTCGGCAGCAGGGGACACAATTTGATCAGCAACAGGACTAGGTAAACTTGCAGGTTTTATGAGGAGGGGTTTTCGAATAGCGGGCGGTGCAATGTCAGGCGAGAAGAGCCTGCCACTGCGGGTGACCTTGGCTGGACCAGTGATATCACAGATACTGGCACTAGCGTCGAATTCTTGCTTGATTCCATTTACATACACGTCTGCCCCATAATGCCAGGGGACAGCTTTATCAGACGCGTAGGAGAGGGGCCCTGGAACAGTTATGATCACAGGCGCAATTGTCATGATTTGAATAGGCTTCTTCGGGGGAGCCTTGATTGGATTTTTGAAGATGGTAATCACAGAAACTTCTTTCATCGGAACCAATTGAACAGCAGTCTTTTTGAATAGAATTTCCTTGCTATCCATTAGGCCTTGGATGCCTAACCTCAGCAAGGGACAATCAGATGGGGAAATAGCACAGAATGGGCAACCTTCGCCGCAACCCGGAAATAAACCGGCCCGCAGTAGGTTCTTCTTAACGGTCTTCAGAGGGGTAACAACTTCATCTATCGAAACAGCACACACTTCTTCCTCAATGGCATTCACCCTATGCTGGGGCATAGGAGCCGTTACAACATTTGGTCTTTCTGGCGCTTCAAACTGAATTTCTTTCGCGTCGATCAAATCTTGCACTTTGTTTCTTAAGGCCCAGCAATCATCAGTAGTGTGCCCGGGACTATCAGAATGATAAGCACACCGGGCATTTGGGTTGTATTTAGGAGACGCAGTGTTGACGACCTTAGGAGCTTCTTTGAGGGTCACCAGGTTGGTGGATAATAGTTGGGGTAAAATTTGAGATAATGTCATACTCAGTCGGGTATACTGCCTCTTGGGCCTTTCACTTCTTTGTTGATTGTACTGCTGAGGAGCAGCAACAGGTTTGGAGATGACCAAAGCATTGACGGCTTGGCGACTTTCGGGCTTGACTTGTCTTCTAGGACCATAGACGGCACTTGCTTCTTTCTTAAACGGCCTCTTCTCAGCACTTGTAGAGGCAGCCTTCTGTATCTTGCCTGACCTGATGCCAGCTTCAATTCTTTCTCCCGTTAATATCAAATCTGTGAACCCAGCGGAGGAGTTACCAACCAAATGATTGAAAAACGGACCAGACAAAGTCCCAAGGAACATATCAACCAGCTCTCGATCAGTCAATGGAGGCTGCACCCTGCCAGCCAAATCTCTCCATTTTTGAGCGTACTCTTTGAACCCTTCACCCGTCCCTAGAGACATACCCTGAAGTTGGGTACGCGTAGGAGCGAGATCAGAATTGTATTGGTATTGTCTGTAGAATGCGGTTGCCAAATCTTCCCAGTGTCGGATGCTAGTTCCATCTAATTGGTAGAACCATTCAAGCTGAGACCCCGAGAGGCTGTCTTGGAAGAAGTGAATCCAGAGGTTCTTATCCGCCGTGTAAGGTTGGATTTTCCTTACATACGACCTCAGATGCAGCTTTGGGCAGGAGACCCCATCATACTTGGCGAAGGCAGGCGCCTTAAACTTGTGTGGAATGACTACCCCAGAAGATAACCCCAAATCTCCGAAATCCAGTCCTGGCACATTATGAATTTCCATAGCGCTCAAGCGGTCCTCCAATTGTTTGTATCTGTCAGCAGCAGGTGGGTATTGTTCATCGTTATAGTCCGTCTCGTTGTCGGAGACTGCGGGACTAGGAGCTCCTCCCCCTTGGGGACTATTTTTCTCAGCAGAAGAAGTGGTTGGATCAGCTTCATTGTGGAGTGTGTTCCCAAATCTGCGTCCAGTGTTGAACAATGCAGTCCTCTTTTTCTTCTTCTTCTTCAGGAGTAGAGTCTTCAACTCTTGCTGACCTTGGGCTAGGCTTAGGACCATCTCTTGAAACTGTGCACTTTGGGCCTGAAGGGCCTTGATTGCTTGCTCACTGGAGGACTCTGGATTCATGATGACTGTTCACATAAACAGCGAAGAAAATTAAGCAACCTGTGAAATAGGGTACCTGCTATGCATATGGTGCAATGGAATGCGTATGTATGCAATGCATTCAAGGATTTAGAATATTCAAAATTTGTTGTAGACAAAAAGGAACGCACATTATATTAATAAGGAGAAATTCGTTAGTACATAAATGCCTCATGGGCCAAATATTACAAAATAACTCCTTAAGATAAAAAAACATTGCGCATCCTCTTTGGCGCGATGTAGGTGTTGAGATTCCTTTCCTCGTGCAGCAGGCGGGTGAGTTCCAGGACCTTCTTTTCACTAGCATGTAGACTGGTCTCAAGAGAATTCCGTTCTTCCTTAAGTTGGACCCAGCTCTTCTGCATCTCTTCCCAGGAGGTGGGCATGTCAGGATGTTGAATGGTGTAGGATGCCTCTCCTTCCAAAACTGGTTCTTTGATCACAGGTAGCATGTGAGGGTAAGGCATTACTAACTTCTGGGAGCGGGCTCGTACCCACTTGAGGTAAGGTTCCAACGGGATGGAGTTCCGGTGCCCCAATGTCTTGCTGTCTATCCTACTTGGCATCCTCCAAGCTCTGATAAATCTCTGACGAAGTCCTTGAGTATCGTTGTCGAAGTCGAAAACTATGTCAGGAATTAACATGTCATGAGGGCCATCCCTCCGAGCATAACCAAACTGTCTCCAAGCCAGGCATGGGTTGTAGGTAATACCTCCTTTGATTCCAAATAAAGGAACATTAGGGTACTCCCCGCAACGATCAATGATAGTGACGTCTTCCCTGGACCTAGGACACCAATGTATATCTGCATGCGTGAGAGTCATTAACCGTTGTGACCATCTCAAACCCCGCTCGT
Organism: Vicia faba; assembly: GCA_948472305.1. NCBI lineage: Eukaryota > Viridiplantae > Streptophyta > Magnoliopsida > Fabales > Fabaceae > Vicia > Vicia faba. Next base: position 177,890,431 of record OX451740.1, read on the forward strand.
TCTTCAAAACTGATTGTGGAAGGTGCGAAATAAACCACCTTCCCAAGAGAGGAGTGCAACACATAAGGACACCCCTTCTTCTCATGGTTCGAGTGTAACATGAGTGAAGGATGTCCCCCAGCAACGTAGGTATAGGATTCTTGGTCATGAAGATCTGGACAGCACTGATATCAATAAGCTGATCTGGATTAGGGAACAACACCAAACCATAGACAAGGAGGGCCATAACTTCCTCAAAAGCTCGTAGGTCAAGAGAGTTCCAACATTCTTGGGCCTTTTCAAACAGAAACCTAGCTAAGAACCCTTTGATACCACTTCTAACTTCCCAATGTCCCTTGAGGTCAGATGTCTGTAGGTGCAAGGCTTTAGCAATCTCTTAAAGCTTGGGCTCCTCTTCCGTACCGTTGTAGGGTAGTTGATCAAGGATAGGGACCTTCAGAAGTTGGGAGAACTCTTCCAATGTAGGCACCAACTGATAATCCGGGAAGGTGAAGCAGTGATGCAGAGGGTCAAAGAATTGGAACAGGACCTTTATCAAGTCCTCCTCAATGTTGGTGTTAACCAAGTTGATGAGTCTTCCATGTCTCTCACTGAATGAAGAACCCTCGGGAATCCTGGACAGAAGTTCCTTAAGCTGAGGAGGGATCTTTACAAGGCCAATCTGAATTGTCTTTCTACGAGCAGTTTCCATGTCCTATAAAACAAGAACAAAGATGAAGATTCGAAACCCTTGAAATGGTTAGTCAATGCTCATGATGTTTGTATGATGTAATGATGTGATGATTAAATATACTATAAATATTCACAAAGGCAAACATGGTAAGGCACACAAGTCACACAAGCCCTTAGAGTTTAGGCCTGCATGGGGTCTGGGTATTACCCTCTTGAAGTTTGGTGGGCTCAACCTGTCCTATCAAAAGTAACCGGGTTCTAAAGGTCCCAATATCACTGGATTGCTTTCATTGTTCATCGTTTCGATTTAGCCACTGAACTGGCGACCGAAATATTCCAGGAAAGCAACCCTCAATTGAGTGTAGTATCGAGTATCAACCAACCTCGGACTGCACCAAAGTCAGCTATCTCACTACCCTAACAAGGCCAAGATGGTTCAATTAAGGTTCCTAAGGTCAGTTGATGCTTCATGACACCACGCGGCGGCCCCGTACTCTCCTTGACTGAACTCAAGGGTTACCGGTACACACCAAAGTGCCACATCAACGTAGCAGACTGCTTCAACCATGTCGGTATACCCCGCACAGTTCCCTCACAGCCTTGTTGCTACCTAAAAGGGTTTCCCAGATCCGGGTTAGGATCTATAAAACTCCGATACAAAGCCCACAAGATGTAAAAGCAAACAAAGCAAGCAATTGAAAACAAAGGTGATCTAAACCCTAAGGTTACTCCACTTTAAAAGTTTTTCCCCAGCAGAGTCGCCAGTTCTGTGATACGGTGGGAGAACTGACTTGAGGTTTGCGTTTGTATTCGCAAATGTTGCGGTTAGCAAGAGTCGCCACTGACTTTTTATTTTATCCTAAGGAAAGGTTAAAAAGCACAGCAAAAACCTTTTGAGATGTTTTCTTGGGTTCGGGGAGTAGATTATAGAAAGGGAAGGTATTAGCACCCTTTCTATCCATGGTTATCCATGGGCTCTTAGTTACTTGCTTAGATCACTTGCCTTTTGTTTTCAATTGTTTTAAATGGTGCTTGAGTGTGTGGGTTTTGAAAATGTTTTTGAAAAGAGGCCAATGTGGTGGCAACCTTTGTAATGATCCATGTGGGGATGTATACAAAGATGTATGTCTTTTGAAAAAGTTTTCATTTTGTTTTTGAAAGTTTTGTTTTGAAAGTGTTGTGATGTGTGATTTTGAATTTAGACAAGTGTTTTGTTTTGCAAGTTGATTCAAGTAACTAAGAGGTTATCTACTCCTAAATTTCTCAAAAGATCATTGCTATACTTTTAACCCTTTTGACAAGTTTGCTCCACCATTGTATTTGGTGGGCAAGTTTGTGTTAGGATGTGAGAGGGACAGGCGCGGGTCATCGTTTTGGACCATAATTGCAACGGCGTTAAATGTCTTTGGGCAATTTTCTCTAAGGGACTTGATCATTTGTTTTTGTTTGTTTTGAAAAGTTTTGTCGAGGGGCTATGATCATTCAAATTGTTTGTTTTGCCCAAAGAAGTTTAACATACAATATGGCCCATTTATTTGAAGGCAACAAGTGGAATACCCTAGGGGGTGCAAGTGTGATTTGTGTGTCCATTTCAATGCTTGTTTATCTTGTATTAGGTCAAACTATTTTTTATCGTTTTTCGCATACAAACCCTAATTCTAACATGTTATCATTAGAAAGCAATAAAGTGCGAAATTAAAATTACTAAGCTATTACACAACCAAATATGGGAAGGGGGGTACAAAGGTCCAAATGGGGATATTGACAAGAATTTAAATCTAAATTATTACATCAATTGAATATTTGCAAGGTAAATAAATTGCATAATTAAATGGAAATTAAATAAATATGTGAAATGCAAAAAAAGAAAGTTTTTATGTGTATGAGAAAAGTATGGTTTATGTAAAAGGGAAAAGAAAATAAAAATGTATTATTTTTTGAGTATTTTGGACTTAGGGTAAAAAACCCTAATTTTAAAGAAAAAAGTATTATTTTCTAATTTAATACAACTATTTACTTATTATTTATAAAAATAAAATAAAATGAAGTGTATTGTGAAAAAAGGTATTTTATATCAAATATTAATAAAAATGAAAAATTCAAGTATTTTTATATTTTTGTCTTAAATATATTAATAATCACATATATATATATATATATATATATTTATATATTAAACCCTAAATATGTATTATATATAAAATAAATATTTATTTAATACTTTAATAAAATAAATAAAAAAGGGTATCTTTTGTGTGAAATATTTTCAGAATGTAAACAAAAAATAAAAGTTGTATTTATAATATTTTTATATTTACTCTAATAATAGTATATATGTATTTATGTACAAATAAAGAAAATAAACAAATAAATATGCAATAAATGCAAAAAATGATTAAAAAAAATATTTTTAATTTTTTAATGTCATGAGAAAAAATAAACAAAGTCAAACAAAAAAGAAAAAGTCAAAAATGTTAAAAAATAAACAAATGGGCTCAGGGGGGTGTGAATCAAGAAAGATGGTGTGGAAATCAAAATTACACAGGCCCAGCCCACTTCACTCCTTCTTCAACCTCCAGCTTCAAACGTTTAAAAAAAACGCGCGCTTCTTGCTTCAATGTCTAACTCCTGATTCTTGGCTTTTCAGCAAAAACTCATAACACAAGAAATGTTCAGCATGAAGAGACGGTTTCAACCATATAAATAACTTGACCTATCTCTCTAAGATGAGGGAGAATTTCTCTCCCCCTCTTTTCTGACCTAACTTTTCATCAATGTTCAGACATGAAATTCTCTAAGCACACGAAACATAAATGAAATCTAATCATATGAGCATGTTCAGGGCTATGATTGTGACATATTTTCTTCAAAAACCTAAAGCTAACAATGCCTAATAAGAGAGATAGAACTCCATGAATATACCTGTTCAGTTGGAATCGAGCTGGGCAATGGAGGATGTTTCAGAGTGAAATGATGACTTGTACAGCTTCCTTGAAGTGTAAGGATGCTTTTCCAATTCCTACTTTGTCTTGAAACTCCCTGAATCGAGCTAGTGAACTCCAACTGCAAAACAGAAAATTGAAAATGGTGAAGTGGCTTGGAGGTGTTACAGGTCTGATTTTAGGACATGGTTAGCTTGCATATATTGTAGGGAAGGTAAAGGAAAAGGTTTGAATCAAAATGCTTGAAGGGATTGGGAGTTTGCACTCAAACTGCAGGGGCTCCCCTGTTTGTGCAGTTTTGAGGTGATTTTGAGATGGAGGGTGCTTCAGATGGCAAAGGCTCGTGTGTTAGCTTGGATTTGGTCTATGAAAAGTGTTTGATAACTTTGTTCTTCTTTTTTCTCAGCTGAGATGAGAGTTAGCATAAGTTATGGACTTTTCTTCACACTTAAGCTACAAAATGCCACTTTTTTTTCTAGGTCAGTACAGGCCCTCTAACTATGCTGCTATCCCTTGCCTTGATCAGTGCAATTTGCTCACAAACTTGTGCCAAGAAGATCTTGCTTGTACTTGCTTGGATTTCTAATTGACATAAAGCAAGCTTTTCAAGAATGGAAATAATGCTTTTTCTAGTTTAGGCTTAATTCCTTGTGTAATGACCAAAGGCTTAGAATAACAACTTGATTCATTGGTTTTGCATTAAATTAAGGAGTGTAATTTGGTTTTAGGACCTGTAAAGTAGCACAAACTATGCTGAGTTCAAATTTGCCAAGTTTATGAACATTCTTTGATGAAGAACAAAAGTGAATTTTTGCCAACTTGTGAAATTCGAATCTCTCAAGTTATGAGGTTGTTTGATGAGTTCTTGGACATTTTGGAAAGCTTGGAATGTTTACTACAATCCATCTTTGAAATGCAAATCAAAATTCCAAGTGGAAGGGTATGAAAAGTGGCCTTGAAGTAGGGTAGAAAACCTTGTCAAAATAGGTCAAATTTCACTAAGTTAAAAGATGGTTTAGTGCCCTTATTCAAAAAATTATAACTTGAGATACAAGCTTCAAATGAGAAAACTTTGTGAATCAAAGTTGTAGACTATGCAACAAGCTACAACTTTTATGTTTTGACTTTTGTTTGAATCCAAATGGATCATGGTGAAAAGATGGGGTAAAGTTGGAAAAAATTAGGGTTTTCCATAACTTAGAAAAATTCTAAGTTATGAAAAATTCCATTTTCTAACCCTAATTTGCATTTTGTGATTTCTTGGTGAACAAGTTTCATGATTTGGAATGTTTTGATGAAAAATGAATCTTGACTCTTGATTTTGACCAAAAAGTCAAAGTTTGACTTTTCAGTGTACAGTCAAAATTGATCAATTGACTGGGAAATTCAACTGTCAATCTTGTGTACTTGGGATCTTTTGAGCTTGATGAACATGTCAAGATAATTCCATTGAGTCCTTGAGGCCATATGTGAACTTGGCTTGCCATTGGTTAGGTCAAACAGTCAAAAATTGCCTTTGTGCAGTCAAAACCCTAAAAATGACCATTTTGCCCTTTTGGTGATCTGATCAAATTTCTTGTGGAATTGTGATCCAAACTTGATCAAATGGTCCATATGAGTTTATAATGTTGATGTGGATCAAATTTCATGAGGTTTGACTGTCAATTGGCCACAGTTGACTTTTTCCCCAATACAGCTGATTTCTAGGTCAACTGTCTAATTGACTGGGCAAAACTTGGAATCAAGACTTGAAACTTGGTATGGGTAAACTTGGGAGTCCAACATGAAGCATGAAAGTCATTTTAGGCATTTTAGGTCAAAACATCCTAGGGCAAACACAAACCCTAATTTGAGTCCACAGTGCAAGGAGAAGCCTTGAGCAGAGGAAACCCTAACTGTATCTTGATCTTCAAAGGTCTTGTGATGAGAAAATGTTGAGGAAATGGGAGGGCAAATTTTGGGGTACAACAAGTTGGTCCTAAAAGAAGAAGACCTATGGATCTCTTCCAAAAAGAACTCACCTCGTCAGCAGTTCGTCAAGTTTTCCTCAACAGGGTTTATTTCCCCAGCAGGGTTTATTTCCCAAGCTGAGTTTATTTCCCCAGCTGAGTTTGTCTCCTCGGCTGAGTCTATCCCTCTAGATTGAGTTTTCCTCTCAAACTATTACAAATCAGAGGTCCACAACCCATGATCCCCAGTGAAGTCTCCAACAAAGCCATTGCTATCTCCGAAAGTTGCTGTGAAGCCTGGACCCGACCAGATAATAGTCAACTTCATAACTTCTCCAAGTACTATGAAGCCTGGACACGACCAGATAATAGTACAATTTTCAGTCACTATGAAGCCTGGACCCGACCAGATAATAGTTAACTTCTCAAGACACTATGAAGCATGGACCCGACCAGATAATAGTTTAACTCTTCGAGATATGGAAAAACCTGGACTCAACCAGACAAGGGTTTAACTTCTTTCCCCCAATAGTGTTTGCCTATACCCCAGCAAGTTACTGTGAAACCTGGAACCGACTAAATATCAATTCTACTTTATCTTTTCAAGCGAGTTATTGTGAAGCCTGGAATCCGACCAGATAGAAATTAACTTTATCCCCTCAAGAAATTTGTTGTGAAGCCTGGAAACCGACCAGATAACAACTAATTTCAAGCAAGTTATTGTGAAGCCTGGATCCGACCAGATATCAATTCAACTTCATATTTTCAGACAAGTTATTGTGAAGCCTGGACCCGACCAGATAGCAATTAATTTCATCCACCTCAGAAATATGCGAAGCCTGGAATCCGACCAGATAGCAGTTTAATGTCAATAAGTTACTGTGAAGCCTGGAACCCAATCAGATAACAGTTAAACCTCAATAAATTTTCTGCAAAGCCTGAAATCCAACCAGATAACAATTAATTTATTCTTCCCTAGTAAGCAACTGTGAATCCTAGACCCGACCAGATAATAGTTCAACTTCAAACAATTTTCTGCGAAGCCTGGATTCCGACCAGATAACAGTTAATTCAGATCTTCCTCCGTAAGTCACTGCAAAGCCTGGAAAATGACCAGATATCAGTTGACTTCTTTATCCCCAACAAATTGCTGCCAAGCCTGGATTTCGACCAGATAACAGCCAGTTTTTGATGCTCTCCAGTCAGGAATAATTCCCCAGTAGAGCATTGAACTCTTTTCCCAAGAAGAGATCAACACTCTCCACAGAGTCTTCTTAAACAAGCCAGTATTCCACAACGGAGTTTCTCCTCAAACAAATAAAAACGAATTCCTAGTAGAAACATCCTAAAACAAGAGGAGAATACTCTTCATTCTCAGCAGCAGTCTGGGAGCTCATTTCCCAAGGCTCATCAGCATGTTATAGAGGATTTATTTTCCTAGACAAAGACACGCTTCAATAAACGCATCACATTCATAAACCATAACGCATACATGAAAATTGCATATGGAATAATATCATTTATTTTGAGAACATCATTACACCATGCATACATCTGCATGCAACTAATCTTTTCCCTTGCAGAAAAATCTACAGACAAAGACATCTACCACTCCAGTTTAAAACAAATAAAAGATTTGTCCTGGTACCTTCCCCAGTCATTATGAATGGCGTCTCTAAGCCCATTCCCTACACAGTCAACTAATACATCATCGAGTGCAAGTTTCTAGGCACTCTAGTGTTCAATCATCTTCCACCTTCGAGTCACGAATGGCGGACTCGTCAATCTAACTCTTCAGGTTTAAGAAGATTGAACAGGGGCAGCTATTGTACCCCAAAATTTTCACTCTCATTTCTCAAGGATTCTCTCACGAGATCTTCCATGACATCAATTTGGATTTTGAATTGGCACAAGGGCAAAATGGTCAATTTCACACTAAAGAGTCAAACTTTGACTTTTGGATCAAATTCAAGTTTCAAGAATAATATTTCATCAAGACATGTTAGAATTTGAAGTTTTGTTTCATCAAGAAAGTCAAAGTCAAATTTGCTTTGGAAAAGTCAAAATTCTAAACACTTCAAATTTTTCTAAGTGTTAAGAAAATATGATAAGTTTAGAACTTCTGGTCATATTTTCACCATGATGCAAGTTGTTTCTGGAAGTATTTCTGACACAAGAGTTATAGATTTCAATGAGATCTAAAATATTGCAGAATAGAACTTCTCCTGGGGATGTTGGAATTTCAAGTTATAAATCTTCAAAGACACGTCCATGAAACTACAACACTCAGTAAATTCTGGGCATTTCCAAGACAGAATTTGGTTAGAACTTCTAGGTCAGTTTTCACGTAGGTTCAATCAAAATTTTCAAGAGTAATTCAAAAAAGATCTATAAAGCGTGTTACAAGCTTTCTGAAAAGTCTGAGAACTCCTTCAGAACATGCTGGAGTAGGGAGATTCAAAGATCAGAAGTTGGATGTTCGTTCTAAGTTACGTTGATGCTAAACTTCTGACCCAGAATTAAGCTATAATGCATAATATCATATTGCAGGATTTCTGGTTTGATAAATCTCATCATCATATAATGCTCACATCCACTTTTGAGTCTTTATCCAAAGGATTTCCCCACATGTGACATAGAAGTACCATTGCTATCTTTGAAAAGCAAACTTTTGTACAAAGTTTATATTGGGCCCATGCTCTACTCTTGCTTCTGAGGGTACTTTTCCATAATTCATGCTTACGAATTCAGATTAGGCACGGCTAAAAGCTGCTAACCACCTTACTTTGTGCCTTGAACCATACTTGTTTAAACTTGCTTCAAGAACAAGTCAACGCCCTAGCATATGATGGTTGTACTCTTAGTTCCTCCAAAGCTTCTAAATCCTTACTGTGATCGATGGATTTAGAACTGACTGTTTAACGCTGGTTCGCGAAATGTCGCGGAAGCAAGAGTCGCCACCGTCTTTTATTTTCTCCAAATGGAAAGGACAAAAGCACAGAAAAATTCCTTGTAGAGATTGCTCTCGGTTCGGGAGGTAGATTTATAGAAAGGGAAGGTGTTAGCACCCTTTCTATCCATGGTTATCCATGGGCTCTTAGATACTTGCTCATTATGTTTTCAAATTGTTTGTTTGCTTTTTCAACTGTGGGTTTAAAAAAAGTTTCGTTTAAAGTTTCAGTTCGACTCTTGTATCAGTCCTCAAGAGTGTTTGAAAAATTGTTTTGAAAGCTTTTTGAAAGTGTTGGTGTGAAAAGGAGTTTTTAATTTGTTTTGAATTAGAGCAAGTATCTACGAGTCATCTACCTACCCTGAGGAATTCGTCTGTGTAAATGTCCTTAAAGTAGTGCCATCCCACCATTGAGAGGTAGGTAGCACCACCGTTGGAGGTGTTCGGGTCAATTCGAGTTTAGGGACAGTGTGGTCACCGAGCAACGGTAAGATACCTTAGGAGCTACCCTTATGCCATTGATCTTTTATTCCGAGGCAACTATTCCGAGGCAACTTGTTCCGAGGCAACCGTTTCGAGGAAACTAGATCAATGGGACATAAGGACTCACTAAGACGTCCTATAGTCGACGACCACGTTTCGAAGGGCAAGGCAACAGTGTGGCCACCAGAGCAATAGGAAGACACCTTAGAAGCTACCCTCATGCCATGTTCATGGACATGAGGACTTACTAAAACGTCCTCTACTCGACGACCACAATTCGAAAGGCAAGGCAACAATGAGGCGTATCCTAGGAGTGGTGTGTGATTTGTGTGTCATTTTCAGTTATATTTGTTTTGTTCATGCATTGGTGATCTACGCTTTGTTTTTATTTTTGGCATTCATTCTTTCATGTGGTTATTAACAGTTAAAAGGTGCGGAAATATAAAAGTCCTACGCTATTACAAAGGCGCGGGTCTACATCGCCAAATTAATCCAAGACCCGATTTGAATAAAATAAAAATGCAGAAAAATAAATATCCTAATTAATCTATTACATGGCTTTGGGATAAGTACATGAAATTTATAAAAAAAGAAATAAAATAAGCGCGCGAAACGAAATTATAATCGAAAGCGAGGGTGTTGGACCCTTTTAAAGAAATTAAATTGAAATTATGACATTAATTAAATTAAATAAGGAAAAAGACTTATTTTTTGATATTTTTTATACTTTATGAAATTAAGAAAATTAATGGAATTAAAAAGTTAATTAAAACCCTAGTTCTAAATTGTTTTTAATTTATTAAAAAAAATATTTTAGTTTGACCTAATTTACATTAATTATTTACATGGCATATTTATTTACAAAAAATAATTAACAATTAAATATGGTGAAAAAGAAAAAGAGAATAAAAGTACAAAATCCTAATTTCTACATTTTTTTAGTTTATTAAGAAAGCATTAAAATTAAACCTAAAATTAAAACTAAATTAATTATTACATTTATTTACAAAATAATGTTAATTAATATTATCAAAGCATATTTTTTATTGTTTTATGATTTTCTGTTTTTTTTTATATTTTATGAAAATTAATTTTGATGAGTTAACTAAAATAAATAAAACAAATAAATAGAAAAAATGAAAAGGAAAAAGAATAATATGCAAACCAATGGGGGGTGTTGACCCCAATTTTGGAGGTATGATCAGCAATCAGGCCCAATGAATTCAAGCCCTTGGTTGACTTTTCAAGGACGCGTGTGGATCTGCTGACCAAGGTGCATGGTGGAGATCCTGTGTTGGCCCTTGGATTCATCTCCTGAGACATGTGGCGTGCCCAGAGATAGAGTTGTATGGTGGTCCCTGAAAGGTACGCTGCACAGAAATATGGAAAGTAAAATAATATTGAGAAGGGAGGGGACCTGGGAATCGAACCCAGGTCCCAGTACCTATTGTCCACGTTGCCCACCAACTGAACCAGCGTGTTTGGTTGTATGTTTAATGGGCAATGAATAATAAGAGAGAGAAAAAGCATTATGCTGGGTAATCAACAAAAAGGCGCCAATGTTTGAATCCACCAATTGCCTTCCTCCACGCATCGTCTTCTCCACTTATTCTCTATTTTGCCTGAAAAAACAAACTAGATAGCGGGGGTTTTAAACCCCCACTAAATGACACATACAAAAAATAGCGAATAGAATCCTGTTGATCATAAATTGAGCGCGACATGTGGAATTGATTCGTGTGAAGCTTCTGATTCTAATGGCATAGGTCTTGTTGTCTGATTTTTCCAGAAGAGGAAAGCCCCAAATTCGCACCTCTGAAAACCTAGAAAACATCAATGGCATTTTTCTATACAAGCAATATTAATCCAATTCAATGGTACCATTAGTTTTGTTGTGTTCATATTAGTACAAAACGATCATTAGAATGTATGAATATGGCATATAAATCAAAACACGAGTATGCAATATATCAAGAACAGGACGACTTCGTTCTACCGTTTCTTGAGGTTAGAAGCTGTGGTTTTGATCCAGAAAGTTTCCTTGATGCCTTGGCAAGCTATTGGAATGATTATTTTGCTCTGAATTGCGCTGGAACCGTGTTTTCAGTTTTGAAGTTTTTAACAAAAAATGCAAAGTGTGTATTCTTTTCTGAGCGCAACCTCTAGGTTCTGAGCATTAGGTTTAGGTTTATACTTATGTGAGGAATGAATTAGGGTAGAAATTTCAACCAAAAACCTTTGCATTCAATGCTTTTGAGATTTGATTTCCATGGATCTTTTTCAATCTTTTCCATGCCCTTTTGATATCAATCATGGCCAAATCTTTCCAAATGGAGTGTGCACGAAATCTTGGAGTTATGATAGACCTATTAGCTGCATAAAAAGATTTAAAATGCATGCTTGAGTATTTTTGTCATATTTTATTTAATTAAATGAATTAATAGTGATAAAAATTCAAATAAATAATAAAAAATGATGAAATAAATCCCCTTTGGGTCAAATGGTCGTGCGTAGCCTTTGGATGATGATTCTTGGAAGAAAATGTGGCCCATTAGCAATTTTGAGGCATTTGAAGCAAAGTTGACCTTTCAAAATTCCCAAACATTTTCCAACTTCCACAAGGCATATCTTGCTCAATTTTTAAGCTTTGATCATGTTCTTGGACATTTTGGAAAGGTATTGAAGTCCTCTAACCAATGCCTTTGGTCCCATGTAATTTTGATTTACCAATCTCAAGTTATGGTCTTTGACTTAAAGTGCCTTTTTGTTGACTTTTGAAAATGACCTATAATGTTGAGATTGATAACTTTTTGTGAGAGCATTTCTTGGACTTGAAGTGTGAAGATGAGTTGTAGGAAATGTCATTCTATTCACAATGAGCTTTGGATGGGATTTTTTTGATAAACCATGTGGAAGTTATGCCCTGGTCAATTTATAGTTGACTTTTTCAACTGTCCAAATATGGAAACTTTTGCATCTTGAGACTTTTTGAGCCATGCTTTGAGAATCATGATCAAGCATTGATCAAATGATGTTTGTAGCTTCAAAATAAGATGTTGACCAAAATTTTGAACTTTTGACTGTCAAATGACCATTTTGCCCCTGCAGTTGACTGTTGAGCAATTAGGGTTTCTGACTGTGCAATTTTGTGCTGTAAGTCTTGAAACTTGGCATAAGGATGCTTGACATTGTTTGTAGGCATGTGGGACTTGATTGGACCCTTGGAAACTTCAATTTCTTTGTCAGAACCAAAACCCTAATTTTTGACTGTTAGGAGGCCCTTGAACTGTGCAACCCTTGGGAGGTTTTGAAGCATGCTCTCTGCAAAATTTGAAGAATATGGGAGGGCAAATTTTGGGGTACAACAGTTGCCCCTGTTCAATCTTCTTACATCTGAGGATGTAGATTGGCTGGCGTGCCTTTCGTAATCTGAAGGTGGAAGATGATTGAACACTAGAGTGCCCAGAAATTTGCGCTCACATAGTAGTGTGATGGTGGGAATGGGCTTATAGATGCCATTTGGAGATTGATGGATAGGGGGATGGGCTTATAGATGCCATCTGGGTGTCGATCGCGTAAGAGATTCCTTAGCGAGAACTTGCGTACCTGAAAAAGAAAAATTATTATCTGGCCTGTTGCCGGAGCTGGTCTTTAAACTCTTTGTATAGATGTGCCCTGACTGGTTACAGGAATTGAATTTTAAAACCTCTTCAGACGTGCCCTGGCGAGATACAGGAATCGAGTCTGGAGCTTCAAAAGGTGATGAATGAATCAGGGATGGTTACTACCTCAACGGGATGGTGAGAGAACCTTGGACGATTACTACCTCAACGGTAACGATGAGAGAATCATAGGCGACTTCAACCTCAACAACAACGATGAGAGAATTATAGGCGACTTCAACCTCAACAGTAACGCTGAGAGAATCATAGGCGACTTCAACCTCAACAGTAACGCTGAGAGAATCATAGGCGACTTCAACCTCAACAGTAACGCTGAGAGAATCTTGGGCGACTTCAACCTCAACAGTAACGCTGAGAGAATCTTGGGCGACTTCAACCTTAACAGTAACGCTGAGAGAATCTTAGGCGACTTCAACCTCAACAGTAACGATGAGAGAATTATAGGCGACTTCAACCTCAACAGTAACGCTGAGAGAATCATAGGCGACTTCAACCTCAACAGTAACGCTGAGAGAATCTTGGGCGACTTCAACCTCAACAGTAACGATGAGAGAATCTTGGGCGACTTCAACCTCAACAGTAATGCTGAGAGAATCATAGGCGACTTCAACCTCAACAGTAACGCTGAGAGAATCTTGGGCGACTTCAACCTCAACAGTAACGCTGAGAGAATCTTAGGCGACTTCAACCTCAACAGTAACGATGAGAGAATCTTGGACGACTTCAACCTCAACAGTAACAATGAGAGAATCATAGGCGACTTCAACCTCAACAGTAACGCTGAGAGAATCTTGGGCGAATTCAACCTCAACAGTAACGCTGAGAGAATCATAGGCGACTTCAACCTCAACAGTAACGCTGAGAGAATCATAGGCGACTTCAACCTCAACAGTAACACTGAGAGAATCATAGGCGACTTCAACCTCAACAGTAACGCTGAGAGAATCTTAGGCGACTTCAACCTCAACAGTAACGATGAGAGAATCTTGGACGACTTCAACCTCAACAGTAACGATGAGAGAATCATAGGCGACTTCAACCTCAACAGTAACGCTGAGAGAATCTTGGGCGACTTCAACCTCAACAGTAACACTGAGAGAATCTTGGGCGACTTCAACCTCAACAGTAACGATGAGAGAATCTTGGGCGACTTCAACCTCAACAGTAACACTGAGAGAATCATAGGCGACTTCAACCTCAACAGTAACGATGAGAGAATCATAGGCGACTTCAACCTCAACAGTAACGCTGAGAGAATCTTGGATGTCTTCTACTGGGATAAGAATCGGGGAGATCTTAGGGTCGATCTGACTGAACCAGAGAAGGCCTTTGACTGGATAAGAATCAGGAAAATCTTAGGGTCGATTTAACTGAACCGGACAAGGTCTTGGAATATCTTCAACTGGATAAGAATCAGGGAGATCTTAGGGTCGATCTGACTGAACCAGAGAAGGCCTTTGACTGGATAAGAATCAGGAAAATCTTAGGGTCGATTAAACTGAACCGGACAAGGTCTTGGAATATCTTCAACTGGATAAGAATCAGGGAGATCTTAGGGTCGATCTGACTGAACCAGAGAAGGCCTAGGACATGGCTGAGAACTTAACTGGATCTTTCCTGAAAGGTAAAGGTCAGTCATATGCAATGCATGATATGGATCAGACAATGATGTTCTCAACATAAATGAAATTGTAAGATATGATGCATATATGCATGCTATAATGTATGGAAATGTGATGTTTATGAACGTATGTTTTTGTCTAGGAAAGTAAATCCTTGACAGGTGCCGGGAAGTCATATCCTGGGCTGATGTTGGAGAAGTTCTTTGTTGTTTCCGCCGGGGATGATAGTTGCAAGAATACCGATAGGAGAAGATAACTCCGTTGGGGGATAGACTTGGCGAATAGAACACTCTGCGGGGAGAAAATTACTCTAGCGATCTTGCTGGGGAACAATACTCTGTGGGGAGAGAGGTACTTTGCTGGAATGTTGATGGTAACTCCGCTGGGGATACCGTTGTTATGTTGGAAGTGTTAATAGACTTCGCCGGGGATAAGAAGATTTCGTCAGGGACGATCTTTCCGTGGCTTTTGGCTGAGGATAACCCAGTTATATCCCAGTATGGGAACAACCTTTGAGTAAAGCCAGGAGACGCGTTCATGCTCTGCAAGGGATAAGCCTCCAGAATCTACTGGGGATAAGGTTACTGCTTGGGGAGATGGATTCCAACTTTCCTGGGGAAACTGGATTGGACTCTCCTGGGGAAACTTTGAGATGTATTGGGGAAGTGGCTCCACTGAAAGTTGATATACCGCTAGGGAACAATCTTTAGGTCAAGATTGCTGGGGATGCTTGTTAAGAATATATGTATATCGTGCTGGGGAATGTTGAGATCTGCGGGGGTACCCAACTTCCTTAAGGCTGATAATAGCTTTGCTTGGGGAGAGTGCACTGACTTGCTGGCTCACTCTCTGGGGAATTAAGGTATACTGGTTATGTTCTTCGGCTGAACTTACCTTGGTACCTTGATGGACAGAACCATTAGACCGTTTGGACGACTCATTACTGCCCCTGTTTCTGAGGTGGGAGAGGAAGACCTGTGGGGGTTGAAATTCTGGCTGCAGATACTCAATGTCACGTTCAATGTTGTGACACCGTATATGACTTTCTATAAGACAGTAAATACAAAAACAGTAAAGAACACAGTCAATTGTTTACCCAGTTCAGTGTGCAACAACACCTACTCTGGGGGCTACCAAGCCAGGGAGGAAATCCACTATAAGAGATGTTAATTCAGGAATAAACCAACCAGTTTATCTCCTTCACTTAAGACCTACCCAATGCAACTTCAATCTAAGTACAACTTAAACCTGAGTTCCTACTCACTCCCCCTCAATCACAGCAGTGATACATAAAACAATTTGACTAATGAATTGATGAAGACACTCTTCAAAACATACACTTGATTATGCTTCACAGCTTTTTAATCAAGCAACACAAACACTCTTGCTTCACAGCTTTGAGTGATACACAAACCTAACTTGACTTTGCTTCACAGCTTTAGTCAAGAGACATACAAACACTCTTGCTTCAAAGCTTTGAGTGTTACACAACCCTTACAATTAAAACCTATTCCAAGTCACTTATCACAATGATAATTTCTTGGATTACAATAGTAAAAACTATACAACTTCTAAATGATCTTCTGTCAAAAAAGGGATTGCTTTCAAAACAGCAGCTCTGTTGAATATATAGCAGCTGCATCTTCAGTTAGGGTTTCCCCAAAAATCTAGGGTTAATTCTATTTGACCTTAAGACTAGGTCACAGGACTTTATCAACCAGGTTAGGGTTGATCTAGGTTAACCCACAGAAAACGCAGGATTCTGTTCTGGAAAGACTGAGTCATTTTCCTGAAAAAACTCAGAATTAACCAAACTGCATACCTGTTAGTTCAGAACAGGATGTCTTAACATCTGTTATGACATCTGAAAACCTGTCTACTGATTTAGGTAAATGTGATCATTTTGCAAAATGCTCAGATACACACTCATAAACATCAGCACTTGTATGACAATATTTTTCTGCAAAGGTACCTAATAAATCTGTACCTAATAAACTAGAATGTTATGACATCAGTCATGACATTCATACACCTGGTTTTGCCAAAAATGCATGCCAATACCTAAACAACTACAAACTCCCCCTTTGGCAGATTTTTGGCTAAAGCCCCTAAGCAATCAGAGATAGATAGCAGCAGAATAAAAATGACTGCAGAAAAATGGAATGTCAAATAAAGTATCACAATATATCTCCCCCTCTTTAGCCACAAATGGGCCAAAGATACATGTTCTTAAAGATTATACAGTCATCCAGAAAAAGTAATGAGAGCAGAACTAAAAACTGAACACACTTCCAAACTCCACCAGGGACCAGCAGCAACTCCACCAAACAGCAACTCCACCAACCTTTAAGCATTGTCATCAGACTCAGAGGAGCTAGTTTCTTCAGTATTGAGATGACCTTCAGCTTCTACACCCTCTTCCCTTCTGTTTCCTTCAGCTTCCTCCTTTTCTAACCTGGCAATTAGGTTTTCTAGGGTCTTTTTCCTAGCTTCCAGTTCTTTGCAGGTCTCTTTTAATACAGCTATGACATCAGATGTCTTGGACTGGGTCTTCACAGACGATGTCTCAGCTGATGTTATGACAATATCAGGAGCATGAGATCCCTGAAACAGTTTGTAGTGCAACCCAAGGGCAGGAGCTCTTTTGCAAGCAGTATCTCTTGCCACCAGGATATCAGGGTATTGTGCAAGGATAATTCCACAAAGGAGGGAGGGAAAGGCAATTGGTCCTTTGACAGCATAACTACCAGCATGATTTAAAGTTTGTTCAAAAATATACCTGCCATAGTCAAAAGCAGTCTTGGTTCCCACAGCATAAATAAATCTCCCCAATCCTGTGGAGATAGTTGATTTATGGTTTGTAGGCACCTAGTTGGCTGCACCAATTTTGTGCAGGATGGCAAATTTCATGCTAAGTTTGCTGGCATTCAGTTTGCCTTTCAAGGGCCAGCACTTCACTTGCCTTGCTGTGATGGTTTGACAAACTTCATTGTCTGTGACTTCCAGATCAGGACAATCCTCATTTGATCTTCCAAGAAATTTGTTAATTTCTGATGGAGAGAAATTAACCCTTCTTCCTCTAACAAAAACACTTTCAAAGTCAGCTGACCTTCCATCAGCACAATCATTAGACAAGTTAACTATGAACTCCTTGACCAGATTTTCATAACACTTGTTAAATTTTATCACTGTCTTCATCAGTCCAGCATTCTTGATTATTCTTCCTTTTCATCATTCTCCTAGCTATGCTAGGGTTTACATTGGCAATCAGATCATTGTCTGAGTATTCCTCATCCACATCAATGATAGGTGGATCAGCAGTCTTTTCTGAAGGGTTCTGAATGTTGTCATTTTGTGTCATAACATTCTCAGAGACATCTACATTCTCAGAGACATCCATATTTGGGCTTCCTGATTGATTTAAAGGGACAGAAATCCCCGGTACAGATTGGTTTCCGCTTAGTATACTTGTCACTAGCCTAGCAATTGCTTGATGAACTTGAACTGATCCTTCTCTATTTGATACAGAAGAAGAAGGATGAGAAGGATTACCAGAGGCAGCAGCTTGAGCTCTTCTTGCATGTCTAGTTCTCAGCTTTTTGACTTTGGCGGGGTCAGTAGCCATCTCTCTGAGAGGAGTGATCTCAAGAACTTCAGATTCTATGCATGTGGTGATTGCTCGAGAGTCTTGGTCAGATGATGAAGATGATGAAGATGATGAGGTCGCCTTGGTTGAAGATGATGTTTGAGACATTTTGATTGACTTAGAGCACCAGTAGCAATTTGAGAAAAAACTTTGATTGAGAGAAGGGAACAGGTTGCAAAGACGAGAGAGGTAGGAGGCAAAAAAGAGTCTTTTCAACTTCTTAAAGATTTTGAAAGAATTGGGAAAACATATGATTAACCCACTAAAATTAGACTTAACAAAATTAACTCCTTCAACCCTTGTTTTAAGCAAAATTAATTGCTACAATTTCTCATGTTGGCAAATACCCAACCTGCCCCTCAAGTTTTCAAGTTTATTTCCAACAAGAGCCTTGGTAGAAGAATCATCCAGCTGAAGCTTAATGATACCATGTTCCAGTTTAATTGACTTCTTCTCAACAAAGTCAATGTGCTTGGTCCTGCTATGCTGAATAGGGTTCATGGAAATATTGATTGTATTCAGATTGTCACAATACAATGTCACAACATCTTGTGAGACATTATACTCAGTGAGCATCTGCTTTATCCATATATTTTGAGAACAGTTACTACTAGCTGCAACCATTTCAGCACCAAGTTGGGAAGGCATTCTTTTGACATGAATCATAGTTCTGGTTGATTCTTGAATGATCTTATTTTTCTTTTTGTCAACTCCATTTTGATGGTGAGTTATAGGAGAAGAGACTTCACAACTCATTTCTTCCGGGAAACAGAATTTATTAGACTTGTTGTTTCCAAAATCCTTGTCATGATTACTTCTGGTTCTGACAACACATCCTTCTTCAAGTTTATCCACCACATCATAGACATGTTTCTTTTTACCAAGCCTTTCAATTTTAAGTTCACCACAAACCCTTCTTTTATCAATCTGTAGTCTTGGAGTCCTTCTGACTGCTTCCATAGAGATAGCTCTTTTCATTCTTCTTAGATGAAGATGACCAAGCTTATGGTGCCACAGTTTCATCTCTTTTTCTTCTTTGGTAATTGGACACGTAGTGGAGTTATTAGTGTTCTCAGGCTGCCACAAGTAACAGTTATCTTTGGATCTGACTCCTTTCATTACAATTTCTTGTTTTTCATTGATTACAAGACATTCAGATTTTGAGAAATTGACCTTGAATCCTAGATCACACAGTTGACTGATACTAATGAGATTAGCAGTCAGCCCTTTTACCAGCAATACTTCACTCAGTCTTGGAACTTCAGGGCAGTCCAAATTACCAACTCCTTTGATTTCACCTTTAGCACCATCTCCAAAGGTCACATAACTAGTGTTGTGAGGTTTAACATGATTGATAATGTTCTTTATTCCAGTCATGTGTTTAGAACACCCACTGTCAAAGTACCAGCCTTCCTTTGCAGACATTCTCAGGGAAGTATGGGCTATCAGGGCAGTAGCCTTTTTCTTCCATTGAGGAGTATGTGGTACCTTTTTAGACTTAGGTTTGACACCTGAGTTTTGATTGGGGTATCCATGCAATCTGAAGCAGAAGGGCTTTATGTGGCCATATCTCCCACAATGATGACATCTCCATCTTTGGTACCTTTTCTTCATATGTCTCTGTTCCTGATGTTGAGAGTTGTGTTGAGACATCTGTTTTGACATTTGCTTATCAGGCCTGATCTTCTTGTCTGCACCAGATTTCTTAGCTTCCACAAATCCTAGTCCAGATTTGTTTCCCACATTTTGTCCAACTTGAAGAATCTCTTCCAATTTGTCTGTTCCATTGGTCAGCATCTTGACAGATTTGGTCATTTGGTTCAGTTGTGAGTTCAGCAATTGAACTTCCCCTTCTAGATGACTTATAGTTTCAAGATCTGCCCTTTTTTCAGCCTCCAGCTTTATAATGAGTTTTGATTGTTTCTCATTCTGCACACAGACTTCAGCACTTCTGATACACAATTTCTTGTAGGTATCAGCCAGTTCTTCAAATGTCACTTCTTCATCACTGGTGTCACTTTCAGATGTACAAACACCAGTTAGAGCAGTAACTAGTTTGGCAGATTCTTCTTCAGAATTACTTTCTGAATCACAGTCAGACCAAGTAACAGTCATTCCTTTCTTTTGTTTCTTAAGAAAGGTTGGACATTCAGCTCGAATATGCCCATATCCTTCACAGCCATGGCATTGAATTCCTCTGCCTTGGTTTCCCTTATCTTCTGACCTTGATCTTCTGCTGGAACTGTCAATGTCAGAGGGAATGTTATGAACATTAGACCTTGACTTTGGATCTATTCTTTTGATGAGTTTGTTGAACTGTCTTCCAAGCATGGCTATAGCTTCTGAAATATTTTCTTCTTCATCCTCCTTGTTTTCAACATCAGTGTTGGATACAAGTGCTATGCTCTTGTTCTTCTTGTCACCATTATCAGTGATCCCCATCTCAAAAGTCTGAAGAGACCCAATAAGTTCATCCACTTTCAACTTGCTGATGTCCTGGGCTTCCTCTATGGCAGTTACCTTCATTGCAAATCTTTTAGGCAAGGATCTGAGAATCTTTCTCACCAGTTTTTCTTCTGACATCTTTTCTCCCAGTGCTCCTGAGGTGTTGGCAATCTCCAAGATGTTCATGTGAAACTCATGAATGGTTTCATCTTCCATCATTTTTAGATTCTCAAACTTGGTAGTCAACATCTGAAGCCTTGACATTTTTACTTTGGAAGTGCCCTCATGAGTAGTTTTGAGAGTGTCCCAAACTTCCTTGGCCAGTTCATATTGATGTACTAGTCTGAAAATGTTTCTATCAATTCCATTGAACAAGGCATTTAAAGCTTTGGAATTTCCCAGGGCTAACTCATCTTCTTCTTTACTCCAATCTTCCTCAGGCTTCAGACTGATTGTCCCATCTTTCTCAGTTATGGTGGGATGGTTCCATCCTTTGTCAGCAGCTCTCCAAGCCTTTTTGTCCAGAGATTTTAAGAAGGCAATCATACGAGGTTTCCAGTAGTCATAATTAGTTCCATCCAGAATGGGTGGTCTATTTCCAAAAACTCCTTCTTTGTCCATAGTGCCAAAAAGTGATATCCCTAGATCTCACCCAGTAATACAGGCAGGGTGCCTGCTCTGATGCCAATTGAAATTCTTGCTGCAGATACTCAATGTCACGTTCAATGTTGTGACACCGTATCTGACTTTCTATAAGACAGTAAATACAAAAACAGTAAAGAACACAGTCAATTGTTTACCCAGTTCAGTGTGCAACAACACCTACTCTGGGGGCTACCAAGCCAGGGAGGAAATCCACTATAAGAGATGTTAATTCAGGAATAAACCAACCAGTTTATCTCCTTCACTTAAGACCTACCCAATGCAACTTCAATCTAAGTACAACTTAAACCTGAGTTCCTACTCACTCCCCCTCAATCACAGCAGTGATACATAAAACAATTTGACTAATGAATTGATGAAGACACTCTTCAAAACATACACTTGATTATGCTTCACAGCTTTTTAATCAAGCAACACAAACACTCTTGCTTCACAGCTTTGAGTGATACACAAACCTAACTTGACTTTGCTTCACAGCTTTAGTCAAGAGACATACAAACACTCTTGCTTCAAAGCTTTGAGTGTTACACAACCCTTACAATTAAAACCTATTCCAAGTCACTTATCACAATGATAATTGCTTGGATTACAATAGTAAAAACTATACAACTTCTAAATGATCTTCTGTCAAAAAAGGGATTGCTTTCAAAACAGCAGCTCTGTTGAATATATAGCAGCTGCATCTTCAGTTAGGGTTTCCCCAAAAAGCTAGGGTTAATTCTGTTTGACCTTAATACTAGGTCACAGGACTTTATCAACCAGGTTAGGGTTGAGCTAGGTTAACCCACAGAAAACGCAGGATTCTGTTCTGGAAAGACTGAGTCATTTTCCTGAAAAAACTCAGAATTAACCAAACTGCATACCTGTTAGTTCAGAACAGGATGTCTTAACATCTGTTATGACATCTGAAAACCTGTCTACTGATTTAGGTAAATGTGATTGTTGTACCCCAAAATTTTCCCTCCCATATTCTCCAAGAAATTGCCAAGCCAAGCTGCAAAATTCCCCAAGGGTTGCACAGTGCAAAGGTCTCCCATACAGTCAAAACTAGGGTTTGTGTTTTGATCAAGAAAATGAAGTTATCAAAGGCCCAATCAAGTCTCATATGCCTACAAACATGGTCAAGCATCCTCATATCAAGTTTCAAGGCATTCAGCTCAAAATTGCACAGTCAAAAACCCTAATTGCACTACAGTCAACTGTAGGGGCAAAATGGTCATTTGGCAGTCAAAAGTTCAAATTTTTGGTCAACATATCATTTTGAAGCCACAAACATCATTTGATCAATGCTTGATCATGATTCTCAAAATTTGGCTCAGAAATCATCAAGATGCAAAAGTTTCCTTATTTGGACAGTTGAAAAAGTCAACTGAAATTGACCAGGGCATAACTTTCACATGGATTATCAGAAAAATTCCATCCAAAGCTCATTTTGAATAGAAAGACATTTCCTACAACTCATCTTCATACTTCAAGTCCAATAAATGCTCTCACAAAAAGTTATCAATTTCAACATTATAGGTCATTTTCAAAAGTCAACAAAAAGGGACTTTAAGTCAAAGGCCATAACTTGAGAGTGGTAAATCAAAATGACATGGGACCAAAGACATTGGTTAGAGGACTCAAAGACCTTTCCAAAATGTCCAAGAACATGAGAAAAGCTTAAAAATTGAGCAAGTTATGCCTTGTGGAAGTTGGGAAATTTTTGGATATTTTGAAAAGTCAACATTGGTTCAAATGACCTAAAATTGCTAATGGGCCCATTTTTCTTCCATGATTCATCATTATAAGCATATGCACGACCACTTGGCCCAAAGGGAAGTATTTTCTCATTTTTTTATTTATTTATTTGAGTTATCATTTATATTAATTCATTTAAATCATTTAAATATATGAAAAATATCTAACTTGACCTAACCAATCTTTTTATACATGTTTTGGACTCAATATTTCGTGCTTGTATAATTATGGAAAGATTTGGCTTAATTGGATCCTAATTGACACAAAGAACACTTGAAAAAGATATGAAAAAGATCCTTAAAATCAAATTTCCAAAAACCATTATTGCATTGGATTTGATTGATTTTTGTTAACCTAATTGATTCACTACAAATGCTAGAACATAACCCTAAACACAACAGACACGCAACAGCTCAGAAGAGGCCATTGAAAACTTGAAATTTTCTCTAAAAAAAAGCAATTCTGAAATCACTGTTAGGGGGCGATTCAAGGCACAAAAACTATTCCAATAGCTTCCTCAAGGTTCCCTGAATACATTCCAATCACAAACATCCATCAACACGCCAAGAATTGGTAAAACGAACATGAACTGTGAAGAGAAAAACTCATAATCGTGCATCATGATTTAAGCATTTTTACAGCATTTTATTCATAGATTCATGTTCCTTGTGATGTTTTAAAGCTAACCATTATGTTTAATTGAATTATTATGCTGTATACGAGATTTCGCCATGTTCAATTTCTAGGGTTTACAGGGTTGGAAATTAGGGCTTTTGCAAAAAGGAAAAATTAGGACTCAAGACCACCATCATTGGATTCAGCAGGTCTGGACGAAGAAAACAACATGCTCGCGCCCAATTTATGACCACCTGAGAGCTAATCGCTATTTTCCAATAGCATGCCTAAAACAACGCGTGTAAAACCGTGGCCTAAACGTTCTGTGTTTCAGAAAAGTGGAGAAGACGAATTCGTGGCACCCGGTGATTGGATCATTTAAAATTCGCGCGCGTTAGTGGACCATAGTCATTATTTCTTTTATTATGTTTGTTTGATATTATATATTAAATGTAATTGAAGTGGCTCAGTGGCAGGTACATATGCTTGCAACGTCCAAGACCTGGGTTCGAGCCCCAGGTCTGTATAATTTCCCATGTTATTTTTCATTAACCATTCCCATGCAGCGCCCAAGGCCAAGACGTATCATGCACGCTCAAAAATCATCGCCCACGCGTCCTGGGAGATCAATCAAAGGGCTCAGATTCAAGGCACATGGTAGACCCTGGTCAAAGGTGCCACATAGTGGCTGGAAAAGTCAATGGACCTGAAGTTTTTGGGCCAGATTATTCAAAACTATACCTCCTAATTTGGGACTGAACCCCCCCTGGTTTGCAATTTTCATTATATTTTATTTTTTCAATTATTGTTTTATCTTATTTATTTGTTTAATATAATTAATTATTTTTTACCAAATACCAAAACCTCATAAAAATCAGAAAAGATAAAACATGATAAATATTTATATTTTAATATTTTCTTGTAAATAGATACTTGGAAATTAAGTAATTTAAAATAGGTTGCAATTTTAATTCTTTTCATAAAAAATCTAAAAGAAGTAGAATTAGGTTTAATTAATATTTTTATTCCCTTTTTTAATTTTTCTTTCTCATAATAATATTTATTTATTTTATTTATTTTTATAATCAAATTTGCATGTAAATTTATTAGGGCTTAAATTAGGTTAAAGTTTCATGTTTTCTTAATAAATTAAAATAATTAGAATTAGGGTTTGCATTTCATTTTAAGTTTAATTAATTCTTCCTTTTTCTATTAAATCTTAAAATTCATAAAAATACTAAAAAACAAAAAAAAAAAACAATTTCCTTTCTTAAATTAATTAATGCATGTAATTTAATTTTTGCAAAAGGGTCCAACGCCCATGTTCTTAATGGTTTAATTTCGCGCATTTATTTTATTTCGCTTAAATAATTATGTATCTCTCCCGAAGCCTTGTAAACTTCTCGCACTTTTCAATTCTTTACTTTATTTGCTTTATTTATTTTCTGTCAAATCGGGTCCGGTTTAATTTTGGCGATGTGGACCCGCGCCATTTGTAATAGCTTTAGATTTATTTTTCCTCGCAACTTTTAACTGTTAAACAAAGCATGCAAGAATGAATGGACAAATAAAATCAAGCGTAGATCACTTTAACATGACAAGACAAATGCAAATGAAAACGACACACAAATCACACACCACCCCTAGGGTACGCCTCACTGTTGCCTTGCCTCGAAAGGTGATTGTCGAGTAGAGGATGTCTTAGTAAGTCCTCATGATCCGGGAACCTGGCATGAGGGTAGCTTCTAAGGTGTCTTCCTATTGCTCTGGTGATCACTATGTCCCGAACCTCGAATTGACCCGAACACCTCCAACGGTGGTGCTACCTACCTCTCAATGGTGGGATGGCATTACTTTAAAGGACATTTACACAGACGAATTCCTTAGGGTAGGTAGACGACTCTAGATACTTGCTCTAATTTCAAAAACAAATCAAAAATATTTTTCACACCAACACATTTTCAAAAGCTTTCGAAAGCAAATTTTCAAACACTCTTGAGGACTGATACAGGAGTCGAACTGAAATTTTCAAAGAAACTTTTTTAAAAACCCACACTTGAAAAGCAAACAAACCATTTTTTGAAAACACAATGAGCAAGTATCTAAGAGCCCATGGATAACCATGGATAGAAAGGGTGCTAACACCTTCCCTTTCTATAACCTACCTCCCGAACCGAGAGCAATCTCTTTAAGGAATTTTTCTGTGCTTTTGTCCTTTCCATTTGGAGAAAATAAAAGACGGTGGCGACTCTTGCTTCCGCGACATTTCGCGAACCAGCGTTAAACAGTCAGTTCCAGATCCACCGATCACAGTGATCATTTTGCAAAATGCTCAGATACACACTCATAAACATCAACACCTGTATGACAATATTTTTCTGCAAAGGTACCTAATAAATATGTACCTAATAAACTAGAATGTTATGACATCAGTCATGACATTCATACACCTGGTTTTGCCAAAAATGCATGCCAATACCTAAACAACTACAGGGGTGCTTGATGACTGCCGATTGACAACTCTTCTTCTGGTAGGCAAGTGACGAGATGCCAGGACATAGTCGTACGCTTTGATCCCTAACTTTTGTCTGGTCCGCCCTTTCGGGTTTTCAGTCCACCGGGATACCCATTTTTGCCCAAGCCGCCTTTTCAGGTTTTCGAATTGTCGGGTGTACAGATTTTTTTCATTTCATCCCTTATTTTTGCCCGAACCCTTTTGGTTCGCCGGGAAGCCCTTGTTTTTGCCTAGGTATGTCAACCTAGCGGGTCTTTAATTATGTGTAGTTTTTTTCCAACTATGTCCGTGCTTTCAGAATGTAGGGAGTTGCCCCTGTTAGAAGTGTTTTGTCATGCCACCAGAAGGTGTTTGATCAGGCAAGATTCGTTATTGGAATGCCCCAAGTGACTCAGGCGGATATTTGCCCCGGGTTATTTGGCCTTTGAGAGATTCTCTGAATCTTGATTGGACTGCCCCAGATAAAAGACCATGATCATATCATGCCCCTTGATTGGAAGTGCTTCTGTTCATTAGGCATTCGTCGTGCGAATTTCTATGTTGTTCAAACAAAAAGTCATATGCGAACAAAGTTATGTTAAAAATGCAAAGCCTATGTCTGTCTTGAAGATTTTGAAAATGCATTCTTTTTCATAAAACAAGTGAATGTTTGTAAAATGTGATGTCAACTCCGTATTTACCGTAGGCCTTAAGGAGTCAGGATACCTTTGTAACAGTATGCTTTCGAACTAACCCTTGCTTCAGCTAGGACTTTTAAGGGTTATAACGTGGCCTGGTTCATGGTTTAAGAAACAAAGGATAAAGGCTCAAATTATTTGTACCCACCCACTCTTCGTGATGTTCTTCAAACCTAAGCTCAGTTGATCGTGCATTAGACCTTGATTGAGTCTTTGTCCTGGCGTTCCAATGATGGTTCAAATATTGATGATTTATTCTGAATAGGCAGTCATTCCTTTTTGTTATTGTTGAGGGTTTGTATGACCTCTTTCTTTTTGATTTTGCTATCCCTAAATTTTGCCTGAACTGTTTCTTTTGTGATTACAGTCAGCGGGATGCCCCAGTTTTGTAAGTCTCCTTCATAGGTTTTGACTTATTGGGTTTTTTTTTTGAGATACAATGACTGTCTATCCTTATGATTATTCGGAATCACCATGGTCTTTTTTTGTAAGGACCTCTTTGGTGCCATTTGTTATACACTTGGATCAACTGAGAGAACTACCCTGCCCCAGGTCATGATAAAGGGTTTTAATTTTCGAAAAGAAAAAAAGAAAACTCCTACTTCTTTGGCTCAGAGGGGTTGACGAGGGATTATCATCCTTATAACTCCAGTGTTTAGGAATTGAAACAATGCTTGTACCTCATCAGCGGGGTCTGTTCAAAAGCATACTGTAATTATCGTGGTATCGTTTTCGTCATCCTCCCTCAAGAGGCTTAGAATTATTAATCGAGCGTTGATCATCAGAAAAAATATGAAAATAATTTGCATATAGTGAATACAAATATATTGCTTCAAAACAGACATATGCGATGCATTAATGAAATAACAACGTTTAACATGAGTAAATGTTTGAACAAAAGAAAGTTACAACTTGAAAATCCTAATGAACAAAAGTCTTTTCATCTCAGGGCTTGTTACTTTAAATGGTGAGCCTTGGAGGGATGGTAGAAAAACTCAGCCTGACCATCTTGTGTGAACTCCAATGCTCCTTCATCAATCAGGTCCTGAATCTTGTTCTTCAGAGCCCAACACTCGTTTGTATCATGTCCTGGACTGGCAGAGTGGTAGGCACACCTTTTATTGGGATGATAGGTAGGAGATGTTGTGTTGGGGTTCCGGGGATGAGCCTTTAATGTGATCAGATTCAATCTCAACAGGCGTTGTAAAGCTTGAAACAGCGATATGTTGAGCTGGGTGAATTGCCTCCTGGGTTTGTCTGGCTGAAGCTGGTGAGGTTGATGCTGAATTTGTGACACTGGAGCCATTTGAGGAGCTCTCCCCTTATCTCCTTGTCTCAAAGATGGTTGAATGATGACTGGCTCTTTACCCTTAGACGTTTGCCCCAGTTGGTTACCCTGAAGCAGTTGGTTGATGAGAACTCCGAGCTCTTCTTGTCTTTGAGCTAAACCTTGAATGGCAGTCACCTGCCCCAGCATCTGGGCTTTCATTGCATCCATCTCAGCTTGCAGGTGTTTCAGCCGTTCATCCTCAGCACTGTTCCTGACCAAAGTCCCCATGAGAAGTGCTCTCAACTCCTCCTGCCCCTTGGATAGATTCAGGAGGATTTCCCCGAACCGAGTCTCTTGAGCATGGAAGTCCTGGTTGTATTGTTGGGAAGCCATTGCTGAAATAAACAGCGGAGGAGGTAAGTGACATGTATAGAGGGTACCTGTAATGCAATGATGCATGATATGTATGCAATGTTTTCAAGGACCTCGCAGGGTAAACAAGAAATTTGTTAGAGCTGGGATCCGGTAGCTTGATTGAAGGAACTTCCTGTTGTTGAGAGTCCTTCTTCAAGAGTCAAGGCTCACCATATCGAGTGGGTCATAGCCCCTGACAATTTTGGCTCGGGGAACCTTCTTCAAGTGTCAAAGCTCACCATATCAAGTGGGTCATAGCCTCTGACAACCTTGGCTAGAGGAAAATAAATCCTCTTTGCCCCTTGCTGGACGTTTGATTCATCATGACCTGCATCACAAACCCTCGAGATCTTTGAAATGGGTTAGTCTTTATGTAGGATGCAATGGTATGATGGCATGATGTTATGATGTTATGCTATGCGTGGCGTAACATAGGTAAACCCTGTTATGAGTCCCAATTAAGGACTATAAACAAAACATGCAAGAAACTTAATAAACCCTGTTATGAGTCCTAATTAAGGACTATAAACAAAACCTGCAAGAAATTTAGTGAATCCTGTTATGAGTCCTAATTAAGGACTATAAACAAAACCTGCAAGAAACTCAAGTGTCAAATAACAAGCATACAAATAGTCAAGTTGGAAGGCACACAAGTCACACAAGGGAAGCCCTTAGAGTTCAGGCCAGCATGGGGTCTGGGTATTACCCTCTTGAAGTTGGTGGGCTCAACCTATCCTATTAGAAGTAACTGGGTTCTAAGGGTCCCAATATCACTGGATTGCTTTCATTGTTCATCATTTCGATTTAGCCACTGAACTGGCGACCGAAATATTCCAGGAAAGCAACCCTCAATTGAGTGTAGTATCGAGTATCAACCAACCTCAGACTGCACCAAAGTCAGTTATCTCACTACCCTAAAGAGGCCAAGATAGTTCAATTAAGGTTCCTAAAGTCAGTTGATGCTTCACGACACCACATGGAGGCCCCGTACTCTCCTTGACTAAACTCAAGGGTTACCGGTACACACCAAAGTGCCACATCAACGTAGCAGACTGTTTCAACCATGTCGGTATACCCCACACAACTCCCTCACAGCCTTGTTGCTACTTTCTAAGAAGGTATCCCCCAGATCCGGGTTAGGATCTATAGAACTCCCAAGACAGTCCCACAATTTAAAGCAAACAAGTCAAAGCAATTGAAAACACAGTGATCTTAGTCCTAAGGTACACCTCACTTTAAAAGTCCTATCCCCAGCAGAGTCGCCAGTTTTGTGATCGGTGGATTTAGAACTGACTGTTTAACGCTGGTTCGCGAAATGTCGCGGAAGCAAGAGTCGCCACCGTCTTTTATTTTCTCCAAATGGAAAGGACAAAAGCACAGAAAAATTCCTTGTAGAGATTGCTCTCGGTTCGGGAGGTAGATTTATAGAAAGGGAAGGTGTTAACACCCTTTCTATCCATGGTTATCCATGGGCTCTTAGATACTTGCTCATTATGTTTTCAAATTGCTTGTTTGCTTTTTCAACTGTGGGTTTAAAAAAAGTTTCGTTTAAAGTTTCAGTTCGACTCTTGTATCAGTCCTCAAGAGTGTTTGAAAAATTGTTTTGAAAGCTTTTTGAAAGTGTTGGTGTGAAAAGGAGTTTTTGATTTGTTTTGAATTAGAGCAAGTATCTACGAGTCATCTACCTACCCTAAGGAATTCGTCTGTGTAAATGTCCTTAAAGTAGTGCCATCCCACCATTGAGAGGTAGGTAGCACCATCGTTGGAGGTGTTCGGGTCAATTCGAGTTTAGGGACAGTGTGGTCACCGAGCAACGGTAAGATACCTTAGGAGCTACCCTTATGCCATTGATCTTTTATTTCGAGGCAACTATTCCGAGGCAACTTGTTCCGAGGCAACCGTTTCGAGGCAACTAGATCAATGGGACATAAGGACTCACTAAGACGTCCTATAATCGACGACCACATTTTGAAGGGCAAGGCAACAGTGTGGCCACCAGAGCAATAGGAAGACACCTTAGAAGCTACCCTCATGCCATGTTCATGGACATGAGGACTTACTAAAACGTCCTCTACTCGACGACCACAATTCTAAAGGCAAGGCAACAATGAGGCGTATCCTAGGAGTGGTGTGTGATTTGTGTGTCATTTTCAGTTATATTTGTTTTGTTCATGCATTGGTGATCTACGCTTTGTTTTTATTTTTGGCATTCATTCTTTCATGTGGTTATTAACAGTTAAAAGGTGCGGAAATATAAAAGTCGTACGCTATTACAAAGGCGCGGGTCTACATCGCCAAATTAATCCAAGACCCGATTTGAATAAAATAAAAATGCGGAAAAATAAATATCCTAATTAATCTATTACATGGCTTTGGGATAAGTACATGAAATTTATAAAAAAAGAAATAAAATAAGCGCGCGAAACGAAATTATAATCGAAAGCGAGGGTGTTGGACCCTTTTAAAGAAATTAAATTGAAATTATGACATTAATTAAATTAAATAAGGAAAAAGACTTATTTTTTGATATTTTTTATACTTTATGAAATTAAGAAAATTAATGGAATTAAAAAGTTAATTAAAACCCTAGTTCTAAATTGTTTTTAATTTATTAAAAAAAATATTTTAGTTTGACCTAATTTACATTAATTATTTACATGGCATATTTATTTACAAAAAATAATTAACAATTAAATATGGTGAAAAAGAAAAAGAGAATAAAAGTACAAAACCCTAATTTCTACATTTTTTTAGTTTATTAAGAAAGCATTAAAATTAAACCTAAAATTAAAACTAAATTAATTATTACATTTATTTACAAAATAATGTTAATTAATATTATCAAAGCATATTTTTATTGTTTTATGATTTTCTGTTTTTTTTTATATTTTATGAAAATTAATTTTGATGAGTTAACTAAAATAAATAAAACAAATAAATAGAAAAAATAAAAAGGAAAAAAAATAATATGCAAACCAATGGGGGGTGTTGACCCCAATTTTGGAGGTATGATCAGCAATCAGGCCCAAAGAATTCAAGCCCTTGGTTGACTTTTCAAGGACGCGTGTGGATCTGCTGACCAAGGTGCATGGTGGAGATCCTGTGTTGGCCCTTGGATTCATCTCCTGAGACATGTGGCGTGCCCAGAGATAGAGTTGTATGGTGGTCCCTGAAAGGTACGCTGCACAGAAATATGGAAAGTAAAATAATATTGAGAAGGGAGGGGACCTGGGAATCGAACCCAGGTCCCAGTACCTATTGTCCATGTTGCCCACCAACTGAACCAGCGCGTTTGGTTGTATGTTTAATGGGCAATGAATAATAAGAGAGAGAAAAAGCATTATGCTGGGTAATCAACAAAAAGGCGCCAATGTTTGAATCCACCAATTGCCTTCCTCCACGCATCGTCTTCTCCACTTATTCTCTATTTTGCCTGAAAAAACAAACTAGATAGCGGGGGTTTTAAACCCCCACTAAATGACACATACAAAAAATAGCGAATAGAATCCTGTTGATCATAAATTGAGCGCGACATGTGGAATTGATTCGTGTGAAGCTTCTGATTCTAATGGCATAAGTCTTGTTGTCTGATTTTTCCAGAAGAGGAAAGCCCCAAATTCGCACCTCTGAAAACCTAGAAAACATCAATGGCATTTTTCTATACAAGCAATATTAATCCAATTCAATGGTACCATTAGTTTTGTTGAGTTCATATTAGTACAAAACGATCATTAGAATGTATGAATATGGCATATAAATCAAAACACGAGTATGCAATATATCAAGAACAGGACGGCTTCGTTCTACCGTTTCTTGAGGTTAGAAGCTGTGGTTTTGATCCAGAAAGTTTCCTTGATGCCTTGGCAAGCTATTGGAATGATTATTTTGCTCTGAATTGCGCTGGAACCGTGTTTTCAGTTTTGAAGTTTTTAACAAAAAAATGCAAAGTGTGTATTCTTTTCTGAGAGCAGCCTCTAGGTTCTGAGCATTAGGTTTAGGTTTATACTTATGTGAGGAATGAATTAGGGTAGAAATTTCAACCAAAAACCTTTGCATTCAATGCTTTTGAGATTTGATTTCCATGGATCTTTTTCAATCTTTTCCATGCCCTTTTGATATCAATCATGGCCAAATCTTTCCAAATGGAGTGTGCACGAAATCTTGGAGTTATGATAGACCTATTAGCTGCATAAAAAGATTTAAAATGCATGCTTGAGTATTTTTGTCATATTTTATTTAATTAAATGAATTAATAGTGATAAAAATTCAAATAAATAATAAAAAATGATGAAATAAATCCCCTTTGGGTAAAATGGTCGTGCGTAGCCTTTGGATGATGATTCTTGGAAGAAAATGTGGCCCATTAGCAATTTTGAGGCATTTGAAGCAAAGTTGACCTTTCAAAATTCCCAAAAATTTCCCAACTTCCACAAGGCATATCTTGCTCAATTTTTAAGCTTTGATCATGTTCTTGGACATTTTGGAAAGGTCTTGAAGTCCTCTAACCAATGCCTTTGGTCCCATGGCATTTTGATTTACCAATCTCAAGTTATGGTCTTTGACTTAAAGTGCCTTTTTGTTGACTTTTGAAAATGACCTATAATGTTGAGATTGATAACTTTTTGTGAGAGCATTTCTTGGACTTGAAGTGTGAAGATGAGTTGTAGGAAATGTCATTCTCTTAAAAATGAGCTTTGGATGGAATTTTTCTGATAAACCATGTGGAAGTTATGCCCTGGTCAATTTACAGTTGACTTTTTCAACTGTCCAAATATGGAAACTTTTGCATCTTGAGACTTTTTGAGCCATGCTTTGAGAATCATGATCAAGCATTGATCAAATGATGTTTGTGGCTTCAAAATAAGATGTTGACCAAAATTTTTAACTTTTGACTGTCAAATGACCATTTTGCCCCTGCAGTTGACTGTTGAGCAATTAGGGTTTCTGACTGTGCAATTTTGTGCTGTAAGTCTTGAAACTTGGCATAAGGATGCTTGACAATGTTTGTAGGCATGTGGGACTTGATTGGACCCTTGGAAACTTCAATTTCTTTGTCAGAACCAAAACCCTAATTTTTGACTGTTAGGAGGCCCTTGAACTGTGCAACACTTGGGAGGTTTTGAAGCACGCTCTCTGCAAATTTTGAAGAATATGGGAGGGCAAATTTTGGGGTACAACACTTACCTATAAATTGAACTTCATTTGCAACTGTTAAAGAGGTCGATAATTTGAAAATTAGCCTTGAAAGCGTGATGAAATTTCAAAGAATTGGAAACTAAAAGCATAAACACAAAAACCTGCTAAGCTTCTGTTTCTTTTACACCCAAACTCTAATTTTCTTGCACATCTCTTGGCCAAATCACCCACTCAGTTTCTAACGCGCATTTAGAAACAATCCCAACTTCTGTTTACAGATTGCAATACAATCTCCACCAACCTCCATTTCAAAAAAAAATCAGAACTTTGCTTCTTGGCTGTTCCAAAATTTTCTAGTCATTCAGAGCTCAAGTTAAAGTTTGTTCCAGGCTTCTGAGCATGTGAGAAAGCTGACCAGAACATCACAACAGCTTGAACCAAACTCTAATTCAGAACAACCTCCAGAAGCAAGGTAAGCTCCTTATGACTGTTATCTCATTACTTAGGCATTGATAGACATGCATGTCCAAAAATACAATGTAGACATCCTGACTCTGATGTTGTACATATTCATAAATTTCATGTATTTTTTGCCTAAGTAGAGAGAATTTCAGTTCAGAACTTCTTGAGGAAATTAGGATTCAGAATTAGGATTAGCAAAATTCATGCTTGCTTCTGATTTATAGTTCTGATACTTTATATTTATGAAACCATGATGAAACCTGCCATAACTGCTATGTGTACATTTTCTGTTTTGTTGAGAAATGACTAAGTTGCAGATGCTCTCTTTGGCATGGGAAGGGAGATGAAGCTCATCATCAGAACTTACTTTGTGTTATATGTTTATGTTTTTGCTTCTAATACCGGATGTATAGCCACCCCAGTGGTAGAGAGTGAATGCTTAAGACGTTAGTGTTAAGGGTCCTGAGTTCTAACCCCAAAAACACATTTTTTATGTTTATTTCCTGACATTTTTTATCCCATTAGTTGGATCAGAACTTCTAGATCAATCCCCTTTAGTTGCTTATCAAAACAATGATCCTGGACCAGAACTTCTAGACATTTCCATCAAACAGCATTGACACCTCTATCAACCACCAGAACTTCTAGCTTGCCAGTGACACTAGAACTTTTAGGTTTCCAGCTACATCAAAACTTCCAGGCTCTATCAACCACTATAACTTCTGAACTTCCAGTAACATTAGAACTTCTAGGTTTCCAGTTGCATCAGAATTTCTAGGATTTCCCTTGTTCCTGGACCCATAACTTTAGTGTACCCGGACCCAGAACTTCTGACCTTCCCTTTTTCTACTAACATTTCTTTCTTGCAGCGTATCAGAGTCATAGTTTCTTCCCCTTACTTCTGTTCTCTCTTATTTCAGCAATGCACTAATTCTGGTTTCTTTTCCCTTTTATTATTTTTAATATCACTTCTATTTTCATTAGTCAAAAAACGCCAAAAATATTTTTATATTCACATACTTTATTTTATTTCTTTTGAAACAAAAAAGACTAAAAATATTCTCCTAAGCTAATTCACTTTTTTTTCTCTTAACAAAAATAAAACAAGTCCATTTTACATTTCTTGTACATCATTTCAATATGGTTGTAATAGATAATTAGGACTTTAATTTCTTGCAATCCCCATTTGTAAATTTGTATACCCCATCCCCCTAATGATTGTAATAGCGTAGAATATTTACCTTCCGCAATTTATCGCTTTCATATAAATGCTAGTAATGTAGGATTTGTATGGGAAGATAAAATCAACAAGTAGATAACCAAAGACTAAATGCATGCAAATCAAACACATTATTCACACATGCATCCCTAGGGTAATTCCACTTGTTTCCTTATAAAAAATGG
Source organism: Vicia faba (assembly GCA_948472305.1). Lineage (NCBI taxonomy): Eukaryota > Viridiplantae > Streptophyta > Magnoliopsida > Fabales > Fabaceae > Vicia > Vicia faba. The sequence goes on from OX451740.1 coordinate 177,925,719, forward strand.
TCATGTTATGCATGTGAGATGTCTTAGCAAAAACAATCAAAATACAAGATAATAGTCCCTCGATGATGCTACGAATGTTGCCTTACAAATGATCTTAGTCCCTCAAGAAGAAATGCTAAGGGATCTCACAACATTGCTATCACGACTATACGATGATCCACTCCCGTCCCTTTACATCCAAAGATAAGGCTTCTTACCAATCAATGGTAAGATAGCAATATCTAAGGAAGAGAGAAGTGAACAAAAAGACTTTTTGAGTAGGTAGAAACGTTCCTAGTTGCTTGCTCACTTTCAAAACAAACATCCTTGCAAAAACACACCAAACACTTTCAAAACATGGAATATTTTCAAGAATCTAACACTTTGTATACGTTCTTATAAGACGAGAACCATTACAAAGTTTTCCTAAACGAATGCGCCTTTTTAAAAATACTTTCAAAAACCACCACAAAGCACATTTTCAAACAAAGCAAGTGATCTAGCAAGCAACTAAGAGCCCATAGATAAATATGGATGAAAGGGGTGCTAATACCTTCCCTTTTCATAATCTACCCCCCGAACTCAAGAAAATAATCTCAAAGGTCTTTCCTATTCTTTTCACCCTTTCCTTTATTTGGATAAAAGAAAAGTCGGTGGAGACTCTTGCTAACCACAACAATTGCGATCAAACACAAAACATCCCAAGTCAGTTCTCCCACCGTATTACACTTGGTCAGAGACTGGACTTCATAGTAAATCATGGTCATTCATTCCAACTTAGGAATCCAATGGTGATCAACAATAATCACCTTATTATCTTCAAAACAGGCTTCTTCTTAAGATGATGTTCCAATAACTTATTCATACATCATTCTCAGTCATCTGGATTTCTTCCTTAACTATGTTTCTGGAGACAACACCATAGTAAACCAAGCACCACTCTTTGAAGGAACACAAGAGGATTAACCATCAGTAGTTGATCAACCTTCAAGACCAGATCAAAACACATGCAGAGCATTCGCATAACACACCTCAATAGCCTTTTTCTTAAACACAAAATCTAGACCACCTGTCTGACTTTGAGGTGTTTGATCATAATTCTTATACACCCAAATGGGGGATTCCCTCTATTATATAGACCACAACACACAGGGTTTTGTATGATCATCAACCCTTCAAACAGACTGTCCATAAAGGAAAACTTATGCTTCTCCCAATCCTTCTGGGCAACTCATCATGATCGTAAGCTAGTCTTCTCAAATATTAAATTACCCTAGGTTGATGCATCTCCATTGCATATAACTCCTAGAGTGTCTCTTCCACTTTAGTAGAAAAAGAGTTCAATGTTCTCATAGACTTAATAAGAGATATCAATGTTGAGTTAACAACCTCCATCATGTGAGAGAAATACCAGTCAAACCAAGTTGGGAAACATAAATTCTCAACCCAAAGATGTCAAGACATTATATCTGACATCCCAAGAATATCTAACTCCATATTAGGGATTCTTCTTCATCGACTACTATGATCGCCCTGATAATCACACGATTGCCTCCTTAATAGCAGTACATCATGTGGTTAGTGCATACCCACATGAATCTCTTAATAAAAACAGAATATGTTCCTTGGCCATAAACAAGATTCCAAAAATAAATCCGGTTCCTTTGATCATAAGGATTTTCCAAAATTCAGAGAGAATTCCCTTCACATATGAACTTGACCTTCATATATACAAATAATTGGCTGAGATGATATATTTCTCCAAGGAACTTAAGCTCAACCTCTTCACTTCTACTAACTTGAATCAGAAATAAACTGAACCAAGAAGCACACAATTGGTTGACCACAACTCAACCCACCAATATAAGATGTGTTTTATGGATAAAATATCTTAGAAACACGACACAAATACCTCCTCTTCCAAATCAGGAGTAGGTTTCAAACATATGTGATCACTACATATTTTTCTGGCACCCAAAGCATGTGTTATGCAACAGGAATCTGCACGTCTACTAACACAATGTCCTAACATCTTGTAGGACATTAGTTCCCTTCTTCTGGAACTCACAAAACAAATCTTGGTTCTGAAGCCTAACACAACTTCCAGAAAATAAATAACCCTTTATGTCCTTCAAGGTCCTCAAAAATCCAAGCTCCAGCAAAACCAGACAACAGCAAGACTCAGAGTCACTTTCCTAATTAGGTCAAGTATTAGGAGGACGCTTCTAGAAACCAAAATAAATGGCTCTAATCTTCCTTCAAAAAATAATCAAAAGTGCCTTTATGAGTGTGTAGCCGTAGAAATGTTGAGACTAAGCCATTGGATTGACTTGACTCGCACAGATCAAATAAAAATTACCACCGTGCTTTATTATTTCCAAAGAAATGGGAAAAAAGCGAATAACCCAAAAAAGATGGGGAGAGAATCCAAGTTCGGGGGTTGTTTATGCAAAGGGAAGGTATTATCACCCTAAACATATATGGTACTCCGCAAGAACCTCTTTGTAAATTTGTGTATTTCGGCTATAAGAGTTGTATACAAAAAAAATAGATTATGGGGATGAGAAAAGAAGTATTTTTTACAATCTTTGCACCCAACGCGATTGCGAACCTTTAGTGCCTACGTACCACCTTCCGTGAAATAGGGTATCAGGGTACTCATAGTTCACCTTTTAAAATTTTAAAATACAAGTGTGTTGGTTAATTTTAAGAGATGAGACACCATCGTCTTATCCGAGTGGAAGAACATACTTACTACCCACAATTATGAGAAATGAGAATTTGCATCATCTCAAAGTGAAGGATATGGCTTGGATTTTAAAATCAACAAAGCCTCACTCAACACTCAAGTTGAAAATATCTCACTTCACTTCATATCATAGAAGTATAGTAGCTCGCACCACTACAAGGATTTACAAGAGTCTAATCTTTTTGAGAAAAGAGTTTTAAGGTAAAAAGCAAAAGTGGAAAAATGATTTGAATGAGATTGATTGAGTTTTAGTATTCTCACAAAAAATGTCAAAGTATGATTAAGTTGTTTAAAGTTTTATTAGGAAAATATTTTTTTGAAAATGCATGGACCTAAGTCCAAGTTTCTTGTGAAAGCGGTTCAAGTTTAAAAACAAGAAGAGTTTTCAAAAGGAGGGAGAAGATTTTTGAAATTAAATAAGATGAGAGGAGATGAAGGGACTATCCTAAAGCATAAGGTAAAAGCTAGGGAAAAGAACCATCTAACCAATAAGAAGCCAACACTTGACACAATGAGTCAATGTAGAATTCCCATCCTTTGGATTGAAACCACACAAGCAAAGATATTAAACCTCTTAATAAAACCAAGCTTCAAATGCATTAAGTCTTCAAAAAAATTGGGCAGAGTAACAACTGTATATTGATGAATTCCCAGTCGCAGACAAAGCATATAATCAGAATAACCTGCACACAAAGAAAACAAACAACCCAATATCTTGGGGTAAACCCTAAGAACTCCAAACAAAATAACATTAGAAGGCACAAGGTCTCAAGGTAGATCAAGGTCTCTACTCCTAAGTCCAAGAAGTCCATAACTCCCAAAATGCCAAGGATAGTAACCAAATAGTCTAAGTAACCTTAAAGTTTTTTATTGTCCAAGTTGGTTATTAGGTACCTTCAAAAAGAAAATGAAAAGCTCAAGTGAGCAAAATAAAATATAAAAAAAGCATAAAGATAAATGCTCAAGTGAGAAAAGATGAAAATAACATAAAATGTAAATGCTAAAATAAATGGCGCGTAAAAGTAAATACATAAAGTAAAAGCATGAAAATAAAAGTCAATGGTTAATGGCTTAGAAATTAGAGGTTAGTTGAATGACCATCTTGAATCTTGCATTTGAAAACTCATTAGAAGATTGATAAAATCAAAGCCTCTCAACAACAAGTTTCATTTTCTTTTTGTCAAGTATATCATTCATTTCAAATTCTCGAGGCAATAGTTAAAAGATCAACGATATTTAAATGATTCACTTAGACCAAATTTTATGAAAGTTCATTAGAGGATTGATAAGACCAAAGCCTCCTAACAATGAACCTAAAGGTTATTGATCAAAGGTTTCAAATTAAACATACTTGGGCTTGCAAACATAGGTTTGGGCCACGAATGATCATTTTTCGAATCGGGACAAAATTTAGACCTATGTTAAGCAATCTGTGATACGGTGGCAGAACCGACTGTTTTGGAAAATGATGGTTTGCGTTTTGCGTTTGTGTTTGTAAAATGTCGCGGTAAGCAAGATTCGCCACCGACTTTTATTTTATCCAACCGGAAAGGACAAAAGCATAGAAAAATTCCTTTTTTCGAGATTTTTAGTACGGGGGGTAAATTATAGAAAGGGAAGGTATTAGCACCCTTTTTATCCATGGTTTTCCATGGGCTCTTAGGTACTTGCTCATCATTTTAAAATTGCTTCCGTGTTTGTGTGTTTTGAAAAGTTTTTTTTTTACTTCGTTTTAACCCTTGTATCAGTCCTCAAGATTGTTATGAAGTGCTTTTTGAAAACTTTGTTTGAAAAGAGTGTAAGTGTGGAAAAGATTATTTTGAGCAAGTACTTACTAGCATCTACCTACTCGAAAAAAGAATGTTTCTGTTATTGTTTCCTTTAGACAGCACTATCCCACTATTAATGAGTAGGTAGCACCGTCGTTGGAGTTGTAAGGATCAATTCGAAAGGGACGTACAATAACTAAAGCAATATTAGGACGTCTTAGTAATAACCCTAATGTATTAAGATCATATTCGAGGCAACATTTCTGAGGCAACCTTTCAGAGGCAACATTTCCGAGGCTACATTTCTGAACGGGACATTTGATCTTTGATTAGACAAGAGGGCAACCACTAAAACACCCTATACTATATGATTGTTTACCGAAGGCAACCGAAGTGAGAGTATACCCTAGGAATGCGCATGTGCGAGTGATTTGATTTCAGTTATTATCTTTGCACATTTAGGGTTTGCTAACCATTTTAAAATTAGCATACAGTCTTGTCATGCAATCCTATTATCATACATCTAACAGTTAATAATTGCGAGAATTAAAATGCGGAAAATAAAACTACGCTATTACAAGGCTTCAGGGAGGGGGATTAATTACATAGCCAAAAACCTATAAAACGATAAAAGAAAATCCTAATTAAACTATTACATACCATGAGCAGTTACATTAATATCATAAAAATAAATAATAATCAATGTGCGTGATGAGACGAGAACGAGAAAATTTAGGGTTTTGACCCCGTCTAAACCTAGTTGAAAGAAAAATCATATTTGTTGTTTTTGATTATTTTTAGAAAATAAGGTTTTAATTGAACAAATCAAACCTAATTACTAATTAATTTAAATTAAGAAAAATAATTAATTTGGACCTATTTTTGTATTTTTGTTTTATTGAGAAAAGAAAAAAAAGAATTAAAAATTAAATCAAGAACAAACCTAATTTTCTAATTGATTTTAAATTATTTACAAAAGGTTAGAATTACCCTAAAATTAAATTAAACTAATTATTAAATTAAATTAGATGGCGAATTCATAGAAACGCATTTCCAACATTTTGAAGAGGTTTCTCCTGAGGTCGCGGTTGCAAAGACAATGGCTGATGTGCCTATCATTTCCAAGCTTGTGTCTCGGATGGCATGCCTCAAAGATGCAGAGGCTATAATCAAAGAAGGAAAAATTACAATGTGGGGGCAACTGCCTGATTTTCCTCACAAGACAGACAAGTTCGGACTAGGTTTTACTGCTGCTGGCCAGAAAGCTGTGCGTCGCTCCCGGGCTGGAGGACCACCCGTAAAAATCACTCACCATGGAATTAATGCCTTAGAAGATGATGATGAAGAAGACAACTTTAAAGATTGGATCTTTCCAACCGTCGAAGGAGGATTAAGCAACTGGGAAGCGAAAGACTTCATTCCCATCACTTTCATCAACCAGTAATTTATCTTTGAACAATTTCCTATTTTGGTCTGTAATGATTAAAAAATCCGTACACTATTTTCACCTTATGCATTACCCGGGGCATATAGGTCCATTTGTAAGGGCTTGATTTCTTCATTATCATATGCCATATTTAAGTGAATCATTGGACGTTTTCATCTATAAACTGTTGTGTTCATTTTCTTTCCTTTTACATTTTGTTTTGTTTAAGGATGGCTATCCCTTACACACACCCACACTCACAAAATGCAGGTACCCATCCACTCCGGATTCCATGGGTGACTATTCTGCTTTGGCCTTCAGTGACTCTGAAGATTTGGTCAATCATGCCAAGTACGAAGGTGATGAAGACTGTGAAGTGCCTGGAGAGTTAGCCAGACTTTTGCAACAAGAAGAGAGGGCTATTCTGACCCATGAAGAGTTTCTAGAAACCATCAATCTGGGAACAGAGGAAGACAAGAAAGAGGTTAAGGTGGGTGCCAACCTGGAGCCAAGTGTCAAAGAGCGTCTAGTTCAGCTGCTGAATGAATATGTTGAGATCTTTGCCTGGTCCTATGAAGACATGCCGGGACTAGATACAAATATTGTGGTTCACCGTCTCCCTACAAGAGAAGACTGTCCACCAATCAAACAAAAGGTCCGCCGAATGAGGCCCGACATGTCTAAAAAAATCAAAGCTGAGGTGATGAAGCAATTCAATGCTGGATTTCTGGATGTTACTTCCTATCCACAATGGGTTGCTAACATTGTGCCCGTGCCTAAAAAGGACGGCAAAGTCAGAATGTGTGTGGACTATCAGGACTTAAACATGGCTAGCCCTAAAGATGATTTTCCACTACCACACATTGACATCTTGGTCGACAACACAGCTCAACACAAGTTATTTTCTTTCATGGATGGATTCTCGGGATACAACCAGATCAAAATGGCCCCCCGAAGACATGGAGAAGACTACTTTTGTCACGCAGTGGGGTAACTTCTGCTATAAGGTGATGCCATTCAGACTGAAGAATGTTGGGGCAACCTATCAGCGAGCCATGGTAGCTTTGTTTCATGATATGATACATCATGAGATCGAAGTCTACGTAGATGACATGATAGCCCGTTCACAGACAGAAGAAGAACACCTTGACCATCTGCAAAAGCTGTTTGTCAGATTGAAGGAGTATAAGCTCAGACTGAACCCTAGCAAGTGCACTTTCGGAGTCAGGTCCGGTAAACTTTTGGGATTCATCGTCAGTAACAAAGGCATTGAGGTTGACCCTGCTAAAGTCAAAGCTATACAAGAAATGTTTGCCCCCCGCACTGAAAAGGAGGTTAGAGGTTTCTTGGGACGCTTAAACTATATTGCGAGGTTCATCTCTCACCTAACATCTACCTGTGAGCCAATCTTCAAGCTGTTGAAGAAAGATCAGGTGGTTGAATGGAACAATGATTGTCAAGTTGCTTTTGATAAGATCAAGGAGTATTTGTCGGAACCTCCTATCTTGATGTCGCCCATCGAAGGAAGGCCGTTAATCATGTATCTGACTGTTTTGGATAATTCAATGGGGTGCGTACTGGGCCAACATGACGAGTCTGGTCGAAAAGAGCATGCCATTTATTACCTTAGCAAAAAGTTTACCGACTGTGAGACTCACTACTCACTGCACGAGAAAACTTGCTGCGATTTGGTATGGGCTGCTCGCCGGCTAAGGCAGTATATGTTGACACATACCACTTTGTTGATTTCTAAGATGGATCCGATTAAGTACATCTTCGAGAAGCCTGCTTTATCTGGAAGAATCGCTAGATGGCAAATGATCCTGACAGAGTACGATATCCAGTACATAACCCAAAAAGCTATAAAGGGGAGTGTACTAGCTGACCATCTAGCTCATCAAGCCGTCGAAGATTACCAATCTATGAGATTCGACTTCCCTGACGAGGACATTATGACATTGAACAACATTGAAGGTAACGGACCGTATGACGGACCTGAACAAGGATCCCGATGGACCCTATACTTTGATGGTGCTTCAAATGCACTTGGAAACGGTATTGGTGCGGTACTTATTTCTCCGGAAGGTTGCCATACACCTTTCACTGCTAGACTCTGCTTCAGCTGCACCAACAACATGGCCGAGTATGAAGCTTGCATCTTTGGTCTTAAGGCTGCAATTGACCTAGGAATCAAATCTTTGGTCGTATTTGGGGACTCAGCTTTGATTATCAGTCAAATTAAAGGAGAATGGGACACTAAACATCCTAATCTTATCCCATACAAAGAACATGTCTTGACATTGTTGCCTCATTTCGAGCAGATTACCTTTGAGCACTTCCCGCGAGAAGAAAATCAGCTAGCAGATGCTCTGGCTACAATGTCTTCCATGTTTAAACTCAACTGGGATAATGAGGCTCCCCAAATCACCATCGAGCGAATGGACGAACTTGGCACTATCATGAGATTAATACCGAAGAAGTAGTGGAACAACCCTGGTTTCATGAAATCAAAAGGTATCTCCAGACTCGAGAATACCCTGAAGGAGCTTCCGTCAATGACAAAAAGTTCTTAAGGAGATTTGCTTCCAAGTTCTTCCTGAGCAATGGTATCTTATATAAGCGCAGCCATGATTGTGTTCTACTTCGTTGTGTGGAAAAGGTTGAAGCAGAGTTGATCATGACTGAAATACATAGCAGCACATTTGGCACCCACTTAAGCGGACATATGATGGCTAAGAAGATTCTAAGGGCAGGCTACTACTGTTCTACCATGGAAGTTGATTGTCATCAACATTCCCGTACTTGTCACAAATGTCAAGTCTATGCTGACAAGGTACATATTCCTCCAGTTCCTCTCAACGTTCTAACAACTCCTTGGCCATTTGTGATGTGGGGAATTGACATGATCAGAGAGATCAAGCCCACGGCATCCAATGGACATCGCTTCATCTTGGTCGCTATTGATTATTTTACCAAGTGGGTCGAAGCAGCTTCCTTCGCCTCCGTTACAAAGAATGTGGTTGCCCGCTTCATCAAGCAGAATCTCATATGCCGGTATGGTATCCCTGACGGGATCATCACGGACAATGGTACAAATCTGAACAACACTGTGATCACCGCTCTGTGCGAGCAGTTCAAGATTCAACATCATAATTCATCTCCCTATCGGCCAAAGATGAACGGTGTTGTTGAAGCCGCAAACTAAAATATCAAGAAGATCATTCAAAAGATGACAGTCACCTACAAGGACTGGCATGAGATGCTACCGTTTTCTCTGCACGGATATCGTACCACGGCGCGAACTTCAACTGGGGCAACCCCCTTTTCTTTGGTATATGGCATGGAGGCTGTTTTACCTATGGAAGTTCAGATTCCTTCCTTGAGGATTATGAAGGATGTGGGTTTAAGTGAAGACGATTGGATTCAGACCTGGCTTGATCAACTTAATTTGATCGACGAGAAGCAACTTACTGCTGTTTTCCATGGTCAGACATATCAAAAACGGATGATCAAGGATTTCAACAAGAAAGTCAGGCGTCAGGTATATCAAGTCGGAGATCTTGTAATCAAGCGGATCATCTTGCCACAAAGTGATCCCAGGGGCAAATGGACTCCTACTTACGAAGGACCATTTGTGATCAAGAACATCTTTTCTGGCGGGGCAATGATACTGACCATCATGGACAACGACGACTTGCCGCACCCTGCGAACGCAGACATAGTCAAAAGATACTACACATAAACGACCCGACAAGTTGAAAACTCGAAAGGGCGACTTGGGCAAAAATGGGCATCCCGGTGAATCGAAAACCCGAAAGGGCGGTTCAAGCAAAAATTAGGGATAAATAAAAAATCTGTACACCCGACAAGTTAAAAACCCGAAAGGGCGACTTGGGCAAAAATGGGTTTCCCAGTGGATTGAAAACCCGAAAGGGAGATCCAGGCAAAAATTAGGGAATTAAAGCGTATGACTATGTCTCGTCGGATCACTTTAAGGACAATCTCTTCACGACCAAACTCCAAGCTTCTGATCAATCCAATCATCCGCGGACGAAGCAACAAATGGACAAAGATACTCAGAGTTGTGAAGGCTATAGCAGAATGGGAACCCCATGGAATTGTTGCACATAGCCATCTTTCTTTGTATAAAATTTTTCTCAATTTTACGGCAACATTCTCTTACTAGGATGTCTGTCTCCTTTGTACAAAAATACTTACAAAAGTTAATACAAAAATACTTCAGAGTGCGGAAATTTGCTTGCCTTTCATTTCCTTTTTACACTTATGCTTTATTTGAAAACGTCCAATGGCTTGTTAAAAAAGCATATGCATTTGAATATAATCACTGCTTACAAATAAAACGAAATAAGAAAGGATAATTACTGATAGGTCGAAAGTACAGGAAAACGTCTTTAGGCTATTCCAGAAGAAATCCTCTACAGTATGTCATTCAGATCCTCAACAAAACTGGAACCTTGGAGTATATATCCCCAGCGGAGTTAAATTTCAAAATTCCCATCAGAGTTAAGTTTCTAAAAACTCCCGATCCCCAGCGGAGCCAGAGTATTCTAAACTTTCTTCCCCAGCGGAGCCCGAATACTCTAAACTTTCATCATCGACAAAGTTCTCCACAAGACAAGGAATCCCCAGTAGATTGGCATACAACCCAAGCTCCTGGTTTCCCCGGCAGAATAAACACTCTCCCCACAGAGTTATTTCCCTACGGAACGAAGATTCTAGTTCCCGTTTCTCCATTTGAAGCCTCCCATGTTTTAATTCCCCAGTAGAGGCCGTCAGATTCTTCCTTATTTCCCCAGGAAAGTCATGATGAATTCTCACATCCCCGCAGGTTGCCAAGGATTTTCTATCCCCAACAGTAATCAGTAAGGTTCTCTCATCTTCAAACAACCAAATATTTTTGGAATCCCCAACATCGGTCAAGAATTTACTTTCCCCGATAGCAATCAAAGATTTCATTATTTCCAGCTATCAAGGAGTTATTTTCCTCAGCAAGACAGCTAATCAGCTTACGTGCGCATACATTACATTCACATATCATGAACGTTTATAGAACACATTTCATTGCATCATACATATCATGCAACATAACTTTGTATTTTGGCTAACATTCTACCCTTTTCAGGATAAGATTAAAAAGTTATCTTTAACAAATATTCAAAGATTTCAAATACAGTATAGATACACCCCCCAAACACGACGGTCATTTTATTACTCATTCAAAATTTCAAGTCAAGATACAGTATGGATACACCCCAGACACGGCGGTCGTTCTACTACTCATTCATACATCAACAATCAGATATAGACTAGATACGCTCCAAACACGGAAGCCATTCTATCTCTCATTCAGATTCAACTATCAACTTCAAGTTCAGATAAACTCCAGACACGGAAGTCATTCTGTCACTTATCCAGATCCTAGTTACAGTACGGATACACTCCAGACACGAAAGTCATTCTGCTACTCATACATATCTCAACTTTAGATACATTCCAGATACGCTCCAGACACGATTCCCATTCTGTCACTCATTCGGAATTTATCCCCAACACGTAGATGCTCCATACACAGATGTTTCTCTGTTACCCATTCAGAATACAAATACACTCCAGACACGGCAGTCATTCTGATATTCGTTCAAGAATCAAATAAAATTACAGCCCAGATACGCTCCAGACACAGACGCCATTCCTTTGTTCGCACCAATCAAATCTCCAGATACAATTCAGATACGTTCTAGACACGGGTACCATTCTGATGTTCATTCTCTTGATTTTCAACAAACAATCCTGGTTGTCATCTTTAAGCCCATCTCCAGCAAGATTCTACCATCTCCAAATGGAATCTTTAAGCCCATTCTCTCAGCTACATTTTGACGAGTGCAAATTTACGGGCACTCTAGTGTCCAATCATCTTTTACCTTCGAGTCACGAAAGGAGAACTTGCCAATCTAACTCTTCAGGTTCAAGAAGATTGAACAGGGCCAACTGTTGTACCCCAAAATTTTACCTCTCCTTTTATCAACATTTCTCATCACAAGGCTCTTGGAACTCAAGATTAAGTTAGAGTTTGCACTACTCAAGACATCTCCTTGCATTGATGACCTAAACTAGGGTTTGAGTTTGCACAAGGATTTCTGGACCTTCAATGCTCAAATTGACTTTCATACTTCATATTGGACTCATAAGTTTGTCCATACCAAGTTTCAAGCCTTGAATCAAATTTTTGCCCAGTCAATTGGACAGTTGACCTAGAAATCAGCTGTATTGGGGAAAAAGTCAACTGTGGCCAATTTACAATCAAACCTCATGAATTTTGACCCACATCAACATTATGAACTCATATGAACCATTTGATCAAGTTTGGACCACAATTCCACAAGAAATTTGATCAGATCACCAAAAGGGCAAAATGGTCATTTTTAGGGTTTTGACTGTACAAAGGCAATTTCTGACTTTTTTTGACCTAGCCAATGGCAAATTAAGTTCAACCATGGACTCAAGGACTCAATGGCATCATCTTGACCTATTCAACAAGTTCAAAGGATCTCAAATGCATGGAATTGACAGATGAATTTTTTAGTCAACTGATCAAAATTTAACTGTACACTGAAAAGTCAAACTTTGACTTTTTGGTCTAAATCAAGTGCCAAGAGTTATTTTTCATCAAGATGTGTCAAATTATGAAACTTGTTCATCAAGAAACCCAAAATTGCAAATTAGGGTTTAAAGTGGAAAATTTTCATAACTTAGAAATTTTCTAAGTTATGAAATTTTCTTAATTTTTCCTAACTTTGTCCCACATTTTCACCATGATGCAAATGGATTCAAACAAAACCTCCAACATGAAAGTTGTAGTCCTCCACAAAGTATACAACTTTGATTCACAAAGTTTTCTAAAAAGAATCTTGGATCTCAAGTTATGATTTTTGGAACAAGGGTCCCTAAAACTTTTAACTTAGTGAAATTTTGCCCTAGTTTAGGCAGAATTTTGACCTATCTTCTTGGACATTTTTCACATAGTTCCACTTGGAATCTCAAGTTTCATTTCAAAGATGGATTATAGATCATGTTACTGTAAGTCTCAGAGTTCCTAAGAGGGGGGGGGGGTGAATTAGGTCTTATAAAATTTATTCGGTTTTATGAGAATGCTTGGTAGTAATTTTTTGGTTAAGTGTTTGAAGGTTTTGATTATATCTTTATCTTTTCTTGATTATGGTGATGAAAGCGATAAATGCGGAAAAGTAAAGAACACGGTGATATATCCTGGTTCCCCTCATAATCCGAGAGTACTCCAGTCCCCTTTCCAACACGAAAGAGATTTCACTATAGTTAGAATGATTGTACAACCTATGCTTACTATCTAACCTATAGGGTGATCAAAGGTTCTTAACACCTTTAAGACCAAAAAAAGACTAATGTGAATTAAGAACAATCCTCTTCAAATCACGACACTTACTTCCAACAATCCTGGATAGTAAGGGAAAAACCTTTAAGTAATACAATGATTAATTTTGAAGTATATGGAGGGCTTTATCAATCTTCAATTGATATTCTTCTTCAAGATAAAAACAATTCTCAACAATGTATATAAATGTTCACAATGTATGAATGAAACTTGTAATGATAATGAAAGTGTATATGGCAAGTTTCACAAAATTATGAACACATGAAAGTTTAAATTCAAATGTGAGTAAATGAGAAAATTGTTAATAAAGAAGTATATTTGTTAATTTGAAAATTGAAGTATTGAACATTGTTTGAAAATAAGAAAATCTGCATTTTATAAAGTTGTAAGAACCTCTTCATTCATGCCAATTCATATGAAAAGTTGCAATGCATTCATGAAAAGATACCACTTGAAAAATGTTCAAAAAACAAAGTAAAAGCTGCATTGGTTCGCTAGGAACCGGTTCCGACACTGACAGAACCCGGTTCTTAGTGAACGTTAGAAGTTGAAATTCAAATTTTTCACGCAGGAACCGGTTCCCCTATTGGTACAACCCGGTTCCTGGTACAAAAACCAGGGACATGTTTTTTGAGAAATGCTGGAACCCGGTTCCCTGTTAGGGAGGAACCGGTTCCTAAAGGTTTATTTTCAAAAATACATTTTGAAAGATATTTCAAACAAAGTTTTTCTTGATGTTAAAGTTATGGAATATGTATATGTTGATGAATGCATATTGTGAACATCTATATTCAAGGTTTAAAGAATTATTTATACCATTTTGACATTTGATCATTTCTTCAATAATTCTTCAATAATCTTCAAGACTTTTATTTGATGTTGATAAGCTTTTTGCACATCCTTTGAAAGTTGATGTCCATGTTGTCTTCATCAAAACACATGCTTTAAATATGACTTGAGAAGCTTGCAATTACATTCTCCCCCTTTTTGATGATGACAACCAAGTCTTGAAAACGATTTCTTGAAAATGTTCATGTTGTTTTGTGTAGCAAACATGTTGAGCAAATGCAAGGCTCCCCCTAAATTGTATGCTCCCCCTAAGTCCATGATTCTTTGAATTTTGGAGAGAGTTTGATATTTATTTGGGCCTGCAATTTCTTTGAAACAAAACAACGCACATGCATATTCTTCTCCCCCTTTGTTAACATAAAAAAGGATGGGGAAAAAGAGTGAAATAGATACATATAAAAATTAAGACGTGTATAAAACACAACCATACATTTAAAGTACGAACAAAACACATTGTATGATTTCAAACATACTAAAATACGAACAACGAATTGTACGATAACAATAAAACAAAAATTGTCTAAACATCACGAAGCATAAAAATAGAACATTGTCTAAACGTTACAAAGAAAAATACATTAAAAAGAAATGACATAAAAAAAATTTGTATTTTAATCATCATCTTCATTCATCTCATCATCATCTTCATTCAAAATGCCAAGATCTTTTCCAAGCTTTTTGTTCTTGATGGACCAAAGAGATCCATGTGTAACAATTGTAGTGGTCTTGTAGTAGACACCACATTCTTAGATTTGAAAGTTGTTTTGGTCTGTTTTCCCTTTTGGCATGCATTACATAATTTGTCCTTGATGAACTTCATCTTTGGTAGACCAATGACTAAGTCATGCTTAACCAATTTGTTCAAGTGCTCCATGTGAATGTGAGCGATCCTCTTGTGCCATAACCAAGCGTCATTGTTGTTTACCATAAGACATTGTACCTTCAGAGACAAATCATCTAAAGTAATCATAAAAATATTGTTAGTTCTTATACCTTTGAGTTTTACCTCATTGGTTGCCTCATCCATAATGAGACATTCATCTTTGTTGAATTTGATCTTGAACCCTCTATCGCAAAGTTGACTTATGCTAAGAAGATTGTGTTTTAATCCTTCAACATAGAGAACATCCTCAATTTGAATGGATGGAGGTGTGCCAACTATTCCAACGCCAAGAATCTTTCCTTTGGTGTTGTCTCTATAGGTGACATACCCTTTGGCTTTATGTACTAGATATGAAAATTGGTGTACATCTCCTGTCATATGCTTTGAACATCCACTATCAAGATACCAAACATTTGATATGGATTTCAAGCATACCTCTTCTTCATTGTCGGAGTGATGTGAAGCCATTAATGCTAGATTTGCACATTCCTCGCGGATGAAGAACTTATCTCATTATCTTCCCATGCAACATAAGCCTTTTTGTTCTTGAACTCCTTTTTGCCTTTGAATCCATTTTTCTTGGAGAGTTTTGGACAATCCGGCTTTATGTGACCTTGCTTTCCACATTCATAACATGTGACATCTTGTGTTGATGTGGAGGCTTCTTTATCTTTATGATTATAAAATTTCTTCCTCTTGACAAAGTTAGCATTATGAAGATTATTCTTATGACCAAAATATTTTCCTAACCTTTTTACAAGAAGCAAGAAGTTTTCATCTTCCTCCGATGCATCTTTATCTTGACTTTCCTTTGAATCAACTTTCAAGGCAATGCCTTTGGATTTCTTCTCTAAATTTTCATGTTTTTCAAGTCTACCGAGTTCCGTTTCATATTCTTGAAGTTTGCCAAATAATGTAGCGGAAGTCATTGCAGATAGACTCTTCTTTTCCGAGATTGCCGTTACCTTTGGTTGCCATTCCCTAGTCAATGATCTAAGGATTTTCAAGTTGAGTTCATCATTTGTCAAGGTTTTACCAAGAGCATTTAAGTGATTTGTCAAATGCACAAATCTCTTTTGTAAGTCAAGAATGGATTCTCCGGGCTGCATTCGAAATAGTTCATATTCTTGACTCAAGGTATTTAGCCTTGATCTTTTTACTTCAGTCGTTCCTTCATGAGTTTGAATCAGGGTATCCCATATTTCTTTTGCTGTCTTGCAGTTCGAGACACGGAAAAATTCGTCCATACTGAGTGCACCTTGAAGAAGGTTTATTGCCTTTTTGTCATAGATGTAACACCCTCTAAAACCCCGCATATCATTTTCGCAATAATTAAAATCATACTTTCAGAGTACATGTATTAACGAGGATGTCACAATTCTCTTTTAATAAAAACAAGTTCCTGTCATGCATAACATAGAAGCAACTCATACATGTTTACACAGCGGAATATTATATTTAATAAAACCAAAGTTATAATATTTTCAATCATCAGGGATTAACACCTGGAATATATCAACATCATATTATAACCCAATACTAAGGAAATAAACGAGTCTGACTAAAGCAGCTCGACAAACAAACGTTCCCGGAGTTACAACTATCAGAGCATGACCCGGACAATACTTAAACCGAAATAAACTAGAAACAGCAAGTCTTCGCCAATCATCTGAGCGAAGCTCCTCAATCTGAAATGTTCAACAGTAAGGGTGAGCATCTCGACTATACATTTGATTATACGTTCATAACAATCAATTCAGAAAAACCATAAGCATCACCCAAACAGTAGCATGTTTCATAGTTTACGAAAACCTTTACAATTCATATATTCATAATATATTACTTTTCATACTTATAATTAACATCAAACATCATTAACAATTCAGCAACAATACATGCATACAATCAATTAAATACAACATTGGAAAATCATCCATTCATGTTATATTCAATATAATGCAACACACCCATGCATGTGGTACCATTTTACCGCCCCATTATATCTCGGGTCACGGACAACTCACCGTTCCATTATATCGCGGACACAGCTACCACCTCAACGTTCCATTAAATCACGGACACGTATATTGGCCACCATGTTAATTCCACACAATGGGAATTAACAAATGCAACATGATATGTAAAGTATGTAACACTCAGCATACTATTAACATCAAGAAAACATATCATGCAACATCAACAATATCAATCATAACAGGATATGGATAGCATGTAATCACTCAGCATGCTATTAAACATCAACCAATCATATCAAGTTATATCATAATTCATGCTTGATAACATCATCTCAAAGCATGACAATAAAATCCACGTAGTGTTGGTATCATAACATACAAAAGTTACTCGATACAAGCATCAACAACACTAGGAAATCAATAAGCAGCATATTCAAAATATATAAAACACTGCACGTCAAAACCGAATCAATTCCGTACATAACAGTATGCACAGAAAACAGAATTCAGAAGCCAACACAGGAGGTTCAACACGGGTACCCGTGTGAATCAACACTGCCCGTGTGGAAATGTGTCCAGAAACACGTTATTTTGCCAATACAGCAGATCAACACGGGTGCCCATGTGAATCAACACGGGCCGTGTTGAAATGTGTCTGGAAACACATTTTTTTTACCCATCCAGCAGATCAACACGGGTGCCCGTGTAAATCAACACGGCCCGTGTTGATGAGCGCGTACCAAATTTTCCTGTACCTGCAGCAGCTCATATGCCCACATTTTTGCACGAAAATACATTTCCACAGCAGTGCAATGCAGTACAAAACATCCAAATACACATCAAGTCTCCAAAACATCAATTTCCTATGCCTCTGACCTATGTTCATCAATTTCCCACAAATTGAATAACTCAAATCCTTCAAGGTTATAGTTTTCTAAAATCGTTGGAAGGCCGAATTCCTTTTTCAAATCATTTAATCCAAAAGCTTAATTTTATAATCACCAACAATTATCAAAGTAACCTTAAAAGTGATTATTCGTCCTTTTGGGGAAATCTGATAACATCAAGGTCATCCTTAGAACACTTAAAGGAAAACTCCCGATCATGCAATTTCGATCTAAATCAACAATAGGGATTAATTTCTTAATCGATTCACAACCTTTAGGGAACCTAATCTTTTCTAACAAAATTCGACCCTAAAGTTATCAATCACTAAGAACATCAGAGAAAATGGGATTATCCTACGATTACCCAACCAATTGCATCTAAACCCATAAGCAAATATAAATTGAGTAGTAGCCCCCCTTACCTTATCAAATTGCAGCTTGAGTTCTTTGAGCGATTGTTCTTCGTTCTTCAGAGCTCCAATCCCAATTTTCCCCAAATTCTGTTTATCGTGAAAAGTGAGGAATAACTTAAGTTCCAAAATATATATCCTTATTCCTTTTGCACCCGCACTCTTTACTAACGACATCCAAGCCCAATAACTTAAAACCCAATATCTTCTTATTTCTTTTATTTTCTTCAAATATTCCAAAATAAATAATTCTTTTTATTTTATTAATTCCAATAAAATAAATTCCCAATTAAATAAATCAAATAATTAAAACTGGGGTGTTACAACTCTCCCCCACTAAAAGAGTTTTCGTCCTCGAAAACATACCTTAGACGAACAGTTCCGGATAAGCCTCTTTCATCTGGCTCTCCAGTTCCCAAGTGATATTTCCATCTGCTGGACCTCCCCAAGAAACCTTCACTAATGCTATCTCTTTACCCCTTAACTGTTTCACTTCCCGATCTTCTATCCTCATATGCAATGTTTCTACTGTCAGGTTATCTCTCACCTGTACATCATCTATTTGGATTACATGAGATGGGTCTGGAATGTATCTCCTCAACTGAGAAACATGAAAAACATCGTGCAAATTCGCAAGTCTCGGAGGTAAAGCAATACGATAAGAAACTTCTCCAACTCTCTCTGTAATCTGAAACGGACCAATAAAACGTGGAGTCAACTTCTTAGATTTCAACGCTCGACCAATACCCGTCATCGGAGTAACTCTCATAAACACATGATCTCCAGCACTGAATTCTAAATTCTTCCTCCTCTTATCATGATAACTTTTCTGACGACTCTGAGAAGCTCTCATCTTCTCTTGAATCAATTTGATCTTTTCAGTAGTCTGCTGAACAATCTCTGGCCCAATTATTGAACTCTCTCCAGATTCATACCAACACAAAGGCGTTC
The DNA here is from genome assembly GCA_948472305.1 of Vicia faba. Classification (NCBI taxonomy): domain Eukaryota; kingdom Viridiplantae; phylum Streptophyta; class Magnoliopsida; order Fabales; family Fabaceae; genus Vicia; species Vicia faba. Next base: position 177,945,027 of record OX451740.1, read on the forward strand.
TACACCGTCTACCATACAATGCCTCAAACGGAGCCATACTAATACTCGAATGGTAACTATTGTTATAAGTAAATTCAATCAATGGCAAATAGCTATCCCAAGCTCCACCCTTCTCTAAAACACAAGCACGCAATAAATCTTCTAACGATTGAATCGTCCTCTCCGTCTGTCCATCAGTCTGAGGATGGTAAGCTGAACTCAACCTCAATTTAGTACCCAAAGCCTTCTGCAATCCTTCCCAAAATTTCAAAGTGAACCTCGGATCTCTATCTGACACAATACTAGAAGGAACTCCATGCAAACTCACTATTTTCTCAATATATAACTGTGCCAATCTCTCCATTGAGTAATCCATTCGCACCGGTATAAAATGAGCAGACTTAGTCAGTCTATCCACCACAACCCATATCGCTTCACAATTCTTAGGAGTCCTCGGCAACCCGGATACAAAATCCATAGAAATACTATCCCACTTCCATTCTGGAATAAACATCGGTTGCATAAATCCAGACGGCTTCTGATGCTCAATCTTCGATTTCTGACAGATTAAACATGCATACACAAATTCAGCTATTTCCTTTTTCATTCCCGGCCACCAAACCAATTCCTTCAAATCATGATACATTTTCGTGGCACCCGGATGAATACTCATCCCACTGTGATGTCCTTCCTCTAATATACTCTTCTTGATTTCTGCAACATCAGGAACACAAACTCTATCGCCAAATCTCATAACATCATTTTCATCAATTCTAAACTCACCACCTTGACCTTGGTTGATCAATGTCAATTTATCAACTAAATTAACATCAGATTTCTGCCCGATCCTGATCTCTTCTAGAATACCACTAGTAAGTTTCAACATACCCAAACGAACACACATCGGAGTACTTTCACAAATTAAGCTCAAATCTCGGAATTGTTCAATTAAATCCAATTCACGAACCATCATCATAGACATATGCAAGGATTTCCTGCTCAAAGCATCTGCAACCACATTTGCCTTACCAGGATGGTAATTCAAACCAAAATCATAATCTTTGAGAAATTCCAACCACCTTCTTTGCCTCATATTGAGCTCTTTCTGATCGAAAAGATACTTCAAACTCTTATGATCACTATACACTTCAAATCTCAAACCATACAGATAATGTCTCCACAATTTCAAGACAAACATAACTGCTGCTAACTCTAAGTCATGAGTAGGATAGTTCCTTTCGTGAACCTTCAACTGTCTCGAAGCATACGCAACTACCTGTTGATTCTGCATTAGAACACCACCTAATCCCATCAGAGATGCATCACAATAAACCACAAAAGATTCCACCGGATTCGGCAAAATCAGAATAGGAGCACTAGTCAATCTCCGCTTCAATTCTTGGAAACCTTTCTCACAATCAGAATCCCAAATAAACGCTTGTCCTTTACGAGTCAACTTCGTCAACGGCAATGCTAACTTTGAGAATCCTTCGATAAACTTTCTGTAATAACCTGCAAGACCAAGAAAACTTATGATTTCAGAAACAGTCTTCGGCGCTTCCCACTGAGATACTGCTTCTACTTTTGTAGGATCCACTGCAATACCATTCTTAGAAATCACATGTCCAAGAAAACTAACTTCATTCAGCCAGAACTCACATTTGGACAACTTTGCATACAACTTCTTATCTTTCAACAACTCTAACACAATTCTGAGATGTTCCGCATGCTCTTCGTCATTCTTAGAATAAATCAGGATGTCATCAATAAAAACCACAACAAACTTATCCAGATACGGATGAAAAATCCTGTTCATATATTCCATGAAAACACCAGGTGCATTAGTAACTCCAAACGGCATAACAGAATATTCATAATGCCCATACCTCGTTCGAAAAGCAGTTTTTTGAATATCTTCCGCTTTCACACGAATCTGATGATATCCAAATCTCAAGTCAATCTTACTGAATACACTGGCTCCAATTAGCTGATCCATTAAATCATCAATCCTCGGTAAAGGATACCGATTTTTAATGGTTACTTTGTTCAATTGCCTGTAATCAACACACAGTCTCATAGAACCTTCTTTCTTCTTAACCAACAATACCGGAGCACCCCAAGGCGAAACACTTGGACGAATAAACTTCTTCTCCAGTAAATCTTCCAACTGACTCTTCAATTCTTCCAACTCAGATGCAGACATACGATATGGTGCCATCGACACCGGTCTCGTACCAGGAATCAAATCTATAGAAAATTCCACTTCTCTCTCAGGAGGTAACTCACCAACATCATCAGGAAAGACTTCTGGAAAATCACACACCACTGGAAATTCCCCACTCCTGACCTTTCCTGTTGCATCTAACGAAGCAAGTAGCATAAACACGTTAGCACCGTCTTCCATTGCTTCTTGTACCTGCCTAGCAGTCATAGTCAAATTCTCGACACCAACTGCCTCTGGGAAAATCACCGTCTTAGCAAAACAGTTCAGATGAACCCGGTTGAATCCCAACCAGTTCATCCCAAGGATAATATCAATTTGTTCAAGCGGTAGGCACACTAAATCCATACCGAAACCTCTACCAAGAATCTCAATAGGACAATTCCTACATACAAGTGAAGTTGTCACTGAACCCGATGCAGGAGTATCAATAACCATGCTACCTCGCATATCAGATATGTCCAGTTTCAACCTCTCAGCACAATCCAAAGAAATGAAAGAGTGAGTTACACCAGTATCAATAATTGCAACTAAAGGTGTGCCATGAATAAAACACGTACCTTTAATCAATCGATCCTCTGGAGTAGTCTCAGATCTAGACAAAGCGAACACTTTTCCACCTGACTGATCCTTCTTAGGCTTAGGACACTGCGGACGAATGTGACCTTCTTCACCACAATTGTAACAATTAACAGACTTCCCTTTGAAATCACTAGACAAATGACCGGTCTTTCCACATTTATAGCACTTCTTCTCATCGCTCTTGCAATCTCGAATATGATGACCAAACTCACCACACCTGTAGCATCTGATAGGAGCCTTAGAATCTCCCCCACTAGGCCTTTTCCATCCACCTGCTTTCTGGTTACCTCTACCATATGGCTTGCCACGGTCCATATGTTGCTTTCCTCTTTTATCAACAGCCCCACGAGAGTGAGACGACCTAGTCCTGGTAATATCTTCTTCCAAGATCCTGCTACAATCCACCAGATCAGAAAATCTACGAATACGCTGGTACCTGATTCCCTGCTTAATCTCATCTCGGAGACCATTCTCAAATTTGATACACTTAGAGAATTCTCCAGCCTCATCATTGTTGTAGTGCGCATAATACTTTGCCAATTCCGTGAACTTAGTAGCATACTCACTAACAGTCAGATTGCCCTGCTTAAGCTCCAAAAATTCAATTTCCTTTCTTCCCCGAACATCTTCAGGAAAGTACCTCCTCAGAAAAGCCCTTCTGAAGTTAGCCCAAGTCAGTGCTTCTCCATCCTGAACCATTTCAGTCCTTGTTGCAACCCACCAGTCGTCGGCCTCTTCTGCCAACATATGCGTACCATATCTGACTTTCAGATCTTCCGCACAATCAATCACACGGAAAATCCTTTCGATTTCCTTCAGCCACTTCTGAGCACCTTCAGGGTCATGTGTACCTTTGAACAACGGAGGATTGTTCCTTAGGAAGTTCCCCAATTGCCTATCAGCACCAATCACGCCTCCATTTGGATTTCCAGCAAGTACACCAGCTAACATCCCCAAAGCCTCAGCGAGTGCAGCATCATTTCGTCCGTTACCTCTTCCAGCCATATTCCTGAGAATTAAAACATACTCCTCATCAGAATACAGTATCGACAGTGTTGCCTTACACTAATCGCATACAAAAGGAATGACTGACTCAAGACTCTGGTCGCAACGACCGACTATGCTCTGATACCACTTTTGTAACACCCTCTAAAACCCCGCATATCATTTTCGCAATAATTAAAATCATACTTTCAGAGTACATGTATTAACGAGGATGTCACAATTCTCTTTTAATAAAAACAAGTTCCTGTCATGCATAACATAGAAGCAACTCATACATGTTTACACAGCGGAATATTATATTTAATAAAACCAAAGTTATAATATTTTCAATCATCAGGGATTAACACCTGGAATATATCAACATCATATTATAACCCAATACTAAGGAAATAAACGAGTCTGACTAAAGCAACTCGACAAACAAACGTTCCCGGAGTTACAACTATCAGAGCATGACCCGGACAATACTTAAACCGAAATAAACTAGAAACAGCAAGTCTTCGCCAATCATCTGAGCGAAGCTCCTCAATCTGAAATGTTCAACAGTAAGGGTGAGCATCTCGACTATACATTTGATTATACGTTCATAACAATCAATTCAGAAAAACCATAAGCATCACCCAAACAGTAGCATGTTTCATAGTTTACGAAAACCTTTACAATTCATATATTCATAATATATTACTTTTCATACTTATAATTAACATCAAACATCATTAACAATTCAGCAACAATACATGCATACAATCAATTAAATACAACATTGGAAAATCATCCATTCATGTTATATTCAATATAATGCAACACACCCATGCATGTGGTACCATTTTACCGCCCCATTATATCTCGGGTCACGGACAACTCACCGTTCCATTATATCGCGGACACGACTACCACCTCAACGTTCCATTAAATCGCGGACACGTATATTGGCCACCATGTTAATTCCACACAATGGGAATTAACAAATGCAACATGATATGTAAAGTATGTAACACTCAGCATACTATTAACATCAAGAAAACATATCATGCAACATCAACAATATCAATCATAACAGGATATGGATAGCATGTAATCACTCAGCATGCTATTAAACATCAACCAATCATATCAAGTTATATCATAATTCATGCTTGATAACATCATCTCAAAGCATGACAATAAAATCCACGTAGTGTTGGTATCATAACATACAAAAGTTACTCGATACAAGCATCAACAACACTAGGAAATCAATAAGCAGCATATTCAAAATATATAAAACACTGCACGTCAAAACCGAATCAATTCCGTACATAACAGTATGCACAGAAAATAGAATTCAGAAGCCAACACAGGAGGTTCAACACGGGTACCCGTGTGAATCAACACTGCCCGTGTGGAAATGTGTCCAGAAATACGTTATTTTGCCAATACAGCAGATCAACACGGGTGCCCGTGTGAATCAACACGGGCCGTGTTGAAATGTGTCTGGAAACACATTTTTTTTACCCATCCAGCAGATCAACACGGGTGCCCGTGTAAATCAACACGGCCCGTGTTGATGAGCGCGTACCAAATTTTCCTGTACCTGCAGCAGCTCATATGCCCACATTTTTGCACGAAAATACATTTCCACAGCAGTGCAATGCAGTACAAAACATCCAAATACACATCAAGTCTCCAAAACATCAATTTCCTATGCCTCTGACCTATGTTCATCAATTTCCCACAAATTGAATAACTCAAATCCTTCAAGGTTATAGTTTTCTAAAATCGTTGGAAGGCAGAATTCCTTTTTCAAATCATTTAATCCAAAAGCTTAATTTTACAATCACCAACAATTATCAAAGTAACCTTAAAAGTGATTATTCGTCCTTTTGGGGAAATCTGATAACATCAAGGTCATCCTTAGAACACTTAAAGGAAAACTCCCGATCATGCAATTTCGATCTAAATCAACAATAGGGATTAATTTCTTAATCGATTCACAACCTTTAGGGAACCTAATCTTTTCTAACAAAATTCGACCCTAAAGTTATCAATCACTAAGAACATCAGAGAAAATGGGATTATCCTACGATTACCCAACCAATTGCATCTAAACCCATAAGCAAATATAAATTGAGTAGTAGCCCCCCTTACCTTATCAAATTGCAGCTTGAGTTCTTTGAGCGATTGTTCTTCGTTCTTCAGAGCTCCAATCCCAATTTTCCCCAAATTCTGTTTATCGTGAAAAGTGAGGAATAACTTAAGTTCCAAAATATATATCCTTATTCCTTTTGCACCCCCACTCTTTACTAACGACATCCAAGCCCAATAACTTAAAACCCAATATCTTCTTATTTCTTTTATTTTCTTCAAATATTCCAAAATAAATAATTCTTTTTATTTTATTAATTCCAATAAAATAAATTCCCAATTAAATAAATCAAATAATTAAAACTGGGGTGTTACAATAGAGAACTTTCTTTTTATCATCGTCGTCCCATGCAGTTTTGGGCTTTACAGAACCAATGCCATTGATAACTGATATCGGGATAAATGGACCATTTTCAACAGCATCCCATACTTCCTCTCCTTGTGCTTCTAAATGCGCCTTCATGCGTATTTTCCAGAAGTCAAAATATTCACCACAGAATAGAGGAGGCTTGTTGTTACTACCACCATCTCTGAAGACTGGTTGATGATTTGCGGAAGCCATTCTGGATCTTTAGGAACAAGTTACCTATAACTTGCTCTGATGCCAATTGTAAGTCTCAGAGTGCCTAAGAGGGGGGGGGGGTGAATTAGGTCTTATAAAATTTATTCGGTTTTATGAGAATGCTTGGTAGTAATTTTTTGGTTAAGTGTTTGAAGGTTTTGATTATATCTTTATCTTTTCTTGATTATGGTGATGAAAGCGATAAATGCGGAAAAGTAAAGAACACGGTGATATATCCTGGTTCCCCTCACAATCCGAGAGTACTCCAGTCCCCTTTCCAACACGAAAGAGATTTCACTATAGTTAGAATGATTGTACAGCCTATGCTTACTATCTAACCTATAGGGTGATCAAAGGTTCTTAACACCTTTAAGACCAAACAAACACTAATGTGAATGAAGAACAATCCTCTTCAAATCACAACACTTACTTCCAACAATCTTGGATAGTAAGGGAAAAACCTTTAAGTAATACAATGATTAATTTTGAAGTATATGGAGGGCTTTATCAATCTTCAATTGATCTTCTTCTTCAAGATAAAAACAATTCTCAACAATGTATATAAATGTTCACAATGTATGAATGAAACTTGTAATGATAATGAAAGTGTATATGGAAAGTTTCACAAAATTATGAACACATGAAAGTTTAAATTCAAATGTGAGTAAATGAGAAAATTGTTAATGAAGAAGTATATTTGTTAATTTGAAAATTGAAGTATTGAACATTGTTTGAAAATAAGAAAATCTGCATTTTATAAAGTTGTAAGAACCTCTTCATTCATGTCAATTCATATGAAAATTTGCAATGCATTCATGAAAAGATACCACTTGAAAAATGTACAAAAAACAAAGTAAAAGCTGCATTGGTTCGCTAGGAACCGGTTCTGACACTGACAGAACCCGGTTCTTAGTGAACGTTAGAAGTTGAAATTCAAATTTTTCACGCAGGAACCGGTTCCCCTATTGGTACAACCCGGTTCCTGGTACAAAAACCAAGGACATGTTTTTTGAGAAATGCTGGAACCCGGTTCCCTGTTAGGGAGGAACCGGTTCCTAAAGGTTTATTTTCAAAAATACATTTTGAAAGATATTTCAAACAAAGTTTTTCTTGATGTTAAAGTTATGGAATATGTATATGTTGATGAATGCATATTGTGAACATCTATATTCAAGGTTTAAAGAATTATTTATACCATTTTGACATTTGATCATTTCTTCAATAATTCTTCAATAATCTTCAAGACTTTTATTTGATGTTGATAAGCTTTTTGCACATCCTTTGAAAGTTGATGTCCATGTTGTCTTCATCAAAACACATGCTTTAAATATGACTTGAGAAGCTTGCAATTACAGTTACAAGCTTTCCAAATTGTCCAAGAACTCCTCAAACACATTTGTGGTTAGGGAGAATCGAATGCTTGAAGTTGGCAAAAACTCACTTTGTATCCATGGAAAAATCATGTTCACTCAAGTTGCATTTTCAAACCAGCATGCCTTGTACTAGTTTGCAGGCCTCTAAACCATTTCACACTCCATAATTTAATGCAAATCCACTTAGCTAATGCATTGTCTTGGTCATTAGGGTATTGTACACAAGTTTAATCCCTAAATGGTAAAATGCACATTTCCATTTTTGCAAAAGTGTGCTTTATGTCAAACCACTAATCCTTGAGCATAGAGCCAAATCTCTGGAAGCTAAAAAAATCCACTAATAAGAGGGGCCAAGAGGATTGTATGCAAGGTGATAAGATGGCCTGTACAGGCCTGTAACCACAAGTTCACTTTCTTACTTCAAAAACAAAAAACTTGTCCAAAGGCTTAGAACTTGAAAACCAGCAAAGACAAACTTACACAAAGTTTTTGAACATCTTTCACACAACCTTTTGAGCTAGAAACACGAGTGCTTGAGCCCCAAAACACCCCATATCCAGATATCACACTTCTTTGGCAAAAAAGGGCAGGTGCTGCAACTTGACTTCCCCAACTCATTTGGCTCGTGCGTTTTTCCCCATTTAGCTTCAAACACTTTCCATTCAACTTATTCAAGCTATCCCAAACCTCCATGTCCAACTGTAACTCCATTTACAGTGATCACCATTTTCATTTTGAGCTTGTGCAGGTTGAGTTCTATAGACTGATTCAAGAACATTCAAGGCAAGCTAGCTATTGGAGAAGGACAAGTGAAGTTCAGGCAAGCTACCAGACATCTCAAACCTTGCTGAAAGACACTACATTTCCCTACACGAATCCAACTGAAACAGGTTTTTCCTCACTTTCTATCTCTCTATTTAGGAACATTTAGCATTAGGTTTGTGAATAAAAAATATAGTGTTCATTGCCATGAAGCTGTACATATGCTCAATTTTCATTTATATTAAGTGTGCTATGACAATTTCATCCATGAACATGCTGAAAAAACTAGGTCAAATTTTAGGGCCAGAGAAATTCTCTCTGGTCTTTGAGAGTTATGATTAGTTGTTTATATGGTTGGAATCGTCTTGAAATTCTCTACAAGTTTGATGTTGTGAGTTTTTGCAAAGGATCACGTATACAGGATCTAGCATTTGAACCAGGCGCGCGCGTTTACAAAGTCTGAAGGTTGAAGATGAAGCTGGCTTGGGCTGGGCCTGGCCTGGCTTGCTTCTAACACCTCCCATTTTCATTTTTGCACCCCCTAGCCCATTTCCTTGTATTTTTACATTTTTGCATTTTTGTTTTCTTTTCTGATTTTGTTTATTTATTTCCAAGTATAAAAAATGCTCAAAAAATATTTTCATAATTTTTTACATTTATTTGGTATTTTATTTTAATTTTTTTCTAACATTAAAAGCATATTTACTTTTATATTATTTATTTAAACTTGAAAATAATATGTAAATCATACCTTTATTTTTTATTTCTTATTTTTATTCACACTGAAAATATTATTATAAATATAATTTATTTTTGTACATATTTTATTTTATATTATACATATTAAATATATTTAATATACATATATATATATATTTAATATACATATATATATATATATATATATATATATATATATATATATATATATATATATATATATATATATATATATATATATATATATATATATATATATATATATATATATATATATATATATATATATATATATATATATTATATTAATATATTTTATTGTATATAAATAATATATTGTATTTATTTTCTTAAAGGAATTAGGGTTTTACCCTTAAGCAATTAAAATAAATCTTTTATTTATTACTTTATTTGTTACATTAAATACTTTTACATACATAAACAAATAAAAACTTCTTTTTTTTTGCATAATACATATTATTTGATATTTATTTATTTTGTTTATTTAAATATTGTCCATTTAAATATTTATGCATTGTGAATTCAATTTGGATATAATAGTAAATTAGGGTTTATATTTCTTGTCAAATATCCCCCATTCAAAAATTGTACCCCCCATCCCTATAATCATGTTGTAATAGCTTAGAATTTTAAATTCTCGCACTTTATGCTTTCAATTATGCCATGATTAGAGAATTAGGGTTTGTATGCAAAAATCAAATCAACAAATAGTTTGACCTAATCAAAGACAAAATGCATGAAAATCAAACACAATGCACAATTGCACCCCTAGGGTTACAATCCACTTGTTGCCTTCAAAAATGGGCCATGGTATGCATGTTGGGTACTTTGGCAAAACAAAACAAAACAAAAGATCATAGTCCCTCGATGACGCTATCTTGGTTGCCTAAACAAAAATGATCAAGTCCCTCAAGAAAATTGCCAAAGATACTTAACACAATTGCTATCATGGTCTATACGATGACCCGCGCCTGTCCCGTTTAACATCCTAACACAAGGTTGTTCACCAAATGCAATGGTGAAACAACACTGTTAAAAGGGTTAAAAACATTAGGGAGGATCTTTGAGTAAAATAGGGTAGATAGCTCTTAGTTACTTGATCAAAGAGTTTGCAAAAACATCCTTGCTATTTTCAAACACACTTCACAACACAATTTCAAAACATTTCCCACATCAAACTTTCAAACATTGAAATCTTTTCAAAAGACAAAAACACCTTTGTATACATTCAAACAAGAATCATTACAAAGGTTTCCACAAATGATGGCCTCTTTTCAAACATATTTCAAAACCACACACAAAGCACCATTTCAAACAATTGGAAAAGCAAAGCAAGTGATCTAAACAAGTAACTAAGAGCCCATGGATAACCATGGATGAAAAGGGTGCTTGCACCTTCCCTTTTCATAATCTACTCCCCGAACCCAAGAAAACATCTCAAAGGTCTTTCCTGTGCTTTTTGACCTTTCCTTAGGATAAAATAAAAAAGTCGGTGGCGACTCTTGCTAAACCGAAACATTTGCAAACACAAATGCAAAACCTCAAGTCAGTTCTCCCACCGTATCACAGAACTGGCGACTCGGCTGGGGACTATTTTAAAAGTGGAGTAACCTTAGGGTTTAGATCACCTTTGCATGATTATCTTTTTTTCTTTGATTGCTTTACATTTGGTTCTCTTGTTTGGGTTTTGAATCCTCCACCCGGATTTTTGGGAAACATTCATAGGTAAATAGCAATACGTTGTGGAAACTGTGTGGAGTATACCGACATGGTTGAAGCAATAGCTATATTAGTGCGACATATTTGTGAGTACCTGTAGCCTTTGAGTTAATCAAAGAGAATACGGGGCCGCTGAGTGATGTCATAAAGCACTAATGAACTCTTAGAACCTTACTTGACCATCTTGGCCTTATTAGGGGTAGTGAGATGACCGGCTTTGGTGCAGTCCGAAGTTGGTAGATACTCGATACTACACTCATTGAGGTTTGTTTTATTGGAATATTTTGGTCACCAATTAAGTGGCTAAACCAAAACAATGAACATAGAAAATAATCCAGTGATATTGAGCTCCTTAGAACCCGATTACTATTTATAGAATAGGTTGAGCCAACTAGCTTCAAGAGGGTACTTACCTATGAAACCCCATGCAAGCCTAAAACTAGGAACTTGTGTGACTTGTTTGTACATGTGCTTGTGCATACATCATGAACATCATAAAGCATCATATGCATCCACTAACCATTTCAAGGGTTTGGATCTTCATCTTTGTTCTTGTTTTGTAGGTCATGGAATCTCTTCGCATGAAAACAATTCAAATCAACCTTGTGAGAATCCCTCCTCAACTCAAAGAGCTTACTTCCAAGATTCCAGAGAATTCTCTCTTCAGTGAAAGACATGGTAGACTTCTCAACTTGGTCAACTCCAACACTGAAGAAGACATGGTGAAAGTTCTCTTCCAGTTCTTTGACCCCCTACACCACTGTTTCACATTCCCTGATTACCAACTAGTACCTACTTTGGAGGAATTTTCTCAACTCCTAAGGATTCCTATTCTCCATCAACTACCCTAAAACGGTACGGAAAGAGAACCAAAGCATGAGGATGTTGCTCAAGCCTTACACTTGCAACCATCTGATATCAAAGGTCGTTGGGAAACCAGAAGTGGTGTCAAGGGTTTCTTGGCAAAGTTTCTGTTTGAGAAGGCACAAGACTGCTGGAATTCTCTAGATCTGCAAGCTTTTGAGGAGATTGTAGCACTTCTCATCTATGGGTTGGTCTTGTTCCCAAACCCTGATCAGCTTATAGATGTGAACGCTGTCAAGATTTTCATATCTCGGAATCCTGTGCCTACATTGCTTAGGGACATCCTATACTCATTTCACACACGAACAATGAGGAAAAGATGTGTTCTCATGTGTTGTACTCCTCTTCTAGCAAGGTGGTTTATTTCTCACCTTCCCCAAACAGTTTTGAAGAATGAGCAGGGTTTAAGGTGGTCACAACGGTTGATGACCCTCACACATTCTGATGTCCATTGGTGTTCTCGGTCCAGAGAAAATGTCATCATCATTGATCATTGTGGAGAGTTACCTAATGTCCCAATACTTGGCATTAGGGGAGGCATCACCTACAACCCCTGTTTAGCTCTAAGGCAGTTTGGATATGCCCAGAGAGATGGTTCTCATGATATGCTGATCCCTGACTTGGTTTTTGACTTCGACAATGACGCTCAAGGACTTCGACAAAGGTTTATCAGAGCTTGGAGGATGCCCAATAAAGTGGATAGTAAGACATTGGGGCACAAGAATTCCATCCCCCTTGAGCCTTATCTCAAGTGGGTACGAACCCGCGCCCAGAATCTTATGATGCCATACCCTCACATTCTCCCCGTGATCAAAGAGCCTGTTATGGAAGGAGAGGTTCCATACACCCTCCTACATCCAGACATGCCAACATCATTGGAAGAATTGCAAAAGAGTTGGATACAGCTCAAGGAAGAACGGAATACTTTTGAAGCCAGCTTCTATGCCAGTGAGAAGAAGGTTTTGGAGCTTACCCGCCGACTTCACGAAGAGGAGACTCTCAATACTTACATCGCACCAAAGAGGATGCACAATGTCTTTTTACATTAAGAATTTTGTAATATTTCGCCCATGGGGCATTTATGTACTAACAAATTTCTTCTTATTAATATGACGTGTGTTTCTTTTTGTTTGCAACAAATATGAATTTCTGAATCCTTGAATGCATTACATGAATAACATATCATTCATTATATGCATAAACAGGTCTTCACACCAGGTTTCCTTATCTTTCTGCTGTTTATTTCTGCAAGATGGATTTGGAGCAGACGATTAAGGATCTGCAAGCACAGAATTCGCAATTCCAGCAACTCCTCATGACCTTAGCAAAGGGTCAAGAGGACCTTAAAGCACTGTTGGAAAAAAGGAAAGACAAAGAGAAGAAGAAGAAAAGGACCGGTATGTCCACTATGGGAAGAAGGTTTGAAAACCAGGCTAGAAGGATCCTCGAGTTCCACTCAACGTCTGATGAAGGGGCTGGTAAAGGTAAAGGAGTTGCAATGCCTTCTGAATCTAAAGCTGAAGAAGAAGAAGAGGAAGAGGATGAAGATTACTCCGAACAGCAATACCCGCCGGCGGATGATAAGTATAAAAATCTTGAGGATCGTTTGGCAGCCATGGAGTTGCAAAGGGTTCCCGGGTTAGATTTCGAAGAACTAGGGTTGGTCGCTGGGATCGTCATTCCTCCCAAGTTCAAAGTACCTACTTTTGCTAAGTATGACGATTTATCCTGTCCAAAGATGCATCTGAGGTCCTACGTCAGAAAGATCCAACCTCACTCTTCTGATAAGGATTTATGGGTCCACTTTTTTCAAGATAGCTTGTCGGGTACACAATTGGACTGGTTCTATCAGCTTGAGAGATCGGATGTTCATAATTGGGAAGATTTAGCTGCTACTTTCTACTGACAATACCAATACAACGCAGATTTAGCGCCTACTCGTACTCAATTACAGAGTATGGGTATGGCTTCTAATGAGGGATTTAAGGAGTATGCCCAAAAGTGGCGTGATTTGGCTGGAAGGGTGCAACCACCTTTGTCGGATAGAGAGCTGGTTGACATGTTTTTAGGGACTTTATCAGGTCCATTCTTCAATCATTTAATCGGGAGTTCATCTGCAGGATTCACTGAATTAATTCTGACCGGTGAAAGGGTCGAAGCTGGCATTAAAAGTGGTAAAATTCAGAAGGATGCCTCCGCTTCCACTGCTATTAAGAAGACCTTCCCAGCTAAGAAGGAAGTTTCTACTATTCACAACCAGAGAAACCATGGGAGAACAGAGCGCCGACCAACGGTAGGGGCTGTTATGATCCAAAACTCTTCAACCGATCAACCTCACAGCAATCAACCAAGAGCAAATCAGCAAAGGGTAGAAAGGCCACAACAACAATTCACCCGAATCAATATGACACCGGCTCAAGTCCTCCCTCATCTGTTAAAGCTGAACCTTACCAACTTGAAAGAAGCACCGAAGAACCCCAATACTTCTTCTCCTTATTATCATTCCAATGCAAAATGTGCATACCACTCTGACAGTGTAGGGCATGATACCAATAACTGTTGGACTCTTAAAAACAAGATCCAAGACTTAATAGACGCCAAGGAGGTAGAATTCGATGCGCCCGAAAAGCCGAATGTGATTTCTGCCCCAATACCTAAGCACGGTCATAATGTCCATGCCGTTATGGAAGATCTTCATGTTACCACTGTTAATGACCTTTTGACTCCGTTATCAGTAATTAAAGTGAATTTGATGAAAGCCCGGATATTCCCAGGCTGTGGAAAAGACTGTTACTTTTGTTCAAACTTGCAAACTGACTGCCCACTGTTGAAATCAGGCATCCAACGCCTGATGGATACCCAAGAGATCCTCTTTCAAAAGACTCTTGTTGATACTATCACTCATGTTACTCCTTCTACCTTTGCTACTCCAACCAATGACATTGCCATAATAACCATCTTCGATGATCTTTCCAAGACCTGCAAAAGGCCTGCTAAGATTACGCCTGATCCTAAGTTTGTACCGTTGAAAATCACCATGCCGGGGCCTGTCCCGTATAAATCTAACAAGACAATACCATGGAACTATGGAGGAGAAATCTTATACCATGGTATCAAGCAGATTGAATCAGTCTAAGAGAATTCCGATGATGAAACCCCTGATATAGGGAATATCGCGGGAACAAGCAAGATAACTCGCAGCGGAAGGATCTTCTCTCTGGAGATTGCTCCTCCACGAGCAGTCTTCGGACCCTCAAGAGTTTTTGTACCTATCAAGCCATCTGTGCAAAGTCCGATAATTGAAGAAATTGATGTACCCGAAGCTAGACCCTCTGATGTCACCACCAATAAAGGTAAGGGGATACAAGAAGCGCCTGTCAGGACGAAGGCTCATACTGTGGTTATCCCCGAGACCACCCAAAAAGAGCTAGAAGAAATTTTAAAGATAATTAAGAAGAGCGACTACGATGTCGTGGAGAAGCTAGGGCAGACCCCTTCCAAAATCTCCATGCTGGCTCTCCTACTCTGCTCTGAGGCTCATGCTAAGGCCTTGATCAAATTTTTAAAGACGGCACACGTGCCTCAAGAAACTTCTGCAGACCAGTTTCAAGAGTGCGTGGCTAGCCTTACTGCCGATAATGGTCTTGGTTTTTCCGATGCTGATTTGACCCCTAAGGGAAGGAAGCACAACGACGCACTGTATGTCTTAGTAGAGTGCAGAGGAACCACACTTGCCCATGTCCTGGTGGATACCGGTTCATCTTTAAATGTTCTACCGAAGAAGGCGTTGGACAGATTGGACTGCGAAGGTTTGACCCTAAAGCCTAGTAACATCGTTGTTAGAGCCTTCGACGGTTCTAAGAGGATGGTTCACGGAGAAGTGGACATTCCAGTCAAAGTGGGTACAGAAATTTTCAACTCTACTTTTTATGTGATGGACATCCGTCCTTCATATTCATGCTTGTTGGGAAGGCCATGGATCCACAAAGCTGGGGCAGTCACCTCCTCTCTACACCAAATGCTAAAGTATCCAGTTCAGGGTAAGATCATAACGGTTTATGGGGAGGAGGAGTATATGATAAGTCACCTTAACTCCTTCCGCTATGTGGAGTTAGATGGAGAATTCATAGAAACGCCTTTCCAACATTTTGAAGAGGTTTCTCCTGAGGTCGCAGTTGCAAAGATAATGGTTGATGTGCCTATCATTTCCAAGCCTGTGTCTCGGATGGCATGCCTCAAAGATGCGGAGGCTGTAATCAAAGAAGGAAAAAGTACAGTGTGGGGGCAACTGCCTGATTTTCTTCACAAGACGGACAAGTTCGGACTAGGTTTTACTGCTGCTGGCCAGAAAGCTGTGCGTCGCTCCCAGGCTGGAGGAGTACCCGTAAAAATCACTCACCATGGAATTAATGCCTTAGAAGATGATGATGAAGAAGACAACTTTGAAGATTGGATCTTTCCAACCGTCGAAGGAGGATTAAGCAACTGGGAAGCGAAAGACTTCATTCCCATCACTTTCATCAACCAGTAATTTATCTTTGAACAATTTCCTATTTTGGTCTGTAATAATTAAAAAATTCGTACACTATTTTCACCTTATGCATTACCCGGGGCATATAGGTCCATTTGTAAGGGCTTGATTTCTTCATTATCATATGCCATTTTTAAGTGAATCATTGGACGTTTTCATCTATAAACTGTTGTGTTCATTTTCTTTCCTTTTACATTTTGTTTTGTTTAAGGATGGCTATCCCTTACACACACCCACACTCGCAAAATGCAGGTACCTATCCACTCCAGATTCCATGGGTGACTATTCTGCTTTGGTCTTCAGTGACTCTGAAGATTTGGTCAATCATGCCAAGTACGAAGGTGATGAAGACTGTGAAGTGCCTGGAGAGTTAGCCAAACTTTTGCAACAAGAAGAGAGGGCTATTCTGCCCCATGAAGAGTTGCTAGAAACCATCAATCTGGGAACATAGGAAGACAAGAAAGAGGTTAAGGTGGGTGCCAACCTGGAGCCAAGTGTCAAAGAGCATCTAGTTCAGCTGCTGAATGAATATGTTGAGATCTTTGCCTAGTCCTATGAAGACATGCCGGGACTAGATACGGATATTGTGGTTCACCGTCTCCCTACAAGAGAAGACTGTCCACCAATCAAACAAAAGGTCCGCCGAATGAGGCCCGACATGTCTGAAAAAATCAAAGCTGAGGTGATGAAGCAATTCAATGCTGGATTTCTGGATGTTACTTCCTATCCACAATGGGTTGCTAACATTGTGCCCGTGCCTAAAAAGGATGGCAAAGTCAGAATGTGTGTGGACTATCGGGACTTAAATAGGGCTAGCCCTAAAGATGATTTTCCACTACCACACATTGACATCTTGGTCGAAAACACAGCTCAACACAAGGTATTTTCTTTCATGGATGGATTCTCGGGATACAACCAGATCAAAATGGCCCCCGAAGACATGGAGAAGACTACTTTTGTCACGCTGTGGGGTACCTTCTACTATAAGGTGATGCCATTCGGACTGAAGAATGCCGGGGCAACCTATCAGCGAGCCATGGTAGCTTTATTTCATGATATGATACATCATGAGATCGAAGTCTACGTAGACGACATGATAGCCTGTTCACAGACAGAAGAAGAACACCTTGACCATCTGCAAAAGTTGTTTGTCAGATTGAAGGAGTATAAGCTCAGACTGAACCCTAACAAGTGCACTTTCGGAGTCAGGTCCGGTAAACTTTTGGGATTCATCGTCAGTAACAAAGGCATTGAGGTTGACCCTACTAAAGTTAAATCTATACAAGAAATGACTACCCCCCGCACTGAAAAGGAGGTTAGAGGTTTCTTGGGACGCTTAAACTATATTGCGAGGTTCAGCTCTCACCTAACATCTACCTGTGAGCCAATCTTCAAGCTGTTGAAGAAAGATCAGGTGGTTGAATGGAACAATGATTGTCAAGTTGCTTTTGATAAGATCAAGGAGTATTTGCTGGAACCTCCTATCTTGATGCCTCCCGTCGAAGGAAGGCCGTTAATCATGTATCTGACTGTTTTGGATAATTCAATGGGGTGCGTACTGGGCCAACATGACGAGTCTGGTCGAAAAGAGCATGCCATTTATTACCTTAGCAAAAAGTTTACCGACTGTGAGACTCGCTACTCACTGCTCGAGAAAACTTGCTACGATTTGGTATGGGCTGCTCGCCGGCTAAGGCAGTATATGTTGACACATACCACTTTGCTGATTTCTAAGATGGATCCGATTAAGTACATCTTCGAGAAGCTTGCTTTATCTAGAAGAATCGCTAGATGGCAAATGATCCTGACAGAGTACGATATCCAGTACACAACCCAAAAATCTATAAAGGGGAGTGTACTAGCTGACCATCTAGCTCATCAAGCCGTCGAAGATTACCAATCTATGAGATTCGACTTCCCTGACGAGGACATTATGTCATTGAACAACATTGAAGGTAACGGACCGTATGACGGACCTGAACAAGGATCCCGATGGACCCTATACTTTGATGGTGCTTCAAATACACTTGGCAACGGTATTAGTGCGATACTTATTTCTCCGGAAGGTTTCCATACACGTTTCACTGCTAGACTCTGCTTCAGCTGCACCAACAACATGGCCGAGTATGAAGCTTGCATCTTTGGTCTTAAGGCTGCAATTGACCTAGGAATCAAATCTTTGGTCGTATTTGGGGACTCAGCTTTGGTTATCAGTCAAATCAAAGGAGAATGGGACACTAAACATCCTAATCTTATCCCATACAAAGAACATGTCTTGACATTGTTGCCTCATTTCGAGCAGATTACCTTTGAGCACTTCCCGCGAGAAGAAAATCAGCTAGCAGATGCTCTGGCTACAATGTCTTCCATGTTTAAACTCAATTGGGATAATGAGGCTCCCCAAATCACCATCGAGCGAATGGACGAACCTGCGCACTGTCATGAGATTAATACCAAAGAAGTAGTGGAACAACCCTGGTTTCATGAAATCAAAAGGTATCTCCAGACTCGAGAATACCCTGAAGGAGCTTCCGTCAATGACAAAAAGTTCTTAAGGAGATTTGCTGCCAAGTTCTTCCTGAGCAATGGTATCTTATATAAGCGCAACCATGATTGTGTTCTACTTCGTTGTGTGGGCAAGGTTGAAGCAGAGTTGATCATGACCGAAATACATAGCGGCACATTTGGCACCCACTTAAGCGGACATACGATGGCTAAGAAGATTCTAAGGGCAGGCTACTACTGGTCTACCATGGAAGCTGATTGTCATCAACATTCCCGTACTTGTCACAAATGTCAAGTCTATGCTGACAAGGTACATATTCCTCCAGTTCCTCTCAACGTTCTAACAGCTCCTTGGCCATTCGTGATGTGGGGAATTGACATGATCGGAGAGATCAAGCCCACGGCATCCAATGGACATCGCTTCATCTTGGTCGCTATTGATTATTTTACCAAGTGGGTCGAAGTAGCTTCCTTCTCCTCCGTTACAAAGAATGTGGTTGCCCGCTTCATCAAGTAGAATCTTATATGCCGATATGGTATCCCCGACAGGATCATCACGGACAACAGTACAAATCTGAACAACACTGTGATCACCGCTCTGCGCGAGCAGTTCAAGATTCAACATCACAATTCATCTTCCTATCGACCAAAGATGAACGGTGCTGTTGAAGCCGCAAACAAAAATATCAAGAAGATCATTCAAAAGATAACAGTCACCTACAAGGACTGGCATGAGATGCTACCATTTGCTCTGCACGGATATCGTACCACGGCGCGTACTTCAACTAGGGCAACCCCCTTTTCTTTGGTATATGGCATGGAGGTTGTTTTACCTATGGAAGTTCAGATTCCTTCCTTGAGGATTATGAAGGATGTGGGTTTAAGTGAAGACGATTGGATTTAGACCCGGCTTGATCAACTTAATTTGATCGATGAGAAGCGACTTACTGCTGTTTGCCATGGTCAGACATATCAAAAACGGATGATCAAGGCTTTCAACAAGAAAGTCAGGCGTCAGGTATATCAAGTCGGAGATCTTGTAATCAAGCGGATCATCTTGCCACAAAGTGATCCCAGGGGAAAATGGACTCCTACTTACGAAGGACCATTTGTGATCAAGAACATCTTTTCTGGTGGGGCAATGATTCTGACCACCATGGACGGCGACGACTTGCCGCACCCTACAAATGCAGACATAGTCAAAAGATACTACACATAAACGGCCCGGCAAGTTGAAAACCCGAAAGGGCGACTTGGGAAAAAATAGGCATCCCGGTGAATCGAAAACCCGAAAGGGCGGTTCAGGCAAAAATTAGGGATAAATAAAAAATCTGTACACCCGCCAAGTTGAAAACCCGAAAGGGCGACTTGGGCAAAAATGGGTTTCCCGGTGGATCGAAAACCCGAAAGGGAGATCCAGGCAAAAATTAGGGAATTAAAGCGTATGACTATGTCTCTTCGGATCACTTTAAGGACAATCTCTTCACGACCAAACTCCAAGCTTCTGATCAATCCAATCATCCGCGGATGAAGCAACGAATAAACAAAGATACTCAGAGTTGTGAAGGCTATAGCAGAATGGGAACCCCATGGAATTGTTGCACATAGCCATCTTTCTTTGTATAAATTTTTTCTCAATTTTACGGTAACATTCTCTTACTAGGATGTCTGTCTCCTTTGTACAAAAATACTTACAAAAGTTAATACAAAAATACTTCAGAGTGCGGAAATTTGCTTGCCTTTCATTTCCTTTTTACACTTATGCTTTATTTGAAAACGTCCAATGGTTTGTTAAAAAAGCATATGCATTTGAATATAATCACTGCTTACAAATAAAACGAAATAAGAAAGGATAATTACTGATAGGTCGAAAGTACAGGAAAACGTCTTTAGGCTATTCCAGAAGAAATCCCCTACAGTATGTCATTCAGATCCTCAACAGAACTGAAACCTTGGAGTATATATCCCCAGCGGAGTTAAATTTCAAAATTCCCATCAGAGTTAAGTTTCTAAAAACTCCCGATCCCCAGCGGAGCCAGAGTATTCTAAACTTTCTTCCCCAGCGGAGCCCGAATACTCTAAACTTTCATCACCGGCAGAGTTCTCCACAAGACAAGGAATCCCCAGTAGATTGGCATACAACCCAAGCTCCTGGTTTCCCCGACAGAATAAGCACTCTCCCCAGGAAAGTCATGAAGGATTCTCACATCCCCGCAGGTTGCCAAGGATTTTCTATCCCCAACAGTAATCAACAAGGTTCTCTCATCTTCAAACAACCAAAGATTTTTGGAGTCCCCAGCATCGGTCAAGAATTTACTTTCCCCGGTAGCAGTCAAAGATTTCATTATTTCTAGCTATCAAGGAGTTATTTTCCTCAGCAAGACAGCTAATCAGCTTACGTGCACATACATTACATTCACATATCATGAACGTTTATAGAACACATTTCATTGCATCATACATATCATGCAACATAACTTTGTATTTTGGCTAACATTCTACCCTTTTCGGGATAAGATTAAAAAGTTATCTTTAACAAATATTCAAAGATTTCAGATACATGATGGATACACCCCCCAGACACGGCGGTCATTTTATTACTCATTCAGAATTTCAAGTCAAGATACAGTATGGATACACCCCAGACACGGCGGTCGTTCTACTACTCATTCAGACTTCAACAATCAGATACAGACTAGATACGCTCCAAACACGGAAGCCATTCTATCTCTCATTCAGATTCAACTATCAACTTCAAGTTCATATACACTCCAGACACGGAAGTCATTCTGTCACTTATCCAGATCCCAGTTACAGTACGGATACACTCCAGACACGGAAGTCATTCTGCTACTCATACAGATCTCAACTTCAGATACAGTCCAGATATGCTCCAGACACGGTTGCCATTCTGTCACTCATTCGGAATTTATCCCTAGCACGTAGATGCTCCATACACAGATGTTTCTCTGTTACCCATTCCGAATACAGATACACTCCAGACACGATAGTCATTCTGATATTCGTTCAAGAATCAAATACAGTTACAGCCCAGATACATTCCAGACACGGACGCCATTCCTTTGCTCACACCAATCAAATCTCCAGATACAATTCAGATACGTTCCAGACACGGGTACCATTCTGATGTTCATTCTCTTGATTTTCAACAAACAATCCTGTTTGGCATCTTTAAGCCCATCTCCAGCAAGATTCTACCGTCTCCAAATGGCATCTTTAAGCCCATTCTCTCAGCTACATTTTGACGAGTGCAAATTTACGGGCACTTTAGTGTCCAATCCTCTATCACCTTCGAGTCACGAAAGGCGAACTTGCCAATCTAACTCTTCAGGTTCAAGAAGATTGAACAGGGGAAACTGTTGCACCCCAAAATTTTCCCTCTCCTTTTATCAACATTTCTCATCACAAGGCTCTTGGAACTCAAGACTAAGCTAGAGTTTGCACTACTCAAGACATCTCCTTGCACTGATGACCTAAACTAGGGTTTGAGTTTGCACAAGGATTTTTGGACCTTCAATGCTCAAATTGACTTTCATACTTCATATTGGAATCATAAGTTTGTCCATACCAAGTTTCAAGCCTTGAATCAAATTTTTGCCTAGTCAATTGGACAGTTGACCTAGAAATCAGTTGTATTGGGGAAAAAGTCAACAGTGGCCAATTTATAGTCAAACCTCATGAATTTTGACCCACATCAACATTATGAACTCATATGAACCATTTTATCAAGTTTGGACCACAGTTCTATAAGAAATTAGATCAGATCACCAAAAGGGCAAAATGGTCATTTTTAGGGTTTTGACTGTACAAAGGCAATTTCTGACTTTTTTTACCTAGCCAATGGAAAATTAAGTTCAACCATGGACTCAAGGACTAAATGGAATCATCTTGACCTATTCAACAAGTTCAAAGGATCTCAAATGCATGGGATTGACAGATGAATTTTTTAGTCAACTGATCAAAATTTGACTGTACACTGAAAAGTCAAACATTGACTTTTTGGTCAAAATCAAGTGCCAATAGTTATTTTTCATCAAGATGTGTCAAATTATGAAAATTGTTCATCAAGAAACCCAAAATTGCAAATTAGGGTTTAAAGTTGAAAATTTTCATAACTTAGAAATTTTCTAAGTTATGAAATTTTCTTAATTTTTCCTACCTTTGTCCCACATTTTCACCATGATGAAAATGGATTCAAACAAAACCTCCAACATGAAAGTTGTAGTACTCCACAAATTATACAACTTTGATTCACAAAGTTTTCTCAAAAGAAGCTTGTATCTCAAGTTATGATTTTTGGAACAAGGGTCCCTAAAACTTTTAACTTAGTGAAATTTTGCCCTAGTTTAGGCAGGATTTTGACCTATCTTATTTGCCATTTTTCACATAGTTACACTTGGAATCTAAAGTTGCATTTCAAAGATGGATTATATAGAATGTTACAAGCTTTCCAAATTGTCCAATAACTCCTCAAACACATTTGTGGTTAGGAAGAATCGAATGCTTGAAGTTGGCAAAAACTCACTTTGTATCCATGGCAAAATCATGTTCACTCAAGTTGCATTTTCTAACCAGCATGCCTTGTACTAGTTTGTAGGACTCTAAACCATTTCACACTCCATAATTTAATGCAAATCCACTGAGCTAATTCATTGTCTTGGTCATTAGGGTATTGTACACAAGTTTAATCCCTAAATGGTAAAAGGCACATTTCCATTTTTGCAAAAGTGTGCTTTATGTCAAACCACTAATCCTTGAGCATAGAGCCAAATCTATGGCAGATAAATAAATCCACTAATCAGAGGGGCCAAGAAGATTGTATGCAAGGTGATAAGATGGCCTGTACAGGCCTGTAACCACAAGTTCACTTTCTTACTTCAAAAACAAGAAACTTGTCCAAAGGCTTAGAACTTGAAAACCAGCAAAGGCAAACTTACACAAAGTTTTTGAACATCTTTCACACAACCTTTTGAGCTAGAAACACGAGTGCTTGAGCCCCAAAACACCCCATATCCAGAAATCACACTTCTTTGGCAAAACAGGGCAGGTGCTGCAACTTGAGTTCCCCAACTCATTTGGCTCGTGCGTTTTGCCCCATTTTGCTTCAAACACTTTCCATTCAACTCATTCAAGCTATCCGAAACCTCCATTGCCAACTGTAACTCCATTTACAGTGATCACCATTTTCATTTTGAGTTTGTGCAGGTTGAGTTCTATAGACTGATTCAAGGACATTCAAGGCAAGCTAGCTATTGGAGAAGGACAAGTGAAGTTCAGGCAAGCTACCAGACATCTCAAACCTTGCTGAAAGACACTACATTGCCCTACACGAATCCAACTGAAACAGGTTTTTCCTCACTTTCTATCTATCTATTTAGGAACATTTAGCCTTAGGTTTGTGAATAAAAAATGTAGTGTTCATTGCCATGAAGCTGTACATATGCTCAATTTTCATTTATATTAAGTGTGCTAGGAGAATTTCATGCATGAACATGCTGAAAAAACTAGGTCAGATTTTAGGGCCAAAGAAATTATCTCTGGTCTTTGAGAGTTAGGATTAGTTGTTTATATGGTTGGAATCGTCTTGAAATTCTCTACAAGTTTGATGTTGTGAGTTTTTGCAAAGGATCACGTATACAGGATCTAGCATTTGAATCAGGCGCGCGCGTTTACAAAGTCTGAAGGTTGAAGATGAAGATGGCTTGGGCTGGGCCAGGCCTGGCTTGCTTCTAACACCTCCCATTTTCATTTTTGAACCCCCTGGCCCATTTCCTTGTATTTTTACATTTTTGCATTTTTGTTTTGTTTTCTGATTTTGTTTATTTATTTCCAAGTATAAAAAATGCTCAAAAATATTTTCATAATTTTTTACATTTATTTGGTATTTTATTTTAATTTTTTTCTAACATTATAAGCATATATACTTTTATATTATTTATTTAAACTTGAAAATAATATGTAAATCATACCTTTATTTTTTATTTCTTATTTTTATTCACACTGAAAATATTATTATAAATTTAATTTATTTTTGTACATATTTTATTTTATATTATACATATTTAATATATTTAATATACATATATATATATATATATATATATATATATATATATATATATATATATATATATATACATATATATATATATATATATATATATATATATATATATATATATATATATATATATATATATATATATATATATATATATATATATATATATATATATATATATATATATATATATATATATATATATATATATATATATATATATATATATATATATATATATATATATATATATATATATATATATATATATATATATATATATATATATATATATATATATATATATATATATATATATATATATATATATATATATATATATATATATACTTTTATTTTATTAAATACTTTAGAATAAAAATATAAAATATTACATTTTCACTTTTATTATTATTTACACTAAAAAAATACTTTTTTTAAATATATTTTTTTTATATTAATATATTTTATTGTATATAAATAATATATTGTATTTATTTTCTTAAAGGAATTAGGGTTGTACCCTTAAGCAATTAAAATAAATCTTTTATTTATTACTTTATTTGTTATATTAAATACTTTTACATACATAAACAAATAAAAACTTCTTTTTTTTTTTTTGCATAATACATATTATTTTATATTTATTTATTTTGTTTATTTAAATATTGTCCATTTAAATATTTATGCATTGTGAATTCAATTTGGATGTAATAGTAAATTAGGGTTTATATTTCTTGTCAAATATCCCCCATTCAAAAATTGTACCCCCCATCCCTATAATCATGTTGTAATAGCTTAGAATTTTAAATTCTCACACTTTACGCTTTCAATTATGCCATGATTAGAGAATTAGGGTTTGTATACAAAAATCAAATCAACAAATAGTTTGACCTAATCAAAGACAAAATGCATGAAAATCAAACACAATGCACACTTGCACTCCTAGGGTTACAATCCACTTGTTGCCTTCAAAAATGGGCCATGGTATGCATGTTGGGTACTTTGGCAAAACAAAACAAAACAAAAGATCATAGTCCCTCGATGACGCTATCTTTGTTGCCTAAACAAAAATGATCAAGTCCCTCAAGAAAATTGCCAAAGATACTTAACACAATTGCTATCATGGTCTATACGATGACTCGCGCCTGTCCCGTTTAACATCCTAACACAAGGTTGTTCACCAAATGCAATGGTGAAACAATACTGTCAAAAGGGTTAAAAACATTAGGGAGGATCTTTGAGTAAAATAGGGTAGATAACTCTTAGTTACTTGATTAAAGAGTTTGCAAAAACATCCTTGCTATTTTCCTGCTATTTTCCAACACACTTCACAATATAATTTCAAAACATTTCCCACATCAAACTTTCAAACATTGAAATCTTTTCAAAAGACAAAAACACCTTTGTATACATTCAAACAAGAATCATTACAAAGGTTGCCACAAACAATGGCCTCTTTTCAAACATCTTTCAAAACCACACACAAAGCACCATTTCAAACAATTGGAAAAGCAAAGCAAGTGATCTAAACAAGTAACTAAGAGCCCATGGATAACCATGGATGAAAAGGGTGCTTGCACCTTCCCTTTTCATAATCTACTCCCTGAACCCAAGAAAATATCTCAAAGGTCTTTCCTGTGCTTTTTGACCTTTCCTTAGGATAAAATAAAAAAGTCGGGTGGCGACTCATGCTAAACTGAAACATTTGCAAACACAAACGCAAAACCTCAAGTCAGTTCTCCCACCGTATCACACACGCCACCCTTCTTCTTCCTCCCTCCGTTGGTAAAAGTTCTGACTTTTACCTACAGTCATCTGGGCGTAGGTATAAGCCTGCGTTTCTCCAAAATCTTGTGCAAGCATCATAAATCAACACCAGTGGTACCAATCAACTCGTTGCAACCTCACGAGCATCATGGTACCACTTTCCATGGCCAATTGTTCCTACAAGCAAAATCCCTAAAAACAAAACCTAAACCCTAATCATGGAAACTTTCTGTATGGTTAACAAAAATGCAATTAAGTATTGTCATTAGCTTACAAATGTTTCAAGGATTCAGAATATATGAACAAATCATGTTAAGAATGCCAGGATTATGATATACAATTTCAAAAAGCATGGAGGTCGTGGGATACTTACAGCGCGTATCTGGGCACGAAAATGCTTGCTAATGATTGGAATGGGATCCTAGAACGTCCAGGAAATGATTAGCTGGAAATGCTTGAGGAAGTCTGGAACTGAGAGAATAGTTTGCAACTTTTTCTTGATTTTTTGAAAGTTGTTTTCACCTTTGCACGCCTCCAATCTCTTTTCTTTTGATCTGCACTTGTTATATATGTACCCTAGAATGTATTAGGGTTACAAATTTGCTTCAAATATTTTTCAATTAAGATGATTGAATCATGATTTGATCCTTATGTAAATCTTTCCAAATCAAGCCGAATCCAATCTTTTTGTGTCCAAATGAAGCTTGCCTGATTTGATTCTCATTCCAGCTGTATAAGAGACCTAAACATGCACAAAATCTCAAGCTTTGATTAGTTTTGATATTTTCATGATTTTATTTTGATTTTATTTAATTTAATTGAAATAAAAATCAAAATAAATGATAAGAATAAAATAAAGACAAGTGGAAAGGATCATGGGTCGTGGACATGTTACAAACTCAATACAAGCACAAAAAGTTGGGCCCATTTGACAAAAATTGCAATTTTAGACACATTTGACTTTTGGCAATTTTGCAAAAAGGGTCAACTTTGCCAATGCATAACTCCTTCAGTTTTGACCCTAGAGATGTGTTCTTGGACTTTTTAGAAAGCTTAAGATGTCCTATAAGCAAACAATTTTGTCTCATCTCAATTGAGTCTTCCATGTTCATGTATGAGGCTTTGACAAAAAAGGTGTTTTTGTTGACTTTTCAAAATGACCTATAATGTCCAAATTTATATCTCCTTGTGAGTGCATATTTTGAACTTGGGAGATGAAGGTTAATTGTAGGGAATTGAATCCTCTTCAAAATGAGATTTGGATGGGTCATTTTTGATAAAGTATGAGAAAGTTATGCTTGGTCAAAGTTGAGTTGACTTTTCCTACAAAACCCTAATTTAGCAACTTTTGGGTTTTGATGAATTATGAGCAGTCCTTGAGGAATCATGATCAACCCTTGATCAAATGATGAATAATACTTCAAAATGAGGATGTTGACCAAATTTTTTGAAGTTTGACTGTATGTAGGACACAATTGACTTTTGCCCTAGCATAGTCGATTTTCAGGCCTTTGAGCCATTGATTGAGCAAACTTCCTCTGCAAGGCTTGAAACTTGACAAGGATGATCTTGAAAACATATTAGGACAATGGTGAGCATTTAGGATCCTTTGGACTCAAGTACCTTGATGCAAACTGAAACCCTAATTTGAGGTAGACTGCCTTTAGGAGAGAGTTTGTCTGGTCAACCCTTGGACTTCCTTGAGCAATTTGAGGACCTCACTTGAAATGTTTTGAGAAATATGGGAGGGCAAATTTTGGGGTACAACACAATCGTAAATGGACTTATGTAGAAGTCGCACCTATTTTTGAGGTCGATCAATAGCAATCTATGTGCCATATGTTTGGAGTGATGATATGTAGATCATCCTCTAACAACATGTAGCACAAAAGAGAAGGGGATAAGATGAAGAGGGAGGGGATATATTTGAATAAAAAATTTAATCAAACTATCATTAAAATCATCCATCCATTTTAGTGGAGTTGAACTCAACACTCAAGATCCAATGATGTTAATGAAGTTTATGATCAACAATCACATAACCAGAATATATTAAAAATAAATAAATTGCATTTAATGAATAAAGTAAAAAGAAAATGACTTTTAAATTGTTTTTAAAATGAAAATAAAAGATAAAATAGAAAACTATATTCAAAGTATCAAAGAAAAATTTAAAGAGGCCATAGAAAAATCAGGAATGACCTCAAATATTTTTTATAATTTTTTAGGTAACTTTTTAAAACAAAAAAGTATTTTTAAACTAATTAAAATCACTCAAATAAGTGAAAAAAGGATTAAAAAAATAGTAGAAGTCAAAATAAAATTCTAGAAAAATTTCAGAAGGTCAGAAATAAGAAAAATGATTTTTATGAAAAATTTAGAATTTAAAAAATATCAAAAAGTAATTTTAAATAATTAAAAACAATTTAAAATGAAGGAGAAATTATAAAAAAATAAAATCATGAAAAAATAAAAATCAGAAAGAGAATATTTGAAAATATTTTTGTGAATTTTTTCATAATTTTTTAGTCAAAAACGAATATTCTATGATTTTTTAAAGTTTAAATCTATTAAAATATAAAAATAAAAAAATAAAATAAAAAACAAAAATTATAGACCATCGGATGAATGTCAAAACGCGTTAGTAATCAGATCCAAGGGACCTGGCGCATTCTGCATATCATGGTCCTTAGTGAATAAAACATTGGATCAATTATTAAATCAGATTTTTGGAAAAAACAAGTGGCGCGTTATCATTGGTTGAGAGATGACACGTTGGTGATCTTCAACCTCTAGCCAGGCGAATTGCATGTCTCTCATACTGTAAAATCAGTAGCTCAGACCTATGCCATTCGCTTCGTCTCATCAAGACGAAAACAACCGTACCTTCGCGAAAAATTTATTTAAGATGTAGCTCAGTCGATTTGTAAAAAACATAAGGAAAAATTTTAATAGGGATTTGAAAATTCATGGACAAAACTCACTTCCAGTTGAAAACAAATGTTGCGACTAGTATCAGAATCATGAGAGAATTGATGAAGGATTTAGAGCTTGGTTCTTCTTCTGTTAGCTTCAGTGAAGTTCAAGGATGAAGAATTGACAAAGAAAATGGATTGAGGAAGGCTGTAAAACCAAATTCAAAGTTGCAGAAAAGTGGGTTAAGGAGAGAGTTTGGTAGGGTGATTCTGGATGTTCAAGCTTGAGAGAATGAATGCAATATATCCCTCTATTTATAGGAGAGTGAATGGTGAAAAGAATTAGAAGCAAAAGTGAAGTTTGGAGGGAAAACAAAGGAAGCTCAAAAATGAGAAAAATGTGACTTGATTTTGTTCAAAACTAAGTTAATTCTTGTGTTTTGATCCTTAATTCAACTTTGGAAACTTGGTTAAGCATGTTTAAATAAAAAACGCATGCTAATTTGGGGTTTAGAAGCCACAATATGAATTTCAAATTCTGGCTTTTGGAGAAAATTTCAATTTCAAGGTACCATCTTTTAATCCATGGTGTTCATAGCTCAAGGGGTCTTAGGGCATGATTCTTGAAGCTTTTGAAAGATAGGTTCGCAATTTTTTCAATGTTCCATGAATGAGATCAAATGGATGCTTGAGCCAGAAGTTGTGATGAGTCAAAGTTGAGAAAAAGATGCTGACTTTTTGTACTTAGAAAAATTCTAAGTTTTTTCTTCAAAAGTGGCCTATAATGTTTTGATTCCAAACAAAGTATTCCTCCAAAATTGAGCTTTGATCAATGATGCTAGCTTGAAGTAAACTTCCCAAAGAGAATTGTGAACCTTGAATCACTCAAAAATACCAAGTATTGAAAAAAATATGGCCTTGTAAAATTGGTAAAAATTCATGAGGTGACCCGTAATCTTTTGGGTTCTTATGGCATCTTCCACTCATTTTCAAGCTCTGCACATAAAAGAAGAGTTGAAGTTAACATCCTTAAGATCATTTTGGAAGAATAATGGGCTCAAGTAGATAAAAATAGACCAAGTTATAATCTTTTGAAGTCACATAAGGAAATTTGATGGCTTATCTAGAAGACTTGTAATCTTTCTTCATTATTAGGCATCTTCCACACCAAATTTTCTTGAAACTATTGAAGTGATTAGTTGATAACCCTTTAAAGAGAATCATGTCTTTGTAATTACTAAAAAATCTAAAAAATATGAGCAAGATATAGCCCTTAAAAGTTCAAAACCCTATCTCTTCAAGCACCAAAATGACTTGGAAACCCTTTTCAATTTTGACAAAATTTCTTGCACAATAACTTTTGCTATGTGAATAGAGGTTTTTATGGATGATAATAAAAACCCATAGCAAAAATAACCAACTCCAAATATTAAAGATTGGGAGAGTTATGTACTTGTGATCAAAGAATCAAGAATTTGTCCAATTAGGTCAAACTTCTTCAATCAATCCTTGCATCTTTTGACTTTCTTTGATAAATTGAGGGATGATGAATCATAGTAGACCTTATAATGATATTACTTTAAAGCATATTCAATGATGAAGCTTGAATCTCAATGAAGCTTTGTTGGAGAAGGCATGGAAATAAACTCATGAACATATGAATCAACTTGATAAAAAGTGTTGTGCCCTCACCTATAATATCATCAATTAGAGCAAACGTTCATTATATTTATTAGTTAAAACTTAATCAATACAAAACATAGATGATCACAATATACAAATCAAGGTGCTTGGTGATTCCTCATGAGTAAAACTAGAGACAGGGAGAAGAACTAAACCCTAGGGTGATCTTGTTGTGATTGAGTTGATATGAGTGATAGAGGAATCTTAGGGGGGGAAATTGGGGTACAACATTTGGTGAAGTAGTCTATTTCCACCAAGATAAAACAATGTCCGTTCAATTCCTTAGGTTCAATAATTCCAATCATGTCAATACCCCAAATAGAGAAAGACCATGGGGGAAGAAATAACATTGAGAAGTGTTGGAGGCACATGAATTTTGTCAGCATAAATCTGGAATTTATGGCACTTCTTTGCAAATTTGTAACAATCAGATTCCATTGTCAGCTAATAGTAACCTGCCATAAGCATCATTTTTGCCATCGAATGTCCATTGGAATGAGTGCAAAAGGAGCCTTTATGAATTTCATGCATCAACATGTCTGCTTCGTGTCTGTCCATGTATCTGAGAAAAATCATGTCATAATTTCTTTTGTATAGTACATCTTCATTGAGGAAAAAGCTACATGCCAACCTTCTCAATGTCTTTCTATCTTTGTTTGAAGCACCAGCTGGGTATTCCCAAGTATGGAGAAAATGCTTCATATCATAATACCAAGGTTTTTCGTCTGACGTCTCCTTCGCTACAAACACATGAGCTGATCTATCCATACGTCAAACAGTGATACGAGGCACATCGTTCCAAGTATTTATTTGATACATGAAGGCTAAAGTGGCTAAAGCATCTTCCATTTGATTCTCATCTCTGGGAATATGATGGAATTCAACTTTATTAAAGAAGGGTGATAATCTTCTAGCATAGTCTTTGTATGGAATCAAGCCAGGGTGGTGAGCATCCCATTCTCCTTTAATCTGATTTATTACCAAAGCTGAATCACCATACACATCTAGAATTTTGATTATGCTATCAATAGCCTCCTAGAGACCCATGATACAAGCTTCATACTCTGCCATCTTATTGGTGCAATCAAATGCCAACCTTGTAGTAAATGGGATATGTGATCCATGGGGGAGTGATAATCACAACACCAATTCCTTTCCCATAAGCATCCATCACTCCATAAAACACCATGCCCCAATGAGATTCAGGGTCAGGACCTTCCCTAGGAAACAGTTCATCACAATATTTTACTTTCAAAAACATAACATCCTCATCATGGAAATCATATTTAATAGACTGATAATCATCAACCGGTTAGTGAGCAAGATAATATGCCAACACACTGCTTTTTATAGCCTTCTGAGTACGATATTCAATATCATATTCAGAGAACAGCATCTTCCAACAGGCAATTCTCCCAGTAAGAGCAGGCTTTTCAAAAATATACTTAGTTGGATCCATTTTTGAAATCAACCAAGTAGTATGATTCAACATATATTGCCGCAACCGTTTTGCCGCCCAAGCCAAAGCAAAACATGTTTTTTCCAGCATAGAATACCGTGACTCACAGTAAGTAAACTTCTTGCTGATATAATAAATGGCATATTCTTATCTCCATGTTTCATCTTGTTGTCCCAAAATACAACCCATAGAATTATCCAACACTGTAAGATACATAATTAATGGTCTTCCTTCAACGGAGGGAGCAAGATAGGAGGTTCAAGCAAATACTCTTTAATAATTTCAAATTCCATTTGGAAATCATCTATCCACACACAACCATGATCTTTCTTTAACAACTTAAAGATTTACTCACATGTTGTAGTCATATGGGAAATAAATATGGAAATGTAATTCAAACGCCCAAGGAAGCCTCTAACTTGCTTTTCAGTTCTTGGCGTTGGCATTTCTTAAATTTCCTTAACTTTATCAGGGTCAACTTCAATTCCTTTTTGGCTGACAATGAAACCTAACAATTTTCCTGATCGAACACCAAAGGTGCATTTATTTGTATTCAAGCGGAGACGATACTTCCTCAAACGCTGAAACAATTTCAACAAATCCTCTATATGCCCTTCTTCATTCTGGGATTTGGCAATCATATCATCAACATATACCTCAATTTACTTGTGCATCAGATCATAGAATATGGTTGTTATAGCCCTCTGGTACGTTGCACCAGCGTTCTTCAACCCGGAGGGCATCACTCTGTAACAGAATGTTCCCTAGGGTGTGATAAATGTTGTTTTTTCCATGTCCTCGGGAGCCATTCTAATTTGATTATATCCAAAAAAATTGTCCATGGACGAGAATACTTTGAATTTTGTTGTACTATCAACCAACATATCAATATGTGGTAATGGAAAGTCATCTTTTGGACTAGCTTTGTTTAAAATTCTATAATCAATGCATATGCAAATTTTTCCTTCTTTCTTTGGTATAGGGACAATATTGGAAATCCACTGAGGGTACACTGATGTCACAAGAAAACTGGCATTAATCTGCTTTAAAACTTCTTCTTTAATTTTCACTGATGTTCCACAATATCAGTATTCAAACCAGGCATATCTTGGTAAGAACAAGCATAGATGTCCACATACTCTTTCAACAATTCAATCAACCTGTTCTTTACGCCGGGATGAAGCAATGCTCCAATCTTGACTTCTTTCGGATCTTCCTCTGAACCCAAATTAATCATCTTTAACGGCTTTTTATATGGTTGAATGGTACTTTCCTCGCTCTCAAGGAACCGTGAAACCTCTTCTAGGATTTCATCATATTCTTCTTCTTTGGCCACATACGCATAATATTCAAAGTTGGGAGACGGGCAGGGTCATTGTACTCAACGGGTTTTTTAATTAATCTGCAGATATAATTTATGATTGCTTTTAGAAACTGACACATATAGCAAGTGATTATGCATATTTTTTTATAGTTATTTATTTTGAAAGGATTTTTCTGATTACCATTTTCCAAAAAAAAAGCAGAAAATAAAGACACAATTTGGAAATCAAAGACAACTTGTATTATTGATTTTAAAGATCAAAGCAAACTGATATGCTCATACAATGTCAATAATTTCACCTTGGGCAGAGTGAAAGATTTTTGAAAAGATTAAAAAACAAATTACTTTGAGATATGAATGCAAGAGGGAACATCAATAGTGATCCAATTTTGGACTCTAACTCCATGCGTCACGTAGTTCGGCATTTCTTGCTCCGCTTCTCCTTCCAGAATAGCATTAATCCTAGGAACAGTTGGATGAAGGTAACCTCTGCTGTGAAAGATGTCTTGATATTTTCCCAAAGCAGACTTCGGCTTCATAATCTTACTTTTACCATTCTTCACAGAGAATCCCAAACCAGCTCTATTATTATTCACAAGTGGATCAATAATCTGCCCCCATGCCTTACTAAGGCCATTATGCACTACTTGTTGAGCATCTTTAAATGAGGCTATATAATCCTCATTTTTCCTCACATTATTAATGAATAAAGCTTAGAACTGAGTTCCAACAGCAACTTCACCGGCTTCCACAACACTGGTAGAGGATAA
Organism: Vicia faba; assembly: GCA_948472305.1. Classification (NCBI taxonomy): domain Eukaryota; kingdom Viridiplantae; phylum Streptophyta; class Magnoliopsida; order Fabales; family Fabaceae; genus Vicia; species Vicia faba. Next base: position 177,979,998 of record OX451740.1, read on the forward strand.
ATGAGATATTAACAATGCTTGTTCTCCATTTATGATGACCACCTTTCCTTCACGAATAAACTTCAGCTTCTGGTGCAAAGTTGAAGTAACAACCCCTGCCTCGTGGATCCACGATCGTCCCAGTAAACAGCTGTAAGCGGGAACAATATCCATAACCTGGAAAGTAATTTGAAATAGGTGTGGGCTTATGTGAATAGGCAAATCTACTTCTCCGATGATAGACTTCCTAGATCCATCAAAAGCTTTCACAATTATGTCACTCGGGCGCATGGGAGTTCCTAGATACTTCAAATTCATGAGCCTGCTCCTCGATATGACATTTAAAGTGGACCCATTGTCAATCAGAAAATTGGACAATGAATCATTCTTACATTCATGGAGATATGGAGAGCCAAGTTATGATTCCTCCCTTCATCAGGCATCTCGTCATCACATAAACTAAGGTTATTACAAGATGTAATATTCCTGACAACACTATTGAATTGGTCCAAAGGCATATAACTTTCCACGGAAGCTTGATCCAATACTCTAATCAAAGATTCCCTGTGGGCAGAAGAGTTCATTAGCAAGGCTAGAATAGATATCTTTGACGGATTCTGCAATAATTGATTTACGATCTTATAGTCGCTCATCTTGATAATCTTTAATATATCGTCCACATATTTTTCCAGAGTAGTACCACTAGATTCCTCCACTGCTTTCTTAGGTTCAATACTTTTAACAATCTTTTTATCAGCATTAACATTCCCTCGAATGACAGGTGCGAAAACACAGCCACGACGGGTTACTCGGCTAACTTCAGCAATATTCTTGACATCAGACAAAGGTTGGATGGGAATTTCCACACCATCCTCCAAGATTGTCGCATTATACTTATACGGCACGAATTTGTATGATTTGTAAGGAACAAGACCCGACAAGCAAATCACCACTGGAGCAACAACTAGCTTGCTATGGTACTGAATCTTTATAGGGGCGGGATCACAAAAAAAGGCACAATAACATTCACCCCTTCTTCAGAATACTTAGACATCACAGAATCATTCTTGTAGAACATACCTTCATCTGAGGAAAAGAATTCATCTGCAGAAACATACTCATCGTCTGACACAGTCTCGGTCGAGCAATCTTCAATCACGTTAATCCCATAGTAATCATCTCTATCACCTGAAACCTTGATAGTACCATTTTTTAACAACATATGAACACCATTTCTCATAATGGAGAAACCACGAAAATCTCTGCAGTAGATTTGGCAAGACCCATAATGGTGTTTTTCTTGGCCATCCATGTGATAGAAGGTAGCATGCAACTGCACGAAATCATCATTCATATGATTCACGTCAAAAATCTGGAATTCTCTAAGACATCCGAAGACCATATTCACATCCTCTTCATACTCTACCCTTGGCCTAATTATATGAATGAGGCCTTTGTCCATCATTTCCTGAAGATCAGCTTTTATCTTATCATATCCCTGGATATATGCAAATACTACAACTAACATGGTCGTGCATATAGTAATTAAACTCGTAGAGGTTATCATGCATTTTCACTAGATTCTCTCTAACTAGGTTGATATCAAAAATCCGGATGTCCCCAAGACAACCAGCAACCATGTTTACAACATTTGCTCATCCATCCTTTGGCAAGGGACTATCTTTCACGTTAGGGCCAACATATTTAAAGGATAGGAGGCAAGATCTCACCATATTTTGTACTTCATATTTCAAAGGATAACAATTCTCAATACTATTCCCTGGTGCTCCCTGATGAAAAGCACAGTCTGGTATGCCTTATAATACCAGGGTAGAGGTGAAGGTATAACAGGGGGCGGCCTGGTCTGAACCAAATTGTTCTGAATCAAAGTCGGGAATAACTTTGCATAGCTCATCGGAATGGAGTCAAAAGCTTCTCTCTTCTGATTTTGCCCTTGATTCCCATGAGGAGATGGTCTCTGATAAGCAATAGTGGTTGGAGCTATGTTGACAACTGGAGTCACAGAAGCAACTTGTTGCTGGTATCGATGATGTCTTCTTGGTGGTTTAATCTTCCTTTCCCCAATAATAGAATTCGTTTCACTTTCTTTCGAGAGAACCCGTGTGAAGACTTCTTTGTCCCTTCGTATTTTGTCAAGCACTCTTATCTGACAGGATCTTACAAATAAACACCCATGCTTACCATTTCTGTGAAATCACTCGGCGCACTGGCGACCATCCTTTCGTAATAAAATAATCCAAGGGGTTTCAAGAAAACCTTGGTCATTTCTTGTTCTCCCATAGGTGGCACCACCTGGGAAGCTATCTCGCACCATCTCTGCGTATACTCTTTGAACGACTCCTTGTCTCTCTGAGCCATTGCCCTCAACTGGTCACGGTCAGGTTCCATGAACATATTATACTTGTATTGTTTGATGAAGGCTTCTCCCAGATCATTGAAGGTATGGATACCGCTACTGTCCAGACTCATATACCATTTTAGAGCGGCACCAGTCAAACTATCTTTGAAGAAATGAATGAGCAAACACTAATTATCAGTATGGGTAGAAATTTTCTTGATATACATCACGAGGTGGTCACGAGGATAAGAGTTTCCCTTGTACCTCTCAAATTCTGGAACTTTAAACTTTGCTGGCACATTTACATTGGGAACTAGGCAAAGTTCACTGACGTTCTGTCTAAATAATTCTTTTCCTCAAAGGGACTTCATTTCCTTCTGCATCTCATTGAACCGGCCTTGAAATCCATCCAACCGATCATAGAAACCCACACTTTCACTCAGTGGATGAACATGACGATAAACTTCATCATTAACAAATAGCATAGCATTCACCGAACGAGGTGCAGTATAATGGATCTCATTTCTAGCAGCATGAGTAACATGCACCACAGGAGGTGCAAGAGTAGCATCATCTTGAACAACTAGAGCGACTTGAGCATCAAGATTGTACCCTTTTGGATTGAAGTTTTCTGAGCAACAATAATTGGAGTAACAGAAACGGGAACTGATGGTCCCTCAGAAGCAATTGTTGTTTGTTGTGGCTGAGCAAGTGGTGGTTGATTCTGAGCAGCCACCAACGATTCCATCAAAGCATTCAGATTAGCCATATCGGCCTTCAAAGCGGTAGCTTCCTCGCGTAACTCACGATTCTCTTGTTCAAGATTCTCCATCTTCTTCCTGGAATTAGCCCGAGTATTATACTGGTGAGACAACTTACTTCTAAACGAGGTAAAGAAACACAGTAAGATACCTGGGTATGAACATGAATGAAAGAAATATGTACAAGATGATGCATGATATGCAATGCACATGATTTATTTTATTATTATTAATATTTTAAGGGACTCAAAGAATTATAGACAATTTGAAAATACTAAAGCACTAACACATTTTGAAATACTAAAAATCTCATTATAATAACTTTTAGTACAAGCTTCAACAATCCTAAGTACAAGAGAAGATAGAATCTAAAATCCTAAGAAATCAAAGCTAATGAAGATCTCTCCACACACTGGCGCTTTCCTGTGAGTCCTACAATCTGAGCCTTCAACTGCTCGTTCTCTTATGCATACCTGTCGGTAACCTCTTTCCAATCACAAGAGTCGGGAAGTGAATGACTAAGTCCTGATCAAGCTCTAGAGTAAAATAAATCCTCTTGCCTCTCCATCATCTCTATAACACAACTCTTAATAATCTCAATTAGGCCATCCTTCTCCTTCAAGTATGCTCGGTAGGACATCTCTAAAGTCTGACATTTATTCTTCCAAGCCTCTTTCTCCTACTGCATTCTGACTAGGGCAAGCTGAAGCTCTTCCACGTCATCTAAAAGGGGAGGAGTGGTCTTCACAAACATATCAGGCATAGGTTCTTCATAAGAATATGCCATCTTCAACTGAATTGCCCTTACTTGTACCCATCGGAGATAAGGCTCCAAATAAACAGCTCCTCTTGGTCCCAGGTCTTTTCTACTCTTCTTGTGAATATGACACCAAGCCTTTGCAATTTCCTCTTTAGCTTTCTTATGATCTTCTCCATCTTTGAGGAAGAAACCACTCAGATGAATACTATTTGGCTTATCTCTCATCAGATATCCAAGTTGTCATCGTGAAAGAACAGGATTATAGTTAATTCCTCACTTTATACCAAGAACAGTGTTTTACGGTGGCATAACCGACTGTTATATACTGGTTTTTTTTCATTTTTGTTCGCAAATATGCGGTAAGCAAGAGTCTCCACCGTCTTTTCTTTTATCCAAATTAAGGAAAGGGTGAAAAGAACAGAAAAAGACCTCTTCGAGATGTTTTCTGAGTAAGGGGGTATTTTATGGAAAGGGAAGGTGTTATCACCCTTTCCATCCGTGGTTTTCCACGGGCTCTTAGAGGTTTTCTCATTTTCAAAATTCTTTTGTGCTTTGTGTGTTTGAAGATGTTTTGAAAATGCATTAGTGCGGAGATTTGATTTGTGTTTAATTCTTGTATCTCTCCTCAAGAATTTTAACAAAGCAAATGTTTTGAAATTGTTTTTGAAAAGTAGTTTCCTGTGTAAGTGCAAAAAATAGTTTGAGAAAACTTCTAACAACTATCTACTTTATTACTCGAAAAAGATCATTCTTTTCCTCCTATCCTTTAGACATCAGTATCCTACTATTAATGAGTAGGTAGCCCTATCGTTGGATGTTGAGGGACATTCGAAGGGATGTTATAGTAATAAAGACAAACTATGGAGACGCTTTAGCAATTTCGTTTAAGGGACGAGATTATTTACCGAAAGGCAACATCGTAGGGTCATCGAGGGACTATGATCTTTTTGATTTTTGCAGGTCTTTGCTAAAGCGTCCCCATTCTCGAGGGACGTGACTATTTTTTTCCGAAAGGAAATTGAAGTGGGGATACCCTAGAGGTGCATATGTGCATATGTGTTGAGATTCAGTTATTTTTGTATTTTTATTAAGTTAGTTAATGTTTTAATTTACAGTCTTTCCATGCAATCCTAATTACTAACAGTAATATTGTACTGGAAATATAAAGTATGAAAAATAAAAAGCAGAAGCATAGACCCTAGACTATTACAGTGCTTTGAGACAGTTACATAAAAAATAGAAGAGACTAAGAGTGCAAAATTTTAAATCTAAAGCTATTACAACTGTGAGAAGTTACAATAAACGCGCGCTAATTTGAAAATAACGTTTAATAATCCTAAGAATAAAATCTTTTTCTGTTTGTTTTTATTCACTTATTTTAAGAAAATAAAGTCTAAGTCTATTTAGTTTTAATTTTTGAAATATGTTAAAATAATTAAATTAATTAGTTTAACAAAAATAATTTTAAATAAAAAAACAAACTAGACCTATGTTTTTTTTTGTTTCAATATTAATGAGAAGGCCAGAAAATAAAAGGAACAAGCAAAAACCAAAAATAAGGAAATGAATAGAAGATTTTTTGATCCAAGGGAGAAACGTTTTTTCAATCCTGGGCCAGACATGGCTCTTTCGATCCTGGGAAAGACATGGTACTTTTGATCCTGGACCAGACATGGCTCTTTCGATCTTGGGTAAGATGTGGCACTTTCGATCCTAGGCCAAACATGGCTCTTTTGAACCTGGGACGAATGTGGCACTTTCAATCCTGGGCCAGACATGGATCTTTCGATCCTGGGAAAGATGTGGTACTTTCGATCTTGGGTCAGACATGGCTCTTTCGACCCTGGGGAAGAGAAAGTCCTTTTCGATCCAGAGAAAGGAGTTATTCCTTTCGATCTGGGGGAGGAATGGTTTTTTGATCTAAACTTACAAGACAAACATTAACAACAAACATGACCTGGGTGTCTAACCCAGGACCTTCGATCCAAAAAAGGGGATGCTTCGATCTGGCACTCTGGGGTGTGAATTAGAGCGTTGCTGACGATTCCTTCGATTGGGACCACCTATGGGGATTTTGATAATCTTTGGGGTGGTTTAGGGGGGGCAGCGTGTGCGTAGTCTCTTCGTGTGCAGTATGTATATGTCCTCTTCTTGCAGATATATTGGATATTTATAGGAGATGAGGAGGGAGCCTTAGCATGGAAAGAAACAACCTTAATCATATCCTTAAAGGCCAGCCATAATCTTCAAGACAAAAATCAGACCAATTTAAAGATTTCCTTTTTTAAAGTATCCATGCCTCTCTTGAAATTCTAGATGAACCTGGACACTTGACCCCTGCGAGTACCCTCTAGCACTTCTCTTCGATTGGCTTTCTGAATGCATCTTCGAATGGACTCTTTATGCATGCTTCGAATGGGCCTTGTTACTTCCTTTGAGCGGATTTCTGAATGCATCTTCGAACGAGCCTTGTCACTTCCTTCGAACGGCCTTCTGAATGCATCTTCGAATGGACTCTTTATGCATGCTTCGAATGGGCCTTGTTACTTCCTTCAAGCGGCTTTCTGAATGCATATTCAAATGGGCCTTGTCACTTCCTTCAAACGACTTTCTAAATGCATGCTTCGAATGGACTTCTGGAATGCTTCAAATGGGCCTTCTGAAGGCTTCTTCGAATGGACCTTTTGGAATGCCAATCGAAGGGCCTTTGTTCATACCAATCGAACGGTACTTGGTTAACATGCCTGTCGAAGCTTCCTGGTTTGAGATGCTAAATTAAAGGATTCCTTGCCATGCCAATTTAAAGGCCCTATGCAGATGCCAATAAAAAGGCATTTTAGAGATGCCAATCGAAAGGCATTTTGTAGATGCCAATCGAAAGGCATTTTGGAGATGCCAATCGAAAGGCACTTTAGAGAGGCCAATCAAAAGGCACTTTGACCAACTTCAAAATTTGTTATTTTTCTTCAAGCAAGTGTTTGTAACCACCCATGTAAGAGAAGATCTTATAAAAAAATAAAAGGGAAAATTTTGGGGTATAACAACTGCTCTTGTCCAATCTTCTTAAACCTGAAGATGTAGATTAGCTTGTCTGCCTTTCGTGATCTGAAGGTGGAAGATGATTGAACACTAGAGTGCCCAGAAATTTGCACTCGTCTGAGATGATACTTGACTTGTGTAGATAGTATTGGGGATGAGCTTATAGATGCCATTTGGAAAAGATGACGGGAGATCGTCGGGGATGTGCTTAAAGATGCCATCAGAAAGACTGTTGATTTCATGAGATATTCCTTTGTGGGAATCCCAATTCATGTTGTTAAGGAGGACTCTGTTGAGGAATGTTGGTCTCTGTCTTGGAGCATAGAGTTTTAGGAGCTTCAGTTGTCCGTTACTCTATTGGGGAGTCATCACTTAATTTGAAGAGAGTGATGTGAACTGCTATCTGGTCAGGATCCAGGCTTTACGGTGACTTGCCGAGGATGATGAGGGTTACTGTTTTCTGGTCGTGCTCCAGGCTTCACAGTGACTTACTGGGGAGATGAGATTAAACTGTTAAGAAATCAACAATGAATCCATGGTTGATTCTGACTGAACCAGCAGAGGTCTTGAATTAACTTTGACTGGATAAGAATCAGAAAAATCTTAGGGTCGATTTAAGTGAACCAGTAAACGTCTACCGGAAAAGAATCAGTAACAAATCAATGGTCTACTTGAACTTAACCAACAAAGGTCTTGAATTAACTTTGACTGGATAATAATCAGAAAAATCTTAGGATCGATTTAGCTAAACCAGACGAAAGTCTGTGAATATCTTCAACTGGAATAAGAATCAGGGAGATCTTACTGTTGATCTGACTGAACCAGCGAAGGTCTTGGATTAACTTTGACCGGATAAGAATCAGAAAAATCTTAGGATCGATTTAACTGAACTAGACGAAAGTCTTGGAATGCCTTCAACTAGAATAAGAATCAGGGAGATCTTAGTGTCGATCTAACTGAACCAGAGAAGGTCTTGGATTAAATTTGATTGGATAAGAATCAGAAAAATCTTAGGATCAATTTAACTAAACCAGACGAAAGTCTTGGAATATCTTCAACTGGAATAAGAATCAGGGAGATCTTAGTGTCAATCTGACTGAACCAGAGAATGTCTTGGGTTAACTTTGACTAGATAAGAATAAGAGAAATCTTAGGATCCATTTAACCGAACCAGGCGAAAGTCTTGGAATGTCTTCAACTGGAATAAGAATCAAGGAGATCTTAGTGTCGATCTGAATGAACCAGAGAATGTCTTGGGTTAACTTTGACTGGATAAGAATCAGAGAAATCTTAGGATCAATTTAACTGAACCAGGTGGAAGTCTTGGAATGTCTTCAACTGGAATAAGAATCAGGGAGATCTTAGTGTCAATCTGACTGAACCAGAGAAGGTCTTGGATTATCTTCAACTGGAATAAGAATCAGGGAGATCTTAGTGTTGATCTGACTGAACCAGAGAAAGTCTTGTGAGGGCATCTTTCTGAGGAAACTGCTAAAACAGGCCTTCATTAGACGTAGTTTGTTGATTTGATATTTTCCATGAAAGGTAAAGAGTTAGTCATATGAAAAGTCATGATGTATGATATGCATTGTGTGATAATGTTCTCAAAATACATGAGATTATGCTATATGCAATGTGTATGCACATGCCATGAGGTATGAATATGGGATGTTATTGAGATGTTTCCCAGTCTAGGAAAATAAATACCGGACTACTGCTGGAGAGTATTGGGAAGCTGAATCCTTCATTTTTGTCGAGGATCATGAATGGAGATGATTCGCTGAGGATTTCCTCTTTCTGTTTGAGGATAACCTACTAGGGATTGACTCTGCTTGAGAATTGATTCTGCTCGTGGATAACTCTATGGAGAGAGATGCTTGTTGGAAGATTCTGTCGATGTAAAGAAATAAACTCTGTTGGGGAAGGAAAGCTATGTGTACTGCTTGAGGATTTTGTGAAATCCTGTTGGGGAATCCTAAGAAGTTTGACGACTTTATTGAGGAAAACCTGATGTCGGAGCAGTAGCTGGAAATTCCTGTTCTGCCGGGGATACAAGAACACCTGACATCACTAGGTTGTAAGCTGAGGATATGGTGGCGGCCTTTTAGTAAGATGCCCCTGCCTCTGTACCTGCTGGAGAAAGTACCTGCAGAGACCTTATGGATGGTTGAGTGTCATCCCAACTCCTGGGGTTTTGAGTAGATGTTGATCAAGATGATAAGTCTTCTACTAATAAACAAATGACAAGATGACGGGACGTAGTCGTATGCTTTAATCCCTAACTTTTTCCTGGACTGTCTTTTCAGATTTTCAGTCCACCGGGATACCCTTTTTTACCCAAGCCGCCTTTTCAGGTTTTCGACTTGCCAGGTGTACATATTTTTTGTTTTTATCCCTAATTTTTTCCCGAACTCCTTTGTTTCACCGGGATGCCCTTATTTTTTCCTAGGCCTGTCAACCTAGCGGGTTTTTGTCCATGCGTAGTCTTTTATGACTATGTCCACGTTCGCCGGGTACGAAATATTGTCATTGTCTATAGTAGTAAGTGTTGCCACACTGCTAGAAGATGTTCGTTCAATTGTATAAGATTGGTTGCTGGAATTCATGTCCAATGCCCCAAGTGATTCAGATGGAGATCTGCCCCTGACTATTCGGCATTTTTGAGAAATTCCTCGAATCTTGACTTGACTTCCCCAGGTCAGCTGGACACTATGCCATGCCCCTTGGTTGGAAGTGTTTTTCCACTTGAGGTGATCCTTTTCATTTAGAAGGTTTTTGTTCACTGAATATTCATTGTGTGAATTTCTCTGCCATTTGAACAATTAACCATGTGCAAACAATGTCATTTAAAGAATGCAAAGCTTATGTCTGTCTTGAAGTTTGAAATTTAATTTTTTAGTAAAACAAACAAATTTTGTAAAAGTGTAATGTCAACTCAGGATTTATAGCAAATCTTACAGGAGTCAGGATACCTTTTGTAACAATATGCTCTCGAACTAACCCATGCTTCAGCTAGGACTTTTAAGGGTTGTAACGTGGCCTGGTTCACGGTTTAAGAAACAAAGGATAAAGGCTCAAAATTTATTTGTACTCACCCATTCTTCGTCATGTTCTTCAGTCCTATGCTCAGTTAATTGTGCGTTTTAAATCCCAGTTGAGTTCTAGAATCCTTGCTCTGATACTTGGTGATGGTTCAGAAATTGAACGTTTGTTTGAGAAGGCTGTCATTTTTGTAACCTTTTCTTTTTTTGTTGAGGATTTGTAGGACCTATTTTTTCTTTTGATTTTGCAATCCATGTCTTTTTCCTGAACTGTTTCTTTTGTGATTGCAGTCAGCGGGATGCCCCAGTTTTTTTCTTAAGTCTCCTTCATAGGTTTTGACTTAATGGGCTTTTCTTTTGAAAAAATAATGTCTGTCTGCTTTGATGATTATGCAGAACCATCACCATCTTTTGGAGAGCATCTTCTACACTATTTGTCGTGTATGAAAGGAAAGATTGCGACTGAATGCACGTCTGAATTAACTGAGAAAACCACCCTGCCCTAGGTTATGATTAAGGGTTTTAATTTGTGTGAAAAGAAAACTCCTACTTCTTAGGATCAAAGGGGTTGACTAGGGATTATCTTCTTTATAACTCCAGTGTTTAAGATTTGAAACAACGCTTGTACATCGTCAACAAGGTCTCTTCAAAAGCACATTGTATGGATTGTGGTATCGTCTTCGTCATCCTCCCTCTAAAGGCTTAGAGCTTTTGATCGAGAGTTGAATATCACAAAAAGGAAGTATAAAGCAGTTTAAGCATAATGAAAACAAATTAATTCAAGATAAACACGTGTAATGCATTAATGAAATAACTAAGTTTTGACATGATAATAATTGTTTGAATAAACAAATAAAATACAACTTGAGAAATCAAATGAACAAAAATGCTTTCAATCCTAGCCATGATTTGGAATCAGATCAGTGACGATGTTGGGAGTCTCAGGAGGGTCAAACTTAATCTCCTTGGCATCAATCATATTCTGAATCTTGTATTTCAGCGCCCAACAATCGTTAGTGTCGTGCCCAGGACTGCCAGAATGATAGGCACACCTTGCATCAGGATTGTGGTTAGGAGAGGAAGTCTTGGGGTTTGGATGGGGTCCTATCAGTGTAATCAGATTCATCCTCATCAAGTGTTGCAATACTTGAGATAGTGGCATATTGAGCTTGGTAAACTGTCTCTTGGGATCGTATTTCTTTTGTTGATTACCCTGTTGTTGTGGTCGTTGCATGCGTGCCAAATTAGAGACCAGCAATGCCCCTACAAATTGGTGGTAGTCTTCCTTATTATGACTCTTCTGGCCGTGCACGGCATTGGGTTCCCTCTTACCACCAAATGGCTTCTTCTCAGCATTAGAAGATGCAGCCATCGGGATCTTCCCACTCTTGATACCATTTTCGATCATTTCTCCAGTCAGAACCATCCCCGTGAACCCGGATGAGGAACTCCTAATCAGGAGATTGAAGAATGGCCCTGTCAGAGTGCCCATGAACATGTCTACCATTTCACGATAATTTAGAGGGGGTTTTACCCTACCATCTAGATCCCTCCATTTTTGCGCATATTCCTTGAACCCTTCTCTTGAGCTCATGGACATATTCTGCAGTTGCACTCGAGTTGGTGCCAGGTCATCATTGTATTGGTACAGCATGTAGAAAGAATTAGCCAAGTCTTCCCAGGTGTGGATGTTAGTTCCTTCTAGTTTATAGAACCAATCCAGTTGAGTGCCAGCCAAACTTTCTTGGAAGAAATGGACCCATAACTTCTGGTCAGCAGTGTGAGGCTGGATCTTCCTAACATAGGACCTTAAGTGCAACTTAGGGCAGGAGATGCCATCATATTTGGAAAAGATGGGGAACTTAAACTTTTGTGGGATAACCACCCTTGGAACTAAACCTAATTCTTCGAAATCCATACTGGGCACCCTTTGGATCTCCATGGCATTGAGCCGATCCTCCAACCATTTGTATTTATCGTCAGCAGAAGGATATTAGCCCTCAGAGTAGTCAGGTTCATCTTCTTCATACGTTGGACTTTTGTTACCTTCATTTGATTCCTCGTCTTCTTCCTCTTGATTATCCCCTCCCTTTGATAAGGTTGCAAAATTTAGAGCTCGGTTAACTGGTCTTCTTCTTCCCACACTCGAAACACGAACTGGTTTCTTTTCCTTCTTAGCCTTCTTTTTGACGAGCAGAGCTCTCAGGTTTTCTTGCCCCTGGGTCAGAGTCAGGAACATTTGTTGGAACTGAGCGTTTTGAGCTTGAAGGTCTTTGACTATCTATTCGAGAGCCATTGCTGAAATAAACAGTGGAGAAGATGAGAAACCTGTTATGCAGCCTGTTTATGCAATAACATGTATGATATGCGTATGCAATGTTTTCAAGGACTCGCGGGGTAAACAAGAAGATGTCAGTATTTGAAGTTTGTAGCTTTGATTGAAGAACTTTCATGTCGTTGAACATCCTTCTACGAGAGTCAAGCTCACCATATCAAGTGGGTCATAGCCCATGACTCAAGTTGTTGAGTTTTGATCTTTTGACAATATTGGCTAGAGGAAAATAAACCCCCTTTCCCCTTGCTAGACATCTGGTTCATCATAACTTGCATCACAAACCCTTGAGATCCTTGAAATGGTTAAGGAAATGTTGTGGCATGATGTTATGATGTGTATGCTATGTGTTAAGCAAAAATGTAAGGTGATGTAAACAAGTAAACCCTGCAAGAAATTCAAGTTGTTAGACAATGAAGGCAAACAAGTCACACAAGCAGCCTTAGGTTTAGGCTTGCATGAGGTTTGTAGGTAAGTACCCTCTTGAAGTTTAGTTGGCTCAACCTGTCTTAGAAATAGTAACCGGGTTCTAAAGGAGTCTCAATATCACTGATCTTCCTTTATTGAGTTATTTCAGCTTAGAAATCTTTTCTTGCGGCCGAAACATCTCGAAAGTCTGATCTCAATGAGTGTAGTATTGAGTATCAACCAATTCCCAGCTTTACACCGAGATCGGCTATCTCACTACTTTCTAATGGCCAAGTTTGTTCAACTAAAGTTCTAAGGTCCGTTAATGCTTCACGACATCACACGACGGCCCCGTATTCTCCTCGATTCAACACAAGGGATACCGGTACCAACTAAAGTGTCACACCAACACAGCCATCACTTCAACCATATCGGTCTACACCGTACAATCTCCACGATATATTGCTATTTACCTAAAAAGATGCCCAGATCTGGGTGTAAGATCTATAGTAACAACCCTCTAAAGTAAAGAAAACAAGCACAAAGAAGCAAATTAACAATGAACTAACTCTAAGGTAAACCCCACTTTTGTTTGTCCCCAGCAGAGTCGCCAGTTCTGTTTTACGGTGGCAGAATCGACTGTTATATACTGGTTTTTTTTTGCATTTTTTGTTCACAAATGTGCGGTAAGCAAGAGTCTCCACCGTCTTTTCTTTTATCCAAATTAAGGAAAGGGTGAAAAGAACAGAAAAAGACCTTTTCGAGATGTTTTGAGTAAGGGGGTAGATTATGGAAAGGGAAGGTGTTAGTACCCTTTCCATCCGTGGTTTTCCACGGGCTCTTAGAGGTTTGCTCATTTTCAAAATGCTTTTGTGCTTTGTGTATTTTAAGATGTTTTAAAAATGCCTTAGTGCGGCGATTTGCTTTGTGTTTAATTCTTGTATCTATCCTCAAGAATGTTAACAAAGCAAATGTTTTGAAATTGTTTTTGAAAAGTAGTTTCTTGTGTAAGTGCAAAAATAGTTTGAGTAAACTTCTAACAACTATCTACTTTATTACTCGAAACGGATCGTTTTTTTCCTCCTATCCTTTAGAAAATTATATGCTACTATTAATGAGTAGGTAGCCCTATCGTTGGATGTTGAGGGACATTCGAAGGGACGTTACAGTCATAAAGGCAAACCACGGAGACGCTTTAGCAATTTCATTTAAGGGACGAGATCATTTACCGAAAGGCAACATCGTAGGGTCATCGAGGGACTATGATCTTTTTGATTTTTATGGGTCTTTGCTAAAGCTCCCCCATTCTCGAGGGACGTGACTATTTTATTCTGAAAGGCAACCGAAGCGGGGATATCCTAGAGGTTCATATGTGTATATGTGTTGAGATTCAGTTATTTTTGTCTTTTATTAAGTTAGCTAATGTTTTAATTTACAGTCTTTCCATGTAATCCTAATTACTAACAGTAATATTGTACTGGAAATATAAAGTACGAAAAATAAAAATCAGAAGCATAAACCCTAGACTATTACAGCGCTTTGGGAAAGTTACATAAAAAATAGAAGAGACTAAGAGTGCGGAATTTTAAATCTAAAGCTATTACAAGTGTGAGAAGTTACAGTAAACGCACACAAATTTAAAAATAACGTCTAATAATCCTAAGAATAAAATCTTTTTCTGTTTGATTTTATTCATTTATTTTAAGAAAATAAAGTCTAAGTCTATTTAGTTTTAATTTTTGAAAGATGTTAAAATAATTAAATTAATTAGTTTAACAAAAATAATTTTAAATAAAAAACAAACTAGACCTAAGTTTTTTGTGATTTTTGTTTCAATGTTAATGAGAAGGCCAGAAAATAAAAGGAACAAGCAAAAACCAAAAATAAGGAAATGAATATAAGCTTTTTCGATCCAGGGGAGGAACAATTTTTCAATCCTTGGCCAGACATGGCTCTTTTGATCCTGGGCAAGACATGGAACTTTCGATCCTGGGCCAGACATGGTTCTTTCGATCCTGGGCAAGATGTGGCACTTTTGATCCTGGGACAGACATGGCTCTTTCGACCTTGGGAAAGATACGGCACTTTCGATCCTGGGCCAGACATGGCTCTTTCAATCTTGGGCAAGATGTGGCACTTTCGATCCTGGGCCAGACATGGCTCTTTCAATCCTGGGCAAGATGTGGCACTTTCGATCCTTGGCCAGACATGGCTCTTTCGACCCTGGGAAAGAGAAAGTCCTCTTTGATCCAGGGAAGGGAGTTATTCCTTTCGATCTGAGGGAGGAATGGTTTTTCGATCTAAACCTGCAAGACAAATATTAGCAACAAGCATGACCTGGGTGTCTAACCCGGGACCTTCGATCCAACAAAGGGGATGCTTCGATCTAGCACTCTGGGGCGTGAATTGGAGTGTTGCTAACGATTCCTTCGATTGGGACCACCTATGAGGATTTTGATAATTTTTGGGTTGGTTTAAGGGGGTAGTGTGTGTGTAGTCTCTTTGTGTGCAGTATGTATGTGTCCTCTTCTTGCAAATATACTGGATATTTATAGGAGATGAGGAGGGAGCCTCATGGAAAGAAACAACCTTAATCATATCCTTAAAGGCCAGCCATAATCTTCAAGACAAAAATCAGATCAATTTAAAGATTTCCTTTTTTAAAATATCCATGCCTCTTTTGAAATTCTAGATGAACATGGACACTTGGCCCCTTCGAATACCTTCTAGAACTTCTCTTCGATTGGCTTTCTGAATGCATCTTCGAATGGACTCTTTATGCATGCTTCGAATGGGGCTTGTTACTTCCTTTGAGCGGATTTCTGAATGCATCTTCAAATGAGCCTTGTCACTTCCTTCGAACGACCTTCTGAATGTATCTTTGAATGTGTCGCACAACTTTTATGGCGCTCAATTGCGATAGTGATGATATGTAAAGAAAGTGTAGCGGTAAAGATTTGAGATTAGGCCATTAATTGACTTAACTCAACACAATGAAGTCGCCACCGCACTTTATTGTTTCCAAAGGGAAATGGGAAAAAAGTGAACAAAACCCAAAAAGATCAGAGATCGAGGTACGGGGGTCGGTTATTCAAAAGGAAGGTGTTAGCACCCTAAGCATCTACGGTACTCCGCAGGATCCACTTTGTTTAGTTTCTTTTAAAAATGAGTGTTATGTAAAGGTTTACTTGCTAAAGGGAAAGAATGAATTTTTATTTGCAAACAAAAGAAAATGTTTTTTTTATTATTTTTGTTGCTTGCCTTGGGTCGTAAGACTTAGTGCCTACGTACTCCCTCGTGCAATGGGAAAGTCAGAGCACCGTAGTTCGGCTTGAAAAGACTTGTTTGTTGATTTTTTTTAAAACAAGGAGACAAGTCGTCACTGTTAGGAGAGAAATCTCGACTAACGCCCACAAGGTGTGAGAAAGATGGACCATGCGTCACCAAGAGTGAGGGTTTAAGAATGCCTCTAGTACTCAAGTGGAAAATTCAACACCTTTATAACCATAGGGATAAGAGAATGTTGCTCGACTATCAATGAATCATGTCTCATCTCGAAAAAAGTTTTGAAGGGTAAAGTGCT
Source organism: Vicia faba (assembly GCA_948472305.1). Taxonomy (NCBI): domain Eukaryota; kingdom Viridiplantae; phylum Streptophyta; class Magnoliopsida; order Fabales; family Fabaceae; genus Vicia; species Vicia faba. Next base: position 177,996,260 of record OX451740.1, read on the forward strand.
CGAGCGCACAAAGAGGTTTGAATGAGTTGAAGTGTTTTTGTTAATTTCGAAAGATGTCGAAGTATGATTAAGTGAATTGAAGTTTGTTTAAAGAAAAGAAGTTTAAGAAGAAAAGCACTCGACAAAGTCGAGGTTTATTATGAAAGCGGTTTGATTTTATAAACAAAGAAGATTTTGAAAAATATGAGAAGGTTTTAAAAATTAAAGAATGTGAGAAAAGAAAACAGTATCTTATGTATAGGAGGGTAAAAGATACAGTAAAGCGGATCCGACCGAATAAGAAACCAGTACTTGACATGACGAAGTCAATACTGTATTCCCATCCCTTTGGGTTTAAAGCCACAGACAAATAAAATAATCTAAGAGTATACCAAATCTCGGGTGAAAATAAATCACAAGTCGACAGCATCAAAAAACAAGATGTAAGATAATACTCCCAGCATCGAATAAAGCGCAATGAATCGCAACACGTGAAAATAAATCACGGATGAAGAAAGCGTCAATGAAGCTCATGGTACCAGATAAGATTCAAGATATCAAATAAAGCTCACGGTATAAGATTCCCTGTATCACATGAAATGCACAGACAAAACTAACAGCACGGGAAAAATTATATGCGTCCGCGCGATTTTTCAGAACTTAATTTGAATTAAAATTAAGAATCGCAACGCAATAAAAATAATATTTACATAAACTGAATTTATTTATAAATGAAGTGAATAAAATATACAGTCAAAATATTATGTACAAGTATATATTTACATTACCAAATATTTAAATCATAATAGTAAAATACAATAAAAAGGTAAAGGGAGAAGTGTAGGAATTATGGACGCGCTATGCAGGAATGAATACTTGAAACGGTTTTCGGAAACCTTCACAGTAAACAAACTCGTTAGTAGCATAAGTGGTATAAAAAAATTAAAATGAATGAAATTGCAACAATTAAAATATGTGTTTAGAAAGTATAAAATCAAAAATGAAATTGTATGATGCATATGAACAAATGAATATTTACACAAATAAAAATCAAGAATTCATGATATTATTCACAAAAATCAGCATTGCATTCATTATTTCAAGTGTATTCCATCAAGTAAACTCAAAAGCAATCACTATTTCAACCACAACGGAAGAAAGAAAAGAAAAAAAAAAAGAAAAAAAAGAATCAAAAGTTCACATTGAATTCAAAGTAGACTCAAAGATTATCATGGTTCTTAATTCACAAATGAGGCAAAAAAAAGCAAAGAAATCATGCTATAATTCAAACCAAAATTGAAACATAGACAAATGATTTCAAAACAAGCCAAGGTCAAACAAATCAAATCCAGGTGTTGTACCCTAAAATTTGCCCTCTCATATTTTCAAAGGTCTTCCCTTACATGGTTGGTCACAAACCCTTGCCTAAGGACAAAGAAAATTTTTGAGTGGTGCTTTAAGTACCTTTCGATTGGCATTCTGAAAGACACTTCGATTGGTATTCTGAAGGAGCCTTTCGATTGGCATGGATAATTCCCTTCGAGTGGCATTATGGCCAATCCTTTCGATTGACATTCCAAAAATGCTTCAATTGGCATTATGGACACGCATTTCGATTGGCATTATGTCAAGGCCTTCGATTGGAATTCTGAAAGACCTTTTCATTTGGCACCCTAGGCCAAGCCTTTCAATTGGCATGCCAAAGGATCCTTCGATTTAGCATTGTGTCAAGGCAGCTTCGACAGGCATGTTAACCATGTCCTTCGATTAGCATGAACAACACCTTTCGATTGGCCTGTTAACAAAGCCTTTCGATTGGAATTTTAACAAGTACCCTTTGATTGGTATATGGACAAATACCCTTCAATTGGCATTTCAAAAGGTCCTTGGACTGGAACTTCAGAGTGTCCTTCGACTGGAACTTCAGAGTTTCCCTTAATAAGAACATCAGAACGAAATGACCTTCGAATGGCATTTCAGTGCAGAGTTTCTCTTAATCTAAGATGCTCTAATGAAGGAAGTTCTGAACACTTTGAATCAGAACTTAGACTCATCACAAGGCCAAGGGCTGGTCGAAGTTGTCTAATAGGGAATGTTCTAAATAGATTCGAATTGGACTTTGAAGCTGGCAAAGAAGGCCCATTCGAAGGGTACATAAGAAATCCATTCGAAGGAGGCAAATCAAGACCAATCAAAGAGCAGAGCCTGAAGGCATTCGAAAATCAAAAGTGTCCAGGTTCATTCAAGATTCCAAAGAGACATGAATATTTCAAAAAAGGAAATCTTTTAATATGTTTGATTCTTGTCTCATGGCTTTAAAGGCCTGGTTAAATGGCTGTCCCTTGCCATTTTCGTGCACCCTCACACTCCTATAAATACGAGGCCAGTGACACATTACAAAGAGGGGAAAGACACACAAAAACTCTGCAGAAACGGGAAAAACCCACGAAGACGGCCACACATACCTTGCCTCGCAAAAGCACCAGCCTGCCCCACGAAAGTCTAGACTCCATTGCAGGCACCTTCCGTCCAAATCCAGGCACCTCCAGTGGTATAATGTTCAATCTCACTTAATCTTAAAATTACTCATAATTGCATATTCATAGTTTTTTGTTATTACTTGTGAGCGATTTAACAAAGCGTGTATAAGCTGCAGTGTTCATACGTTTGAACCCCCCATGGATAAAGTTTCTTTCAAAGCAGGTTACATTTGAAATCCATGATCTTGGATGTGACAAATCGAAACCAACCCAGATCTGGGTTCAGGAATTGATTTCGAATGAGACGTTTCTCTATGTTGTTTAGTTCTAAATTGACTAATTTGCAGGGCCAAAAGCAGGAGTCATGCCTTTTGAATGAGCAAGCAGCTCAGGGGTGAAAGGGAATTCGCTCAATCGAAGGGACTAGTATCCAATATCACAGGCCTTGTATTTTCAATTTCTAACAAACTTCCTTGCAGGTCCAACATCCCAGGTCCCCCAAAACTTTTATGTTTTTTCTTCAGGTACTCAGGCGCAGCATCCCAAGCGTGGACCACCATACGTCCTCAGATCTCAATGTGCCAAGTGGCTTCAAGCTAGATCCAAAGGCCAAAACCATTGATCCACCATGGATTCAAGTCAATGTAAGTATAGGCAATCTGGAGGGTAAACAAGGGCCAGCATTCTGAGCTTGGGAATTACCACTTAAACACCTTCTTCAGGCCCAGCACCCCCCAAAGTTTGCTTATGTTTTTTATTTTCTTTTCATATTTATTTTGCTTTTCATTATTATTATTAAAAACTAACAAATTAATTAGCAAACTAACTTTTTTAATAAAATCAGAAAACACAAAAAATAATATTTATTAATTTCACTATTTTATTTTTGTAAATAAACCATTAATCAATTAATTTAGTTTTTAATTAGGTTTAATTTTAACGTATTTTTGCATTAAATTAAAATTGATTTAGAATTAGGTTTTTTTTATGTTTTTACCTTTCTAATTTTATTTCCTTAATTAAAATAAAACTCAAAAAAAAATATTTTCTTATTAATTAATTCCATTACTAATTTAGACTTAATTTCTAATTCAAAAAATAACAAAAAATATGTTTTATTTGATAAAAGGGTCAAAACCCTAAAGGACAATCCGATTCAATTTTCTCGCGCGTATTATTTTTTATCCATATAATTGTAATTGCTCCGAGAATGTAACAACTTTAACTTAGGATTTTATTTACCGCTTTTATTTACTTTTTCGCATTTAATTTTAAGGGTTTGTTTTTGGCGATGTAAATACCCGACGCCTTGTAATAGCTTAGTTTTATTTTCCGCAATTTATTTTCCACAACCATTAACTGCTAGATGTTTGAATAATAGGCTATGCATGACAAGATTAACCTTTAATTTAAAATCAACTGTAGCTCACCATAACATGTACAAAGATAATATAAACTGAAAATTGACACACTCGCACATGCCACTCTTAGGGTACACCTCACTTGGTTGCCTCGAACGTGGTCATTGAGTATAGGAAGTCTTAGAGGTCGTCCTCTTGTCCAAAGATCATAGTTGCCTCGAAACGGTTGCCTCAGATAAAATGATCTAAGACATTAGGGTTACCGCTAAGGCGTCCTAACATTGCTTTAGTGGCCACACGTCCCTTAAATCGAATTGACCCGAAAACTCCAACGACGGTGCTACCTACTCCTCAATAGTGGGATAGCATTGTCTAAAGGACATTTGCACAGTTTAATTCCTTTTTGAGTAGGTATATGTTCTTAAGTACTTGCTCTTTTGAAAACAAAAACAAAACTTTTCGCACTTACACTCTCTTCAAAAACAAAACTCTTTTCAAAACCCACAAACACAATGAAAAGCAAACTTTTGAAAACATAATGAGCAAGTACCTAAGAGCCCGTGGATAACCACGAATAGAAAGGGTGCTAACACCTTCCCTTTCTATAATCTACCTCCCGAACCCGAGAAACATCTCGAAAAGGAATTTTTCTGTGCTTTTGTCCTTTCCTTGTTGGATAAAATAAAAGACGGTGGCGACTCTTGCTTACCGCGAAATTTTGCAAAAACAAATGCGAACCAGCATTCCAAAACAGTCAGTTCTCATTCCCACCGATCACACCAGGCAACAACTAAAACTTCATGGACTTAAAGTCTCAAACAAACTCAAGACACATTTCAATTCTTGAGAAACTGGAAACAAATAGCATGCGCCTATGTTACAATTAAAATTTACCTCGAAGCATGAACCAAGTTGGAATTAAGTCATAATCAACCAAATTGAAAAAAACGGGCAGCAATTATGCATTAAACTATTATGTATCAAAACTCCAATTCAAACATGGTTTGTAACAAAAGGAAATGGCAAAGTAATACCAACCGAGATATCTATCAAAATCAAAACCAATTGTTCAACAAAAGTTAACCAAGTCTCCTTCCTATCAGATCAAACAAAATGATGTAACATTAAATTCAAACTCAACATATAAACCATTCCGGGCAGCCAATAATTAAACTATTATCGCACGATAAAATTCAATGCAAACATACTCAAACAACTCAAAGAAACGGTTACAAGGCCATGAGCGAATCTACCAACCAAAATCCAAATTTAATTGTATCCATACAACATCAACATCCCAAATTCAACACAAAAAACACAAGATGAAATCTAGACTAGCATTTAGATTTAACTTGCATAATAATGTCGTCGAAACTTTATTCATTATAGTTAACACAAAAGAAATGAAATTAATATCAAAACTACAATTCAAATCCAAACATTATGGCAGTTTCACAAACAACAAAAGCAAAGTGATATCGAGATTTACCGAAACTAGCCGAAGTCGAAAGCAGATGGACTATTGCCTCGCGTAGCAGGAGCGGGTATTCGGAGCTGCAGAAATTGATGATGCTGAAGCTTGCGATTGAGAAATCAAAACGAAGATTGTTGTATGTTGTTGCTGGAAATTGCAGAAGCTGAAAATTGATGGTGGATAGTGTTAACAGTGGCGATGCTTGCGGCAATTGGACATAGGCGAAGGTGAGATGCTAGCGGAATAGCAGGCGAAGGATGAATAGGGGAGGTACGCGGAGCTGCTGTTGTTGTTTGACAGAATTGAAGAGCGATTGGGAAGGAACGGTTGCAGCTTGCGGAAATTGGACATGGGTGTTGTTGTTTTACGGTGGCGAGAGAGAGGGTTGGTCGTGAGCGGAAATTGGGTGGGGTTTCAGACAGATGAGGTTTGATGAGGATGGTGATAAACGGAGAGGATAAATAAAGGTGGACGTTGGGCGAAGGAGGGTATGCTAAAATTGGTTAGTGGGTTACGGTTGTTTAAAGAAGAGGAGCTGTGTTGAAGATGTGAAGGGGTCACAAAATTGGGATTAGAGGAAGGAGGTTTGGTTGATGTTTTGGGAAGATGAAGGGTGAAAGGAGGGAAAGGTAGAGCGAATGGTATGGGTTTGTGCAAAGAGAGGGATAACAAGGTGGTGGCTCGATGAATCGGACAGTGGATCATTGGGTTTTTTGTTAAATTGAAGGGAGATGTTTGGTTGTTGAAGGGTAGCAAAGTTATGGGCGGAGGGGGTTGTTAGTTGTGTGAAGAGAGGGGAAGTAGAGAGTAAAAGGGTTACTATTAAGTAAAGAGTTAAAGAGTGAAAGGGAGTTACTGCACGGAGAATGGAAGGGGGTTGAGAGATGTTAGGAAGAGAGAGTTTACTGTACTGTATTTTGCTTTTGTCTTGTCTACAAAGAGAAAGGATCTCTTAAATAGAACAATGAAGAGGGAAAAAATGATGGGCTAATTTTTAATTCGTTTGGAAAATTGTCAATCCGTAATTCCTGCTAGCAACCAATGAAAACCAAGCATAGTGTATTTAATAATTTTTTGTGACTAAAAAGCCCTTTTATAGTAAAAATGAAATAAAAAACTGAAAATATTTAAATTAACTCAAATTAAAATAATTTCGCCATCATCCTTTATGTTCTTCAACAAGGAAAGGACAAAAGCACAGCAAAATTCCTTTTTCGAGATGTCTCTCGGTTCGGGAGGTAGATTTATAGAAAGGGAAGGTGTTAGCACCCTTTCTATCCGTAGTTATCCACGGGCTCTTAGGTATTTGCTCTTATGTTTTCAAAAAATTGTTTGCTTTTCAAGTGTATGTGGGTTTTGAAAAAGTTTAGTTTGAAAAACTTCTAGGTAACTCTTGTATCAGTCCTCAAGAGTGTATGAAGTATTTGTTTGAAAACTTTTGTTTGAAAGTGTAGGTGCGAAAAGTTGATTTTGTTTTGAAAGATCCAGTACCCAGGAGAAATCTACCTACTCTAAGGAATTAAGTTGTGTAAGAGTCCTTTAGACAGTACTATCCCACTATTGAGAAGTGGGTAGCACCGTCATTTGAGTTATTCGGGTCAATTCGATTATTAGGGACATGTGTGGTCACCAAAGCAAGAGTAGGACGCCTTAGCGGTAACCCTGATATCCTAGATCCATTTTATCCGAGGCAACCGTTTCGAGGCAACTAGATCTTTAGACAGGAGGGCGACCTCTAAAACACCCTATACTTGACGACCACGTCGAGGCAACCAGTGAGGCGTACCCTAGGAGTGGCATGTGCATGTGTGTTGTTTTCATGTTATATTATCTTGTACATGCATTTGTGAGCTACGGATTGATTTTATTTTTCATACAAGTCTTTCATGCATTTTAACAGTTAAGAGTGCGGAAAATAAATTGCGGAAAGTTGAATCTACGCTATTACAAGGCGCGGGTCTATACATCGCCAAAGACAAAACTCGTTTGGAAAATAAATGCGAGAAAAGTAAAAGAAAGCGATAAAGTTCTAATTAACTATTACATTTCTGAGCAGATACATAAATAATCAAAATAACGAACTAAAAATAATATGCGCGCGAAAGATTGAATCGGGATGTCCTTAGGGTTTTGACCCTTTTTTGAGAAAAAAAAATGAGATTTGTCCTTTTTTTGCAATTAATGAAATTAAGCCTAATTACTAATTAATTAATTTATTAAAAGAAAAAATGTTTTTTGTGTTTTTTATGTTTTTAATGAAAATAAAAATAAAAGGAATTAAAAGTTAAAAGAAAGAAAAAAAACCTAATTCTAAGTTTGTTTTATTTATTGTAAAAAAGATTAAAATTAAACCTAATTAACAAAAGACTAAATAAATTAATTTGCATTTATTTACAAAAAATAACTAATAGTGAAATTAATAAATAATAAAAATATTTGCATTTTTTAATTCTCTGACTTTATTATGAAAATTATTAATTTGTTAATTAAATAATAATAATAGTAATTAAGAATAATTAAAATGGAAAATATGAAAGAAAAACAATAAACCAGGGGGGGTATGCTGGCCCAGATGGAGGTTTTGCTGGAAATTTTAGGCCCATAACACTCAAGCCTTTGTTAACTTTGGAGAATTGCCCAGAGCGTACTTTGACTTGGAGCATGGTGTCCAACATCTTATGGCCTTTGGATTGGGTATTGTGGACACATGGCAAGCTGCAGCGTGAGGTTTATGGTGGAGCCTTTTATGAAGCCTGCATGTGAACTCATTGAAAAAAATAGAAACAAGGAATTTGGGGGACCTGGGAATCGAATCCAGGTCCCAATGGTTCTTGGACAGATCACCAACCACTAGGCCACTTGAACGCGTTTGTTAATAAGATAAGTAATGAAAATAATATATGGAAAATAAATGACATGCTGGAAAACCAACAAAACGCGCGTTATATTTGAATGAGCCAACCATACTCTTCCACATATTGTCTTCTTCCTCGTTTCCCTGTAAAACAAAAACAAGATAGCGGGGGTTTTTAACCCCCACAAAATAGGACGAGGGAAAATAGCGAATAGGTCCCTGGGTTATATAAATATGGCGCGATATGTCCATTGTGTTCGTCATGTCCCAACGAGTTTAACCATGGGTCTTAGAAGGCTTGATTTTTCCTATGCTGAAAAGCCCTAATCTGGAAACTCAAAAAACCTAAAAATCATTAATGGCAATTCATAATTTCGTGCATGATAATCCAATTAATCAATACCAATAGCTTTGTATGGATGCAAGCAGTACAAAACAAACCATAAATTACATCAAATGCTCATGAATCGTGAGTTTCAATTCTGAAAAATATTGACAAACCGTGATTCTGTTTGGTGTGATTTCTCAAGCTTCAGCCCTTTTTTTGATTCCAAAAGATTCCTGAGAGTTCCTGCAATGGATTGAAATCAATAAAAAGCTTTGAATTGTGTTAGAACATGGAATTTAGTTTTCACTTTTCTTTGATTTTTTTTCAATGTTGTTATGGCCTCTCTTGTAGCAATCTCACGTGTATGGCTTTAGGTTTAGCTTCAGTATATGTAATGGAATGAAACTAGGGTAAATCTTGCACAAGAAATCCCTTGCATTGATCTTTCAATATTTGATTGGAAATTGTTGTACCCCAAAATTTGCCCTCCCATATTCTTCAAAATTGCAAAGAGCATGCTTCAAAATCTCCCCAAGGATTGCACAGTGCAAGGGCCTCCTAACAGTCAAAAATTAGGGTTTTGGTTCTGATAAAAATATAAAAATAACAAAAATCAGAAAGTCATAAAAATCTAAACATATTTTATTTTAGTATTTTTGTAAATAAATAATATCATTTAGTTTAGTTTTCAATTCTAGGGTTAATTTTAATATCTTTTCTTAATAAATTAAAAATTTGTAGAATTAGGTTTTAATTACTTTAACTACTTTTTCTTTTATTTTCTCATCACTAATAATTAATTATTTATTTTTGTAAATAAAGTCTCATTAATTAATTAGTTTTTATTCTAGGATCAACTTTAATATTTTCCAATAAAACTTAAAATTTGTAGAATTAGGGTTTTGATTATTTTTACCTTTTCTTTCTCATCACTAATAATTAATTATATATTTTTGTAAATAAATTGTATTAATTAATTAAGTTAATTTTAGATTCAATTTTAATGCTTTTCTTAATAAATTAAAAATAACTAGAATTAGGGTTAATTAATTAATTTCATTTAGTTCTCATTAAAAAATTCATAAATATAAAAAACCCAAAAAATAATTTCCTTTTATTTTATTTTAATTAATTTGTTCATAATAATTTAATTTCGTTAAAAAAGGTCCAACGCCCTCGTTTTTAATTTTAATTCAATTCGCGCATTTATTTCCTTTCTTATAATTTTTTAATGTAATTCTCCCAAAGCCGTGTAAATTTATATTTCTCGCACTTTCCTTTATTTTATGTCAAATCGGGTCCTGGATTTAATTTGGCGATGTGGACCCGCGCCTTTGTAATAGTTTAGGAATTTTAATTTTCCGTATCTTTTTTTAACTGTTAAATAATTACATGTAAGAATGAATGACAAAATAAAAACAAAAGTGTAGATCACCCATGACATGAACAAGATAAATGCAAATGAACATGACACACAAATCACACCCCACCCCTAGGGTACACTTCACTGTTGCCTTGCCTCTCGAAAGGTGATCGTCGAGTAGAGGATGTCTTAGTAAGTCTTCATGATTCGGGAACCTGGCATGAGGGTAGCTTCTAAGGTATCTTCCTATTGCTATGGTGATCACCATGTCCTGAACCTCGAATTGACCCGAACACCTCCAACGGTGGTGCTACCTACCTCTCAATGGTAGGATGGCACTACTTTAAAGGAAATTTACACAGACGAATTCCTTAGGGTAGGTAGACGACTCTAGATACTTGCTCTAATTTCAAAACAAATCAAAAATACTTTTCACACCGACACCTTTTCAAAAAGCTTTCGAAAGCAATTTTTCAAACACTCTTGAGGACCGATACAAGAGTCGAACTGGAATTTTCAAAGAAACTTTTTTTTAAACCCACAGTTGAAAAGCAAACAAACCATTTTTGAAAACACAAATGAGCAAGTATCTAAGAGCCCATGGATAACCATGGATAGAAAGGGTGCTAACACCTTCCCTTTCTATAACCTACCTCCCGAACCGAGAGCGATCTCTTTAAGGAATTTTTCTGTGCTTTTGTCCTTTCCATGTTGGAGAAAATAAAAGACGGTGGCGACTCTTGCTTCCGCGACATTTCGCGAACCAGCGTTAAACAGTCAGTTCCAGATCCACCGATCACAGAAATTAAATAATTTTCAATCTTTTGATTGATAAAACTTTCCAAACATGGAGATTTTGATGTCCTTGATTGATACACGAATTTGCCAGCTTGCCCTGAGTTTATTTGCTTCACAAAAAGATTTGAAAACCATATCTTTGAATTTCCTACATTTTAAATCAATTAAATGAATTAATATTAATAAAAAATCCAATTAATTAATAAAAATAAGAAAATAAACTCGAATAGGCTTGATGGGTCGTGCATATGCTTTGGGTAAAGATTCAAGAAGGAATTTGAGGCCCATTAGCAAAAACAAGGTGTTTTAGGCAAAGTTGACTTTGGCAAATTCCCAAAAATTTCCCAACTTCTCCAATGCATATCTTGCTCAATTTTGATCCTATGAACATGTTCTTGGACATTTTGGAAAGGTATTGAAGTCCTCTAACCAATGCCTTTGGTACCATGTCATTTGGATTTACCAATATCAAGTTATGGTCTTTGACTTAAAGTGCATTTTTGTTGACTTTTGAAATTGACCTATAATGTAGAAATTGGTAACTTTTTGTGAGAGCATTTCTTGGACTTGGAATGTGAAGATGAGTTGTAGGAAATGTCATCCCCTTCAAAATGAGCATTGGATGGGATTTTTCTAATGAACCATGAAAAAGTTATGCCTTGGTCAAGATACAATTGACTTTTCAACTGTCCAAAAATAACAACTTTTGCATCTTTGATGATTTTTGAGCCATTCTTGTGGAATCATGATCAAGACTTGATCAAATGATGATTGTGAGCTCAAAATAAGATGTTTACCAAAAATTCTTACTTTTGATTGCCAAATGACCATTTTACCCCTGCAGTTGACTGTGAACCAAATAGGGCTTTTGACTGTGCAATTTGATGCTGTGAGTCTTGAGACTTGACATGTAGATGCTTGGCAATGTATATAGGCACATGGGACTTGATTGGGCCATTGAAAACCTCAAACTCTTTGAAGGAACCAAAACCCTAATTTCAGCTGGCTTAGGAGGCATTTGGATTGTGCAACCCTTGAGTGGTCTTGAGCCATTTGAATATGATTCTTGTTAAATCTTGGAGAATATGGGAGGGAAAATTTTGGGGTACAACAGTGACCAAATGACAAAATATGATATGAAAGTGCGACTGAAAAAAAATTAGGGGCGAAATTTAGGGTACAACAGCTGCCCCTATTTAATTATCTTTTAGCCAGATAAGCGGAAAGTAATTAAATACAAACATACCTGAATTTCGTCCCTGATGCGATGAGATGATATCACATGTTATGAGTGAATACATGGACTCTTTTTTGACATATATTTTTTTTTGAATAATGTATGAGATGAGACAGACTCTATGGGAATATGGAGACACTCGAAACTGGAAACTTATGGTAGTTTATATGAAATGACGTGGAAAGACGTGCTAGGGAAACAACAAGATATTTTTGGATATCTGTCAGAAGGACAAGGAGTAACCATCAATACTTGGAAAAAAGAGATAAAACTCGAGAAGGCAAGCAGCGACACCCAAGAATGGCATTGAGTGAGGCGAGCAACTCTCTGGAAAAGACAATCAGAATCATCTAGAAGAACATTAGATGTGGGATGAGACCAAATCTGAAGCTACATCAGAGTCGTCCAGGGAAGACGCTGGACGGAAGAAAAACACGACATCCAATACTGGCTTTGAATGACAACAAAAGATTCCAACATTCAATAATGGCTTTGAATGAAGGGAAAACTCAACGTCTAATAATGGCTTTAGACGAGAGAAAAGATCACAACATCCAATAATGGATTTGAATGAATGGAAAACTCAACGTCTAATAATGGCTTTAGACGAGATAAAAGGTCACAACATCCAATACTGGCTTTGAATGAGCTCAACGTCTAATAATGGCTTTAGATGAGAGAAAAGCTCAAGGTGTCCAATACTGGCTTTAGACGGCAGAAAAGGTAACAACATCCAATACAAGCTTTGGATGGAAAAAGAGATATTGACATTCAATACTGGCTTTGAATGAAGGAGAAGGTAACACCATCTAATACTGGATTTGGACGGCAACAAAAGGTAATAACATATCCAAGATTAGCATTGGACGAAAGAGAGAAACAGCTCAAACTGGCGTTTGCTTTGGTAGGTGCCAAGTAAGTTGGACTTTGATTTCAAGGTGACATGCCAACTGCAACAAGACCTCGAAAAATGAGGATGAAGCACTCTTGTTATGCATTATGTATGAGTTTTGTTATGCATGATATGTGAATGATTTGTGCATGTAATACCGACATTCATGACAATGGAGTTTGACTCTTTTGTAGAGGTAACATTGGAAGTTTGATTCCTCAACACAGAGAACTCTGCCAAATTTGATTTGAAAGAAAATGTCTTAAACCCAAATTTGTCACACTTGTAAATTGTATTGAACTGATGATCTTCTGAGGAAGGACATGGAGAGCTGCTTGGGGATTTGTCCCAGATTAGCTGATTGTTGAAGATAAACTGATCATGGCTTCGGTTCTTGAAATGACTGTTGGAAATAAACTGTTCATGAATTCAGTTCTTGAGATAATTGTTGGAATAAACTGATCATGGATTCAGTTTCTGAAATGACTATTGGAGATAAACTGATCATGGCTTCAGCTTTGAAATGATTGTTGGGAAGGAATGCCCCAATATGAGTCTTGAAAATGATTTTCTGGCTAACCAATTCTGAGAAAACTCGCACTGAGCAAAAAATATTGAACTGATTCACAAATAGATCTGGAAGATACTTGCCCCTGATAGGAGTCACTGGCCAAGTTTCTCAGCTGTTTGAAATTCCTTGAAGAGGAAAGATTGTTTGCAAGTAAAATTGTTTATTCAAACATGGTAATTTTAATGCAAAGTTCATGCAAAAGTTTTGAATCCAAAATCATTTTTGAAACAATGTTATTGGTGTATAGAAAATGCATCATTGGTTAAAACACAATGGTTTATACTTTTAAAGTGAAAACAAAGGTATGAAACCAAAACAAATGATTCACAAAAGATCATAGGAGTCAGTTTACGCAACCTTGTTGTAGTTTGCTTTCAAAAGAAACCTGGCTTCAATTAGGTCTTTTAAGGGTTGTAACATGGTCTGGTTCACGGTTTAAGAAATAAAGGATAAAGACTCAAAGTTTATTTGTACCCAACCCAATCTTCATGATGTTCTTCAGTCTTACGTTCAGTTAATTCAGAATATGCATTCAGGTTCCAAGAGATTTTGGAATCGCACTGATGGTAGCAATGACGATGATTCAAAAGCTAAGGAATTTTTTAGACAGCATTCGCTTCTCCTTACATCATTTTGCTGTTTTGAGGAATTTTGTTAACTCTGGTAGAGAATTTTGAGGATTTGAAGACCTCTTCTGATTGAATTTATTAATCCCAACTTTTTCCTGAACTGTTTCATTTGAGATTACAATCAGCGGGATGCCCTAGTTTTTACCTGAACTGTTTCATTTGGAATAGTCAGCGGGGTTCCCCATTTTTTTGCCTAAGTCTCCTTCAGAGGTTTTGACTTAGCGGGATTTTTCTTTTGATTTTTATTTTCATTTCATTTTTCTTTTTGGAAAGATAATGACTGTCTTGCTTAATGATTACGGAGAACCATCTTTGTCATTTTTGTTTGGGAGCATCTTTGACACTTCTTGTTGTGTACAAAGGAAAGCTTGATCGCGACCTTTGATGAAAGATGTCTTGCACGATTTCTCTTGTAATTGAATGCACAACCAAATTAACTGAGAACTACCCATCCCTGGGTTAAGATTGCGAGTTTTTTCGTATAGAAAGAAACTCCAACTTCTAGGCTCAAAGGGGTGAACGAGGGATTAACTTCCTTATTTCTCCAGTGTTTGGGAGTTGAAACAATGCCTGTATATCCTCAGCAAATTCTTATTCGAAAGCATACCAGCAACAATTATGGGTATTTCGTTTTCATCATCCTCCCTCAAATATTTGCATAAACAAAAGCTTGATAAAGGGAGTAAACAAGAGAAATATATTTGAAAGCAGTAAATGAAAATGATTTGAATCAAAACATTGCAATGCTCATTTCATTAAACTTAACATGAAAGTACAAACATAATTTGAAAGCAACAATTTTAACATAAACAAGGGAAAATGCAAATAGAAAGAAACATGGCCTAGTGACTAATTAGTAACAAGGATGAGTTGTCCTGTCTGAAACACTGGCTTTAGGAAGTGACTTGAGGGTACCCCGACTCAGTCTTCAGCCACTTTGTTTTGGAAAAGGATTATTGACAACATTAGGGCCTGCCTCTTTGAAAGTAAGAATGTTTGCTTTCACCAATTCTTGCACTCTATTTTTCAATGCATAATAGCTTTCTAAATCATGACCAGTAGCTCTCTGATGAAAATCATAGTGAAGGCCAAACCTGAACCCGGCTGGAAGAGGATTTCGAGGAATCAGAGGCCTAGTTGTAATCAAGCTCTTCTGCACCATTACAGGATATAATTCAGTGTATGTCATAGGGATGGGATCAAACTGTGCCCTATTCCGATTCTAATTATGCATAATATTCTATTGTTGAGGAACCCGAACTGGTTGAGCATTAACCGCAGGAGTAACAGCCGCTACTTGTGGTTGATCAGTGTATTAAGGCCTACGACAAGGTCCTCTTCTCTCAGTCGAGACAACATTGGCTTCTACCTCTTTCTTCTTCTGAAATTTCCCAAGGAATTTCTTTGCACCATTAGAAGATTCAGCAACTTTAGACACTTTACCGATCT
Organism: Vicia faba; assembly: GCA_948472305.1. Lineage (NCBI taxonomy): Eukaryota > Viridiplantae > Streptophyta > Magnoliopsida > Fabales > Fabaceae > Vicia > Vicia faba. The sequence continues at coordinate 178,011,675 of OX451740.1, forward strand.
TGATTCCTTCTTCTAATCTTTGGCCGATAGTCACCAGGTCTGTGAAACTGGAAGACACACTACCAATCATCTTCTCCCAAAAGAAAAGGGACAAAGTATCCATGAAAAATCCAGTTAGCTCTTTCTCTGCCAAAGGTTGTTCAACTTGAGATGCCAATTCTCTCCATCGTTGAGCATACTCCTTGAAAGATTCTTTCTCATTCTGAGACATATTTTGTAGTTGGCGACAATCAAGTGCCATGTCAAGGTTATATTTGTATTTCTTTATGAAAGCATCAACAAGATCTTGGAAGCATTGGATACGATCTTTCTCAAGTCCCATATACCATTTCAGTGAAGCTCCACTCAGACTATCTTGGAAACAATGGATAAGCAGCTTGTCATTCTTTGTGTAAGCAGGCATCTTTCAAAAGTACATCACTAAATGAATTCTTGGACAAGTGTGCCCCCGGTATTTCTCAAACTCAAGAGTCTTGAACTTTGCAGACATAACCAGATCAGAAACTAGGCACATGTTGTTAGCATCGACACTGAAGAACTCATTTCCTTCCATAGCTTTGAGTCTCTTCTCCAAAGTCTGTTACTGTTCTTTGAACTCTTCAAACTCACCAAAGTCTCCCTGACTCACACTTAGAGGACTGGAAGCATGGTACTCAAAGAGAGGGTTCCCAAAAGCAGCTTGTGCATCAGGTTGACGAGAAGTAGTATGAACGATTGGCTGAGGTTCGGTGAAAACTGGAGCCTGAAAGACTGGCCAACCATTGAAGTAATTGCAATAGGCAGAGAGTAGTTATGAGGAAAACCAAACTCTGGCCATGTAGTAGATGTATGCTGGATAGGTTGAGTGTCAACAACAGCAGTTGGGATTTCAGATATCACAGTCTTTTGAGGTGGATCTCCTCTGGAAATTAGAACTTGCATCATCTCAGTAAGTTTGGCCATGCCTGACTTCAACTCATCGATTTCCATTCTGACTTCCATGTTGTGTTGTTCTTGGTTTTCCATTTTCAATATGACAGCAGTTCTAGTCCCGTAGTTGTGTTGAGGAATCAGCTTGACGGTAGACGACTAACTGGAAGAAAGAAGCAACTGGGAATAAGATCCTGAACAACCTGGACGTATGTAGAATGATGCAGAGGATGCAAATGATATGCAATGTTATGCAATGCACTACACAGTAATAGGATCACATGGTTCTGAGTCATGAGCCTGGAGTCAAAGGTACAACCCATAAGGTATGGACTAATGGTTATCACCTACTGAACAAGGTTCTAAGAGGTTCCCAGAGTCTACATCCTTCATTCGGATATTACCAACATCCTGATTAACTCGGTAATTAGTAATATTCTCAAGAAAAACTCGTCCGAGTGTAGTATCACGTGACAACTACTTCTGGATTACTCTGTCATAGCTTCCGCACTACTCCTAAAAGGCCAAGATGGGTTAGGTAATCTACGGTCCTCAGCTTCAGCAGGCTCCCAGGTTGAAAGCAGTACGTCTTCCCGATTACTCGGTAAACGACACTACAGTCAAAGGGGCCTCCACTGAGTAGGGGATCTCATGTCTCCTTTTTTGGGATTACTCCCTCAAAGTTAACATGACCATAACGCCCGTCCTATCTTAAGTTTGCCTAAAGTCCGGGTAGAGGACTTATAAGAAATTACCAAGCCCCTGAAAACCAAGAAAATCTAGACAAACATATATACAACATAATGGAAAGTAATAAACATCAAGTAAAACAATATATACACACTCATAGAAAATAAACAAACAAAGGTAGGATTGACCCACTTAGGAATGGACCAGCAATAGGTCAATCTGTCCCCAGTGAAGTCGCCACTTTTCTGTCGCACAACTTTTTTGGCAATCAATTGTGACAGTGATGATATGTAAAGAAAATGTAGCGGTAAAGATTTGAGATTAGGCCATTAGTTGACTTAACTCAACACAATGAAGTCGTCACCGCACTTTATTGTTTCCAAAGGGAAATGGGAAAAAAGCGAACAAAGCCCAAAAAGATCAGAGATCGAGGTACAGGGGTAGGTTATTCAAAGGGAAGGTGTTAGCACCCTAAGCATCCACGGTACTCCACAGGATCCACTTTGTTTGGTTTCTTTTAAAATGAGTTTTATGTAAAGGTTTACTTGCTAAAGGGAAAGAATGAATTTTTATTTGCAAACAAAAGAAAATGTTTTTTTATTATTTTTGTTGCTCGCCTTGGGACGTAAGACTTAGTGCCTACGTACTCCCTCGTGCAATGGGAAATTCAGAGCACCGTAGTTCGGCTTGAAAAGACTTGTCTGTTGATTTTTTTTAAAATAAGGAGACAAGTCGTCACTGTTATGAGAGAAATCTCGACTAACGCCTACAAGGTGTGAGAAAGATGGACCCTGCATCACCAAGGGTGAGGGTTTAAGAACGCCTCTAGTACTCAAGTGGAAAAGTCAACACCTTTATAACCATAAGGATAGGATAATGTTGCTCGACTATCAATGAATAATGTCTCATCTCGAAAACAGTTTTGAAGGGTAAAGTGCTCGAGCGCACAAAGAGGTTTGAATGAGTTGAAGTGTTTTTGTTAATTTCGAAAGATGTCGAAGTATGATTAAGTGAATTGAAGTTTGTTTAAAGAAAAGAAGTTTTAAAAGAAAAGCACTCAACAAAGTCGAGGTTTATTATGAAAGCAGTTCGATTTTATAAACAAAGAAGATTTTGAAAAAGATGAGAAGATTTTGAAAATTAAAGAATGTGAGAAAAGAAAAAAGTATCTTATGCATAGGAGGGTAAAAGATACAGTAAAGCAGATCCGACCGAATAAGAAACCAGTACTTGACATGACGAAGTCAATACTATCCCATACCTTTGGGTTTAAAGCCACAGACAAAAAATAAGCTAAGAGTATACCAAACCTAAGGTGAAAATAAATCACAAGTCGACAACATCAAAAAACCAGATGTAAGATAATACTCCCAGCAGCGAATAAAGCGCAATGAATCGCAACACGTGAAAATAAATCACGGATGAAGAAAGTGTCAATGAAGCTCATGGTACCGGATAAGATTCAAGATATCGAATAAAGCTCATGGTATAAGATTCCCTGCATCACGTGAAATGCACAGACAAAACTAACAGCACAGGAAAAATTATATGCGTCCGCGCGATTTTTCAGAACTTAATTTGAATTAAAATTAAGAATCGCAACGCAATAAAAATAATATTTACATAAACTGAATTTATTTACAAATGAAGTGAATAAAATATAGAGTCAAAATATTATGTACAAGTATATATTTACAGTAACAAATGTTTAAATCAGAATAGTAAAATACAATAAAAAGGTAAAGGGAGAAGTGTAGGAATTATGGATGCGCTATGCAGGAATGAATACTTGAAATGATTTTCGGAAACCTTCATAGTAAACAAACTCGTTAGTAGCATAAGTGGTATAAAAAATTAAAATGAATGAAATTGCAACAATTAAAATATGTGTTCAGAAAGTATAAAATCAAAAATGAAATTGTATGATGCATATGAACAAATGAATATTTACACAAATAAAAATCAATAATTCATGATATTATTCACAAAAATCAGCATTGCATTCATTATTTCAAGTGTATTCCATCAAGTAAACTCAAAAGCAATCGCTATTTCAACCACAACGGAAGAAAAAAAAAGAAGAAAAAAAGAATCAAAAGTTCCCATTGAATTCAAAGTAGACTCAAAAATTATCATGGTTCTTAATTCACAAATGAGGCGAAAAAAGAAAAGAAATCATGCTATAATTCAAACCAAAATCGAAACATAGACAAATGATTTCAAAACAAGCCAATGTCAAACAAATCAAATCCAGACAGCAACTAAAACTTCATGGACTTAAAGTCTCAAACAAACTCAAGACACATTTCAATTCTTGAGAAACTGGAAACAAATAGCATGCGCCTATGTTACAATTAAAATTGACCTCAAAGCATGAACCAAAATGGAATTAAGTCATAATCAACCAAATTGAAAAAAACGGGCAGCAACTATGCATCAAACTATTATGTCCCAAAATTCCAATTCAAACATGGTTTGTAACAAAAGGAAACGGCAAAGTAATACCAACCGAGACATTTATCAAAATCAAAACCAATTGTTCAACAAAAGTTAACCAAGTCTCTTTCCTATCGAATCAAACAAAATGATGTAACATTAAATTCAAACTCAACAACTAAACTATTCCGGGAAGCCAATAATTAAACTATTATCGCACGATAAAATTCAACGCAAACATACTCAAACAACTCAAAGAAACGGTCACAAGGCCATGAGCGAATCTACCAACCAAAATCCAAATTGAATTGTATCCATACAACATCAACATCCCAAATTCAACACAAAAAACACAAGATGAAATCTAGACTAGCATTCAGATTTAACTCGCATAATAATGACATTGAAACTTTATTCATTAGAGTTAACACAAACAAAATGAAATTAATATCAAAACTACAATTCAAATCCAAACAACATGGCAGTTTCACAAACAACAAAAGCAAAGTGATATCGAGATTTACCGAAACTTTCCGAAGTCAAAAATAGATGGACTATTGACTTACGTAGCAGGAGCGGGTATTCGGAGCTGCGGAAATTAATGATGCTGAAGCTTGCGATTGAGAAATCTAAACGGCAATTGTTGTATGTTGTTGCTGGAAATTGCAGAAGCAGGGAATTGATGGTGGATAGCGTTAACAGTGGTGATGCTTCCGGCAATTGAACATAGGCAGAGGTGAGATGCTAGCGGAATAGCAGGTGAAGGATGAAAAGGGGAGGTACGTGGAGCTGTTGTTGTTGTTTGACAGAATTGAAGAGAGATTAGGAAGGAACGGTTGCATCTTGCGGAAATTGGACATGGGTGTTGTTGTTTTACAGTGGCGAGAGAGAGGGTTGGTCGTGAGCGGAAATTGGGTGGGGTTTTAGACAGATGAGGTTTGATGAAGATGGTGATAAACAGAGAGGATAAATGAAGGTGGACGTTGGGAGAAGGAGGGTATGCTGAAATTGGTTAGTGGTTTACGGTTGTTTAAAGAAGAGGAGTTGTGTTGAAGATGTGAAGGGGTCACGAAATTGGGATTAGAGGAAGGAGGTTTGGTTGCTGTTTTGGGAAGATGAAGGGTGAAAGGAGGGAAAGGTAGAGCGGATGGTATGGGTTTTTGCAAAGAGAGGGATACTAAGGTGGTGGCTCGGTGAATCGGACAGTGGATCACTGGGTTGTTTGTTGAATTTAAGGGAGATGTTTGGTTGTTGAAGGGTAGCAAAGTTATGGGCGGAGGGAGTTGTTAATTGTGTGAAGAGAGGGGAAGTAGAGAGTAAAAGGGTTACTGTGAAGTAAAGAGTTAAAGAGTGAAAGGGAGTTACTGCGCGGAGAATGGAAAGGGGTTGAGAGATGTTAGGAAGAGAGAGTTTACTGTATTGTATTTTGCTTTTGTCTTGTCTACAAAGAGAAAGGATCTCTTAAATAGAACAATGAAGAGGGAAAAAATGATGGGCTGATTTTTAATTCGTTTGGAAAATTGTCAATCTGTAATTCCTGCCAGCAACCAATGAAAATCAAGTATATTGTATTTAATATTTTTTTGTGACTAAAAAGCCCTTTTATAGTAAAAATGAAATAAAAAACTGAAAATATTTAAATTAACTCTAATTAAAATAATTTTTTTGAATTTTTTCTGAATAAAAAATAAAGACCCAAAATGACTGAAAATTATAAAAAACTAACGAAAATTTATCCGAAAAAATAAAATGAACACATTAAGATAATCTACATGTCACATAGATTAAAGAAAAAATATTCAAAAAGTCGAAATCGAAATAAAATGATCATAAAAATACCAGGCTAAGCAGACGTTTACGGTTAAAAACGAGACTCCAAATTATACCAAAAAAATAAAGCGAGCATACCGTCATAATCTACTTGAAACGCAGATTCATAAAATGATCGGTAAAAGGTGAAAACTTGAAATATTTTTCTCGCTAATTTTCCGCACAGTGTCGAATCGCTCGCTTTTAACAGTCTGTCTATAAAACTGAAATATTGTTGTTATCGACATATAAACAATTTGGAGCAATGCAAGAAATGAGTAAACTGATAAAAATGCATTTAGTGAAATGTTAGGTATTTTTCGACTACGGAATGATGCAAATGTCGATTTAAACTGACTTTTGGGTCAACTTAAACACGATTAAATGATGCAAATGTGATGAATGAAGGTATTTATTAATGACTGTGACCAAATGAAAAAATATGATATGAAAGTGCGACTGAAAAAAAATTAGGGGCGAAATTTAGGGTATAACAAAATGGACTCTTTATGCATGCTTCGAATGAGCCTTGTTACTTCCTTCGAGCGGCTTTTTGAATGCATCTTCGAATGGGCCTTGTCACTTCCTTCGAACGGCTTTCTGAATGCATGCTTCGAATGGACTTCTGATGCATGCTTTGAATGGGCCTTCTGAAGGCTTCTTCGAATGGACCTTTTGGAATGCCAATTAAAGGGCCTTTGTCCATACAAATCGAAGGGTACTTGGTTAACATGCCTGTCGAAGTTTCCTGGTTTGAGGTGCTAAATCAAAGGATTCCTTGCCACTCCAATCGAAAGGCGCTATGCAGATGCCAATCGAAAGGCATTTTAGAGATGCCAATCGAAATGTATTTTAGAGATGCCAATCGAAAGGCATTTTGTATATGCCAATCGAAAAGCATTTTGTAGATGACAATCGAAAGGCACTTTGGAGAGGCCAATCGAAAGGCACTTTAACCAACTTTAAAATTTGTTATTTTTCTTCAAGCAAGTGTTTGTAACCACCCATGTAAGAGAAGATCTTGTAAAAAATAAAAGGGAAAATTTTGGGGTACAACAAAGAGGTACATTGGGGAAACTACCACAACTATCGACAATCTCCACATCATGGTAAGCCTGATGATACCAAACAATATCTAAATGAATGAGGGCCATAATCTTCTGAGCCAAATGAGATTCCTTCTTGATATCCCAGAAAGTATCAGACTGAGGTAAGTGGGAAATAAACCACTGATACAACAAAGGTGTGCAACAAATGATCATCCCTTAATGATAAGAATATCGAAGATGAATGGAGTAATAAGCATCTCCTAATAATGTAGGGACTGGATTACTAATCAAAAAGATCCTGATGGCATTGACATCCACAAATTTGTCGATGTTAGGAAATAAGAACAACCCATAAGCAAGTAGAACAAAGATAGCCTCAAAATCAACTGTACTCTTCATCTTGGCGAAATAACGAGCTTTCTTCAATAAAAACTAAGCGGGTAATCCTTTATTCCTCATTTGGTAGTCATGTGGGCCTAAATCTCATACTTTCCCAAATGAACCATAGCAGTTATCTCATGGGACTTTGGCTCACCCTCCAAATCGGTGAAAGGAACACGATTGGTGATAGGTAAACCCGGTAGGTAAGAATACTCCTCTAATGTAGACATCAAATGATAATTAGGGAAAGTGAAACATTGATACATCGGATCATAGAATTAGACCAAAGTCGAGAGAATACCCTCCTTCATCCTGAGCTTCATAAGAGATACGATGGATCCTTACTTATAAAAATCTGTAGAACTCTCAATCTTGGGAATTAGACTCACCAATTCATCTATCTTAGGATTCTATAAATTGTACTTCTGAGTCTTTCTTTTTCCAGAATCCATGGTCAAAAGTACCTGAAATATTCGCAAAAAATCAACTTTAAGTCCCTTGAAACACATGTTTTAAAGGATGCTCATGGGTGCATAAATGCATGATGCAATAATCACACACAAGATCATAAACATGGGGGGTTCATAGGTTTGACGTCACGAGCATGAAGTCAAAGGTACTACACATAAGGTATGGTCTAATAGTTTATCACCTACTGAACAAGGTTCTAAGAGGTTCCCATAGTCTACATGATTCCTTCAGATATTACCAACGTCCCGATTGACTTGGTAATTAGTAATATTCTCAATAAAAACTCTTCTGAGTGTAGTATCGCGTGACAACCATTTCCATATTACTCCGTCATAGTTTCCGCACTACACCTAAAAGGCCAAGATGGGTTAAAGGTTCTACGGCCCTCAGCTTCAGCAGGCTCCCAGGTCGAAAGCAGCATGTCTTCCCGATTACTCGGTAAACAACACTACAGTCAAAGGGCCCTCCACTGAGTGGGGGATCTCATGTCTCCTTTTTTGGGATTACTCCCTGAAAGTTAACATGACTATACCGCCCGTCCTATCTTAAGTTTGCCCAAGTCCGGGTAGAGGACTTATGAGAAATCACCAAGCACCCTAGAAACCAGGAAAATCCAGACAAGCATATACAACGCATGATATACAAACAATAATAGCACATACATAAACAAACAAAGATAGGCTCAACCCACTTAGGGATGGACCAGTATTTGGTCGATCTTTCTCCAGCAGAGTCGCCATTTTTTCTATAGCAATAGAAACATTGAGACTAAGCCATTGGATTGACTTGACTCGCACAGATCAAATAAAAATCACCATCGCGCTCTATTATTTCCAAAGGAATGGGAAAAGAGCGAATAACCCAAAAAAGAGGGGGAGAGAATCCAAGTTTGGGGGTTGTTTATCCAAAGGGAAGGTATTAGCACCCTAAACATTTACGGTACTCTGTAGGAACCTCTTTTTAAATTTGTGTATTTCGGCTATAAGAGTTGTATACAAAAAATAGATTGTGGGGATGAGAAAAGAAGTATTTTTTACAATCTTTGCACCCGCCGCGGTTGCGAATCTTTAGTGCCTACGTACCACCTTCTGTGCAACAGGGGATCATGGTACTCGTAGTTCACCTTTTAAAAATTTAAAATACAAGTGTGTTGGTTAATTTTAAGATATGAGACATCGTCGTCTTATCTGAGTGGAAGAACATACTTACTACCCACGATTATGAGAAAGGAGAATTTGCGTTATCTCAAAGTGGAGGATATGGCTTGGATTTTAAAATCAACAAAACCTCGCTCAACACCCAAGTTGAAAATATCTCACTTCACTTCATATCATAGAAGTATACTAGCTCGCATCACTACAAGGATTGACAAAAGCATAATATTTTTGAGAAAAGAGTTTTAAGGTGAAAATCCAAAGTGGCTATAATTGTTTGAATGAGATTGATTAACTTTTAGTCTTCTCACAAAAAATGTCAAAGTATGATTAAGTTGTTTAAAGTTTGATTAAGAAAATATTTTTTTGAAAATGCATGGACCTAAGTCCAAGTTTCTTGTGAAAGAGGTTCAAGTTTAAAAACAAGAAGAGTTTTCAAAAGGAGAAAGATTTTTGAAATTAAAGAAGATGGGATGAGATGGATGGACTATCCTAAAGCATAAGGTAAAACCTAGGGAAAAGAATCGTCTAACCAACAAGAAGCCAACACTTGACACAATGAGTCAATATAGAATTATCATCCTTTGGATTGAAACCACACAAGCAAAGATATTAAACCTCTTAAGAAAACCAAGCTTCAAATGCATTAAGTCTTCACAAAAATTGGACAGAGTAACGACTGTATATAGATGAATTCTCAATCGCAGACAAAGCATATAATCAGAATAACCTGCACACAAAGAAAACAAACAACTCAATGTCTTAGGGTAAACCCCAAGAACTTCAGACAAAATAACAATAGAAGCCACAAGGTCTCAAGGTAGGTTAAGGTCTTTACTCCTAAGTCCAAGAAGTCCATAAATCCCAAAATGCTAAGGATAGTAACCAAATAGTCCAAGTAACCTTAAAGTTTTTTATTGTTCAATTTGGTTATTAGGTATCTTCAAAAAGAAAATGAAAAGCTCAAGTGAGAAAAATAAAAAATAAAAAAGCATAAAGATAAATGCTCAAGTGAGCAAAGATGAAAATAGCATGAAATGTTAAAATTCAATGGTTAATAGGTTAGGAATTAGAGGTTAGTTGAATGACCATCTTGAATCTTGCATTTGAAAACTCATTGGAATATTGATAAAATCAAAGCCTCTCAACAACAAGTTTCATTTGCTTTTTGTCAAGTATATCATTCATTTCAAATTCTCGAGGCAACAATTAAATGATAAACGATGTTTAAATGATTCACTTAGACCAAATTTTATGAAAGTTCATTAGAGGATTGATAAGACCAAATCCTCCTAACAATGAAACTCAAGGTTATTAGATCAAAAGTGTCAAATTAAACATACCCGGGCTTACGTTTGGGCCACGAATGATCATTTCTGGAATCGGGAGAAAACTTAGTGTTATGTTAAGCACTCGTAAGTGGACTTATGTAGAAGTCGCGTCTGTTTTGAAGTCGGTCAATAGCAATCTATGTTCCATATGTTTGGAGTGATGATATGTAGATCATCCTCTAACAACATGTAGCACAAAAGAGATGGGGATAAGATGAAGAGGGAGGGGATATATTTGAATCAAAAATTTAACCAAACTATCATTAAAATCATCCATCCATTTTAGTGGAGTAAACTCAACACTCAAGATCCAATGATGTTAGTGAAGTTTATGATCAACAAACACATAACCAGAGTATATTAAAAAATTGCATTTAATGAATAAAATAAAAAGAAAAATGACTTTTAAATTGTTTTTAAAATGAAAATAAAAGGTAAAATAGTAAACTATATTTAAAGTATCAAAGAAAAATTAAAAGAGACTATAGAAAAATTAGAAATGACCTCAAATATTTTTTATAAATTTTTTGGTAATTTTTTAAAATAGAAAAGTATTTTTAAACTAATTAAAATCACTCAAATAAGTGAAAAAAGGATCAAAAATAGTAGAAGTAAAAATAAAATTCTAGAAAAACTTCAGAAAGTCAGAAATAAGGAAAATGATTTTTATAAAAAAATTTAGAATTTAAAAAATATCAAAATATAATTTTAAATAATTAAAAACAAGTTAAAATGAAGGAGAAATTATAAAAATATCAAATCTGAAACTAAAATTATGAAAAAATAAAAATTAGAAAAGAATATTTGAAGAAAAAAATTTTGAATTTTTTTCATAATTTTTTAGTCAAAAACGAATTTTCTATGATTTTTTGAAGTTTAAATCAATTAAAATATAAAAATCAGAAAATAAAAATAAAACAAAAATATAGACCATTGGATGAATGTCAAAATACTTTAGTAATCAAATCCAACGGACCTAGCGCGTTGTGCATATCATGGTCCTTAGTGAGTAAAACATTTGATCAATTATTAAATCAGATTTTTGAAAAAAAACAAGTGGTGCGTTATCATTGGTTAAGAGATGACACGTTGGTCATCTTCAACCTCCAGCCACATGAATTACAGGTCACTCATACTGTAAAATCAGGAGCTCAGACCTATGACATTCGCTTCGTCTCATCAAAATGAAAACAATTGTACCCTCGCGAAAATTTTATTTAAGGTGTAGCTCAGTCGATTTGCAAAAAACCAGAAGGAAAAATTTGAATAGGGATTATAAAATTCATGGCCAAAAATCACTTCCAGTTGAAAACAAATGTTGCGACTAGTATCAAAATGATGAGAGCTTCATTGTAGTAACAAATTTTGAGAGAATTGATGAAGGAATATACCTATTGAAGTTTAAATTCAGAGCTCTGAAACTTGACTTGGCTAGTATGATTTGGGATGCTTTAGGGCTTGGTTCTTCTTCTGTTAGCTTCAGTGAAGTTCAAGGATGAAGAATTGACAAAGAAAATGGATTGGGGAAGGCTGTAAAACCAAATTCAAAGTTGTAGAAAAGTGGGCTAAGGAGAAAGTTTGGCAGGGTGATTCTGGTTGTTCAAGCTTGAGAAAATGAATGCAATGTGTCCCTCTATTTACAGGAGAGTGAATTGTGAAAAGAATAGAAGCAAAAGTGAAGTTTGGAGGGAAAACAAAGGAAGCTCGAAAATGAGAAAAGTGTGACTTGACTTTGTTCAAAAATCAGTTAATTCTAGCATTTTGATCCTTAATTCAACTTTGGAAACTTGGTTAAGCATGTTTAAATCAAAAATGCGTGCTAATTTGGTGTTTAGAAGCCACACTATGAATTTCAAATTCTGACTTTTGGAGAAAATTCCAATTTCAAGGTACCATCTTTGAATCCATGGTGTTCATAGCTCAAGGGGTCTTAGGACATGATTCTTGAAGATTATGAAAGATAAGGTCACAATATTTGCAATGTGCCAAGAATGAGATCAAATGGATGCTTGAGCCAGAAATTGTGATGAGTCAAAGTTGAGAAAAAGATGCTGACTTTTTGTACTTAGAAAAATTCTAAGTTTTTCTTCAAAAGTGACCTATAATGTTTTGATTCCAAACAAGGTCTTCCTACAAAATTGAGCTTTGATTAATGATGATAGCTTGAAGTAGACTTCGCAAAGAGCATTGTGAAACTTGAATCACTAAAAAATACCAAGTATTGAAACAGTTATGGCCTTGTAAAATTAGTAAAAATTCATGAGGTGACCCATAATCTTTTGGGTTCTTAGGGCATCTTCCACTCATTTTCAAGATCTACATATAAAAGAAGAGTTGAATTTCACACAATTAAGATCATTATTAAAAATTAATGGGCTCAAGTAGATAAAAATTGACCAAGTTATTATCTTTTGAAGTCACATAAAGAAATTTGGTGGCCTATCTAGAAGACTTATAATCTTTCTTCACCATTAGGCATCTTCCACACCAAATTTTCTTGAAACTCTTGAAGTGATTAGTTGATAACCATTTAAAGAGAAGCATGTCTTTGGAATTACTCAAAAATCTCAAAAGATGATCAAGATATAGCCCTTAGAAGTTCAAAACCCTAGCTCTTCAAGCACTAAAATGACTTGGAAACCCTTTTCAATTTTGACATATTTCTTGCATAATAACTTTTGCCATGTGAATAGAGGTTGTTTTGGATGATAATAAGAATCCATAGAAACAATAACCACCTCCAAATATTAAAGATTGAAAGAGTTATGTACTTGTGATTAAAGAATCAAGAATTTGTCCAATTAGGTCAAACTTCTTCAATCAATCCTTGCATCTTTTAACTTTGATAAATTGAGGGATGATGAATCATAGTAGACATTGTCATGATATTACTTTAAAGCATCTTTAATGATGAAGATTTAATATCAATGAACCTTTGTTGGAGAAGGCGTGGAAATAAACTCATGAACCTATGAATCAACTTGATGAAATGTGTTGTGCCCTCACCTATTATATCATCAATTAGAGCAAATCTTCATTGTATTTATTAGTTAAAATTTAATAAATACAAAACATAGATGATCACAATAAACAAATCAAGGTGCTTGGTGATTTCTCATGAGTAAACCTAGAGATAGGGAGAAGAACCAAACCCTAGTATGATCTTGTTGTGATTGAGTTGATATGAGATGATAGAGGAATCTTAGGGGGGGAAATTGGGGTACAACATAGTGGACTTGAGAGATAAAACACAAGTATCGTTGGCAACTTTATAGAGTTTGTTGATGTTGTCTTACACACTCTACAATATCACACACCAAACCTGCTGAGGAGACCAAACCCTAATGTCTTTCCTTTACTTGCGACATAAGGAATAACCAAGGTTACATCAGATACCATGGAGCGGAATACACAACAACCAAAACTCATCAACATTCTTCAGGAACGGCTCAACTAATTTTGCACACAACCATCCAGGTGCAAAACACAACACATATTTGAAAATAAATCAAACCTAACACATTTTCCACACAACAACTCATCACCAAGACCATATGCCTAACAACCAAAGACATGTACAAAACACACCCTGTTATGCACAGTCCATCCTCCACTTCAAGGGAACATTTAAACAACAATATGAACTTTCCAAGTTCAAACAAATTTTAATTAATAACATCCTTCTTTGCCCATGACCATAAATTGTATTCCCATGATCTCACCCAAAACAAACAAGATGCTTGTTCTGATACCAATTAAAATTCCGGTATGATAGAACTCAGATGTCCTAGGATATGTTGAGACATCTGATCTGACTTAAACATTATAGTAAGGTATAAACAATTAAAACTATTAGTGAAAAGCATAAACAAAACATAGAAATTGTTAACCCAGTTCAGAACAACCTTCATACTCTGGGGGCTACCAAGCCAGGGATAAGTCTACTATGATAGTATCAGTTCATAGACCCTGAAACAAACATACCAATTTACAATATACTCACTTAATCACTACACTTGCTAGACTTCTATCTAAAACTCACCTAGATATGAGGATCTCCTCAATCCCTCATTAATTACAGACAACAATTGGACAAACAGAAAGACACACTTCCATGACAGCAAACTAGAAGACACACTTCCATGATAATACTCGGTCAAGACCTAAAGCTAAAATCCAACATTTATAAATTTACTCCTAACTAAGAACACAAATTGGAGTTGCTTAAAAGCTTCCTCCAATAATAATGGTAACCTCTGTGCTTAAAATCTTAAAAGTGATAACAGAACCTTGCAACTCAAGGAACACAATCCAACTCACATGTCGAGTGGATTACACAACCAACTCTCCTAGAGAGTGGTACAAACTCAGTCCTAATGATTACATCTTTACAATTCTCGGCTGGTGCAAATCCTAGGTTACAATGCTTCTATTTATAACCTATCTCCCAACTGGATTTGGGCCTTCAATCACAGCTCATCAGCTATTAGAGTTCTACGGAAGATTATGCATAACAATAGGTCTTCAATCAAATCTTCCTAATTTATCTCCACAATTAGAAAGTGGATATTCTTAAATATTTTTCTTGATTCTTCTTGACCTATAAAAGAGAGCCACATAGGATAATATAGTATTATTAAAATATATTTTGTTTTTGTGACTTAACAAAATATAATAGTCCGTTCAGCTCATGCACGATGTCGTATGTTCCTTCATAGGACATCTAATCTGACATGTTGCTCCAGATGATGAGAACTTCTTATCTGAACATGTCTCAACATAAGATAGGACTTCTTACTCAACCTGTTCCTGTTAGCAAGTTAATACATCGTATCTAACATATTGTTGCTATATTAGTTTAACCAAACATAATACCAATCACATAATCTATAGAATTAACATGAGAGATATTATAGAACTCGAACTATGTGAGGGGAGTGTTTTTATTTAAATCGGCCCTTGTGAGGGGAGTTTTTATAGAACTCGTCCTTTATGAGGGGAGTGTTATTGCATAACTAGACCCTTGTGAGGGGAGTTTTATCACAGAACTCGACTCTTGTGAGGGGAGTGTTATTATAGAACTTGACCCTGATGAGGGGAGTGATATTATAGGCCTCGACCCATGTGAGGGGAGTGTTTTATATAACTCGACCCTTGTGAGAGGAGTGTTATTATAGAAATCGATTGTTATACTCCAAAATTTTCCCTACCATTATCAAAGACATTCTCCTAGGGTTCTAAAATACTCAAGGTTGCTCAAGAATTGACCAGACAAATTCTCCTCCTAAGTAGTTGACCTACAATTAGGGTTTTGATTTTCTAGAGGAAAATTGGTCTTATAATGCCTCAAGTTGAGTTGATGGTTTCTCATATGTTTCAAAGAATGCTCATGCCAAGTTTCAAGCCTTGCATCACAAGTTTGCTCAGTCAATTGCTCAGATGACTGAAAATCAGCTGCATTGGACAAAAAGTCAATCATGGCCAACATACAGTCAAACTTCAAGATTTTTGGTCATCATCAAGATTTTGAAGTCACAGTCATCATTTGATCAGGGGTTGATCATGATTCATCAAGAAAACTCAAAGATTCATCAAAAGTCAAAAGTTACTAAATTAGGATTGTCTTAAGGAGAAGTCAACTGAACTTTGACCAAGCACAACTTTCACATGCTTCATCATAATTTTATCAACCAAAGCTCATTTTGAAGTATATTTAATGCTCTAGAACTTTGACTATTTAAGATCAAGTCCAAAAATGCTTCATTTGAGAGATATGGGCCAAAACATTATAGGTCATTTCAAAAGTCAACAAAAAGACACTTTTTGTCAAGAAATCTTGCATCAAGATAAATTATTCAAATGCAAAAATGATCAACATATATATTCTAGGGGACATCATGAGATTTCCAAAAAGTCTAAGATCGCCTTCATATGATAAAAATTGAGAGAGTTATGATTGGTGGAAGTTGGGAAATTTTGAGAAAATGCATGAAACCTAAAGTGACCATACTTGAATTTTTGGGCTAGTGGGCTTGTGTTTCAAGGTCTATGCGTGTTATAGGCCTCAATATGAACCTCACAACTTATTCATACACCCCTTGGATTTTGTATTCTATTTATTTTAATTTTTATTTATTTAAAGTCAAAATTAAATTAGATAAAGTCAAGCCTTTCATACAAGGTCCAAGCGCATTCCCTTTTGACCTAGTTCAAGCTCTATATATTCTCATTATTTCAGACATAACAGGACACTAAACCCTTGCTCAAGATCACCTTTCCAAAATTCCAAAAAAGATCAAAACTAGGGAAAAGTGAAACCCTATCTTGTAGCCTCTTTCCAAGCAAGCCAACCCTTCCAAACGATCTTTGAAGTATTGTAGGGTAAGAATGGATCAATCTTG
The DNA here is from genome assembly GCA_948472305.1 of Vicia faba. Classification (NCBI taxonomy): domain Eukaryota; kingdom Viridiplantae; phylum Streptophyta; class Magnoliopsida; order Fabales; family Fabaceae; genus Vicia; species Vicia faba. The sequence goes on from OX451740.1 coordinate 178,028,306, forward strand.
AGGATCCAAAGGGCCTGAAACGCACATCCATGCATCAACATTTTGCCATTCTGGAATGAAATTATATTTTTGTTTTCTTTGCGTTTCAATGCGTACTAACAGTACTAACTTGCTTATGAGATATCAATGTGCTAATTAGACCCATCACATGGCCTCCATAACGGCTGAATCGTGTTTGGCCATGTTTGTAATGTGGGACATTATTTTCATTGTATCTCTTTCTACAACATGATTTGGCCAAAACTAATGCTTCCATTGAACTCGCAGGGCCCAAATTATAGGGGTAGGGTCCTTGGGAATCACTAACACTCCTTGTTTTTGTAGGTTGAAGAACATGCTCGCCGGAGAAGACGACCGGAGCTAGGGCTCCGACGCTTCTCCGGCCCAGTTATTTGAGTTTATTATATCTTTATTTGTTTTCACTTAGTTATCGGATGACTCATCCACCCCAGTGGCAAGGAAGCGCGCGTTAAGGCATTTGTGTACAAAGGCATGGGTTTAATCCTGCCTTTTGACATTTTTGTTTTTTCATATTTTCCAATTTGTCACAGGTTTGAATACATGTTATGTTGCGCATATCCTACCAACACAAACCAGTGCCTGACGCAGTGGCAAGGTGTGCAGTGGAAAAGGCTAAGGGCGTGAATTCAACATTCACCCCTGACATTTTGTTTGGTTTTGTTTCCAACTTGTTTTCTTTCTTCCTTAATTTCTTCCAACCCTAATTCTTTTGGCAAACTCAATCTTTTTTTAATTAATCAATAAAACCTTTTTTTGGCAAACCATAATTATTTAGGTTTTAGTTTTTTTAATTAATTAACTCTTTTATTAATTATAATTAATTAGGTTTTTAGGTTTTCATTTTTTTAATTAATTTTTTTATTAATTAAAATTAATTAGGTTTTTAGGGTTTCTTAATTGGCATTCTTTTTCATAAAAAAAATCATCATTAAAAATATTTTCCTTTTCTATTTTTATCTTACTTTTATATTTCTTAGATCGATTGTATAAGTTTCGCGAATGTAATAGTCTAGATTTTATTTTTCGCTCTCTTTTATTATCATGTAACTGCTCAGGGATGTAACAGTTGTAGGTTTTAATTTCCGCATTTTATTTTCTCGCGTCTCTATTATGTATCTGCCCCAAAGCATTACAATAGTCTAGGTTTACATTTTCTCACTTTATTCTTTCTGCTACTATACTCATATGCTTCATCTTAGTAACTAGGGTTTGTATGAAAAGATAAAAATGAACGATAGAAAACCCTAAATTCAAATATAAATAACTATAAACAACACACTTGCACACTCGCACCTCTAGGGTAACCTCTCTTGTTGTCTTCGGAACAAAACAATCATGTACCTCAAAAAGTAGGAACGCTTTAGCAAAGTCCTTTGAATAAAATATCATAGTCCATCGATGACCCTTTCGACGTTGCCTTTCGATAAATGATCTAGTCCCTTATGAAATTGCTAAAGCGTCTTTACTAGTTGCCTTCGATGACCGTACGACGACCCTACGCCTGTTCCTTCATATCCAACGATAGGGCTTCCTACTAACTAATGGTATGGATAGCATTATCTAAAGGAGAAGGAAAAGTACAAGAACGACCTTGAGTGGGTAGAACTGTTAATCACTTGCTCACAAATTTTTCTCACAAAAACGTTTTACACAAACACTTTCAAAGATATTTTCAAAACACTTTGTACGCATTCTTGAGGACCGATACAAGAATCATTACAAAGTTTCGCCTTACATTGGCAAATTTCAAAATATTTTTAAACACACAAAAAAAGAAAATTTTTAAAGTGAGCTAAGCGATTAAGAGCCCGTAGATAATACATATGAAAAGGATGCTAACATCTTCCCTTTTCATAACCCACCCCCCGAACTCAAAATCTTAAAAGGTCTTTCCTGTTCTTTTCACCCTTTAATTATTGGATAAAAGAAAATTCAGTGGCAACTCTAGCTATCCGCAACAATTGCGATAAAACGCAAACCAAGTCATTTCTTCCATCGTATTACATCGAACCTTGTGAGAGGAGTGTTATTACATAACTCAACCCTTGTGAGATGGGTGTTTTTATAGAACTCGACCCTTGTGAGAGGAGCGATATTTATAAAACTCGACCCTTGTGAGGGGAGTGTAATGCTACTCAACCCTTATGAGGGGAGTCAGTTGTAGAACTCGACCCTGATGAGGGGAGTATGAATGTGAGAAAATTCCTGGAAGCTCTAAGTATGCTTTGGATTTTTAGTCGAGTCAGAACCTCTTACAAGGGTGACCGAGTAGGTCTAGAGCCTTGGTGAAGATGACCTAGTTTATGAGAGGTGTCAAGTGTGCTTCAAATTTTTACCAGATCAGAGTCCCATGCAAGGGTGGCTGAGTAGGTTCAGAGCCTTGGCGGGGGTGACCGAGTTTGCGATAGGCATTAAGTGTGCTTTGACTTTTTTCCGAATTAGAGCCCCATGCAAGGGTGGCCGAGTAGGTCCAGAGTCTTGGCAAAGGTGACCGAGTTTGCAAGAGGAGTCAAATGTGCTTCAACTTTTTGTCAGATCAGAGCCCCATGCAATGGTAGCCGAGTAGGTCCAGAGACTTGGCAAGGGTTCCTGAGTTTGCGATAGGCGTTACGTGTGCTTCGACTTTTTACCGGATTAGGGCCCCATGTAAGGGTGGCCGAGTAGGTCTAAAGCCACTACAAGAAATTTTCCATATACCAACGGACATATTTAGTGACGCTAAAAAAACCGTTGGTATAGACAATATTTAGAGACCGAAATTACAAGAAAACAATTGGTATATGGTCTAAAATAAAAGGTGCCCAATTTTCACCAAAGCGGGCAATTTTTCATCCTTTTTAATTTTTTTTCAATTTTTTTCCTGGAGAATAACAAATAAATAAAAAACCAACTTCTTCTTAACACACATTCTAACTACCTCTGAAACCCTATCCTCTCACCTCCAAAACACTAAACCATTCTCATGCGCCTCCCTACCAAAATCCTAAACATTGTTAGAGCTTCTCATCTTCTCGACAACGATCCTTAAGCCTAAACCTATTCATTTCAGCAATGGATCTCCAACAAGACAACAGAGATCTTCAAACTCAAGAGGCTCAGTTCATGGAAATGTTCCTAAGCCTATCCAAGGGGTGGGAAGAGTTGAAAGCACTCCTTGCTGGGGACATGGCCAAGCAGCCCTAGGTTTAGGCTTGCATGGATTATATAGGTAAGTACCCTCTTGAAGTTTAGTTGCCTCAACCTGTCTTAGAAATAGTAACTGGGTTCTAAGGAGCCTCAATATCACTGACCTTCCCTTCAAAAATTGTTTCAGCTCTGCACCGAAGTATTGCAGCCAAAATATCATGAAAGTCCAACCTCAATGAGTGTAGTATCGAGTATCAACCAATCTTCGGTCGGAACCAAAGCGGGTTATCTCACTACTTCCTAATGGCTAGGATGAGTCGATTAAAGGTTCTAAAGGTTAGTTAGCGCTTAGTGACACTATGAGGAAGCCTAATGTTATCCTTAACTTACTCAAGTAACATTAGTACAATCCAAAGCCTCGCGCTAACATAGCCACCACTTTGTCCATATCGGTCTATGTCGTATAGCCTCCATGGTTTATTGCTACTTACCTAATAACATGCCCAAGATCCGGGTATAGGATCTTTACAAGAACACCCTAACAAACCCTCAAAGATAAAGCAGTGAAAGCAAACAGAGAAAGCAATTTAAAATGATCTAGACCCTAAGGTAAACGCCAATTTATATTCTCTCCCCAACAGAGTCGCCAGTTCTGTGATACGATGGAAGAACCGACTGTTAATATTGGTTTGTGTTTTTTGTTTGCAAATGTCGCGGTAAGCAAGAGTCGTCACCGACTTTTCTTTTATCCAACAAAGGAAAGGGTGAAAAGAACAGAAAAAGACCTTTTCGAGTTTCTAAGTAAGGGGGTAGATTATGGAAAGGGAAGGTGTTAGCACCCTTTCCATCCATGGTTTTCCCTGGGCTCTTAGGTACTTGCTCATCTTTTGAAAATTGCTTGTGTTTTGTGTGTTTTGAAAATTGTTTTGAAAATGCCTTAGTGCGGTGATTCGCTTTGTAATAACTCTTGTATCAGTCCTCAAGAGTGTTGACAAGGCGAATGTTTTTGAAAGTGTTTTGAAATGTTTTTGTGTAGGTGCAAAAAGTTGTTTTGAGCAAGCATCTAAGAACTTATCTACTTATACTTGAAAAGGTCGTTCTTTTCCTCCTAACCTTTAGACAGTGCTATCCTACTATTAGTGAGTAGGTAGCCCTATCGTTGGATGTATGAGGGACAAGTGTGGGTCATCGTTATTGTCATAGAAGGCAACATATAGGGATACCTTAGTAGTTCGAAGGGACTGTCATCATATATTCGTAGGCAACATCGAGGGGCAAGATCATTTCTCGTAGGCAACTCGAGGGACATTGAGGGACTATGATCTTTATGATGACTTTAACCGAGAGTCTTTGCTAAGGGTAACCCTACGTTCGAGGGACATGACCATTGTTTTTCCGAAGGCAACAAGTGAGGTTACCCTAGAGGTGCGAGTGTACAAATGATTCAGTTCGGTTATTTATCTTGAAATTAGGGTTTTCTATCTTTCATTTTTATCTTTCCATACAACCCTATTAATCTAAGTATTGCATAAAATATAGTAGCTGAAGGTAAAGGCAAAAATGTAAACCTAAGTTATTACAGAGATTTGAGGCAGTTACATAATAATGAAGAGGGCAGAAAAGAAATCCTAAAACTATTACATCCCGGAAGCAATTACATGAGAATGATAAAAAAACATGGGAAAAATAAAGCTATGCTATTATAGTTGAACGCGCCCTATACACATTATCTAGGAAAATAAAAATAAGATGAAAATAGAAAAGAAAAATACTTTGGTGATTTTTTATGAAAAAATGATTTATGATAATTAATTAAATAAAACTAGAAACCTAATTAATTTTAATTAATAAAAATGTTAATTTTGAAAAAAGTTAATTAAAATACCTAAATCCTAATTAGTTTTAATTAATAATAAAAAGAAAGGTTAATTTTGAAAAAAAAAGGTTAATTAATAAAAAAAACTAAAACCTAATTAATTTTAATTAAAAAAAGGTTTTAAAAAAAAACTTATGTGTAATGATTAATAAAAAAGAATTAAGTTTGTCAAAAAATAGATAGGGGAATAAGTATCAATGGAAAATAGGGTTAGAAAATACAAATAATACAAATGTCGGGGGTGGTTGAACCAAAAATTAATTTAAAACCTAAAATTAAATTTAAAAAACCTAAAATTAATTATTCGAGTTTATTATGAAAAATCAAAGGTCTATGAAAAATGTTAGGTTTTATGAAAAAGGTTTTAAACATAAAGAATGAAAATATGAAAAAGGGTAAATAGAAAGGAAGAAAACCAAAACCAATAGGGGTTAGTATTGAACTCACGCCCTTAACCTTTTCAGGATGTCTGCCTCGCCGTGCATTGGTGGTTGTTCTGTTTTGGCCTCTACATTTTATAATAACCCTACAAGGGACTATTACGATGGTCCAAACCTGTAATATTTAATCTCATGAACACATTAAGAAAATTAGTATACCATGAAATCCAAAGAAACAAATATATGAAATTTTATAATGTTAAAACCGATATGGCATGTATGAATGCTTCTACACCCTTTTGATCATGGAGATCAAACCAGTCTTACCCTTATTGGAGAAGTAGTGAGATGGAGGTTTGTAACAAGGATGGCTTATTTGTAATGAGATGGGGGTTTGTAACAAGGATTTCAAGATTTCTAGGGTTCTTGAAAGAATTTGATATTTTGACAAGGTTGTGGCAAATATTTTTTCATCGTATTTGTGTAAAAGAATGAGATTATATAATGGAAATTAGAGCAAAGATATGAGCTTTGAATGTGCAATTGGGCCTCCAATAACCATAAGCAATAGTGCAGATTTTTATTCACTTGAGTCTGTCACGTTCCAGGCTAATTCACAGGGACTTAAGTGCAAATTTTGAAGTTGAAATGTGAAAAAAAAATGTAGCCGACATCGATAACTAACTTTTGTCCGAAAATGGGCTCAATCAGATAAATGGTGAATTAGTTGTGAATTTTTAAAGTTTCGCCTCACACAAACTGGTATTGATCGGAGCATAAACTGATCTCTACTTTGGAAGAAAAGTTGTATATCTCTGAGTCAGTGACCTTGTGTAAAAATATGGACCCGATCCGATAAAAATTGACCGAGTTATGAATTTTCGAAGTTTCGACCCACATGAAATAATATTCAGCATTCAGGATTTTCGGCGCGTCATGCGCACTTTGGGCAAAAATGAAGGCTTTTTGGATACTGTTCAAACTCGATATCTCTTATGAAAACCTAGCCAACTCAATTTGTGAAATTTTGGCGCTGGAACCAGCTCAATACGATGAAAATCGACCAAGTTATGATTTTCTGAACATGACGCAAATAAACTTCTGTCACAAATTTTCTGTATGAAAATACTTGATAAATCTGCATTTTTGAAGACCTTCTGATCGAAATTGTCTTCCATCCGTGTGAGATGAAAACATAGATGACGTCAAGACGGAATTTTTTCCACTAGAACGGGTTCAAAACGAGCCACGGTCTTCAAGTTATGAATTTTTTAGTGCGTAAAAACTACACTTTCAGCATACTTTGTCACCATATTTCTTCGAGAAAAATCGCACATTCGGAGACCTTCTTTAAAGAATTGGCTCTCGAGCCGAACCTGAATTTGAGAATATGTTATCAGGGATATTTTGGTGAAAGAACACCTGAATATGACACGCCGGGTTGGACTTGTGAATCTTTGAACCTCGAATCGTTGCGAAACGGCGAACCGATCTTCAGCACAGAAAATACTCTGAGAATATCCATTGGCAAAATAAACGTCACTTGTAACCTGAAGAAGCTTGCTAAATATACCTTGACCCCATAACTATAGAACCAATGATATGCGTGTATGTAATAATGAAATGTAAGCGAAAAAGGTCGAAATAAAGAGGGTAAATTTTGGGGTACAACGGTTGGGTTTCATTGTTAGCCAGAGACGGATTGAAGTTGGCCCTGATAAAGTCAAAGCAATTCAAGAAATTCCAGCGCCAAGAAATGAAAAGCAAGTCAGAGGGTTCCTCGGGCATTTGAATTATATTTCCAAATTCATTTCCCACATGACTGCAACATGTGAACCGATCTTTAAGTTGTTAAAGAAAGATCAAGGTTGTGTGTGGACAGATGACTGCCAAAGGGCATTTGAAAGTATTAAAGAATATCTGCTTGAACCTCCTATCTTGCTCCCTCTTGTTGAAGTAAGACCATTAATTATGTATCTGACAGTGTTAGATAATTCCATGGGCTGTATTTTGGGACAACAAGATGAAACATGGAAGAAAGAGTATGCCATTTATCATCTCAGTAAAAAGTTCACTGATTGTGAGTCGCGGTATTCCATGCTGGAAAAGACATGTTGTGCTCTAGCCTAGGTGGAAAAACGTTTGCGGCAGTATATGTTGAATCACACTACTTGGTTGATCTCCAAAATGGATCCAATAAAGTACATTTTTGAAAAGCCTGCTCTTACTGGGAGAATTGCCCGCTGGAAGATGCTGTTATCTGAATATGACATTGAATACCGCACTCAAAAAGCTATTAAAAGCAGCGTGTTTGCAGATTATCTTGCTCACCAACCAGTTGATGAATATCAGTCTGTGAAGTATGATTTCCCTAATGAGGATGTGATTTTTTTGAAAGTGAAAGATTGTGATGAACCATTGCTTGAGGAATGTCCTGATCCCGAATCTCGCTGGAGTATGATATTCGACGGAGCTGTGAATGCTTATGGTAAAGGAATTAGTGCTATGATTGTCACTCCACATGGATCACACATTCCTTTTACTGCAAGGTTGACATTTGATTGTACTAATAATATGGTAGAATATGAGGCTTGCATCATGGGTCTCGAGGAAGCTATTGATCTGAGAATTAAAATTCTAGATGTGCATGGCGATTCAGCTTTGGTAATGAATCATATTAAAGGAGAGTGGGATACTCGTCACCCTGGCTTGATCATTTACAAAGATTATGCTAGAATATTGTTACCCTTCTTTAATAAAGTAGAATTCCATCACATCCCCAGAGACGAAAATTAAATGGCGGATGCTCTGCCAACTCTGGCTTCTATGTATCAAGTGAATACTTGGAATGATACACCTCAAATTATAGTTTGGCGAGTGGATAGGCCCGTTCATGTGTTTTCTTCAGACTCATGAATACCCGATTGGTGCTTCGAATAAAGAGAAAGACATTGAGAAGATTGGCTGTCAGCTTCTTCCTCAGTGAAAATGTGTTGTACAAGAGAAATTATGACATGGTCTTGCTCAGATGCATGGATAGACATGAAGCAGACATGTTGATGCATGAGATTCGTGAAGGTTCATTTGGAACTCATGCCAATGGACATTCGATGGCTAAAAAGATGCTAAGGGCAGGTTACTATTGGCTGACAATGGAATCTGACTTTTACAAATTTGCAAAGAAGTTCCATAAATGCCAGATTTATGTGGACAAGTTTCATGTGCCTCCAACACTTCTCAATGTCATTTCTTCCCCGTGACCTTTCTCTATGTGGGGTATTGACATGATTGGAATGATAGAATCCAAAGCTTCGAATGGACACCATTTTATCTTGGTAGCAATTGATTAATTCATCAAATGGGTGGAAGCTGCTTCATATGCTAATGTTACTAAGCAGGTGGTAGTGCGCTTCATTAAGAATAATCTCATATGTCGGTATGGTGTGCCGAGCAGAATCATCACTAACAATGGCTTGAATCTGAACAACAAGATGATGATAGAACTTTGTGAAGAATTCAAGATTGTCCATCACAATTCATCTCCTTACAGGCTGAAGATGAATGGGGTTGTTGAAGCTGCTAATAAGAATATCCAAAAGATGGTTGTTACTTATAAATATTGTCATAAAATGCTCCATTTTTCTTTACATGGATATCGGACATCTGTCCGCACTTCAACGAGAGCAATCCCGTTCTCCCTTGTGTATCAAATGGAATTTGTGCTCCCAATCGAGGTTAAGATTCCCTCTTTGTGTGTGATAATGGAAATCAAGTTGTCAGAGGCTGAATGGGTCCAGGACAGGTTTGACCAATTGAATTTGATCGAAGAGAAGAGAATGACAGCTTTGTGTCATGGGTAGTTATATCATAAGAGAGTGAAGAAAGATTTTGATAAGAAGGTCAAACCTCGTGAATTCAGAGAAGTTGACCTCGTGCTCAGGAAGATCATGTCTTTTAACGCTGATTCTAGGGGCAAGTGGACTCCCATTTTTGAAGGCCCATATGTTGTCAAGAAAGTCTTCTCTGGCGGTGCATTGATTCTTGAAACTATGGGTGGAAAGGAGTTCCCACGTCCTATGAATGTTGATGCACTCAAGAAATACTTTGCCTAAAGAAATGAAAGAACATATCACTAAGTTGAAAACCCGAAAAGGCGGCTTAGGAAAAAAAGAGTGTCTCGGTATGCCGAAAACCCGAAAGGGCGGTCTAGGCAAAAGTTAGAGACATAAACTGAATAAAATTTCCCGCTAAGTTGAAAACCCGCAAGGGCAGCTTAGGCAAAAGTTAGGGACTTTTCTTGCCGAGTAACTACATCAGATAAGACTTGATCATTGAAGCAATAATCTTCTTGGGTCCTCACCATACTTCAACAGAAGCTGCTGCTTAGGATTTCAAAGTTGTTAGAGGGAATAGTGGTCATTGTATCTCAATGTATCTTTTCCATTATATATATTACTATTTTCTAAACTTTGTAATTATCTATGGAGTCTCGCCATTTGCAGACTACCATTCTATCAATAAAATTTGAGCTTTTACCCAATTCTTTGTAGTTCTTATTTTTATTCAGCTTACAAAGACTCCATTTATTATTGATAATAATTTTCAAAGCAAAAAGATTAAATAACAAAATTGTTTTTCAAAGAGAATTTACAACTTACTTTTACTTTAGATTTTGTGATTCAAGAGGAAAACAAAAGTGGTGATCCCAGGAATGGACGAACTCCAGTAAATTTTGGGAAGTGTTGTTTCCCTGGGAAGGTTTTCTCAGTTTGTTTTCGTTGGTTTGCATGGTTTTCGCATATTGAAGACGATACCAATTGATGTAAGGTGCAGTATTGGGTTTGTAATCCCAATGTCCCCAGTCAAGTGTTGGTTCATTTTCTGATTTTTGGGTTTGCATGGTCTGAGGTCTCTATTCCAGATTCCATGGCGAAGTCTTCCCTCATATGATGAAAGGTCTTTTTCCCTTGATGTGCTGAGATGGAACTATTTGCAAAATGTCGCTCTTTCTGCAGTATTAGCATTATTGTTGGTATTTGTTTCCCAGGCAACTGGACCAGGGAAGTATATTTTCTAAGAAGTGTTGAGATAGTTGTCAACTTTTAGGTTTTCACCCTCCAGGTGGTGGGTTTGATTTAAAATCCCCATGAGTTTGACCTCTTTCTATAATGTTGACTTCTTGATTCCCTAGGAAAGATATCCCAGAGCATCTTTTATTGGAATAGGTTTATGTGATGTGAAGACTCAATCCGAGATTTCCCAGTGAAGGACTCGCTTATTTGATAGAATTCCTTTCTCTCCGTGCATGTTGAGATTTGACTCATTTACGAAGCATATCCCTCTCGGCGGTACTTGAATTTCCTTTGATTGCCTGATAATCAGGCAAGGAAAGTGTTTTATTTAAGAAGTGTTGAGATGGTTATCAACTTTTTGGGTTCTCACTCGCTAAGTGTTGGGTTTGATTTAAAATCCCCATAAGATTGATTTCATGCTATAATGTTTAACTTCTTAACTCCCCAAGATGTTATCCTCATGAGGTTTCATACTTTTTCCCTAGAGAAGTTGGTGCAATACTTACTCTCAATATTGAAGAACTTATCTCTGGTTTCCCCAGTGAAGAACGTATCTCTGGTTTCCCCAGTGAAGAACGTATCTTGGTTTCCCCTCGATGATATGGTGTTGGCCTCCCCATTAAAGTCAGCACGAGGTCTCCAGTTGATATCTCGATGATGAGGCATTATCCCCCTAGTGAAGTCTGTATGATATTTCTCCATTGAAGTTAGCTCGATATCCTCAGTTGATGTTTTGCCGATATGGTTTTCATCTACCTTATTGAGATCAGTATTGCAATCCCCAATAGAAGTGTGGACCATGAAAGCATTTGTTTTCCCATTGAAGTCTGAGTGTTATTCCTCGGTGAAGTCTGGAGAAGGATGTTGTATCCCTGTATATGTATTGTTTTGTCGCTATGATTTGTTTACTTCCAGATTATGTTCCACCCCAGTGAAGTTAAGCCGTGAAATAGGATTTTGCTTCCTCAGTTGGTGCTTATTTTTCTTATGGAATGTTCATCTTGGAGGCGATTTAGCCGAGTGTTGTTTGTGCTTGAGTTGGTTTTGCCTTGTTACTCCCAGTGTTATATGTCTGTTTTGTCAGCATATAAATGATAACACTCATACATTCATACATACATCATGCATAGTTAAATTTAGTAAATCATTTCTCATTCGAATTCATTAATATTTTGTTGACATATTACCATGTTTTGCAGATTTGTGTTGTCCTCTCTCCAATAGAGTGTCGGCCTTAAGCAGAAAGTGTATATTCTTTCAATTTCCCCACTGAGTTATCCTTCTTGGAATATTTTTGCTTTATCCTTCCTATACAACTCTTTGTCTGATAATTTGGGTTTCCCTCTTGAGTTTATTTCTCAAATAATGTATTTTGGTAGACTGTTTTACTCCAGTTTATTTCTGGTTTGAATCTTTGTTTCCCAGCAATATTATTACTTTGGATTTCTGCAAGCTTCGAGCCTTGGTTTGAGAATGTGCATTTATTTAGCATGATAAGACTTTATCTCCTCAGCAGGAATATATTGTCATCTCCCCAGGAAGTCATATTTCATTTCCCACGAAGTCATATTTCTTTCCCCAGGAAGTCATATTTCTTTCCCCAGGAAGCCATATTTCTTTCCCCAGGAAATCATTTTTACAATCCTTCCCATAGCAGCAAATAGCATGTCTCTTTATTTGAGCAACTTATACTTCCCCGTAAAGGTCGAAGTTACTTTTTTGCTATCTTCTTTATGAGTGGATAGTTTGCAGTTCGTTGTCAAATTACTCCAGTGGATGGCAAGTCTTTCAATATCGCAGAGACAGTTCATTGTGAAATATTTGCAAGTGGTAGTCTCTTTATTTGAGACAACTTATATATTACCCTTTCCAGTCGGAGCACCTTGGTTAAAGAAGAAGTTGAAAGCCTTTCTAGGTGAAATGCCATAATTTTGGAAAAAACTTGTTATCTTTTTGCTACCTTCAGTGAGCGCTGGTAGTTCACTGTCAGTGAACGGTAGTGCTATGATATTTCTTTTCCCTCTACCTTCATTGAAAGTTTGTAGGTCACCATCAGTGAAAGTTGGTGATTGGTATCTTTTTGCTACCTTCTGTGAATGTTGGTAGTTCATCATCAGTGAACGGCGGTGCTATGATATTTTCCCTTCTACCTTCAGTGAAAGTTGGTAGTCCACCGGCAGTGAATATCGATGATTGTTATCTTTTTTCTACCTTCAGTGAACGTTGGTAGTTCACTGTCAGTGAACGGCAGTTCTATGATATTTTCTCTCTACCTTCAGTGAAAGTTGGTAGATTACCATCAGTGAAAGTTGGTGATTATCATCTTTTTTCTACCTTCAGTGAACATTGGTAGTTCATCGTCAGTGAACGGCAGTGCTATGATATTTTCCCTTCTACCTTTAGTGAAAGTTGGTAGTCCATCGGCAGTGAACATGATGATTGTTATCTTTTTGCTACCTTCAGTGAACGTTGGTAGTTCACTGTCAGTGAACAGCAGTGCTATGATATTTTCTCTCTACCTTCAGTGAAAGTTTGTAGATCACCATCAGTGAAAGTTGGTGATTGCTATCTTTTTGCTACCCTCAGTGAACGTTGGTAGTTCATCGTCAGTGAATGGTGGTGCTATGATATATTTTCTCTCTACCTTCAGTGAATGTTGGTAGATCACCATCAGTGAAAGTTGGTGATTGTTATCTTTTTTCTACCCTTAGTGAACGTGGGTAGTTCATCGTCAGTGAACGGTAGTGTTATGATATATCTTTTTCCTCTACCTTCAGTGAAAGTTGGTAGTTCATCGTCAGTGAACGTCAATGATTCTTTCTCTCTACCTTCAGTGAATGTTGGTAGCTCACCATCAGTAAATATCAGTGTTGTTATTCTTTTCTCTTTCTACCTTCAGTGAACGTTGTAGTCTCGCCTTCAGTAAAAGTTGGTGTATCTTTTGACCTTTTACCATCCTCTATGAGTCGAGTCTTTTTGATTCACCAGTGATTTATTTTCCTGGTTGGGTTTCTCTTTTGATCCTTATTTCCTTCGCTACATCCCCAGTGGTGTTTTGTGTCCCTTTGAAGTTGTTCATATGCATTCATACTCATTAGCATAGCATGGCATCTTAGGGCCAAAAATAGGGTTTTTTTATATTTAAGTATCTTCGATTGCGTCGACACAAAGATTTTTAACCTTCGTATCTCCGAATAGAAGAAACTTAAATAAGGGCAGCTGTTGTACCCCAATTTTTGCCCCTAAGATCCTTTCATCATACCATATTGTTTCAATCACAACAAGATCACATTAGGGTTTTTGGTTCTCCTCCCTATCTTTAGCTTTTCTCTTTGAGGAATCACCAAGCACCTTGACTTGTTTTTATTTTGTGACCATTCATGTTTTGTTTTGACTTTCCTTTTAATTAATAAAATGCAATGTTAGTTTGTCTTACTTGTTAATAATGTAGGTAAAGGCAATGTGGCTTAGCAAGTTGATCCATGGGTTCATGAGTTTATTTCCATGCCCTAGTCAATAAAGCTTGAGAATTTCAAACCTCACCATTGAAGTTATTTTGGAAGAAATGGCATGGAAAGGTTTATCTTAGTTCACCATATTTAAAAGTTATCAAGATTGATTCAAAGGTACAAGGGGTTGATTGAAGAAGTTGTCATGTTTGGACAAGGCTTTGTTCCCATCAGTCACAAGTGCATATTTCTCTAAATTCTCAAGATATGGAAGTGGTTTTGGTGGCTATAAGTTCTCATTATCATCCTCAACAACTTCTATTTACAAAGCAAAATAGTTGGTACAAGAAGGTTGTTCAAAATTGTCAAAGTTCTTCAAAGCATTTTCTTGATCTAGGAGCTAGGGTTTTAAACTTCAAAGAAGTATATCTTGCTCGTATTTTTGTATTTTTAAGTGATTCCAAAAACATACTTATCTTCAAAGGTTTATTAACAAATCACTTCAAAAGTTTCAAAGATTTTTCATGTGGAAGAAACTTGATGATGAAGAAAGATTACAAGTCCTCCAGATGAACCCCCAAATTCCCATGTGTGACTTCAAATGATCATAACTTGGTCAATTTTTATCACCTTGATCCCACTCATTTTCCACAATGATCTTGAGGATGTAAACTTTATTACTTCTTTTATGTGTAAAATGATAAAATGGATGGAAGATGGCCTAAAGATACAAAAGATTATAGGTCATTTCATGATTTTTTGCCAACTTCAACAATTCATAACTCTCTCAATTTTTGAATATTTTGAATGGTTCAACTTTCAAAATTTCATTCAAGAGGTCTATTTCATGCCATCTTTTTTGGCCAAGAGCAAATTCCAAGAGGAAGGCCATGTTTGGATGCAAAACATTATAGATCACTTTTGAAGAAAAAACTTGAAATATTTCTAAGTATGGAAAGTCAACTTCTTTTTCCCAACTTTGACTCATTGCAACTTTCAGCTCAAACATCCATTTGATTCCATTCTTTTCCCATTACAAAGCTTGTAATCTTATCTTTCTAAAGCATCAAGAATCATGCCCTAAGACCCCTTGAGCTGAGAATGCCATTGATTTGAACTTAGTAACTTGAAATTGAGGTTTCTTCAAAAGTCAGAATTTGAAATCCTTGATTTAGCTTCTAAACACATCGTTTCTATATGTTTTTGCCTCTAAACATGTTTATTGAACTTTCAGAAGTGATTACCATTGAAAAATGCGCATTTTGGATGAGTTTTGATCAATATAGAAGTCACAATTTTCTTGTTTGAAACTTCACACGATTTCCCTCCAAACTTCGTCATTTCACACGCTTGAACATTCCATTTGATTCCCTATAAATAGAGGGTCATCCCTCATTCATTTCCTCAAGCTTGAACAGCCAGAATCACTCTGCCAAACTCGCTCCGTAACTCATTTTTTTTAAACTTCGAAATCAGTGTTCAAGCCTTTTTCAATCCAATTTTATATCAATTCACCTTCCTTGATCTTCTCTGAAGCTAACCATACAATCACCTTCAAGAATCGTGACCTATATTGATCCATAGAAGTCCAGTTTCAGAGCGCTGCAACTCAACTTCAATAGGTAGATTTCTCCATCAATTCTTTAAAACTTTGATATCATTTTGAAACTCTCATTGCCCTGGTTCTAGTTGCAACACTTGTTTTTATCTGGAAACACGTTTTAACCATGAAATTTTAAGTTCCTTTTCAAAACTTTTCTTCCAAATTTCTTAGCTACAGTTCATATAAATTTGTCGTGAAGGTGTGGTTGTCTTCGTCTTGAAGAGACGAAGCGAATGGCATAGGTCTCGTGCTCTAATTTTAAAGATTGAGCAACCTGGTTTTGGGACTGGCTGGAGGTTGAAGATGACCAACGTGTCATCCTTCAACCAATGAAACAACGCCATTTGTATTTTTTGAATTTCTGATTTATATTTGATTATATGCTTTATTCAGTAATGACCATGATATGCACAGCGCGCCAGATCCCTTGGATTTGATTACTAACACGTCTTGACTCTCATCCATTGGTCCACATCTTTTTGGTTTTTATTTTCTTTTCTGATTTTTATATTTAATTGTTTTAAATTTCAAAAAATCATAGAAAATTCATTTTAAGTCTAAAAAATCTGAAAAAATTATGAAAAATATTTTTGATTTTTCCCTTTATGATTTTTATTTTTTCACAATTTTATTTTGTGTTTTGATATTTTTTATAAATTTTCACTTTATTTGATTTGTTTTAAATGTTTAAAAATACTTTTAGAATTTTTTTATTAATAACCATGTATTAAAAAAATATTTCGCAAATAACCGGGTTTCGGAAAAAATTACGCAAATAACCATGTTTGAGATGGCTCCACAAAGGAGGAGCCATCTCATTTGGCGCATGCACCTAGGGTTTTGCCCTAGGCGCCATCTCACTTGGCGCCTCCATTGGCTTTTAGCCAAGTGAGATGGCGCATGCTCCTTAAAAAGGAGAGGAGGCGCCATCTCACTTGGCGCCTAGGGCAAAACTAGGGTTTTTTGCTGTTTTATAAATAATTCGTCCGTTTCTTTGAAATTTCTCACACTTTCTCGCACTGTATTTTTATTTTGTACTCCCTTATTTACGTAATGACGTCGCCTATGATTTTTAGCAGAGATGGTTACGTTATATTCTCCGCCACGAAACCTGCGATGAAAATGAAATTCTGGCACATTCACTCCATGGAGCGTCTGAAGCAGGAGTTGATGCGGTGGCTAGATGGAGACATCGCCGAGGGGGAAAAAATTCGAAGGATCCAGCGAAAACGAACAACAACCTCGCATGCGACAGGAAGACCTAATGTGTGGTTGGAGGAAGTCAAAACAGACAGTGATGTAATGCTGATGATGCATGGGTCAGATGAAATTGTGTTAACAGTTATAATTTCCTAGATTGATTATCGTTAATTATTGTTGTACGCGAAAACCCTAATGTAATTTCCTATATTGAATTTCTTAAATTGTGTGAACAGTTTTATTAACGGAAAACCCATAATGTTTACAACACAAAAATTGAAAAGATTTATTGTATTACAAAATTTATGTGGTCGAGCCAGACGCCCGATTCGGACAGTTTTTGCGATTGTGTCCGACCTGACGGCATAAACCACACTTTCTTTCCAACCTGTCAAGATCGTCCATTTCTGTTGTTATGCGCCTGCTTTTGGGACGCCCTTCTTGTTCCTTCGCATTTGGTCATTGTGCCAAACTATATCACTGTTGTATTCAGGCCAATAGTCCGGTTTTGCCACCAAAGGGAAGTTGTTGTTGTAAACAGTGAGCAACGTTTCAGATTTATAAACGTTTGAGAGCAGTTGAAGCGCGTCCTGATGGGTATGCGCACAAGCGGCAATGACATGAGAGCAAGGCATACGAAAAGCTTGAAACCTGCCACAATCGCACCATTGAGAAGGTAAAATGACCCTGTATTCTTGTCTTGCCAGGCCTTCATTGTGGTCAATTGTCTCTTTCACAATGAAGTTGTGGCTATGGCGGTCAAACCGTGTAACCATGTGAGTGTTGGCTTTAGCACTTTCAGCCTTAATGTATTTCATACAGCTTTCACTCCATAGTTGTCCTGATTGCAAGACCGCATACCACATTTCACCTCTTTTGGCAAATAACGCAGCCATCCTAAAATACGTGGATTTCACCAAGGCAGTGATGGGGAGGTTTCGTATGCCCTTGAATACCCCATTCATTGATTCAATAAGATTTGTAGTCATATGCCCCCATCTTTGGCCATTGTCGTATGACCTAGTCCATTTTTCGACCGGTATATTGTCGATCCACGTACCGGCTTCTGGGTTAGACAAACGGATCTCGTTGCGGTAATATTTGAATGTGGGATGTGTCAGTGCGTATCCCGCATTCATCACCGCTTTCCTCAATGTTTTTTCCTTGGCTGGAAATCATGTTCTGGAAATCCTCGTCATCTTCAATTGCAACCTTATAAAATATGACTTGGTTGTTTCCAAAAAAGACTGGACTCTGATAAAATATTTGGGATACCGGGCCTCGTTCAAGTTTGGCCTCCAATCTTTTCTTAAAGTAGGAGAAATTTGCTTTCCCGTTTAAGAGAAATCGGACATTGTCGGTGTTTCTAAACAAAAACCCAACTGTGGGACACATGTATGTCTCACCGTTGAAATGTGCTTTGACAACAAATTGTGGTGAAGAGGCCATTGTGTAGAATTGTTTTAGGTATGAAGGTGGGAATGTTTTGGGTTTATTGATTATATGAAGGTATGAATGCTGGAATGTTTGAAGGTTAGATGACTGATTCGAAGGTTGGAAAATTTTACAGTTTATGTGAATGAATGTTATGTTCAACCTAAGGCAAAATATTTCAATTAAGTAAGTGATGCAACCCCCCAAGGCTGCCAATAATATTACATGCATGGGCTTATGCTGCCACCTCGCCTGGCCCTATTCTACACACATAAATGTTTTGTGTAAGCCTGCCACCCATCAACTCCAATGGCCTTGCATGCAACAGAGAAAGGAATCCCAAAGGCTGTCACGTAGCCTGAGCCAATGCTGTAAAACGTGACACCTCTTATTCGCCAAATGGGGTGGCGACACCATTCATTTTTGTACTATTTCGCCAAGTGAGATGGCGCCTCCCTTACTGTCCAATCGTGATACATGCATGGGCTTATGCTGCCACCTCGCCTGGCCCTATTCTACACACATAAATGTTTTGTGTAAGCCTGCCACCCATCAACTCCAATGGCCTTGCATGCAACAGAGAAAGGAATCCCAAAGGCTGTCACGTAGCCTGAGCCAATGCTGTAAAACGTGACACCTCTTATTCGCCAAATGGGGTGGCGACACCATTCATTTTTGTACTATTTCGCCAAGTGAGATGGCGCCTCCCTTACTGTCCAATCATGATACATGCATGGGCTTATGCTGCCACCTCGCCTGGCCCTATTCTACACACATAAATGTTTTGTGTAAGCCTGCCACCCATCAACTCCAATGGCCTTGCATGCAACAGAGAAAGGAATCCCAAAGGCTGTCACGTAGCCTGAGCCAATACTGTAAAACGTGACACCTCTTATTCGCCAAATGGGGTGGCGACACCATTCATTTTTGTACTATTTCGCCAAGTGAGATGGCGCCTCCCTTACTGTCCAATCGTGATACATGCATGGGCTGCCACCTAGCCTGCAAGAGTGACACCTTACATTATTTGTAAATGCATGCATGCATATGTGTAACTCCCTAAGCATGCAAATGTGACACCTCGCAGGCATGCAACCACTACATCAAAATTATTTGCCTATAAATACATACCTTATGAAACATCTCTCACACCCACACAACTCTCACTCTCTGCTACGAAATATTTCTTAAGTCTATCATACTCTCTATTTCTTCCTAAGTCTTTCATTCTCTCAAGCGTTCTGAAGAATGGCCCTTCTAACAATGGGAGATACTCACAGAGGCACAAGGGAAAACATTGTTGCATTTGTAAGTCTCTTCTTTGGTTATACATTTTTCATACTTTAAAAAACGTGTTGTTCATCTTAATTAATCTTACTCTGGTTTAATTATGATCTCAGGATACACAAAGATTCAGAATCCGTTCGCACAAATACCTGGCTCCTGACCCTTTCATCGTCCCTTATCTGGAATATGCAGGTTTTGGACACGTGATAAAGATCTCCAACTGCACCATTGACTCCAAATTCATCCTTGCAATGTTGGAGAGGTGGAGACCGGAGACCCATACATTTCACCTACCAATAGGTGAATGTACCATCACTCTCGAAGATGTGTACATGCTACTGGGCCTCCCTATTGACGGTAAAGCGGTGAACGGGTCGGTTCAACAACCCAACTCACAGTGTGAAGAACTGTTAGGTAGGGACATGGTAGAAGGTGGTGGAGCAAGAGGGCAGGGAATACTACTCACTGACCTGAAACGGCATTATGCAAGTATCGAATTAAATGAAAATTCCTCAGAGAATGACCGAGTAGTAAAAGCCCGTACTTATATTATGATACTTTTTGGTACTTTTTTATTTCCCGAAAGTACGGGAAATAGTGTAAATTTCATGTACTTACATTTACTAACAAATTTTGATAAAACTAGAAAATTTAGTTGGGGTTCTGCAGTATTAGCCCACCTGTACAGTTCCTTGTGCAAAAACGCAGTCAAGGAAAAATGTACATTTTATGGGTGCGCATTTTTACTACAAGCCTGGGGTTGGTGGAGGATGGAGTCCTTAAACCCCATCAACAACAACACTTTTGGTTTCCCTTACGCAACAAAGTAAGTCATTAAGTTATAGCATTTATAACTATTCTTCTCTTTCCAAAATATATGCTAAAAATAACATGTTTCTCATTTCCTATAGGTACTGCGTGAGGGGTATGGATTACGGCAAGAATCCCAGATTCAATGTCGCACTCTACCGGAATCTGTTGGATCACTTAGGCCCAGATGACGTAAGTCGTAGCTTTTAACTTTTGTTCATTTTAATTATTTATACATTACTTTTGCGCTTACCTGATTTAAATTTTATCGCAGTTCGTCTGGAGACCATATTTGGGTTTGGACCATTCTCCAAATCCAGAGGATGCAGCAACTTGGACTGCAAAGACTGCACTCATTTGGTTCAACATTGTGGAGATGCACCACAGCGACCGTGTGAAGATGCAGTTCGGAATGATCCAAGAGATACCAAGTGATCCAACAGATTTGTCCCCCTGGCATCTAAAAAGGGTCGACGCCCAGTGGAATCTAACCAACTGGAAAGACTTTGCTCCAGAATGGTGTAAAATGTGGCAAAGGCGTCACCGCTACATCTTGCAATCCCCTATTTTCCTTACTCAAGGTAACATGCGACACACCGATCAATATATGTCGTGGTACAGGTCGGTTAGTAACCCAGATATGCACGTGTCTCATCCGAGGTACTTGGTTGACCCACGCATACAATGGGCACAACCCTCGATTCCCCACCAACAAACCCAAAATCCATCAACCTCAAACCAACCCCCAAGAAGAAACAGACCAACAAACACACAACCACATTCCCCACCACAACACAACTACAACCAAATGCCGTACTACCAACCACAATCACCGC
This sequence comes from Vicia faba, assembly GCA_948472305.1. Classification (NCBI taxonomy): domain Eukaryota; kingdom Viridiplantae; phylum Streptophyta; class Magnoliopsida; order Fabales; family Fabaceae; genus Vicia; species Vicia faba. The sequence continues at coordinate 178,049,400 of OX451740.1, forward strand.
CAAACTACCAATACCCAGATATGCCTCAAACCCAACCACAATACCAACCCCAATACCAGCAAACCCACATACCCCATACACAATTTCAGTCTTCCACATATCCCAATATGGGGCCCTCAACATCCAGCCTTAGCCCTGATATGGGAATGTCAGAAGATTATGACCAACCCGACCAAACCTACCATCAACCACCATATCACCAAACAACCCAACATCCACAGTACCAAACACCCCAAGATCCATTTCCTTTCTACCCCCCATACTCAGACGACCAATGCTACCGACCAACCATGGAACCCCACCCACCGCCAACACGACCAAACTTTGAGGGTATGGGTAACCGACTGTACCAGAGCGGATCTTCGAGATATGGAGATCTTACTGATTTTATGGATTCAGATCGCATTGACTTCGCTGGGCCATCGACCTTGCCGCAACAGGAAACGAGACGGCACCCAGCAAGAGAAAGGCGGGGACGGGGATGCGGAACTGGGGGTCATTACCGGGTTCCTGGGGATCATTGATGTATCTTTTTTTTTTCCAGTATTTTTTGTATCTATTTTTTTACTGTTATTTAAATGTAAAACAGTTCAATGTAATTATTTTTTATCAAATAAAAAATCAATTTTGTTTATCTCTGTCTAATACGCAACGCGCAGGAAAGAAAAAAAAAATTTTTTTTTTGACCTAACTTTGTACATAGGCGCCATCTCACTTGGCTTAGGGCTTGCCATTTGCCCTTAGGCGCCAAATGAGATGGCGCCTCCCTTATAAAAAGAGGAGGATGCGCCAAATGAGATGGCTCCTCCTTTATGGAGCCATCTCAAACATGGTTATTTGCGTAATTTTTTCCGAAACCCGGTTATTCGCGAAATATTTTTTTAATACTTGGTTATTAATAAAAAAAATTCATACTTTTATGCATTTTTAAATTCTGAAAAAAAATTATGGAATGATCCAATGATATTGTGATAAATATTGGTGTCCTCACTTATTTTTTATTTCTGATTTTGTTATTTTTTATCATTTTTGGTTTATTTTACTCATTTCTTTTAATTTTAAAAAATACTTTCTGACTTTAAAAAATTACCAAAATTTTTATAAAAATAGTTGAGTTCATTTCTGATTTTTCTATGGTCTTACTTAATATTTCTTGATTAATTTGAACATGGTTGATATTTTTCTCTTTTATTTCTATTTTTTAAACATTTTAAAACCCTTTTTAATATATATATTAAATGCAATATTATTTTGTGATTATTTTCTGGCTGATCTTGGGTTGAATTTTTGATCATGAACTCTATTAACATCATTGAATCCATGATGTTGAGTCTAACTCCACAAAAATGGATGAATAATTTTAATAATAGTTTGATTAAATTTTAATTCAAATGTGGTTTATATTCTTTCTCACCCCTCTTCATCTTGTCCCTTTCTTATTGCACTAAGTGTTATTGGAACATGATCTCTATATTATGTCTCAAAACAAATGGTGTATAGATTGCTATTGACCGGCCTCAAAATAGATACGACTTCTATATAAGTCCACTTACGATTGCTTAACATAGCGCTAAATTTTGTCTCGATTCGAATAAATGATCATTTGTGGCCCAAACCTATGTTTGCAAGCCCAAGTATGTGGATTTGATCTCTTTGATCCAATAACCTTGGGATTCATTATGTGGATGCTTTTGGTCTATCAATCCTCTAATAGATCTACAATACTTTTGGTCAACGCGGATCACTTAAACATTGTTGATCATTAAATGGTACTTTTGAGGATTCCAAATGGATGATATACTTGACAAAAAGTAAATGCAACTTGTTGTATGGAGGCTTTGGTTCTACCAATCCTCTAATGAGTTCCAAATGCAAGTTTCAAGATGGTCATCCAACTAACCACCAATTATTAAATTGTTTTTACTTTATGCTTTTATATTTATGCTTTATGTACCATTTACTTTAAGCATTACATTTCATACCATTTTTATTTTTTGCTCACTTGAGCATTTATATTCTTATTATTTTTATTTTGCTCACTTGAAATTTTCTTTTATTTTTTTAAGACACCTAATAATCAACATGAACCATAAAAAGCTTTAATGAAATTTGGACTATTTGGTTACTATCCTTGGCATTATGGAGTATTGGACTTCTTAGACTTAGGATTAGAAACCTCGGCCTATGTTGGAGACCTTGTGATCTTAGTTGATATTTTGTCTGGAGTTCTTGAGGTTTACCTCAAGATATTGGGTTATTTGTTTATTTTGTGTGCAGGTTATTTTGATTACAACTTTGTTTGTAATCTGGAATTTACCCGTATACAGCCGTTACTATGCCCAATTTTTGTGAAGACTTAATATACTTGAAGTTTAGTTCTCTCAAGAGGTCTAGTATCTTTGCTTGCTTGGTTTCAATCCAAATAATGGGGATTCTATCTTGACTCATAATGTCAAGTAATGGCTTCTTGTTGGTTAGATGGTTCTTATCCCTAGCTTTTACCTTATGCTTTAGGATAGTCTCTTTTTCTCCTCCCATCTTCTATAATTTCAAAAATCTTTTTCCTCCTTTTGAAAACTCTTCTTGTTTTGAAACTTGAACCATTTTCATAATAAACTTGGACTTATGTCCATGCATTTTCAAAACATTTTTCATAAATAAACTTCAATCAACTTAATAATACTTTGACATTTTTTGTGAGAAGACTAAAAGTCAACTAATCTCATTTCAAACCATTTTGCCACTTTGGCTTTTTTTTTTTACTTTAAAACTTTTCTCAAAAGATTGGACTATTGTCAATCCTTGTAGTGATGTAAACAACTATACTTCTACAATATGTAGTTGTGATACGGTGGGAGAACTGACTATGGTTTTGCGTTTGTTTTCGCAAATGTTTCGGTTGAGCAAGAGTCGCCACCGACTTTTTATTTTATCCTAAGGAAAGGTTAAAAAGCACAACAAAAACCTTTGAGATGTTTTCTTGGGTTCGGGGAGTAGATTATAGAAAGGGAAGGTATTAGCACCCTTTCTATCCATGGTTATCCATGGGCTCTTAGTTACTTGCTTAGATCACTTGCCTTTTGTTTTCAATTTTTTTTGAAATGGTACTCTTGTGTGTGTGGGTTTGAAAAATGTTTTGAAAAGAAGCCAATGTGGTGGCAACCTTTGTAATGATCCATGTTGGTATGTATACAAAGGTGTTTGTCTTTTGAAAAGGTTTTCATTTGTTTTTGAAAGTTTGTTTTGAAAGTGTTGTGAAGTGTGGTTTTAGAAAATAGGCAAGTGTTTTGTTTTGCAAGTTTGATTCAAGTAACTAAGAGGTTATCTACTCCTAAATTTCTCAAATATTATTGCTATGTTTTAACCCTTTTAACAAGTTTGTTCCACCATTGTATTTGGTGGACAATCTCATGTTAGGATGTGAAAGGGATGGGCGCGGGTCATCGTTTAGACCATGATTGCAATGGTGCCAAGTATCTTTGGGCAATTTTCCTTAAGGGACTTGATCATTTGTTTAGGCAACATTTTGAAAGCGTCATCGAGGGACTGTGATCATTTGATTGTTTGTTTTTGCCCAAAGAGACCTAACATGCAATATGGCCCATTTATTGAAGGCAACAAGTGGAATACCCTAGGGGGGTGCAAGTGTGATTTGTGTGTCCATTTTCATGCTTGTTTATCTTGAAATTAGGTCAAACTATTTTTGTCGTTTTTTGATTCGCATACAAACCCTAATTCTAACATGGGATAATTAGAAAGCGATAAAGTGCGAAAAATAAATTTACTAAGCTATTACAACACCATATATGGGAAGGGGGGTACAAATGTTCAAATGAGGATTTTGACAAGGAATTTAAACCTAAACTATTACATCAATATTGCATTATTTACAAGATAATTTAATTGCACAAATTAAATAAAATAAGAATAAATATGCAAGATTCAAAAAATGTTTTTTTGTATATATGAAAAAGTATTTTTATATGTCAAAATAAACAAAAAGAAAAGTATTATTTTTTTTTGGGGAGTTTTTCATGTTTAGGATTAAACCCTAATTCTATTAAATAAAATGCATTATTTATTTATTATGTACAAGTATTTATTTATTATATACAAAAATAAAATAAAATGGAGTATATTTGTGAAAAGGTGTTTTTATATTTAAATATTAATAAAAATAAAAAGTGTATGTATTTTGCATTTTAACCCTAAATAAATATATATATATATATATATATATATATATATATATATATATATATATATATATATATATATATATATATATATATATATATATATATATATATATATATATATATATATATATATATTATTTACTAAATATGTATTATATATATAAATTAATAATATTTAATATTAAATAAAAAAAGTATTTTTTTATATAAAATATTTTCAGAAGGTAAAACAAAAATAAAAAATGAAAATAAAAGTGTTTTTGCATATTTCTTAGTATTCTTTAATAAAATGTATATATTTATTTATTTGTGAATAAAACTAAACTAACAAATAAATACTTAATAAATTCAAAAATGGTGTAAAAAATTATTTTTATATTTTTTATATTATGAGGAAAAATAAATAAGTCAAACCAAAAAAAGAAAAGTCAAAAAACATTAAAAATAAACAAAATGGGCTCAGGGGGTTCAGAAGCAAATGTATGGTGCAAATAAGAAAAACAATCCAGGCCCAGCCCAGAACCAGTCATCTTCAACCTCAGAACAAACTTGTTCAAGCAATCACGCGTTTTCTATCTCCCAATTCCTGGACTTTTAAGCAAAACTTTCAACATGGAAAATGTAGAGCATGAGAAGACGAATCCAGGGATATAAAAAACTTGACTTAACTCTCTAAGATGAGGGAGAATTTCTTCTCCCCCAATTCCTGACCTAGTTTTTCATCAATGTTCAGACTCAAAATTCTTGCAGCACACATAATATAAATGAAATCTAATCATATGGGCATGTTCAGGGCTATGATTGTGACATGTTTCCTTCACAAACCTAAAGCTAACAATGCCTATACTGAGAGATAGAACTTCATGAACATACCTGTTCAGTTGGAATCGTGCCTTGCAATGGAGGAGTTTTCAGAGCAAGATGATGACTTGTACAGCTCCCTTGAAGTGTGAGGATGCTATTCCAAGTTCTACTTTGTCCTGAAACTTCTTGAATCGTGCTAGAGAACTTCAACTGCAAAACAAGAAAATGAAAATGGTGGAACTGGTTAGAGGAGTTACAGGTCGTGTTTTAGGTTTTGGTTAGCTTGCATTGATGGTAGGGAAGGTGTGTGAAGAGATTTTAGCAAGAAAGCATGAAAGGGATGAGAGTTGGAACTCAATCTGTAGAGGTCACTCTGTTTTGGCAGTTTGATGGTGATTTTGAGTTTGTGGAGGTATTGGAGGTCTTAGGGTCGTGCTTCAGCTTTGGATGAATGTTTGGAATATGTTTGATATCTTTCTCTAAGGCCTGGTTGACTGATATGGAAGTTGGTACCTGTTATGATGTGTTTCTTACTTCTTAAGTCACAATGCCAAGTCTTTGTTACAAACTTATGCAGGCCCCCTAAACATGCTGCAAAGCCTTGTCTTGATCAGTGCAATGTGTCTCATAACTTGTGCCTTAGAGATTTCTTTGTACTTCAAAGATATGTGAACTTGACATAAAGTAATCTTTTCAAAAATGGCTAAAGTGCTTTTTCCATTTTAAGGTTAATCTCTTGTGTAATGGTTGGATGAACAAGATAATGCTAGGACACAAAGGTTTTGCATTAAATTATTGAGTGTTGGATGGTTTAGAGACCTGTAATGTAGCATAAACCAAGCTGACTTGAAAATGCATAAGTTATGAACATGGAAATTGGCCAATTCAAAAGTGAGTTTTTGCCATATTGCAAAATTCGATTCTCTCAAGTTATGAGGTTGTTTGATGAGTTCTTGGACATTTTGGAAAGCTTGGAATGTGTACTACAATCCATCTTTGAAGTGCAAATTGAAATTCCAAGTGGAAGTGTATGAGAAATGGTCTTGAAGTTAGGTATAAAACCTTGCCAAAATAGGTCAAATTTTTACTAAGTTAAGAATGGTTTAGTACCCTTGTTCCAAAAATTGTAACTTGAGATACAAGCCTCTTTTGGGAAAACTTTGTGAATCAAAGTTTTAGATTATGCAATAGGCTATAACTTTCATGTTTTGACTTTTGCTTGAATCCAAATGGATCATGGTGAGAAAGTGGGGCAAAGTTGGGAAAAAATTAGGGTTTTTCATAACTTAGAAAAATTCTAAGTTATGAAAGATTCCCATTTCAAACCCTAATTTGCAATTTTTGATTTCTTGGTGAACAAGTTTCATGATTTGGCATGTTTTGATGAAAAATGAATCTTGACTCTTGATTTTGACCAAAAAGTCAAAGTTTGACTTTTCAGTGTACAATCAAAATTGATCATTTGACTGGGAAATTCAACTGTCAATCTTATGTACTTGGGACCTTTTGAACTTGTTGAGCATGTCAAGATAATTCCATGGGGTCCTTGAGTCCATATGTGGGCTTGGTTTGCCATTGGCTAGGTCAAACAGTCAAAAATTGCCTTTGTGTAGTCAAAACCCTAAAAATGACCATTTTGCCCTTTTGGTGATCTGATCAAATTTCTTGAGGAATTGTGATCCAAACTTGATCAAATGGTCCATGTGAGTTCACAATGTTGATGTGGATCAATTTTCATAAGATTTGACTGTCAATTGGCCACAGTTGACTTTTTCCCCAATACAGTTGATTTCTAGGTCAACTGTCCAATTGACTGGGCAAAAATTGGAATCAAGACTTGAAACTTGGTATGGATAAACTTGGGAGTCCAACATGAAGCATGAAAGTCATCTTAGGAATTTTAGGTCAAAATATCTTTGTGCAAACACAAACCCTAATTTGGGTCAACAGTGCAAGGAGAAGTCTTGAGCAGAGGAAAACCCTAACTGGATCTTGATCTTCAAGGGTCTTGTGATGAGAAAATATTGAGGAAATGGGAGGGCAAATTTTGGGGTATAACAGTTGCCCCTGTTCAATCTTCTTGAACCTGAAGAGTTAGATTGGCAAGTTTGCCTTTCGTGACTCGAGGGTAAAAGGAGATTGGACACTAGAGTGCCCGGAAATTTGCACTCGCATGTTGGAGTATCAGCAATGTGATGTCGGGAATGGGCTTATAGATGCCATCTGGAGATGTGACAGAACCTTGTCGGGAATGGGCTTATAGATGCCATTTGGAAGTGTTGATCGCATAAGAGATTCCTTAGCGAGAACTTGTGTATTTGAGAAAGACAGATGTTTTCCTGGCTTGTTACAGGTGTTTGATCTTCAATCTCCTCATGCAGATATGCCCTGGCTAGATACAGGTGTCGAATCTACAATCGGTTGCTTACAGATGTGCCCTGGCTGGATACAGGAATCGAATCCGGAAATAGTTGTCAACAGATATGCCCTGGCTGGATACAGGAATCGAATCTTCGAACTCTTCAGACGTGCCCTGGCTAGATACAAGAATCGAGTCTGGAAATGTGGTCAACAGATATGCCCTGGCTGGATACAGGAATCGAATCCAGAAATAGTCGTCAACAGATATGCCCTGGCTGGATACAGGAATCGAATCTTTGAACTCTTCAGACGTGCCCTGGCGAGATACAGGAATCGAGTCTGGAAACTGATCACTCTCAGATGTGCCCTGGCTAGATACAGGTATCGAATCTGGAATTGTGACAGTTGAAGGTAGTTGTCTTTGGGATTGTCTTTTTCCCTGAAAAGACAAAAACATAAGTTGTATGCAATGTCATGATGTATGATATGCATGATGTCATGATGTTCAACATGAGATAGTGTTGTATGCACTTTATCATGTATGTAAGCAAGATGTATGAAAATGTGAAATGTTTATGAATGTATTTTCGTCTTAGGAAAATAAATCCTTGACGACCGGCCGGGGAATTGCTCTGTGGAAGAGATACTTTGCCGGAGTTTTGATGAGAGGCCTGTTGAGGACTTCAATGATGGATTCCGCTGGGGGTAATGATGATAAACTCCGCTGGGGATACCAAAGATAAACTCCGCTGGGGATTGAAAGAACTTTGCCGAGGGCGATCTTCCGTGGCAATTAGCTGAGGATAACCCAGTTATAAGCCTTTGTGAGGAATAACTTTGAATAAAGCTCGGGAGAGACGTCCGTAATCTGCAGGGGACAAGCTTCCAGGATCTACTGGGGATAAGCTTCAAAACCTGTTAGGGATAAGAATTCCATCTTCCTGGGGAAACTTTTGGAATCGCACTGGGGTATTAATATTCTGCCGGGGAATGCTGCTATCTTGTCTTACTCTGTGGGGAGTTGAGATAACTTGGTCACATTCTCCAGTTAAATCTACCTTGGTACCTTGGCGGACAAAGTAACCAGACTGCATCAGACAACCTCATATTGCCCCTGTTTCTGATGTCACATGTAATTAGTCTTTTGTTTCATATGCAAATATTTATGAATTAGCAATTTAATGTCAAATGCATATATCAAAAATGAACATTGGACGTTGTGATCGGTGGATCTGGAACTGACTGTTTAACGCTGGTTCGCGAAATGTCGCGGAAGCAAGAGTCGCCACCGTCTTTTATTTTCTCCAAATGGAAAGGACAAAAGCACAGAAAAATTCCTTAAAGAGATTGCTCTCGGTTCGGGAGGTAGATTATAGAAAGGGAAGGTGTTAGCACCCTTTCTATCCATGGTTATCCATGGGCTCTTAGATACTTGCTCATTTGTGTTTTCAAAATGTTTGTTTGCTTTTCAAGTGTGAGTGGGTTTGAAAAAGTTTCGTTTAAAGTTTCAGATCGACTCTTGTATCGGTCCTCAAGAGTGTTTGAAAAATTGCTTTCGAAAGCTTTTTGAAAAGGTGTCGGTGTGAAAAGTATTTTTGATTTGTTTTGAAATTAGAGCAAGTATCCTTGAGAACCTACCTACCCTAAGGAATTCGTCTGTGTAGATGTCCTTTAAAGTAGTGCCATCCCACCATTGAGAGGTAGGTAGCACCACCGTTGGAGGTGTTCGGGTCAATTCGATATTCGGGACGTGGTGATCACCAGAGCAATGGGAAGACACCTTAGAAGCTACCCTCATGCCAGGTTCCCGGATCATGAGGACTTACTAAGACGTCCTCTACTCGACGACCACCTTTCGAAAGGCAACAGTGAGGCGTACCCTATGGGTGGTGTGTGCGAATTGTGTGTCATGTTTCAGTTATTTGTCTTGTCATGTTTGTCGTGTTCTACGCTTGATTTTATTTTAAGTCCATTCATTCTTGCATGCATATTTAACAGTTATAAAATTTGCGGAAAATAAATCTAAGGCTATTACAAATGGCGCGGGTCCACATCGCCAAAAATTAAACCGGACCCGATTTAGCGGAAAATAAATAAAGCGAAGTAAATAAAGTGCGAAAAGTAAAATTACAAGGCTTTGGGAGAGATACATAATTATATAAACGATAAAAAGTAAATGCGCGAAATAAAGGAATTAAACAAAACTAGGGCGTTGGACCCTTTTGCAAACAATTAAAATTAATGAGAATTAAAGATTAAATGATTAAATGTTTTTTTGGTATTTTGTGTTTTTTTTAGATTTAATAAAGAAAAGAAATTAATTGAAATTAAATTAAAAGGCAAATCCTAATTCTATTATTTTTTAAGTTTATTATGAAAGATTTAAATTAAAACCTAAATTAAACTCTAAATTAACTTATGTACAATTTTTTTTAATTTATGAAAATAAAATAATAAATAAATAATATTGTTATTCTGAAAAAAAGGGAAAATAAAAAGAAAATAAAAAGTTATTTAAACCTAAATTCTATTTTATGGATTTTTTATAAAAAAAGATTAAAACTATAACCTAATTAATCTAAATTATTTACATGCTTATCAATTTATTGATGAAAATAATTATAATAAAATATTATTATTTTTTATTGGTCTTTTCTGATTTTTACAATGTTTTTATATTTTATAGAGAAAATAAATTAATTGAATTAATAAAATAAATAAAACAACAAAAATAAAAGTGAGAAGAAAAATATAAAATGCAAACCAGGGTGGGGTGTTGCCCCAAATAAGGAGGTTTAAATTTGAGAGGCCTGGCCCAACAAGCCTTGAATCTATTGACTTTTTAGATTATGTGTGACACGTTGACCCACATCCATGGTGTGTCTTTAATCTGAATCCTTGATTAGATCTCTTGGGACACGTGTGTGGTTGGATGGTGGTGGTACATCATACGCCTACATTACTGAAGCGCATAGGAGTTTCGTTGGAAAAATAATATGAAGATTTGTAAGACCTGGGGTTCGAACCCAGGTCTTGGAGATTGCACGCCTCTATACCTGCCACTGAGCCACTTTGAATTCTTTTAATATATAATAACGAGTAATCAATATAAAATAAAATGGGTTAGTGATCTGAAACCGCGCGCAAATTCGAATGTAACCAATCCCTTCGTGCCACGGAGTTGTCTTCTTCGCGTGCCTGAAAATAAAAACAATATGGCAACGGTTTTAACGCGTTGCTGTATACCACCTACAAGAAAATAGCGATTAGACGGTGGGTGGATATAAATTGTTCGCGAATGCACGAATCTCCTCGTCTTGGCATACTGAACGCAACGGTGGTATTGAGATGGCCTAATTTCACTTGTATTGGGAAACCCCCTTTTTGAGTTCCTGAAACCCTAAAGACCGTTCATGGTAGCTTCCTATTCAGACCACCATTCTCCAATTGAGTTATGTCAATAGCTTTAGAATCAACACATTAATATAGTTCAAACATTAAAATGCATGAAAAGCATGTATAAATTCAAACACGAATATGCAATTTTTAGAAAAAGTCAAGCTTCCATCTACCGATTCTTTGTGTATGGGAATGTGACTCTGATTGAAAACGATTCCTGGTAACCTTGGAAAGCTCGTGGAACGGTTCTTTTGCCTCGAAACACCCTGCAATGTCCTTTTCAGTTTTGAAAATTTTTGTCCAAAATGCCAAGTTGGTTTGAGGTCTTAAGCGCAGCTTGCAGTCTTTTTGGCATTAGGTCTTGTTCTTGTATATGTAAGGAACGATTTAGGTCAAAAACATTGAACAAAATCCATGGCCATAATGATTTCACATATTTGATTTCACAAGATCTTTTTCAAATCTTTTTCTCATGGTTTTTGGTTCAATCATGCTCAAATCTTATCAAAACTTGCCATAATCAATCAAGCACGAAATATTGAGGTTAAACATGCATGAAAAGATTTTTTAGGTTAAGTTTGATATTTTTCATGTATTAAAATCATTTAAATGAATATAAATTAATATTAATTCAAATAAATAATTAAAAAATATGAGAATACTTCCCTTTGGGCCTAGTGGTCGTGCATAGGCTTGGCATGAAGAAACTTGGAAGAAAAATGGGCCCATTTGCATTTTTAGGCCTTTTGCATCATTGTTGACTTTTCAAAATTCCTAAAAATTTCCCAACTTCCACAAGGCATAACTTGGTCAATTTTTAAGCTTTTCACATGTTCTTGGACATTTTGGAAAGGTCTTTGAGTCCTTTAACCAATGCCTTTGGTCCCATGTCATTTTGATTTACCAATCTCAGGTTATGGCCTTTGACTTAAAGTCACTTTTTGTTGACTTTTGAAAATGACCTATAATGTTGAAATTGATAACTTTTTGTGAGAGCATTTCTTGGACTTGGAACATGAAGATGAATTGTAGGAAATGTCTTTCTCTTCAAAATGAGCTTTGGATGGAATTTTTCTGATAATCCATGTGAAAGTTATGCTCTGGTCAATTTCAGTTGACTTTTTCAGCTGTCCAAATATAGCAACTTTTGCATCTTTGATGATTTCTGAGCCAAATTTTGAGAATCATGATCAAGCATTGATCAAATGATGTTTGTGGCTTCAAAATGATATGTTGACCAAAAATTTGAACTTTTGACTGTCAAATGACCATTTTGCCCCTACAGTTGACTATAGTGCAATCTAGGGTTTTGACTGTGCAATTTTGAGCTGAATGCCTTGAAACTTGACATGAGGATACTTGACCATCTTTGTAAGCATATGAGACTTGATTGGGCCTTTGAAAAGTTCATTTGCTTGACCAGAACTCAAACCCTAGTTTTGACTGTATAGGAGACAGTTGAGCTGCACAACCCTGGGGGAATTTTGTGACTTTGACTTGACAAATCTTGATGGATATGGGAGGGCAAATTTTGGGGTACAACAGACGTTCTTTGCAAGACAAAACAGAAAAAGGAAAAACAATGGCAACTTGTATAGAAAAGTGGATTTGTATTGATTTTGAATTTTGCCTGTGGATAGGCGTTTTTGTACAAGAGGCTGACATCCTAGTAAGAGAATTTCGCCGAATAACATATTTACAATTTTGAAAAGGAAACAAAACAGCTATGTGAACAATCCCACTGGGTTCCAACTCTGCTATCGCCTTTATGTCTTCAAGCGTCTCATCACTTTGCTGCTTGGTTGAAGATGAAGCTGATTGGTCGATGCCGAAGTCTGAGCCAGATAGTTGATGTCGAATTCTGGATGCAAGGTGATCCAATGAGACATAGTGTTATGCTTTATCCCTAACTTTTGCCTGGACCACCCTTTCGGGTTTTCAGTCCACCGGGATACCCATCTTTTGCCCAAGCCGCCTTTTCAGGTTTTCGACTTGCCGGGTGTACAGATTTTTTTATTTTCATCCCTTATTTTTGCCCGAACCCTTTTGGTTCGCCGGGAAGCCCTTATTTTTGCCTAGGTATGTCAACCTAGCGGGTCTTTTATTCATGCGTAGTATCTTTTCACTATGTCTGCATTGGCGGGGTGAGGAAGGTCGTCACCATCCATGGTGGTTAGGATCATGGCTCCTCCTGAGAACACATGTTTAACCACAAATGGCCCTTCGTACGTAGGGGTCCATTTGCCCCGGGGATCACTTTGAGGAAGAATGATGCGTTTGATTACCAGGTCCCCAACTTGATACTCTTGTGGTCTGACTTTCTTGTTAAATGCCCTGATCATCCGTTTTTGATACGTCTGACCATGACAGATAGCGGCAAGTCTCTTTTCGTCAATCAGGTTTAATTGATCAAGTCGAGTCCGGATCCAGTCATCTTCACTCAGATCTGCATCCTTCATTATCCAGAGAGAGGGTATCTGGACTTCAATTGGCAAGACTGCCTCCATGCCATAGACCAAAGAAAAGGGTGTTGCCCCGGTTGACGTTCTTGCCGAGGTACGGTACCCATGAAGAGAAAACGGTAACATTTCGTGCCAATATTTATAGGTCACTGTCATCTTCTGCACAATTTTCTTGATATTCTTATTAGCTGCCTCTACAGCCTCATTCATCTTCGGCCGGTAAGGAGAAGAGTTGTGGTGTTGTATCTTAAATTGTTCGCAGAGTTCAGTGATCATCTTGTTGTTAAGATTGGTACCATTGTCCGTAATGATTCTTTCCGGGATGCTGTACCGACAGATCAGATTATGCCGGATGAAACGTGCCACGACGCTCTTGGTTACTGTTGCGTAGGAAGCTGCCTCAACCCACTTCTTGAAGTAATCGATTGCCACCAAGATGAAGCGATGCCCGTTGGATGCCGTCGGTCGGATCTCACCGATCATATCAATGCCCCACATTGCAAAAGGCCAAGGTGCCGTCAGGACGTTCAGAGGAACTGGAGGGATGTGCACCTTGTCAGCATAGATCTGACATTTATGACAAGTCCGAGAATGTTGGTAACAATCGGCTTCCATTGTGGACCAGAAGTATCCTGCCCGAAGGATTTTCTTTGCCATGGTATGCCCACTGGAATGTGTTCCGAATGTACCTTCATGCAGTTCTATCATGATCTTCTCTGCTTCAGCCTTATCCACACAACGCAGTAGAGTTGAATCATGATTCTGTTTGTAGAGAATGCCGTTGCTGAGGAAGAATTTTGCCGCAAACCTCCTCATGAACTTCTTGTCATTGACAGATGCACCTTCAGGGTATTCCTGAGCTTCCAAGTACCTCTTCACCTCATGATACCAGGGTTTTTCAATCACCTTTTCGGCCTCAAGATCGCAGCAGTATGCCGGTTCGTCCAACTTCCAAATAATGATCCGGGGAGCCTCATTATCCCATTTAACTTTGAACATTGAAGACATCGTAGCTAGTGCGTCCGCTAGCTGATTCTCCTCTCTTGGGAAGTGCTCAAAAGTTATCTCTTCAAAGTGGGGAAGCAAAGTCAACACATACTCCTTGTAAGGAATAAGATTTGGGTGTTTCGTATCCCACTCGCCTTTGATCTGATTGATCACGAGAGCGGAATCTCCGAAGACACTCAGATACTTGATCCTTAAGTCGATTGCAGCTTGAAGACCCGTGATACATGCCTCATATTCTACCATGTTGTTGGTGCAGTTGAAACACAATCGGGCGGTGAGTGGAGTATGAGTTCCTTTGGGAGATATGATTACAGTGCCGACACCGTTACCCAAAGCATTGGAGGCTCCGTCAAAATGCATAGACCATCGGGATCCTTCCTCAGGTCCTTCATCCGGTCCAGGTACTTCACAGTCAGTTACCACCATGATGTCTTCGTCCGGAAAATCAAAGTTCAATGATTGATAATCGTCCACAGGTTGGTGTGCCAAATGATTTGCCAGTACACTTCCTTTAATTGCTTTCTGAGTTGTATACTGGATATCATATTCTGTTAAGATCATTTTCCATCTTGCTATTCTTCCAGATAGAGCAGGCTTTTCGAATATGTACTTGATGGGATCCATCTTTGAAATCAAAAAAGTAGTGTGAGTCAGCATATACTGTCTCAGCCGGCGAGCAGCCCATACCAGAGCGCAGCAAGTTTTCTCAAGCAGTGAGTAACGAGACTCACAGTCGGTAAACTTTTTGCTCAGGTAATAAATAGCATGCTCTTTTCGGCCAGACTCGTCATGCTGCCCCAGCACACACCCCATTGAATTGGCAAGTACCGTCAAGTATAGTATCAGAGGTCTTCCTTCCACTGGTGGCATAAGAATGGGTGGCTCTTGGAGATATTCCTTTATATTTTCAAAAGCAGCCTGACATTCATCGTTCCAGCGTACTACTTGATCTTTCTTCAGTAATTTGAAGATTGGCTCACAAGTAGCAGTCAGATGTGAAATGAAACGGGCTATGTAATTCAGTCGTCCCATGAAGCCTCTGACTTCTTTCTCTGTCTTTGGAGTTGGTATCTCTTGTATGGCTTTTACTTTGGCAGGGTCCACCTGAATACCTTTGTCACTTACAATGAAACCTAGCAATTTTCCGGACCTCACCCCAAAGGTGCATTTGTTGGGATTCAACCTCAGCTTGTATAGCTTCAATCGGTCAAACAGTTTCCTCAGATGATCAAGGTGCTCCTCCTCAATTTGGGACCTTGAAATCATGTCATCAACATATACCTCAATCTCATGATGGATCATATCATGGAATAAAGCAACCATGGCACGTTGATAGGTTGCCCCAGCATTTTTCAACCCGAACGGCATGACCTTGTAGCAGAAGGTGCCCCACTGAGTCACAAAGGTAGTCTTTTCCATATCTTCCGGAGCCATCTTGATCTGATTATACCCTGAAAAACCATCCATGAAGGAGAACACCTTGTGTTGAGCAGTATTGTCAACAAGAACGTCGATGTGAGGTAGAGGAAAATCATCTTTGGGGCTTGCCCTGTTCAAATCCCTGTAGTCGACACACATTCTGACTTTACCGTCCTTCTTTGGCACTGGCACCATATTAGCAACCCAATGAGGGTAAGAGGTCACTGCAAGAAACCCGACATCGAATTGCTTCATAACCTCAGCCTTGATCTTTTCGGACATCTCTGGGCGCATACGGCGGACCTTTTGCTTTATCGGAGGGCAGTCTTCTTTGGTTGGCAAGTGATGAACTACAATGTAGGCATCCAAACCAGGCATGTCCTCGTAGGACCAAGCAAATATCTCCATGTAATCATGTAGCATCTGGATCAATCGTTGCTTCACGCTGAGCTCTAGATTGGCACCAATCTTGACCTCTTTCCTATCTGCCTCAGTACCCAAGTTAACTGTTTCCACCGGCTCTTCGTGCGGCTGAATGGCCCTCTCTTCTTGAAGTAGCAGTCTTACGAGTTCACCCGGCACTTTGCAATCATCTTCACCTTCGTCCTCGGCCAAGTTGATCGGATTCTCGAAGTCATAACTGGTGGTAGCAGATCTGTTACCAGTGAGATCCAGAGTGGATTGAAACCTGTATGAGTGAGTGTGTGTAAATATAGCTGTTTTGCAATATATAACACAAAAAGAAAAAGAGCGCAAGATTTGAAATGCAACAAACGTCCAATGTTTTGATTGATGATATATGGAAATGTCATACAAAAAGCACTCACAAATGGAGCTACGATGCCCCGGGTAGGACACCGAGCCAACAAAGTTTTAACATATTGTTTGTTACAAATTGAAAATCAAAAGAGTTAATTACTGCGTGACAAATGTGATAGGTGTAAAATCCTTTGCCGTCCAGTTGCTTGGTCCGTTGCTGGTGGTTGGATAGATCCAACTGTCAAACTCTGCTTCCTCTACATCCTCCTCGATAGCATTCACCCTTGGACTGGTGATAAACACTGGAGCCTTTCTGATCTTTTCCTTGCGCACAGCCCTCTAAGCCTCTGCAGTAAAGCCCAGCCCAAACTTGTCGTTCTTTTGAGTGAAGTCAGGAAGCTGACCCCAGTTTGCACAATTGCCTTTCTCGATTGCAGCCCGGGCATCCTTCAAGGACGCCGTCTTCAACGGAAAGTCTTCTTTAACCACTGTTTCAGCTGATGCCAAAATTGGAGGTACCTCCTCAAAATGCTGAAAGGGGGTTTCAATAAACTCCCCGTCCATCTCGATATACCGGAATGAATTCAAGTGACTAACCATGTACTCCTCCTCACCCTGCACAGTAACAATCTTCCCTTTGACAGGGTATTTGAGCTTTTGGTGTAGAGTGGATGTTACTGCCCCAACCTTGTGAATCCAGGGTCGTCCCAACAAGCAGGAATAAGATAGACGAATATCCATTACATAGAACGTTGAGTCGAAGACTTGGGAACCCACACGAATAGGAATGTCTACCTCACCGTGCACCATCCTTTTAGAACCGTCGAAGACTCTAACAATGATGTTGCTAGGTTTCAACTCCAAACCCTCACAATCCAAGCGATCCAATGCCTTCTTGGGCAAAACATTCAGGGAAGAGCCGGTATCCACTAACACGTGTGCGAGAGTAGTGCCCCTGCATTCTATGGAAACATGCATGGCATCATTGTGATTTTTCCCTTTGGCGGTGAGGTCAGCATCCGAGAACCCCAAGCCATTGTCAGCTGTCAAATTAGCCACACAGTCAGTGAATTGATCTGCAGAGGTCTCTTGCGGAACATGGGCCGTTTTCAGAAATGAAATCAGGGCTTTTGCATGGGCCTCCGAGCATAGCAGCAATGATAGCATAGAGATTTTGGAGGGGGTATGCCCCAACTGTTCAACAACATTAAAGTCACTCTTTTTGATGATTTTAAGGATTTCCTCCATTTCTTGTTGGGAGGCTTCAACAGCGGTCTTTTTTGGTGCCTCCGTCCTGGCAGGCAAATCGGTAGCAACCTCTTTGCCCCGAGCATCAGAGGACTCGGCGGCAGTAGTAGACACAGGAACTTGATTCAGAACATGCACACTTGCGGGTGTGATGGTTAGAGGTTTTCGGATAACTGGCGGTGCAATGTCAGGCGAGAAGAGCCTGCCACTGCGGGTAATCTTGGCGGGACCAGTGATGTTACTGATACTGGTACCGGTGTTGAACTCCTGCTTCACCCCAAGCACATACACGTCGGCCCCATAATGCCATGGGACAGCTTTATCGGACTCATAGGGGAGAGGCCCCGGAACAGTAATAGTAATGGGTGCAACAGACATAATTTGGACTGGCTTCCTCGGGGAAGCTTTGGTAGGATTGTAAATTGTGACAACAGATACTTCTTCAGCGGAAACAAATGGAACAGCAGTTTTCTTGAACAAAATTTCTTTGCTGTCCATCAGGCTTTGGATGCCTGATCTCAGCAGTGGACAACCGGTAGGGATAACAGCACACAGGAGGCAACCCTCGCTACAACCCGGAAATAAACCGGCTAGTAGTAAGTTCCTCTTAACAGTCAAAACAGGGGTAGTAATATCATTCACCGAAACAGCATACAAATCTTCCTCAATGGCATTTACTCTATGCTGGGGCATAGGAGCGGTTATAACATTTGGTCTCTCAGGCGCTTCAAACTGAATTTCCTTCGCATCGATAAGGTCTTGCACCTTATTTCTCAAGGCCCAGCAATCATCAGTAGTGTGCCCGGGGCTATCGAAATGATAAGCACAACGGGCATTTGGGTTATACTTAGGAGATGCAGTATTCACGACCTTCGGCGCTTCTTTGATGGTCACCAAGTTGGTGGATAACAGTTGCGGTAAGATTTGTGACAAGGTCATACTCAGCCTAGTATACTGCCTCTTGGGCCTTTCACCTCTTTGTTGATTGTACTGCTGAGGAGCAGCAACAGGTTTTGAAATGACCAAAGCATTGACGGATTGGCGACTTTCTGGCTTAACTTGTCTTCTAGGACCATAGACTGCACTTTCTTCTTTCTTGAAAGGCCTTTTCTCAGTATTTGTGGAGGCAGCTTTTTGTATCTTTCCTGACCTGATGCCAGCTTCAATCCTTTCACCCGTCAGAATCAAATCCGTGAATCCAGCGGAGGAGTTACCAACCAAATGATTGAAAAACGGACCAGACAAAGTCCCTAGAAACATATCAACCAGCTCACGATCAGTCAATGGAGGCTGCACCCTGCCAGCCAAATCTCTCCATTTCTGTGCATATTCTTTAAACCCTTCGCCCGTTCCTAGAGACATACCCTGAAGTTGGGTACGCGTAGGAGCGAGATTAGAATTGTACTGATATTGTCTGTAGAATGCGGTTGCCAAATCTTCCCAGTGTCGGATACCAGTTCCATCTAGTTGGTAAAACCACTCAAGCTGTGACCCCGAAAGGCTATCTTGGAAGAAGTGAATCCAAAGGTTCTTATCTGCCGTGTAAGGTTGGATCTTCCTTACGTACGACCTTAGATGCAGCTTTGGACAGGAAGCCCCGTCGTATTTGGCAAAGGCAGGTGCCTTAAACTTGTGTGGGATTACTACCCCAGAAGATAACCCCAAATCTCCGAAATCCAGCCCCGGCACATTCTGAATCTCCATGGCGCTCAAGCGGTCCTCTAACTGTTTGTATCTGTCAGCAGCAGGTGGGTATTGTTTGTCATTGTAGTCCGTCTCGTTGTCAGAGACTGCAGGACTAGGAGCTCCTCCCCCTTGGGGACTGTCTTTCTCAGCAGAAAAAGTAGCTGGATCAGCTTCATTATGGAGTGTGTTCCCAAATCTGCGTCCGGTGTTGAATAACGCAATCCTCTTTTTCTTCTTCTTCTTAAGGAGTAGAGTCTTCAACTCTTGCTGACCTTGGGCCAGGCTCAGGACCATCTCTTGAAACTGGGCACTTTGGGCCTGAAGGGCCTTGATTGCTTGCTCACTGGATGAATCTGGATTCATGATGACTGTTCAAAATAAACAGCGAAGGAGATTAAGCAACCTGTGAAATAGGGTACCTGCTATGCATATGGTGCAATGAGATGCGTATGTTTTATGTTTTCAAAGACAAACAAGATTCAAATTTGTAGACAAAAGGGAAACGCACTTCATTAGATTCAAATTTCAAATTTTTCAACAACTTGTCCTTAGGCATTACAGGAATGAAAAATACTGGAAAGGAAATAAAAGCTATAAAAGGAAATATCCAAAGCCCATCAGTGCTCCCATGGCCTCCTTTTCTCAGTGTTGATGTAGTTATTCAGAACCCGCTCTTCCTCCAATTTCTTAGTCAGCCTATGGACCTTCCGTTCCTGTTCGTTGAACTTTTCCCGATAGAAATCCCGTTCTTCCTTTAGCTGCGCCCAAGATCTCTTCATTGTGTCAAAATCAGTGGGTATCTGAGGAGGGAGGACAGTTGGAGGAGCCCCATCTTCATCAGGAGATTCAAGAATGATAGGTCTGACAGCTTCGTACGGCATACCTAACTTCTGAGCACGGATGCGGACCCATTTGCAATAGGGTTCCATCGGTAGAGAGGTCTTTGGTCCCAACTCATGTGGGTCAGCTTTGTGAATTCTATCCCAAGCTTTAATGAATCCATGGCGTAGTTTGTCACTGTCTGCCTGAAACTCAAAATGGAAGTGAGGAACCAACATTTCATGAGGCCCGACTCTTCTGGCTCTTCCAAACTGGCGGAGAGCTAAACATGGATTATAAGAGATTCCTCCTTGGATACCAATCAACGGAACATTAGGGTATTCTCTGCAACGATCAATAACAGCTACCTCATCCAAACCTCTGAGAGTCCAAGTGATGTCATTATCAGTGAGAGACATTAGCCTACGAACCCAACCCTTTCCTTCTTCATTCTTCAGCACGAACTTAGGAAGGTGCGAAATAAACCACCTCACTAGCAAAGAA
Organism: Vicia faba; assembly: GCA_948472305.1. Classification (NCBI taxonomy): domain Eukaryota; kingdom Viridiplantae; phylum Streptophyta; class Magnoliopsida; order Fabales; family Fabaceae; genus Vicia; species Vicia faba. The sequence goes on from OX451740.1 coordinate 178,070,068, forward strand.
GCACAACACCATGGAGTTCCCCGTTTTCGAGCAGTATGAGCATAGATTTGTTGCAGGATATCACCCAAAAGAGTGGGTACAGGGTTCCGAGACATGAAGATCCTTATGGCATAGATGCTGATAAAGGTGTCAGGATTGGGAAACAGTACCAGACCATAGATTAAAAGAGCCAGAATGTCTTCGTACGCCTTGAAGTCCAAGTCGTTCCAGAAATCATTAGCTTTACCAACCAGAAATTTGACCAAAAATCCCTTAACTCCACTTCTAGTTTCCTAGTTAGCCAATACCTCTTCTTTGGTCAAGGGGAGAATTGCAGCAACCTCTTCAGGCCTAGGAGTCTTTTCCAAACCAGTGAATGGAGTTTGCTCCAAGACAGGGATACCAAGCAAATAAGATAATTCTTCCATGGTAGGGACCAGCTGGAAGTCTTGAAAGGTGAAACAATGATGCAGGGGGTCATAAAACTGGGTCAGAACACTTATCAGTTGTTGGTCCCATTTTGCAGTGATCAAGCCAAGGAGAGAGCCATGCCTGTTGATGAAGGAAGAAGTGTTTGGAATCCTATCAACCAAATCCTTGAGCAAAGTTGGTGGTTGAACAAAGTTGAGCCGGATAGTATTCCTACGCACGGGCATCATGATGTCCTACAAAACAGAGCAAAGATGAAACTTTTTTTGTCTTTGAAATGGGTTAGTCCTTTATACAGGATGCATGCAATGGTATGATGGCATGATGCTATGATGAAGCACACCACAAGTATTCACATAGGCAAGCATGATAAGGCACATAAGTCACACAAGACAACCCTTAGGTTTCAGGCCAGCATGAAGTTTAGGTATTACCCTCTTTTGGTTTCGTTGGTTAAAACCTGTCCTATCAAAAGTAACCGGGTTCTAGAGGATCTCAAATCATTGACTACCCTCAATCGGTCATAACTCCAGCATCGCAATCTTTTCTTGCAGCCAGAACCATCGCGAGAGTTTAGCCTCAATGAGTGTAGCATACTGCTACTGTCCTAATGGCCAAGTTTGGTCAATTTAGGGTTCTAAGGTTGGTTGGTGTTTAATGACTCCTTAGAAAACCTATATTCTCCTCATTGCAACACAAGGGATATAGGTACAGACCAAGGTGCCACACCAACGTAGCCACTGCTTCACCCATGTCGGTCTACGCCGGACAGGTCCCTCACAGATTATGCTACCTAAAAAGGGTATTCCCCAGATCCGGGTTAGGATCTATGAAACTCCGATGCAAAAAACCCACAAATATAAAAGCAAACAAAGCAAACAATTGAAAACAAAGGTGATCTAAGCCCTAAGGTTACTCCACTTTTAAGTTTACTCCCCAGCAGAGTCGCCAGTTCTGTGATACGGTGGGAGAACTGACTATGGTTTTGCGTTTGTATTCGCAAATGTTTCGGTTGAGCAAGAGTCGCCACCGACTTTTTATTTTATCCTAAGGAAAGGTTAAAAAGCACATCAAAAACCTTTGAGATGTTTTCTTGGGTTCGGGGAGTAGATTATAGAAAGGGAAGGTATTAGCACCCTTTCTATCCATGGTTATCCATGGGATCTTAGTTACTTTCTTAGATCACTTGCCTTTTGTTTTCAATTTTTTTTGAAATGGTACTCTTGTGTGTGTGGGTTTGAAAAATGTTTTGAAAAGAAGCCAATGTGGTGGCAACCTTTGTAATGATCCATGTTGGGATGTATACAAAGGTGTTTGTCTTTTGAAAAGGTTTTCATTTGTTTTTGAAAGTTTGTTTTGAAAGTGTTGTGAAGTGTGGTTTTAGAAAATAGGCAAGTGTTTTGTTTTGCAAGTTTGATTCAAGTAACTAAGAGGTTATCTACTCCTAAATTTCTCAAAGATTATTGCTATGTTTTAACCCTTTTAACAAGTTTGTTCCACCATTGTATTTGGTGGACAATCTCATGTTAGGATGTGAAAGGGACGGGCGCGGGTCATCGTTTAGACCATGATTGCAATGGTGCCATGTATCTTTGGGCAATTTTCCTTAAGGGACTTGATCATTTGTTTAGGCAACATTTTGAAAGCGTCATCGAGGGACTATGATCATTTGATTGTTTGTTTTTGCCCAAAGAGACCTAACATGCAATATGGCCCATTTATTGAAGGCAACAAGTGGAATACCCTAGGGGGGTGCAAGTGTGATTTGTGTGTCCATTTTCATGCTTGTTTATCTTGAAATTAGGTCAAACTATTTTTGTCGTTTTTTGATTCGCATACAAACCCTAATTCTAACATGGCATAATTAGAAAGCGATAAAGTGCGAAAAATAAATTTACTAAGCTATTACAACACCATATATGGGAAGGGGGGTACAAATGTTCAAATGGGGATTTTGACAAGGAATTTAAACCTAAACTATTAAATCAATATTGCATTATTTACAAGATAATTTAATTGCACAAATTAAATAAAATAAGAATAAATATGCAAGATGCAAAAAATGTTTTTTTGTATATATGAAAAAGTATTTTTATATGTCAAAATAAACAAAAAGAAAAGTATTATTTTTTTTTTGGGAGTTTTTCATGTTTAGGGTTAAACCCTAATTCTATTAAATAAAATGCATTTTATTATTTATTATGTACAAATATTTATTTATTATATACAAAAATAAAATAAAATGGAGTATATTTGTGAAAAGGTGTTTTTATATTTAAATATTAATAAAAATAAAAAGTGTATGTATTTTGCATTTTAACCCTAAATAAATATATATATATATATATATATATATATATATATATATATATATATATATATATATATATATATATATATATATATATATATATATATATATATATATATATATATATATATATATATATATATATATATATATATATATATATATATATATATATATATATATATATATATATATATATATATATATATATATATATATATATATATATATATATATATATATATATATATATATATATATATATATATATATATATATATATATATATATATATATATATATATATATATATATATATATATATATATATGTATTATTTACTAAATATGTATTATATATATAAATTAATAATATTTAATATTAAATAAAAAAAGTATTTTTTTATATAAAATATTTTCAGAAGGTAAAACAAAAATAAAAAATGAAAATAAAATTGTTTTTGCATATTTCTTAGTATTCTTTAATAAAATGTATATATTTATTTATTTGTGAATAAAACTAAACTAACAAATAAATACCTAATAAATTCAAAAATGGTGTAAAAAATTATTTATATATTTTTTATATTATGAGGAAAAATAAATAAGTCAAACCAAAAAAAGAAAAGTCAAAAAACATTAAAAATAAACAAAATGGGCTCAGGGGGTTCAGAAGCAAATGTATGGTGCAAATAAGAAAAACAATCCAGGCCCAGCCCAGAACCAGTCATCTTCAACCTCAGAACAAACTTGTTCAAGCAATCACGCGTTTTCTATCTCCCAATTCCTGGACTTTTAAGCAAAACTTTCAACATGGAAAATGTAGAGCATGAGAAGACGAATCCAGGGATATAAAAAACTTGACTTAACTCTCTAAGATGAGGGAGAATTTCTTCTCCCCCAATTCCTGACCTAGTTTTTCATCAATGTTCAGACTCAAAATTCTTGCAGCACACATAATATAAATGAAATCTAATCATATGGGCATGTTCAGGGCTATGATTGTGACATGTTTCCTTCACAAACCTAAAGCTAACAATGCCTATACTGAGAGATAGAACTTCATGAACATACCTGTTCAGTTGGAATCGTGCCTTGCAATGGAGGAGTTTTCAGAGCAAGATGATGACTTGTACAGCTCCCTTGAAGTGTGAGGATGCTATTCCAAGTTCTACTTTATCCTGAAACTTCTTGAATCGTGCTAGAGAACTTCAACTACAAAACAAGAAAATGAAAATGGTGGAACTGGTTAGAGGAGTTACAGGTCGTGTTTTAGGTTTTGGTTAGCTTGCATTGATGGTAGGGAAGGTGTGTGAAGAGCTTTTAGCAAGAAAGCATGAAAGGAATGAGAGTTGGAACTCAATCTGCAGAGGTCACTCTGTTTTGGCAGTTTGATGGTGATTTTGAGTTTGTGGAGGTATTGGAGGTCTTAGGGCCGTGCTTCAGCTTTGGATGAATGTTTGGAATGTGTTTGATATCTTTCTCTAAGGCCTGGTTGACTGATATGGAAGTTGGTACCTGTTATGATGTGTTTCTTACTTCTTAAGTCACAATGCCAAGTCTTTGTTACAAACTTATGCAGGCCCCCTAAACATGCTGCAAAGCCTTGTCTTGATCAGTGCAATGTGTCTCATAACTTGTGCCTTAGAGATTTCTTTGTACTTCAAAGATATGTGAACTTGACATAAAGTAATCTTTTCAAAAATGGCTAAAGTGCTTTTTCCATTTTAAGGTTAATCTCTTGTGTAATGGTTGGATGAACAAGATAATGCTAGGACACAAAGGTTTTGCATTAAATTATTGAGTGTTGGATGGTTTAGAGACCTGTAATGTAGCATAAACCAAGCTGACTTGAAAATGCATAAGTTATGAACATGGAAATTGGCCAATTCAAAAGTGAGTTTTTGCCATATTGAAAAATTCGATTATCTCAAGTTATGAGGTTGTTTGATGAGTTCTTGGACATTTTGGAAAGCTTGGAATGTGTACTTCAATCCATCTTTGAAGTGAAAATTGAAATTCCAAGTGGAAGTGTATGAGAAATGGTCTTGAAGTTAGGTAGAAAACCTTGCCAAAATAGGTCAAATTTTTACTAAGTTAAGAATGGTTTAGTACCCTTGTTCCAAAAATTGTAACTTGAGATACAAGCCTCTTTTGGGAAAACTTTGTGAATCAAAGTTGAAGATCATGCAATAGGCTATAACTTTCATGTTTTGACTTTTTCTTGAATCCAAATGGATCATGGTGAGAAAGTGGGGCAAAGTTGGGAAAAAATTAGGGTTTTTCATAACTTAGAAAAATTCTAAGTTATGAAAAATTCCCATTTCAAACCCTAATTTGCAATTTTTGATTTCTTGGTGAACAAGTTTCATGATTTGGCATGTTTTGATGAAAAATGAATCTTGACTCTTGATTTTGACCAAAAAGTCAAAGTTTGACTTTTCAGTGTACAATCAAAATTGATCAATTGACTGGGAAATTCAACTGTCAATCTTGTGTACTTGGAACCTTTTGAACTTGTTGAGCATGTCAAGATAATTCCATGGGGTCCTTGAGTCCATATGTGGGCTTGGTTTGCCATTGGCTAGGTCAAACAGTCAAAAATTGCCTTTGTGCAGTCAAAACCCTAAAAATGACCATTTTGCCCTTTTGGTGATCTGATCAAATTTCTTGAGGAATTGTGATCCAAACTTGATCAAATGGTCCATGTGAGTTCACAATGTTGATGTGGATCAATTTTCATGAGATTTGACTGTCAATTGGCCACAGTTGACTTTTTCCCCAATACAGTTGATTTCTAGGTCAACTGTCCAATTGACTGGGCAAAAATTGGAATCAAGACTTGAAACTTGGTATGGATAAACTTGGGAGTCCAACATGAAGCATGAAAGTCATCTTAGGCATTTTAGGTTAAAATATCTTTGTGCAAACACAAACCCTAATTTGGGTCAACAGTGCAAGGAGAAGTCTTGAGCAGAGGAAAACCCTAACTGGATCTTGATTTTCAAGGGTCTTGTGATGAGAAAATATTGAGGAAATGGGAGGGAAAATTTTGGGGTACAACAGTAGTGAAGAGATATATTTTCGACTTGGGTGTTGATTGAGGCATTGTTAATTTTAAAATCCAAGTCATATCCTCCACTTTGAGATGATGCAAATTCTACTTTCTCATGATTGTGGGTAGTAAGTATGTTTTCCACACGGACAATGACGACGATGTCTTATCTCATTAAATTAACCAACATATTTGTGTTTTAAAATCTTTTAAAAGGTGAACTACATGTAACCTGATCCCCTATTGCACGAAAGGTGGTACGTAGGCACTAAAGGTTTGCAACCGCGGCGGGTGCAAAAATCATAAAAAAATACTTCTTTTCTCACCTCCACCATATATTTTATATACAACATTTTATAGCCAAAATATACAAATTTTTTCAAAGAGGTTCTTGTGGAGTGCCGTAGATGTTTATGGTGCTAATAGCTTCCCTTTGCATAACCAACCCCCTTACCTTGAATCTTTCCCCCTCTTTTTGGGTTATTCGCGCTTTTCCCATTCCTTTGGAAACAATAAAGCACGGTGGCAATTTTTATTTTGATCTGTATAAGTCTAGTCAATCCAATGGCTTAGTCTTAAACATTTCTACCGCTACACTTACCTACAAACCCCATGCAAGCCTAAACCTAAAGACTTGTCTGCTTTGTGTGTATATGATTATTTGTACATAAAAAACTTATTTGCTTTGTTCACTTGTACATAAACATCGTGACATCATACCATAGCATTTTCAATTTCAAGATCTCAAAGGCCTGTGATGCAGGGACATGTTGAACCAAACGTCTATCAAGTGGCAAGAGAATTTATTTTTCTCTAACCAAACGCTGTCAAAAGACCAAAGTACAACAAACTTGAGTCAGGGGCTATAACCCACTCGACATGGTGAGATTGACTTCTCGTGGAGGGACATTCAACAATACGAAGATCTCCAATCCAAGCTATGATCAAAGTTTAAACTTCTGACATCTTCTTGTGTTTACCCCACGAGATCCTTGAAAAAATTGCATTCATATATCATGCATGTCATCATAACAGGTTCTCCCCCATACAGGTTTTCTCATCTGCTTACTGTTTATTTCAGCAAGCAAGAGATGGCTCTAGAGCAAACAGTTAAAGATCTCTAAGCTCAGAATGCCCAATTCCAATAAATGCTCATGAACTTAGCCAAGGGGTAGGAAGATATGAAATCACTCTTCACCGAAGAGAGTAAGAAAGAGACTAAGAAGAAGGTTGTCACCCTCAAAATAGGAAGAAAGTTCAAGGGGCCTGCCCAACTAGCTCAAAAAGAATATACTTCTTCTGAAGAAGAAAAAAATCAAGAAGAGGAAGCTAGAAGCACTAGATCTAACCAAGCCACTGATGATGAAGACTAATCTGAGGAGCAATATCCACCGGCGGATGAAAAATACAAACAGCTTGAAGACAGACTAAAGGTTGTAGAGATCCAAGTTGTGTATGGCTTGGATTTTGGAGACTTGGGTTTGGTTCCTGGGGTGGTCATTCCCCATAAATTCAAGATCCCTACTTTTGCCAAGTATGATGGGGTCTCTTATCCTAAGATGCGTCTGAGATCTTATGTCCGCAAGATTCAACCACACACCACTGATCAGAAGCTTTGGGTCAATTTCTTCCAAGAGAGTCTAGTTGGGACTCAACTTGAATGGTTCTATCAATTGGAAGGTTATCGCATTCATACATGGGAGGATCTAGCTGTTGCTTTCTACAAGCAGTACCAGTACAACGCTGATCTTGCACCAACTTGCGTGCAGTTGCAGATGGGTTCTAACGAGGGCTTCAAAGAATATGACCAAAAGTGGAGAGACCTGACTGGAAGAGTGCAGCCACCCTTAACTGACAAGGAGTTGATTGACATCTTTATGGGAACTTTGACAGGACCTTTCTTCAATCACCTAATCAAAAGCTCCTCAGTCGGCACTGAGCTAATACTAACAGGCGAAAGAGTATAGGCTGGCATTAAGAGTAGTAAAATTCAAAGGGGTACATCTTCAAGTGCAAGGAAGCATCCTTTCATGGGGAAGAAAGAGTCCAATGTTGTGTACGGCCAAAAGGGTCGTAACAAGAGCAACCACGATCAACATGTGGGGGCAGTCCTGATCTTCAGTCCTGCATCATAGTAACAACAACAATGGGGAAATCGGCGAAGGCAAGACGAGCCCAAGAGACAGTTTACCAACATTAACATGCCATTGTCTCAAGCATTGCAACACATGCTAAGGATGAATCTGATTACATTGATAGGACCCCATCTAAACCCTAAAACTTCTTCTCTTAACTACAATCCTGATGCAATATGCGCTTATCATTCTAGCAGTCCTGGGCATGATACTAACGATTGTTGGTCACTAAAGTACAAGATTCAAAACATGATTGACGCCAAGGAGATTGAGTTCGACCCTCCAGATGCTCCAAACGTGATCACTGCCCTCGTGCCAAATCATTGAGTGTTCCAGTTCATTTTGAATTTTCAATTGTTATTTCTTTTGTTGTTCAAACAATTATCTATTAATGTTAAACTTTGTTTCATTAATGCATTTCATATGTTTTTCTTGAATTTATCCATTCGTTTTCACTATATTTAAGCTATGATTTTTACTCCCTTTATGATAATCAACTCTTGTTAAAAAGTTGTAAGCCTTTAGAGGGAGGATGACGAAAACAATGCCATAAATACCATATAGTATGCTTTTGAACAGACCTTGCTGATGATGTACAGGCGTTCTTTCAATTCCTAAATAGTGGATGTGATACGGTGGGAGAACTGACTTGAGATTTTGCGTTTGTTTTTGCAAATGTTTCAGTTTAGCAAGAGTCGCCACCGACTTTTTATTTTATCCTAAGGAAGGGTCAAAAAGCACAGGAAAGACCTTTGAGATGTTTTCTTGGGTTCGGGGAGTAGATTATAGAAAGGGAAGGTATTAGCACCCTTTCTATCCATGGTTATCCATGGGCTCTTAGTTACTTGTTTAGATCACTTGATTTGCTTTTCAATTGTTTGAAATGGTGCTCTTCAATTGTTTGAAATGGTGCTTTGTGTGTGGTTTTAAAAGATATTTTGAAAAGAGGCCATCGTTGTGGCAACCTTTGTAATGATTCTTGTTTGAATGTGTGACCGGTGGGATAGAACTGACTGTTTTTGGAATGTTGGTTCGCGTTTTGCGTTTGTTTTCGCAAAATGTCGCGGTAAGCAAGAGTCGCCACCGTCTTTTATTTTATCCAACAAGGAAAGGACAAAAGCACAGAAAAATTCCTTTTTTGAGATATTTCTCGGGTTCGGGAGGTAGATTATAAAAAGGGAAGGTGTTAGCACCCTTTTTATCCGTGGTTATCCACGGGCTCTTAGGTACTTGCTCATTGTGTTTTCAAAAGTTTGTTTTTCTTTGTGTTTGTGGGTTTGAAAGAAGTTTTTGTTTGAAAGGAGAGTGTAAGTGCGAAAAGTTTTTGTTTTAAAAGGAGCAAGTACTTAAGAACCATCTACTTACTCGAAAAAGGAATTAAACTGTGTTAATGTCCTTTAGACAATGCTATCCCACTATTGAGGAGTAGGTAGCATCGTCGTTGGAGTTTTCGGGTCAATTCGATTAAGGGACGTGTGGTCACTAAAGCAATGTTAGGACGCCTTAGCGGTTACCCTAATGTCTTAGATCATTTTTCCGAGGAAACCGTTTCGAGGCAACTGTGATCTTTGGACAAGAGGGCGACCTCTAAAATTTCCTATACTCAATGACCACGTTTGAGGCAACCAAGTAAGGTGTACCCTAAGAGTGGCATGTGTAAGTGTGTTAGTTCGGTTAATTTTTATCTGTACATGTTAATGGTGAGCTATGTTGATTTTAGGTTAAAGATTGATCTTGTCATGCATTGCCTTGTTATCAAACATCTAACAATTAATATTGTACAGAAATTAAATTGCGGGAAATTAAATCTAAGCTATTACAAGGCGTCGGGTAGTTTACATCGCCAAAGACAAAACTCTTTAATTAAATTGCGGAAAGTAAAAATAAAACGATAAATAAATAAAGTCCTAATTAATTATTACATACCGGGAAACAATTAGAAAATTGGAATCAAATGAATCGCGCGCAAGAAATTAAATCGGAGCATTTTTAGGGTTTTGACCCTTTTTTATTAAAGAAAGCATATTTTTTTTGTTATTTTGAATTAAATGGAAATTAAATCTAAGTTAATTAATTAATTAAATAAAAAATATATTTTTGGATTTTTTATATTTAAGGAAATAAAATAAAATGATTAAAATTATTAAAAACCTAATATTCTAATTAATTTTGATTTATTGCCAAAATGTTAAAATTATACTTAATTAAAAAAACTAAGTCAATTAAATTATTTATTTACAAAAATAATGAAATTAATAAAAATAATATTTTTATGGTTTTTTTTTATTTTATTAAGAAAAATTATTAATTTGTTAATGACATAAATAATAATTATAAAAAATAATAATTAAATGAAAGAAACATAAAAAAAAATGGAAAAGAAATAAACCCATAGGGGGTGCTGGGCCTGATTGAGTGTGAAATCAACAATTTCCAGGCCCAAACGTAAGTAGCCTTTGTTGACTTTTCTGATTACCCACGCGCATGCTGACTTGGGTGTACGGTGAGCCATCAATCCTGGCCTCTGGATTTGATCTGAAACCACCTGGCTAGCATCTGGACAAAGGGCATATGGTGAGCCTTGCCTTGAGCGCTGCATGGAATTATGTGAGACAAAATAATACAAAGGCATTGGGGGACCTGGGATTCGAACCCAGGTCCCAATGGTATTCCACTCACGCTCCCACCAACTGAGCCATGCTGCATATTTGTTATTAGAATATAAAACATATATTATATTGACAACTCAATTATTATGCTGGAAAATAAAAAAAACGCGCTAAACTTTTGAAGTGGCCAATGAAGACAAGCCACATTATCATCTTCTCCAAATGGTCCTGGTTCATTTCCTGCGGATTTGGTTCCATAGCAAAATTCGTAGGGCCATCCTAACATGGGTTGTAGGCCATATAAATGTAAATGGAGAACATCACTGTGTTCGTCTCCCTTCCCTAAAGACAACCATGTCCATGGTTGGTCTTGATTTTGCCTGTATCAAAAATACAACGCTATTCAGAAGGTCTCAAGGTCTGGTTTTGATTGATATCGCTTCAGGGGATTGCCAGCAAGAGATTAGTGTCAAGCTTTTGCTTTGAATCGAGCTCTAAGATTGTTTTCAGATTCCACTTTTTCCAAGCTTTTTCCAAACTTTGTCTGGCCGTTTCTTGTAGTTTCAGGTCGTGTGCTCGTTATGCCTGGCTTGTGTGTGTATATGGGATTACATTAGGTCAAGAATTAGGCTTTAATCCATGTGCATTCAAATATTTTGTGTACAACAATGCTTGATACGAATTTGACTGAGTGTATCTTGACAATGAAGACCTGTAATGATCAACAAATCTCATTCCATTAATTTTTGGATTTTATTTGAATTAATATTGATTTAAAATGAATTAAATCAATAAAAATTAAATAAAATAGAAAAATAAATGATTGGTCATGAAATTGAAGATGGGACACGTGGGTGGTATTATAAGACCAAATCAAGTAGGAAAAAGTGGGCCCTTTTGTCAAAAATTGGAGTTTTGAGGATAGTTGACTTTTGGCAATTTTAGAAAAATTCCCAACTTCAACAATGCATAACTTCTTCAATTTTGAACTTTTGGAGGTGTTATTGGACTTTTAGAAACCTTGAGATGTACTCTAACCAACCCTTTTGGTCTCATCTCATTTTGATATTCCATGCTCAAGTTATAAGCTTTGGCAAAAAAGGTGTTTTTGTTGACTTTCAAAAATGACCTATAATGTCCAAACTTGTAACTTCTTGTGAGTGCATTTCTTGATCTTGGGGTGTGAAGATGGATTGTAGGAAATTTAATCCTATTCAAAATGAGCTTTGGATGGGTCATTTCTCATAAAGTATGAGAAAGTTATGCTTGATCAAAGTTGAGTTGACTTTTCCTGCAAAACCCTAATTTAGCAACTTTTGAATCTTGATGAATCTTGAGCAATCCTTGATGAATCATGATCAACCCTTGATCAAATGATGAATTATCCTTCAAAATGAGAATTTTGGCAAAAAAACTTGAGGTTTGACTGTATTTAGGTCACAGTTGACTTTTGCCCTAGCACCGTCGATTTTTGGACTTCTTGAGCAATTGACTGACCAAACTTCCTCTGCAAGGCTTGAAATTTGACATGGATGAACTTGAGAATATATTAGGACATTGGGGAGCATTTTATACCATTTGGATGTTAGGACCTTGATGCAACACAAAACCCTAATTTTGAATTGACTACCTTAGGAGGAGATTTGACTGTCCAACTCTTGAGCCATCTTGAACAACTTGGAGATGATTCTTGACATGTCTTGAGGAATATGGGAGGGAAAATTTTGGGGTACAATAGAATGTATAAAAAGGTGTTTTTGTCTTTTGAAAAGTTTTCAATGTTTGAAAGTAGGGTTTTGAAGTTGTGTTTGTGAAGTGTGTTTGAAGATAACAAGGATATTTTGCAAGCTTTGATCAAGTAACTAAGAGCTATCTACCCTATTTTACTCAAAGATCTTTCTTATGTTTTTAACCCTTTTAACAGTGTTGTTTCACCATTGTATTTGGTGAATAACCTTGTGTTAGGATGTTAAACGGGACAGTCGCGGGTCATCGTATAGACCATGATAGCAATTGTGTCAAGTATTTTTGGCAATTTTCTTGAGGGACTTGATCATTTTGTTTAGGCAACTCAGATAGCGTCATCGAGGGACTATGATCTTTTGTTTTTTTTTTTGTTTTTCCAAAGTACTTAACATGCATATCATGGCTCATTTTTGAAGGCAACAAGTGGATTGTAACCCTAGGGGTGCAAGTGTGCATTGTGTTTATTTTTCATGCATTTTTGTCTTTGATTAGGTCAAACTTTTTGTTTATTTGTATTTTTGCATACAAATCCTAATTCTCTAATCATGGCATAATTGAAAGCGTAAAAGTGAGAGAATTTAAATTCTAAGCTATTACAACATGATATAGGGAGGGGGTACAATTTTGAATAGGGTATTATTTTGCAAGAAATTTAAATCCTAAGTTATTACAACCAAATTGAATTTACAATGCATAATATTTAAATGTACAATATTTAAATAAACACAATAAATAAATAATAAATAGAATTTATTTATGCAAAAAGAGTTTTTTTTTATTTATGTATGTGAAATTTAAATCCTAAGTTATTACAACCAAATTGAATTTACAATGCATAATATTTAAATGTACAATATTTAAATAAACACAATAAATAAATAATAAATAGAATTTATTTATGCAAAAAGAGTTTTTTTTTATTTATGTATGTGAAGTATTTTTAATGTGAAAAAAAAGATGTAAAGAAATAAAAGAAAAAGTTGATTTTATTTAATTAAAGGGTAAAACCCTAATTTTCCTTAAGAAAAAAAATTATATATTATTTATATACAAAAATATATTAATATGTACAAAATAAAAATATATTAAAAAAAAGTGTTTTTTTAGTATAAAATAATAATAAAAAATAAAAATGTAATATTTTTGTGTTTTTGTTCTAATTATTTAGTAAAATAAAGTATATATATATATATATATATATATATATATATATATATATATATATATATATATATATATATATATATATATATATATATATATATATATATATATATATATATATATATATATATATATATATATATATATATATATATATATATATATATATATATATATATATATATATATATATATATATATATATATATATATATATATATATATATATATGTACAAAATAAAATAAAATATTTACAAAAAATAAAATATATTCAAGAAAATATTTCCAATGTGAATAAAATTAAGAAATAAAAAATAAAAGTATTATTTACATTATTTTTAAATTTAAACAAAATAATATAAAGTATTTAATATGTTTTCTATATTAGAAAAATGAAATAAAATGCCAAATAAATGTAAAAAAATATAAAAATATTTTTGGAGCATATTTTATGTTTGAAAATAAAACATCAAAGTCAGAAAAGAAAATAAAAGTTCAAAAATGCAAAAATATAAAAAGTTGGGCCAGGGGGTGCAAAAAGCAGACATAGGGGTGCAAAAAGTGAGAAAGCCAAGCCCAGCCCATCAACTTCATCTTCTTCCTTGTGACAACAGAAAATGCGCGCCCTGTATCCAACTTTGAACATCCTAGAAACGTGACTTTTTGCCAAAACTCACAACATCAAACTTGTAGAGAATTAAACAACGATTTCAACCATATAAAACATTAAATCTAACTCTCAAAGACCAGAGAGAATTTCTCTGGCCCTAAAATTTAACCTAACTTTTTTAACATGTTTATGGATGAAATTCTCCTAGCACGATTAATATAAATGATAACTGAGCATATGTATGGTTTCAGGGCAACGAGTACAACATCTTTTATTCACAAACCTAAGGCTAAATGTTCCTAAATAGAGAGATAGAAGTTCATGAAAAACCTGTTTCAGTTGGATTCGAGTTGGACAATGCAGCAACTTTCAGTGAGGCCTGAGGTTCTTTTGAGCTTGCTTGATGTTCCCTGAACCTTTCCCAATACTTAGTTTGTTTTGAAATGGTCGGAATCAACCTCTAGAAGTCAACCTGCATAAGCTTGAAACAGAAATGGTGAACACTGTAAATCGAGTTACAGTTGGCAATGGAGGTTTGGGATAGCTTGAGTGAGTTGAATGGAAGGTGTTTGAAGTGGAAAGGAGCAAAACGCACAAGCAAAATGAGCTATGGCACTCAAGTTGCAGCAACTGCCCTGTTTTGCAAGTTTTTGGTGTTTTGGTGTTCAAGGGTATTTGAGGGATGATTGGCTCGTGTTTCTGGCTTACAAGGATGTATAAAACTTGTTTCAAATGTTGGCTTAAGTTGATTTTATCAGATGTGTGTGTTATGGACTTTTGGTACAATAACTTGGTTTTGAAACAAAAATGTGAGAGTTGACAATGCAAGGTTGTATTGGCTTGTAACCTAGCTACACAAAGTGGTTGAGATTTGCCTGACATTAGGGAGCCTTGTTTGCAGCAAAAGGCTTGTGTATGGCTCAAGAAATGAAACATGACATAAAGCATGCTTTATGTAAATGGAAGTGTTATCTTTATGCCCAAAATGGAATTGTTCATTGTATAATGCTCCCTTGATCAAAACAATGCCTCTAACCAATGTATTTGCATTAAATTTTTGAGTGTAAATTGGTTTAGAGGCCTTTAATTAAGTACAAAGCTAGTTGTGTCAGATTTTGCAAGTTGTATGAACATGTATTGGCCATGGTTACAAAATGAGTTTTTGCCAACTTCAAGCATTCGATTCTCCCTAACCACAAATGTGTTTGAGGAGTTCTTGGACAATTTTGAAAGCTTGAAACATGTACTATAATCCATATTTGAAATGCAACTTGAGACTACAAGTGTAACTATGTGAAAAATGGCCAAGAAGATGGGTCAAAATCCTGCCTAAACTAGGGCAAAATTTCTCCAAGTTAAAAGTTTTAGGGACCCTTGTTCCAAAAATCATAACTTGAGATCCAAGATTCTTTTGAGAAAACTTTTTGATCAAATTTGTAGACTTTGTGATGGACTACAACTTTCATGTTGTAAGTTTTGTTTGAATCCATTTTCATCTTGGTGAAAATGTGGGACAAAGGTAGGAAAAATTAAGAAAATTTCATAACTTAGAAAAATTCTAAGTTATGAAAATTTTCAATTTCAAACCCTAATTTGTAATTTTGGGTTTCTTGATGAACAAGTTTCATGATTTGACACATCTTGATGAAAAATGACCCTTGGCACTTGATTTTGACCAAAAAGTCAAAGTTTGACTTTTCAGTATACAGTCAAATTTTGATCAGTTGACTGAAAAATTCATCTGTCAATCCTATGCATTTGAGATCTTTTGAACTTGGTGAATAGGTCAAGATAATGTCATTGAGTCCTTGAGTCCATGGTTGAGCTTGATTTTCCATTGGCTAGGTCAAACAATCAAAAATTGCCTTTGTACGGTCAAAACCCTAAAAATGACCATTTTGCCCTTTTGATGATTTGATCAAATTTCTTATGGAATTATGGTCCAAACTTGATCAAATGGTTCATATGAGTTCATAATGTTGATGTGGGTCAAAATTCATGAGGTTTGACTGTAAATTGGCCACAATTGACTTTTTCCCCAATACAGCTGATTTCTAGGTCAATTGTCCAATTGACTGGGCAAAAATTTGATTCAAGGCTTGAAACTTTGTATGGGAACACTTATGAGTCCAACATGAAGTATGAAAGTCAATTTGGGCATTGAAGGCCCAAAAATCCCTGTGCAAACTCAAACCCTAATTTAGGTCAACAGTGCAAGGAGGTGTCTTGAGTAGAGCAAACCCTAGCTTGATCCTGAGTTCCAAGAGTCTTGTGATGAGAAATGTTGATAAAATGAGAGGGCAAATTTTGGGGTACAACAGTTTCCCCTGTTCAATCTTCTTGAACTTGAAGAGTTAGATTGGCAAGTCTGCCTTTCGTGACTCGAAGGTAAAAGAGGATTGGACACTAGAGTGCCCGTAAATTTGCACTCGTCAAAATATTGTTGAGGGAATGGGCTTAAAGATGCCATTTGGAGATGGTAGAATCTTGCTGGAGATGGGCTTAAAGATGCCATCTAAGACTGTTTGTTTAACTGGAGCGTATCCGAGCTGTAACTGTATTTGATCTTTGAATGAATATCAGAATGAGTGACAGAATGGCTATCGTGTTTGAAGCATATCTGGACTGTATCTGAAGTTGAGATCTGTATGAGTAGCAGAATGACTTCCGTGTCTGGAGTATATTCGTACTGTAATTGGGATCTGAATAAGTGACAAAATGACATATGTGGCGACTGCACTGGGGAGAATCAAACTTCTGGTGTAAGGGCCAGAAAGGCATCCGTGTTTGGAGCGTATCTGAACCTTGAAGTTGATAGTTAAATCTGAATGAGAGATAGAATGGCCGCCGTGTCTGGAGCGTATCTAGTCTGTATCGGATTGCTGAAGTCTGAATGAGTAGTAGAATAACCGCCGTGTTTGGGGTGTATCTACTATATTTTTACTTGAAATTCCGAATAAGTAATATAATGACCGCCGTGTCTGGGGTGTATCCACACTGTATTTGAATAGTTGTTAACGATAGCCTTTTAATCTTATCCTGAAAAGGGTAAAATGTTAGCTAAAACATAAAGTCATGTTGCATGATATGTATGATGCAATGAACTATATTTTCATCAATGTTTATGATATATGAATGTAATGGAAGTGCATGTAAGCTGAGTAGCTGTCTTGCTAAGGAAAATAAATCCCTGATAACTGGAGATAACGAAATCTTTGACTGCTGCCGGAGAAAGTGAATCCTGGCCGATGCTGAGGACTCAAAAATATTTGTTGAAGATGAGAAAACCTTGCTGACTGCTTGGGGGTTAAAGATCCTTGATTATTGAGAAAGAGAAATCCTGGGACCACTGTTGGGGATTGAAAATCCTTGGTGACTTGTGGGTATTAATCAAGAGCTTTGACAACTTCTGCGGGGAATGAGAATCCTTCATGACTTTCCTGGGAAATAAAGGAAACTCTGAAAATATCTACTGGGGAATTAAAACCTGGGAGGCTTCTGCTGGAGAAATGAGACCGAGAATCTTCGATCTTGCTGGGAAATAACTCTGGGGAGAATGTTTACTCGGCCGGTGAAATTAGGAGCTTGGGTTGTATGCCAATCTACTAGGGGAGTTAGGGAAAACTGAATGGTTCCCACTGGGGATTTATAGTTGGAAATTGACTTCGCTGGGGAAGAAGGTTTAGAATATTCTAGCTTCGCTGGGGTCTTGAAGCTTAACTCCGCTGGAGACATGTACTCCAAGGTTTTAGCTTGTTGAGGATATGAATGACATATTGTAGGGGATTTCTTCTGGAATAGCACAAGGATATCTTCCTATACCTTCAATCTATCAGTAATTATCCTTTCTCAATTTAGTTTTATTTGTAAGCAGAGATTATATTCAAATGCATATGCCTATTTAACAAAACATTGGACGTTTTCAAATAAAACATAAGTATAAAAAGAAAAGAAAGGCAAGCAAATTTTTTCACTTTGAAGTATCTTTGTATTAACTTTTGTAAATATCTTTGTACAAAGGAGACAGACATCCTAGTAAGAGAATGTTGCCGTAAATTGAGAAAAAAATTTATACAAAAGAAAGATGGCTATGTGCAATGATTCCATGTGGTTCCCATTCTGCTATGGTCTTCACAACTCTGAGTATCTTGTCCATTCGCTGCTTCGTCCGCCGATGATTGGATTGATCAGAAGTTGGGAGCTTATTGGTGAAGAGATTGTCCTTAAAGTGATCCGACGAGACTGTTAGAACATAGTTTGATTCTACAACCCTTAATTAGAGTTTTGATGATAACAAAATACAAAGAATAAATAAATTCAAAGATATATATATAAAACAAATATGCTGCTTAAAATTATGTTTTGTATATACAGAAGTTCTAATGGAATCAGCATCAGAAGATCAGTAACATGTGCTACACGCTGAAGCTACCAGATTATACGCTGAAGCTTGATGACCAGAATCTGCGCATAAACATATACACTCTGACTCTGATCAAAGATCTTTACCAAGTCATCAGCACTCAGAAGCGTCATCATAAGTTAAAGCAAAGAACACTCTGAAGTGTTATCATAAGCAAAGAAGACTCTGAAGCGTTACTAAGTATTCAAGACAGAATTAAATGCTAACGGCTCTCTTCAAGACAAGATCTTCTTCAAAAGGGAAGTGCGTTATTATCATTAAAATGGCTTTATGGACAACGTATCTCTACCTTGTCTATATAAACAAATCTGCTTGAGAAAAGACGCACGCATGCACTCACATAATTTGCCAAGCCTTCAAAACCACGCTTACTCAAACGCTTTAGCAAATTCAGTTTATTCCAAGCTTAAATTGTGTAATTATCACAGTTGTGATATATTGTTTTATTAGAAAACGTTAACACATCATTGTTCAAATTATTTGTAAAAGATTTCCTTGAGATAAACCGGTTTGTGGTTATACTCAAGAAGGCTTTAACAGTTGTTAAAGTAGCTGTTGTAATCCTTTGAATATAGTGGATTAAGACCTCGATGGAGAGAGGCAAAATCACCTTGACGGGTGGACTGGAGTAGTTTGAGATCAAACGAACCAGGATAAAAATACTGTGTTGTCTAAGCATTTGTTTTAAGTTTTACAATTCAACTCCCCCTTCTTGTGTTTTTCACATCTTCAGAGACATAGTCATACGCTTTAATTCCCTAACTTTTGCCTGGACCGCCCTTTCGGGTTTTCAGTCCACCGAGAAACCCTTTTTTGTCCAAGTCACCCATTCGGGTTTTCAACTTGCCGGGTGTACAGATTTTGTGTATTTATCCCTAATTTTTGCCTGAACCGCCCTTTCGGGTTTTCGATTCACCGGGATGCCCATTTTTTCCAAAGTTGCCCTTTCGGGTTTTCAACTTGTCGGGTCGTTTTATGCGTAGTATTTTTTGACTATGTCTGCATTCGCAGGGTGCGGCAAATCGTCACCGTCCATGGTGGTCAGAATATTTTCCCCACCATAAAAGATACTCTTGATCACAAATGGTCTTTCGTAAGTAGGAGTCCACTTTCCCCTGGGATCACTTTGCAGTAAGATGATCCGCTTGATTACAAGATCTCCGACTTGATATACTTGACGCCTGACTTTCTTGTTGAAAGCCTTGATCATCCATTTCTGATACGTCTGACCATGACAAACAGCAGTAATTTGTTTCTCGTCGATCAAATTAAGTTGATCAAGCCGAGTCTGAATCCAATCGTCTTCACTCAAACCAGCATCCTTCATAATCCTTAAGGAAGGAATATGAATTTCCATAGGTAAAACAGCTTCCATGCCATATACCAAAGAAAAGGGGGTTGCCCCTATCGAAGTACGCGTCGTGGTACGATATCCATGCAGAGAAAATGGTAACATCTCATGCCAGTCCTTGTAGGTGACTGTCATTTTTTGAATGATCTTCTTGATATTTTTGTTTGCGGCTTCAACAGCACCGTTTATCTTCGGCCGATAGGGAGATGAATTGTGATGATAAATCTTGAACTGTTCGCATAGAACGGTGATCATAGTGTTGTTCAAATTCATATCGTTGTCCGTGATAATCCTGTCGGGGATACCGTACCGCATATGAGATTCTGCTTGATGAAGCAGGCAACCACATTCTTTGTAACAGAGGCAAAGGAAGCTGCTTCGACCCATTTGGTGAAGTAATCAATAGCCACCAGGATGAAGCGATGTCCATTGGATTCCGTGGGCTTGATCTCTCCAATCATGTCAATGCCCGACATTGCGAACGACCAAGGAGTTGTTAGAACATTGAGAGGAACGGGAGGAATGTGCACTTTGTCGGTGTAGACTTGACATTTGTGGCAAGTACGGGAATGTTGATGACAATCAGCTTCCAGGGTAGACCAGTAGTAGCCTACCCTTAGAATCTTCTTAGCCATTGTATGTCCGCTCAGGTGGGTGCCAAATGCACCACTATGTATCTCGGTCATGATCAACTCTGCTTCAACCTTGTCCACACAACAAAGTAGAACACAATCATGGCTGCATTTATAAAGGATGTCGTTGCTTAGGAAGAACTTGGCAGCAAATCTCCTTAAGAACTTTTTGTCATTGACGGAAGCTCCTTCAGGGTATTCTCGAGTCTGGAGATACCTTTTGATTTCATGAAACCAGGGTTGTTCCACTACTTCTTCGGTATTAATCTCATGACAGTGCGCATGTTCGTCCATTCGTTCGATGGTGATTTGGGGAGCCTCGTTATCCCAGTTGAGTTTAAACATGGAATACATTGTAGCCAGAGCATCTGCTGGCTGATTTTCCTCTCGCGGGAAGTGCTCGAAAGTAATCTGATCGAAATGAGGCAACAATGTCAAGACATGTTCTTTGTATGGGATAAGATTAGGATGTCTAGTGTCCCACTCTCCTTTGACTTGACTGATAACCAAAGCCGAGTCCCCAAATACGACCAAAGATTTGATTCCCAAGTCTATAGCAGCCTTGAGACCAAAGATGCAAGCTTCGTACTCAGCCATGTTGTTGGTACAGCTGAAGCAACGTCGGGCAGTGAAGGGTGTATGGAAACCTTCTGGAGAAATGAGTACCGCACCGATACCGTTGCCCAGTTCATTTGAAGCACCATCAAAGTACAGGGTCCATCGGGATCCTTGTTCAGGTCCGTCATACGGTCTGTTACCTTCAATGTTGTCCAATGTCATGATGTCCTCGTCAGGGAAGTCAAATCTCATAGATTGGTAATCTTCGACGGCTTGATGAGCTAGATGGTCAGCTAGTATACTCCCCTTTATAGCTTTTTGGGTAGTATATTGGATATCATACTCAGTCAGGATCATTTTCCATCTAGCGATTCTTCCAGATAAAGCAGGCTTCTCGAAGATATACTTGATCAGATCCATTTTGGAAATCAGCAAAGTAGTATGAGTCAACATATACTGCCTTAGCCGGCGAGCAACCCATACCAAAGCACAGCTAGTTTTCTCGAGCAGTGAGTAGCGAGTCTCACAGTCGGTAAACTTTTTGCTAAGGTAATAAATGGCATGCTCTTTTTGGCCAGACTCGTCATGTTAGCCCAGTACGCACCCCATTGAGTTATCCAAAACAGTCAGATACATGATTAACGGCCTTCCTTCGACGGGTGGCATCAAGATAGGAGGTTCCAGTAAATACTCCTTGATCTTATCAAAAGTAACTTGGCAATCATCGTTCCATTCAACTACCTGATCTTTCTTCAACAGCTTGAAGATTGGCTCACAGGTAGATGTTAGGTGAGAGATGAACCTTGCGATATAGTTTAAGCGTCCCAAGAAACCTCTAACCTCCTTTTCAGTGCGGGGGGCATGCATTTCCTGTATAGCTTTGACTTTAGCAGGATCAACTTCAATGCCTTTGTTGCTGAAGATTATTCCCAAAAGTTTACCAGACCTGACTCCAAAGGTGCACTTGCTTGGGTTCAGTCTGAGCTTAAACTCCTTCAACCTGACAAATAGCTTTTGCAGATGATCAAGGTGTTCTTCTTCTATCTGTGATCGGGCTATCATGTCATCTACGTAAACTTCAATCTCATGGTGTATCATGTCATGAAACAAAGCCACCATGGCGCGTTGATAGGTTGCCCCGGCATTCTTCAGTCCGAATGGCATCACTTTGTAGCAGAAGGTACCCCATTGCGTGACAAAAGTAGTATTCTCCATGTCCTCGGGGGCCATTTTGATCTAGTTGTATCCCGAGAATCCATCCATGAAGGAAAATACCTTGTGTTGAGTTGTGTTGTCAACCAAGATGTCGATGTGTGGCAGTGGAAAATCATCTTTAGGGCTAGCCCTGTTTAAATCCCGATAGTCCACACACATTCTGACTTTGCAGTCCTTTTTAGGCACGGGCATAATGTTAGCAACCCAATGTGGATAGGAAGTAACAGCCAGAAAGCCAGTGTTGAATTGCTTCATTACCTCAGCTTTGATCTTCTCAGACATGTCGGGCCTCATTCGGCAGACCTTTTGCTTGATCGGTGGACAGTCTTCTCTTGTAGGGAGACGGTGAACCACGATATCTGTGTCTAATCCCGGCATGTCTTCATAGGACTAGACGAAGATTTCAACATATTCGTTCAACAACTGCACTAAGCGCTCTTTGACACCTGGTTCCAGGTTGGCACCCACCTTAACCTCTTTCTTGTCTTCCTCTGTTCCCAAGTTGATGGTTTCTAGCAATTCTTCATGAGGAAGAATAGCCCTCTCTTCTTGTTGCAAAAGTCTGGCTAACTCTCCCGGCACTTCACAGTCTTCGTCAACTTTGTACTCAGCCTGATTGACCAAATCCTCAGAGTCACCGAAGGCTAAAGAAGAATAGTCACCCATGGAATCCGGAGTGGATGGGTACCTGCATTTTGTGAGTGTGGGTGTATGTAAGGGATAGCCATCCTTAAACAAAACAAAATGCAAAAGGAAAGAAAATGAACACAACAGTTTATAGATGAAAATGTCCAATGATTCATTAAAACATGGCATATGATAATGAAGAAAATCAAGCCCTTACAAATGGACCTATATGCCCGGGGCAAGGCATAAGGTGAAAATAGTGTACGAATTGTTTAGTTATTACAGGCCAAAATAGGAAATTGTTCAAAGATAAATTACTGGTTGATGAAAGTGATGGGAATAAAGTCCTTTGCTTCCCAGTTGCTTAATCCTCCTTCGACGGTTGGAAAGATCCAATCTTCAAAGTTGTCTTCTTCATCATCATCTTCTAAGGCATTAATTCCATGGTGAGTGATTTTTACAGGTGGTCCTCCAGCCTTGGAGCGACGCATAGCATTCTGGCCAACAGCAGTAAAACCTAGTCCGAACTTGTCCGTCTTATGGGGAAAATCAGGCAGTTGCCCCCATACTGTACTCCTTCCTTCTTTGATTACAGCCTCTGCATCCTTGAGAGACGCCATCCTAGACATAGGCTTGGAAATAATAGGCACATCAACCATTGTCTTCGCAACTGGGACTTTAGGAGAAACTTCCTCAAAATGTTGGAAAGGCATTTCTGTGAACTCGCCATCCAACTCCACATAGCGGAAGGAGTTGAGGTGACTTATCATGTACTCTTCCTCGCCGTGCACCGTTATAATCTTACCCTGAACAGGATACTTTAGCATTTTGTGTAAAGAGGAGGTAACTGCCCCAGCATAGTGGATCCACGGCCTTCCCAACAAGAACAAATATGAAGGACGGATGTCCATCACATAAAAGGTGGAGTTGAAAATTTCTGTGCCCACTTTGATAGGAATGTCAACCTCTCCGTGAACCATTCTTTTGGACCCATCAAAGGCCCTAACCACGATATTACTTGGCTTTAGCACTAACCCTTCACAGTCCAGACGGTCTAACGCCTTCTTCGGTAGCATATTCAAGGATGAACAAGTATCAACTAGAACATGGGCAGGGGTGGTTCCTCTGCATTCTACTGAGAAGTGCAGCGCGTCGTTGTGCTTCCTTCCCTTAGGGGTCAAATCAGCATCGAAAAAACCAAAACCATTATCAGCAGTAAGGTTGGCCACGCACTCTTGAAACTGGTCAGCCGAAGTTTCTTGAGGCACGTGTGCCGTCTTTAAAAATTTGATCAGGGCCTTAGCATGGGCCTCAGAGCAGAGTAGAAGAGCCAACATGGAGATTTTGGAAGGGGTCTTCCCTAGCTGTTCCACGACTTCGTAGTCACTCTTTTTGATTATCTTTAAGATTTCTTCCATTTCTTTCTGGGTGATCTCAGGGATTACCACAGTCTGAGCCTTCATCCTGACATGCGCTTCTAGTATCCCCTTACCCTTATCGGTAATATCAATAGATGGTCTAACTTCAGGAGTATCCAATTCTTCAATTATCGGGCCTTGCACAGATGGCTTAACAGGCATAGAAGCTTTCGAGGGTCTGAAGACTGCTCGTGGGGGAGCAATCTCCGGAGAGAAAATCCGTCCGCTGCGAGTTATCTTGCTTGTTCCCACAATGTTCCCTATATTAGGGGTTTCACCTTCAAAATTCTCTTGGACTGATTCAATCTGTTTGATACCATGATAGAAGATTTCTCCTCCGTAGTTCCATGGTATCGTCTTGTTAGATTTATACGGGACAGGCCCCGGCATGGTGATTTTTAACGGCACAAACTTAGGATCAGGCGTAATCTTGACAGGCCTTTTGCAAGCCTTGGGAAGATTGTCGGAGATGGTTATTATTGCAATGTCATTGGTTGAAGTAACAAAGGTAGCAGGAGTAACAGGAGTGAAGGTATCAACAGGAGTCTTTTGGAAGAGTATCTCTTAGGTATCCATCAGGCATTGGATGCCTGATTTCAACAGTGGGCAGTCAGCTCGTATGTTCAAACAGAAATAACAGTATTTTCCACAGCCTAGAAATATCCCGGCTCTCATCAAATTCATTTTAATCACTGGTAACGGAGTCAAAAGGTCAGCAACATTGGTAACATGAAGGTCTTCCATAACGGCATGAACATTATGACCGTGCTTGGGCATCAGGGCAGAAATTACATTTGGCTTTTCGGGCACATCGAATTCTACTTCCTTGGCGTCGATCAGGTCTTGGATTTTGTTCTTAAGAGTCCAGCAGTTGTTGGTATCATGCCCTACACTGTTAGAGTGGTAAGCACACTTTTCATTGGAGTGGTAATATGGAGAGGAGGTATTAGGGTTCTTTGGCGCTTCCTTCAAATTGGTAAGATTCAGCTTTAGCAAATGAGGGAGTACTTGAGCCGGTGTCATGTTGATTCGGGTGAACTTTCGTTGTGGCCTTTCTACCCGTTGCTGATTAGATCTTGGCTGGTTGCTGCGAGGTTGATCATTTGAAGAGTTTTGGATCATCACAGCCCCTACAGTTGGTCGGTGCTCGGTTCTTCCTTGGCTTTTCTGAGAATAAACAGCAGAAGCTTCCTTTTTAGCTGGGAAGGTTTTCTTAACAGCAGTGGACGCAGAGGCATCTTTCTGAATCTTACCACTTTTGATGTCGGCCTCGACCCTTTCACCGGTCAAAATTAATTCAGTGAATCCCACAGAGGAACTCCCAATTAAATGATTGAAGAAAGGGCCAGACAGGGTCCCTAGAAACATGTCAACCAGATCTCTATCCGACAATGGTGGCTGCACCCTTCCAGCCAGATCACGCCACTTCTGGGCATACTCTTTAAATCCCTCGTTAGAAGCCATACCCATACTCTGTAGTTGAGTACGAGTGGGCGCTAAATCAATGTTGTATTGGTATTGTCGGTAGAAAGTAGCAGCTAAGTCTTCCCAGTTATGAACCTCAGACCTCTCAAGTTGATAGAACCAGTCCAATTGTGTGCCTGACAAGTTGTCTTGGAAAAAATGGACCCAAAGATCCTTATCAGATGAGTGGGGTTGGATCTTTCGGACATAGGATCTTAGATGCATCTTTGGACATGACAGACCGTCATACTTGGCAAATGTAGGAACTTTGAACTTGGGAGGAATAACGATCCCAGCGACCAACCCTAGTTCTTCGAAATCTAAACCAGGTACCCTTTGCAACTCCATGGCTTCCAATCTGTCTTCAAGATTTTTAAACTTAACATCCGCCAGGGGATATTGTTGTTCGGAGTAATCTTCGTCTTCTTCCTCTTCCTCTTCTTCTCCTTCAACTTCAGATTCAGAAGGCATTGCAGTTCCTTTTCCTTTACCAGCCCCTTCATCAGACGTCGAGGGGAACTCGAGAACTTTTCTAGCATTGCTTTCAAACCTTCTTTCCATAATGACTACACCATATCTTTTCTTCTTTTTCTCTTTATCTTTCTCCAACAGTGCTTTGAGGTCCTCTTGACCCTTTGCTAAGGTCATGAGGAGTTGCTGGAATTGAGAATTATGTGCTTGCAGATCCTTAACCGTCTGCTCCAAATCCATCTTGCTGAAATAAACAGCAGAAAGATAAGGAAACCTAGTGTGAAGACCTATTTATGTATATGATGAATGGTATGTTATTCATGTAATGCATTCAAGGATTCAGAAATTCAAATTTGTTGCAAACAAAAAGAACACACGTCATATTAAGAAGAAATTTGTTAGTACATAAGTGCCCCATGGGCAAAATATTACAAAATTCTTAATGTAAAATGACATTGCGCATCCTATTTGGTGCGATGTAAGTGTTGAGAGTTTCCTCCTCATGAAGTCGGCGGGTAAGCTCCAAAACCTTCTTCTCACTGGCATAAAAGCTGGCTTCAAAAGTATTCTCTTCTTCTTTGAGTTGGATCTAACTCTTTTGTAATTCTTCCAATGATGTTGGCATGTCTGGATGTAGGAGGGTGTATGGAACCTCTTCTTCCATAACAGGCTCTTTGATCACGGGGAGAATGTGAGGATATGGCACCATAAGACTCTGGGCGCGGGTTCGTACCCACTTGAGGTAAGGCTCAAGAGGGATGGAATTCTTGTGCCCCAGTGTCTTACTATCCACTTTGTTGGGCATCCTCTAAGCTCTGATGAACCTTTGTCGAAGTCCTTGCGCATCGTTGTCGAAGTCAAAAACCAAGCCAGGGATCAGCATATCATGAGGACATCCCTTTTAGCATATCCAAACTGTCTTAGAGCTAAACAGGGGTTATAGGTAATGCTTCCCCTAATGCCAAGTAGTGGGACATTAGGGAATTCCCCACAACGATCAATGATGATGACATTATCTCTGGACCGAGAACACCAATGAACATCAGAATGTGTGAGGGTCATCAACCGTTGTGACCACCTTAAACCCTACTCATTCTTCAAAACTGATTGTGGAAGGTGAGAAATAAACCACCTTGCTATGAGAGGAGTACAACACATGAGAACACCTCTTTTCCTCATTGTTCGTGTGTAATATGAGTGTAGGATGTCCCCAAGTAATGTAGGCACAGGATTACGAGATATGAAAATCTTGACAGCATTCACATCTATAAGTTGATCAGGGTTTGGGAACAAGACCAACCCATAAATGAGAAGTGCTACAATCTCCTCAAAAGCTTGTATATCTAGAGAGTTCCAACATTCTTGTGCCTTCTCCAACAGGAACTTTGCCAAGAAACCCTTGACACCACTTTTGGTTTCCCAATGACCCTTGATACCAGATGGTTGCAAGTGTAATGCTTGAGAAACATCTTCAGGCTTTGGTTCTTTTTCCGTACCGTTGTAGGGTAGTTGATGAAGAATAGGAATCCTCAAGAGTTGAGAAAATTCCTCCAAAGTAGGTACCAGTTGGTAATCAGGAAATGTAAAACAGTGGTGTAGGGGGTCAAAGAACTGGAAGAGAACTTTCACCATGTCTTCTTCAATGTTGGAGTTGACCAAGCTGAGGAGTCTACCATGTCTTTCACCGAAAAGAGAATTCTCGGGAATCCTGGAAGTGAGCTCCTTGAGTTGAGGAGGGATTCTCACAAGGTTGACTTGTATTGTTTTCCCGCGAAGAGATTCCATGACCTACAAAACAAGAACAAAGATGAAGATCCAAACCCTTGAAATGGTTAGTGGATGCATATGATGTTTTATGATGTTCGTGATGTATGCACAAGCACATGTACAAGCAAGTCACACAAAACCCTAGTTTCAGGCTTGCATGAGGTTTCATAGGTGAGTACCCTCTTGAAGTTAGTTGGCTCAACCTGTCCTATAAATAGTAACCGGGTTCTAAGGAGCTCAATATCACTGGATTGTTTTCTATGTTTATTGTTTTGGTTTAGCCACTTAACTGGCGACCAAAATATTCCAAGAAAACAACCCTCAATGAGTGTAGTATCGAGTATCTACCAACTTCGGACTGCACCAAAGCCGGTCATCTCACTACCCCTAATAAAAAGGCCAAGATGGTCAAGTAAGGTTCTAAGAGTTCATTAGCGCTTCATGACACCACTCAGCGGCCCCGTATTCTCTTTGATTGACTCAAAGGCTACCGATACTCACAAATATGTCGCACTAATATAGCTATTGCTTCAACCATGTCGGTATACCGCGCACAGTTTCCACAATGTATTGCTTTTTACCTATGAATGTTTCCGAAATCCGGGTAGAGGATTTCAAGCCCAAACAAGAGAACCAAATGTAAAGCAAACAAAGCAATCAAGATAAGCATGCAAAGGTGATCTAAGCCCTAAGGTTACTCCACTTTTAAAGTTATCCCCAGCAGAGTCGCCAGTTCTGTGATACGGTGGGAGAACTGACTTGAGATTTCGCATTTGTGTTCGCAAATGTTTCGGTTTAATAAGAGTCACCACCGACTTTTTATTTTATCCTAAGGAAAGGTCAAAAAGCACAGGAAAAACCTTTGAGATGTTTTCTTGGGATCGGGGAGTAGATTATAGAAAGGGAAGGTATTAGCACCCTTTCTATCCATGGTTATCCATGGGATCTTAGTTACTTGTTTAGATCACTTGCTTTGCTTTTCAATTGTTTAAAATGGTGATCTTCAATTGTTTGAAATGGTGCTTTGTGTGTGGTTTTGAAAGATATTTTGAAAAGAGGCCATCATTGTGGCAACCTTTGTAATGATTCTTGTTTGAATGTATACAAAGGTGTTTTTGTCTTTTGAAAAGTTTTCATGTTTGAAAGTAGGGTTTTGAAGTTGTGTTTGTGAAGTGTGTTTGAAGATAGCAAGGATATTTTGCAAGCTTTGATCAAGTAACTAAGAGCTATCTACCCTATTTTAATCAAAGATCTTTCTTATGTTTTTAACCCTTTTAACAGTGTTGTTTCACCATTGTATTTGGTGAACAACCTTGTGTTAGGATGTTAAACAGGACAGGCGCGGGTCATCGTATAGACCATGATAGCAATTGTGTCAAGTATTTTTGGAAATTTTCTTGAGGGACTTGATCATTTTATTTAGGCAACTCAGATAGCGTCATCGAGGGACTATGATCTTTTGTTTTGTTTTTGTTTTGCCAAAGTACTTAACATGCATATCATGGCCCATTTTTGAAGGCAACAAGTGGATTGTAACCCTAGGGGTGCAAGTGTGCATTGTGTTTGTTTTTCATGCATTTTTGTCTTTGATTAGGTCAAACTATTTGTTGATTTGGATTTTTGCATATAAACCCTAATTCTCTAATCATGGCATAATTGAAAGCGTAAAAGTGCGAGAATTTAAATTCTAAGCTATTACAACATGATATAGGGAGGGGGTACAATTTTGAATAGGGGATTATTTTGCAAGAAATTTAAATCCTAAATTATTACAACCAAATTGAATTTACAATGCATAATATTTAAATGTACAATATTTAAATAAACACAATAAATAAATATTAAATAGAATGTATTTATGCAAAAAGAGTTTTTTTTATTTATTTATGTATGTGAAGTATTTTTAATGTGAAAAAAAAGATGTAAAGAAATAAAAGAAAAAGTTGATTTTATTTAATTAAAGGGTAAAACCCTAATTTTCCTTAAGAAAAAAAATTCTATATTATTTATATACAAAAATATATTAATATGTACAAAATAAAAATATATTAAAAAAAGTGTTTTTTTAGTATAAAATAATAATAAAAAATAAAAATGTAATATTTTTGTGTTTTTGTTCTATATTAAAGTATACATATTTAATATATATATATTAAATATATTAAATATGTACAAAATAAAATAAAATATTTACAAAAAATAAAATATATTCAAGAAAATATTTCCAATGTGAATAAGATTAAGAAATAAAAAATAAAAGTATTATTTACATTATTTTTAAATTTAAACAAAATAATATAAAGTATTTAATATGTTTTCTATATTAGAAAAATGAAATAAAATGCCAAATAAATGTAAAAAAATATAAAAATATTTTTGGAGCATTTTTTATGTTTGAAAATAAAACATCAAAGTCAGAAAAGAAAAGAAAAGTTCAAAAATGCAAAAATATAAAAAGTTGGGCCAGGGGGTGCAAAAAGCAGACATAGGGGTGCAAAAAGTGAGAAAGCCAAGCCCAGCCCATCAACTTCATCTTCTTCCTTGTGACAACAGAAAACGTGTGCCCTGTATCCAACTTTGAACATCCTGGAAACGTGACTTTTTGCCAAAACTCACAACATCAAACTTGTAGAGAATTAAACAACGATTTCAACCATATAAAACAGTAGATCTAACTCTCAAAGACCAGAGAGAATTTCTCTAGCCCTAAAATTTAACCTAACTTTTTCAACATGTTCATGGATGAAATTCTCCTAGCACGATTAATACAAATGAAAACTGAGCATATGTATGGTTTCAGGGTAATGAGTACAACATCTTTTATTCACAAACCTAAGGCTAAATGTTCCTAAATAGAGAGATAGAAGTTCATGAAAAACCTGTTTCAGTTGGATTCGAGTTGGACAATGCAGCAACTTTCAGTGAGGCCTGAGGTTCTTTTGAGCTTGCTTGATGTTCCCTGAACCTTTCCCAATACTTAGTTTGTTTTGAAATTTCCTGAATCAACCTCTAGAAGTCAACCTGCATAAGCTTGAAACAGAAATGGTGAACACTGTAAATGGAGTTACAGTTGGCAATGGAGGTTTAGGATAGCTTGAGTGAGTTGAATGGAAGGTGTTTGAAGTGGAAAGGAGCAAAACGCACGAGCAAAATGAGCTATGGCACTCAAGTTGCAGCAACTTCCAAGTTTTGCAAGTTTTTGGTGTTTTGGTGTTCAAGGGTGTTTGAGGGATGATTGGCTCGTGTTTCTGGCTTACAAGGATGTATAAAACTTGTTTCAAATGTTGGCTTAAGTTGATTTTATCAGATGTGTGTGTTATGGACTTTTGGTACAATAACTTGGTTTTGAAACAAAAATGTGAGAGTTGACAATGCAAGGTTGTACTGGCTTGTAACCTAGCTACACAAAGTGGTTGAGCTTTGCCTAACATTAGGGAGCCTTGTTTGCAGCAAAAGGCTTGGTGTATGGCTCAAGAAATGAAACTTGACATAAAGCATGCTTTATGTAAATGGAAGTCTTACCTTTATGCCCAAAATGGAATTGTTCATTGTATAATGCTCCCTTGATTAGAACAATGCCTCTAACAAATGTATTTGCATTCAATTTTTGAGTGTAAATTGGTTTAGAGGCCTGTAATTAAGTACAAAGCTAGTTTGGTCAGATTTTGCAAGTTGTATGAACATGTATTGGCCATGGTTACAAAGTGAGTTTTTTCCAACTTCAAGCATTCGATTCTCCCTAACCACAAATGTGTTTGAGGAGTTCTTGGACAATTTGGAAAGCTTGCAACATGTAATAAAATCCATCTTTGAAATGAAACTTGAGAATCCAAGTGGAACTATGTGAAAAATGGCCAAGAAGATGGGTCAAAATCCTTCCTAAACTAGGGCAAAATTTCTCTAAGTTAAAAGTTTTAGGGATCCTTGTTCCAAAAATCTTAACTTGAGATCCAAGCTTCTTTTGAGAAAACATTGTGAATCAAAGTTGTAGACTTTGTGATGGAATACAACTTTCATGTTGTAAGTTTTGTTTGAATCCATTTGCATCTTGGTGAAAATATGGGACAAAGTTAGGAAAAATTAAGAAAATTTCATAACTTAGAAAAATTCTAAGTTATGAAAATTTTCAATTTCAAACCCTAATTTGTAATTTTGGGTTTCTTGATGAACAAGTTTCATGATTTGACACATTTTGATGAAAAATGACCCTTGGCACTTGATTTTGATCAAAAAGTCAAAGTTTGACTTTTCAGTATATAGTCAAATTTTGATCAGTTGACTGAAAAATTCATCTGTCAATCCTATGCATTTGAGATCTTTTGAACTTGGTGAATAGGTCAAGATAATGTCATTGAGTCCTTGAGTCCATGGTTGAGCTTGATTTGCCATTGTCTAGGTCAAACAGTCAAAAATTGCCTTTGTACAGTCAAAACCCTAAAAATGACCATTTTGCCCTTTTGGTGATCTGATCAAATTTCTTGTGGAATTGTGGTCCAAACTTGATCAAATGGTTCATATGAGTTCATAATGTTGATGTGGGTCAAAATTCATGAGGTTTGACTGTAAATTGGCCACAGTTGACTTTTTCCCCAATACAGTCGATTTCTAGGTCAACTGTCCATTTGACTGGGCAAAAATTTGATTCAAGGCTTGAAACTTGGTATGGGCAAACTTATGAGTCCAACATGAAGTATGAAAGTCAATTTGGGCATTGAAGGCCCAAAAATCCCTGTGCAAACTCAAACCCTAATTTAGGTCAACAGTGCAAGGAGGTGTCTTGAGCAGAGCAAACCCTAGCTTGATCCTGAGTTCCAAGAGTCTTGTGATGAGAAATGTTGATAAAATGAGAGGGGAAATTTTGGGGTACAATAGTGGAGTTATAAGGAATATAATCCCTAGTCAACCCCTTGAGCCATAGAAGTAGGAGTTTTCTTTTTTTACACAAATTGAAACCTTTCATCAAAACCTGGGGCATGGTAGTTTCTCAGTTAAATTCAAAAGCGCGTTCAGTCGCAAA
Organism: Vicia faba; assembly: GCA_948472305.1. NCBI lineage: Eukaryota > Viridiplantae > Streptophyta > Magnoliopsida > Fabales > Fabaceae > Vicia > Vicia faba. The sequence continues at coordinate 178,103,049 of OX451740.1, forward strand.
CTTTCACTTAGTGCACAACAAGTGACATCAAAAACATTCTTCTGAATCAATAAACAATAATGGTTCCCTATCAAATACGCAGTCATTGTTTCCCAAAAGAAACGCCCACTGAGTCAAAACCTACGAAGGAGACTTAAGCAAAACTGGGGCATCCCGCTGACTATAATCTCAAAACAATCTGCAAAAATCAGGGATAATAAATAAATAAAAAAGAGGTCACTATAGATCCTCGACAAACATGAAAAAAAGTGTTGTAGGAATGACTGCCTTCACAAATAAGCTTCCAAGTTTCCAAACCATCACCAAAATAACATTCCAGACTCAATTGGGATTCAAAAATGAAATTAGTTGAGTTTAGGACTGGAGAATATCATGAAGAACGGGTTGGGTACAAATACGCTTTAATCCTTATCTTTGTTTCTTAAACCGTGAACCAGGCCACGCTACAACCCTTCAAAAGTCCTAATTAAAGCATGGGTTAGTTCGAAAGCATATTGTTAGAAAAGGTATCCTGACTCATGTAAAGCTTACTATAAATCTTGAGTTGGATTCATATTCTTACAAAATTCTTTTATTTTCTAAAAATACATTTTCAAAACTTTAAGACAAACATAAACTTTGCATTATTTAAATATCGCTATTTGCATATAGCTAATTGTTCGACAACAGAGAAATTCACACGACGAATATCCAATGAGCAAAGACTCTCTCAATGAACAAAATCACTTCAAATGGAAAAACACTTCCAATGACAAACCCTCCATTATCAAGGGGCATAACATGATTATTTCCCAGCATATTTGGGGCAGACAAGTCAAGATTCCAAGAAATCTCTCAAGAAGTGCTGAATAACCAGGGGAAGGTTTGTATTTAAATCACTTGGGGCATTGAGCATGAATTCTAGTAAAGGGTTACATACAATCAAGCAAACATTTTCTGGAAGTACTACAACACTTACTACTAGGGGCAGTGACAAGTCTCCCACAAAATCCTTTTCATAGGGTGATCCCCAGTCAAGTCCTCACACGGTCATCTCTATAAGGACATCCCCACAGAAGTATCCCCACAAAGTTGGAACCAAGAAATCCCCAGCCAGCGTTTCAATCTCTGGAAAACCTTCTTCCTAGTTGATTTGATCTCAAGAAGAATCCTCGAGGAGATTTTTCCAAAGAATACACCTCCCCCAGCAGCTCGTCAAATATTCCTCTCAACAGGGTTTATTTCCCCAACAAACAGCAAAATTCTCCAGCTGAGTCTGTCCTCTCCAACTTGAGTTTTCCTCTCAGACTATTATGAATTAAGAGACCACAACCCTTAATCCCCAGTGAAGTCGCCAACAGAGTCTTTGCTATCTTCGAAGGTTGCTGAAAAGCCTGGAACCCGACCAGATAACAGTCAACTTTATCCTTTTAAGCAAGTTACTACGAAGCCTGGACCCGACCAGATACTAGTTCAACTTCACATGCTCCCAACTTACTGTGAAGACTGGATCCGACCAGATAACAGTAAGCCACGAACCCAAGTTACTAAAGCCTGAACCCGACCAGATAATAGTTTAACTTCTCCTATTGCTAAAACCTGGACCAAACCAGATAACAGTTTGAGTTTCTGAAACCCGGACCCGACCGAATAACATTCAATCTCATTTTTAAGTTACTAAAGCCTGGACCCTACTAGATAATAGTTTAACTTCTTCAATTGCTGAAACATAGACCCAACCAGATAACAGTTTGAGTTTCTAAAACCCGGACCCGACCGGATAATAGTCAATCTCATTTTTAAGTGGCTAAAGCCTAGACCCGGCCAGATAACAGTTAACTTCTTTATCCCTAGAAAGTTGTTGTGAAGCCTGGAACCCGACCAGATAACAACTAAGTTTTAAGAGATAACTCCCCAGTAGAGCAACGGACAACTAAAACTCCTAAACTCTTTTCCCCAAGCAGGAATCAATACTCTCCACGGAGTTTTCCTCAAGCAAAATCCACATCCCCTAGCTGATTTCTCCTCAAACAACAAACAAGAATCCCCAACGGAAGCATTCTAAAACAAGTTCTAAAGATGTGCATACTCTTCATCCCAAAACAGTAGTCCGGGATTTCATTTCCCAAGGCTCACCAGCATTTGTCAAAGATTTATTTTCCCAAACAAAGAGACACCTCAATAACATTTCACATTCATACATCATATTACATACATGGTAAGTGCATACCGCATAATTTCATTTATTTTGAGAACATCATCAAGCCATGCATACATTTGCATGCAACTAACCCTCTTCCTTGCAGGAAAAATCAATCAAATCAAAGACCTATTCTGGTTAGATTTATTTCTTCCAGTTAAAGACAGGCAAAATCAAGACCTCTTCTGGTCAGATTCATTTCTTCCAGATTAAAGACAGACGATCAAAGACCTCTTATGGTTTGATTTATTTCTTCCAGATTAAAGACAGACGATCAAAGACCTCTTCTGGTTAGATTTATTTCTTCCAGTTAAAGACAGGCGAATCAGAAACCTCTTTTGGATAGATTCATTTCTTTTAGATTAAAGACAGGACAACTATCTACAGGAAGGGATGAAGTTTTACATGAACTCATCTTTAAGCAATCCTACCCAGGTTCTTTCTCATTTCCAGATGAAATTTTACACGGACTCATCCTGAAGCAGCCCTACCCAGGTTCCTTCTCAGGTGAAGTTTCACACGAATTCATCCTGAAGCAACCCTACCCAGGTTCCTTCTCATTTCCAGATGAAGTTTTACATGGACTCATCCTGAAGCAACCCTACCTAGGTTCCTTCTCGTTTCCAAATGCAGTTCTACACAGGCCCATCATAAAGAAATCTTACACAAATTCCTTTTCATATACCGCCATACACAGTTTTGTACGGATTTATCCTTAAGCAATCTTACACAGATTCCTTCTAATTCATTTCCATACATGGTAACTGTTGTACCAGAAAGTTTTCCATCTCATTCCTCAAGGTATTTTCTCACAATGATTTTCAAAAAGTTCAAGTTTTCACAAGTACAATTGGGCTCTCAATCATCAAGTTGAAGAATAACAGGTATGCTTTGATCCATAAGATTCGATGGAGCATTTGGCTCCTTCGAGCAAGCTTTGGTCCACAAGCTCCGATGGAGCATTTGGCCCCCATCGATGCAAGCTTGGTTTGCATCCTTCAATTGGACATTGTTGATTTCTTCAAGCTAGCTTGATTTGCATCCTTCGTTTGGGCATTTGGCTTCTTCGAACAAGCTTTGGTCCACAAGCTTCATTTGGGCTTATGGATTTCTAAATGCTTGCGTTGATTCACGAAGCATGTTCCCTTCTGCAGGTTTGATTTGATTCACTAAAATGGCCCCTGCGTGCAAGCTTCGATTCAGAGAGCAGTGGCCTCCTGGATGTTTGTTTCACAAAGCAGTTGCCTCCTGCATGCAAGCTTCGATTCAGAGAGAAGTAGCCTCTTGAATTTTTATTTCACAAAGCAATTTCCTCCTGCATGCTAGCTTCTACTGGGCATAATGACCTTCTGAAAAGCTTCCTTCAATTCAGAAGGAGATGACCTTCATACTAGCTTCCTTCGATTTAGAAGAGAAAGGTCTCCTGTTTGTCTCCTTCGATTTAGAAAGTTAGTGACTTCCTATTGGTTTCTTTCGATTCATAAGGAAATTAACTTCTGAAAGCTTCCTTTGATTCAGAGGGCAGTGGCCTTCTGAAGGCTTTCCTTTGACACAAAGCAGAGACCTCTTGCATACAAGTTTCGATTGCATCATTGGCCCCTGTGATACGGTGGGAGAACTGACTTGAGGTTTTGCGTTTTATCGCAAATGTCGCGGTTATCAAGAGTCACCACCTATTTTTCTTTTATCCAAAAGGAAAGGTGAAAAAGCACAGGAAAGGCCTTTGAGATTGTTTCTTGAGTTCGGGGGGTAGATTATGAAAAGGGAAGGTGTTAGCACCCTTTTCATCCATGGTTTTCCATGGGCTCTTAGTTACTTACTTAGATCACTTTCTTTTGTTTGAAATTGTGTTTGGTGTGTTTTTTGAAAGTATTTTGTAAAAGAGGCCATTCGTTTAGGCAATCTTTGTAATGATTCTCGTTCGTAAGAATGTATACAAAGATGTTTGTCTTTTGAAAATGTTTTCAATGATTGTAAGATGTTTTGAAATGTGTGTGTTTTGGAAAATAGCAAGGATTGTTGTTTTGAAATAGAGCAAGTAACTAGAAGTAATATACCTACTCAAATGTCTTTCTTGTTCATTTTCTATTCCTTTGACATTGTTGTCTTACCATTGATTTGGTAAGCAACCCTATCTTTGGATGCAAACGGGATGGACGTGGGTCATCGTATAGCCATGATTAGCAATGTTTGCAAAGTATCTTAGCATTTTGAGGGACCAAGATCATTTTGTAAGGCAAATTTACAATAGCGTCATCGAGGGACTATGATCTTATATTTGTTTTCTTTTGCCAAGATACTTCGCATGCGTAACATGGCCATTTTATATAAGGCAACCAAGTGGAGAAACCCTAAGGGTGCTTGTGTGCAAGTGTATCATTTTCATGCTTTGATTTTGTCTTGTATTTAGGTTTTTCTATTTTGATTTGTTTTGTTCTTGTCATACAAACCCTAATTACTAATCATGGCATATAAAGCTATAAATTGCGTAATGTAAATATTTCTAAGCTATTACAACAATTTATGGGAGGGGGGTATACCAATTTGAATGGGGATTTGCAAAAATATAAACCTAAATAAATTATTACAACCAAATCGAATTTGTACGAATTAGAATAAATACAATACAATATTTAAAATGCAATGCAATGTACATGTAAGAAAAGATTTTTTATGCTTTATTTTTATGTAAAAGAAATTTTCATCTAAACCTAAAAATATAAGGAAAAGGAATTAATTTTTTTTTAAAAGGGGTTTAACCCTAATTATTATTTTAAAAAGAAAATAAAGTTTTTATATGTATTATTTTATATATCTTCTTGTATAAAAATAATAAATAATATAGTACAAAAATATAAAAATTTTATATATGCAAAAATAAATGTTTATAAGTATGAATTGAGAAATAAATAAGTAAATTAAACTAAATATATTTTTTATTATATTTACAAGTTTATGAAAAAAATAAATGATATCTTATTAAAATAAAATATATTTCTATGTGAGAAATAAACTAAAAAAATAAAACAAAAGTGCAATATTATTAATTTATATTTTTTGGGATTTTTATGTATTAAAGAAATATTATATATATTAAATATGAAAATAAAACAAATAAAAATATAAAAATATAAAAAGTTGGCAAGGGGGTGATGTAGCAGATTGATAGTAATGTTAGTAGCAAAAAAAATCATGGCCCAAAAGACCAAGCCCAACCTGCAAAAATGACAAAAAATGGAAAAGAGAAAAATATGAAAAATCACAAAAGTAGCGCCCAGGTTCGAACCCAAGACATGGGTCTCACCAGCGCGTTACTTTTCCACTTGGGTGGCTATACTTCCATTGTCCTAAGGAAAACAAAACCAATATAACCCAAAACAAGCCCTTGCCAAGTACTTCATCTCTTTCCTCAAGCTTGGCCAGACATCATGTAACTCCTTCATACTTCCATAAAAATGAAAACTCATAACATGAAAGTTGTAGTACTTGAACTCGCGATTCCAACCATATAAGTTATGTAAGCTAATTGTCTAAAATCAAAGAGAATTTTAAAATCCCAAAATTCTAACCTAATATTTTCATAAATTTCAAGTTCCAAATTCTCTCAGCTCAAGTAAAATAAATGCAAGATAAGGATATTACAACTTCGTTATGATGAGGACTACATTTTTTATTCACAAATCGTGGCCTATGGTTGCTTGTACAAGGAGATAGAGTTTGAGATCTTACCTCCTTCAGTTGGAATCGTGGATGAAACTGGGATGAGTTTGATGGAGGCCTGATGCTTGCTTGAGCTTCCTTGAACTTCCCTGGATGTATTCCAACCCTTGCCTTGCTCTGAAAGTACCTGAAACTCCTTGGCCAAGTCAAACTGCAAGCTCTGAAATCAACAATGGCAGATGATGGAAAAGTGATTACAGAACAGGGATGAAGGCCTGGATGGGTTTGATATCAAGTATGTAAGATGTTTGAATGATTAAAACTCAAAACGCACGAGCCAAATAGAAGATGGGTGTGCTTATGCAAAAACTGCAATTTTGGACATATTTTTGGTGTTTTACTGGTTGGGAGTGTTTCAGGCCTTTTCTCCTTGTGTTTTGTTTTGCATAATGTTTGTATATTAGTGTGGAAATGGTTTGATGTCAACCCTCTAACAGTTGTGCTTGTTCTAGCCTTTTTGCCACTTTTCTTGTATTTGAAGTAAAGTGATAAGACAAAGCTTTACATGCTTGTACTGGCTTGCTTAGGGTTGGTATTTCTTCCCTACAAGTTGTCTTTGGTCAGTGGTACTTGTATGTGCCAAGGGGACAGGTCCAATGCTCAAGATTGTAAAGTTTGCAAAAGTTGATCTTTTTCAAAATGGCAATGGTCACTTTTTGCCATAAATGGAATTGTAAGTTGGATAATGGTTCTAAGGCATGGATCAAAGCTTTGTAAACTGAGTAAGCATTTAATTAAGGAGTGTGGAACAAGTTTGGGACCTGTAAATCATGGATTAGGCAGCATAGGTATTGATTGCAACTTTGCTCTTCATGAAATGGCTTGGACAAAAAGTGAGAAATTTCCAACTTCATCTCTTCGATTCTCCCTACTCAAAAATGAACTTGAGGAGTTCTTGGACATTTTGGAAAGCTTGCAATGTGATCTATAATTTATATTTGAAATGCATTTTGAGATACCTCTTGGAACTAGGTGAAAAATTGCCATGAAGTTGGGTCCAAAACCTGCCTAAATTAGGGCAAAATTTCACTAAGTTATTTAGTTCATGACCATGTATTCATAAATTTATATCTTTAGATCCAAGCATATTTAGAGAAAATTGTGTGAAGAAAAGTTGTATATTTCATGGATTTCTACAACTTTCATGTTGGGACTTTCCTTGAATCATTATGCATCATGGGGAAAAGTGGCCTAAAGTTGAGAAAAAATAAGAAAATTTTCTATACTTAGAAAATTTCTAAGTTAGAAAAATTTTCAAATTCAAACCCTAATTTTCAAATTTGGTTTTCTTGATAAAAAAGTTTCACATTTTGACACGTTTTGATGAATTATGACCCTTGGCACTTGATTTTGACCAAAAAATCAAAGTTTGACTTTTCAGTATACAGTTGACTTTTGATCAGTTGACTGCAAACTTCATCTGCCAGTCCAATGAATTTGAAATGTTTTGGGCCATATAATTAAGTCAAGATGATGTAATTGACTCCTTGAAATCATGATTTAACTCAATTGGTCATTTGCTGGGTTAAAAATCAGAAATTGCCCTTCCTCAGTCAAAACCCTAATTTTGACCATTTTGACCTTTTTGTGATTTGACCAAATTTCTTGAGGAATTGTGATCCAAACTTGACCAAATGACACATGTAAGTTTAAAATGTTTCTGTGGATCAAAAATTATGAAGTTTGACTGTAAATTGGCCATGGTTGACTTTTTCCCCAATACAGCTGATTTTTAGGTCAACTGTCCAATTGATTGATCAAAAATGTGGTTCAAGGCTTGAAACTTGTCATGAGTGATCTTAGGGATCCATAATGATGTTTGAAAGTCATATGAAGCATTGATAGTTCAAAAATTCTTGTGCAAATTCAAATCCTAATTTTGGGTTATCAGTGCAAGATGAGATATCTTGAGCTGACCAAACCCTAATCCAGTCTTGAGTCAAAGAGATCTTGTGAGAAATGTCTTGATAAATGAGAGGGCAAATTTTAGGGTACAACAGCTGCCCCTGTTCAATCTTCTTGAACCTGAAGAGTTAGATTGGCGAGTTTTGCCATTCGGGACTCGAAGGTGAGAGAATGATTGGACACTAGAGTGCCCAGAAATTTGCATTCGACAATGTGTAGTTGAGGGAATGGGCTTAAAGATGTCATTTAGAGAAGTGATAGAATCTTGTTGGAGATGGGCTTGTAGATGCCATCCAAGAATGTTTGTTGGATTGTAAATTGTAAGCTGAAAGAATGAGTATTAGAATGGCGTCTGTGTCTAGAGCGTATCTGAATTGTATCTGGATTTTGAAATCTGAATAAGTATCAGAATGGCATCCGTATCTGGAGCGTATCTGAACTGTACCTGAATCTTGAAATCTGAATGAGTAACAGGATGGCATCCGTGTCTGGAGTGTATCTGAATTGTATCTGAATCTTGAAATCTGAATGAGTAACAGGATGGCATCCGTGTCTGGAGCGTATCTGAACTGTATCTGAAAGTTGAAATCTGAATGAGTATCATAATGGAATCCGTGTCTGGAGCGTATCTGAACTGTATCGTGATTGAAATCTGAATGAGTAACAGGATGGCATCTGTATATGGAGTGTATTTGAACTGTATCAAAAGGTTGAAATCTGAATGAGTAACATGATGGCATCCGTGTCTGGAGCGTATCTGAACTGTATCAAAAGGTTGAAATCTGAATGAGTAACAGGATGGCATCCGTGTCTGGAGCATATCTGAACTGTATCATGATTGCATATTGTTAATGGTAGTTGTTAATATCATCCTGAAAAGGGTAAAATGTTAGCTGGAACACAAAATTATGTTGCATGAAATGTATGATGCAATATATGTGTTTTATCAATGTTTATGATATGTGGATGTAATGTATGCGCATGTAAGCTGATTTGCTGTATTGCTGAGGAAAATAAATCCTTGACTGCTGCTGAGGATATGTGGATTCTTCATGTCTCGAAGTTGGAGTATTGACAAAATCCTAATGTGAGAGCAATACCATATACTGCTTGAGGAATCTGCTTGGGGAATCCAGAGAATTTTGATGACTTCTACTGGGGATTAATAAATGGGAGTCTTTGTTCTGTTGGGGAGTATCAGAAATCAGCTGTTATCCGGTTGGATTTCAGGCTTCAAAATAACATGCTGGGGAATTTGGAGAAACTGGATGGTTTCCACCAGGGACTAATAGTTTGAAGTTTTAGTTCCGTTGGGGATCTAAATGACGTACTGTGGGGATTGCTCATGGATTATCCTGAAGACGTTTTCCTATTCTTTCAATCTGTCAGTAATTGTCTTTTTTCATTTTGTTTATTTGTAAACAGTAATTATGTTCAAATGCATATGTTCATTAATGAATCATTGGACATTTTTGCAAATAAAACACAAGTGTAAAGAAAAAGGACAAATAGTTTTCTGTACTTTAAAGAGATATCTTTGTATTTACTTTGAATAAGTATTTTGTACAAAGGAGACAGACATCCTAGTAAGAGGATGGTGCCATAAAAGTAAGAGAAAAATTATACAAAGAAATACAACTATGTGTGATAATCCCATGGGGTTCCCATTCTGCTATAGCCTTTGTATCTCCGAATATCTTGTCTATTTGTCGCTTTGTCCGAAGATGATTGAATTGATCAGAAACACCGAGTTTTTCAGTTAAGAGATTATCCTCAAAGTGATCCGACGAGACATAGTCATACGCTTTAATTCCCTAACTTTTGCCTGGACCGCCCTTTCGGGTTTTTAGTCTACCGGGAAACCCTTTTTTGCCCAAGTCGCCCTTTCGGGTTTTCAACTTGCCGGGTGTACAGATTTTTTTTTATCCCTAATTTTTGCCCGAACCTTTTGGTTCGCCGGGATGCCCTTTTTTTGCCTAGGTGTGTCAACCTAGCGGGTCTCTTATGCGTAGTATCTTTTGACTATGTCCGCGTTCGCAGGGTATGGCAAGTCATCATCGTCCATGGTGGTTAAGATCGTTGCCTCACCACAGAAGATGTTCTTGATTACAAATGGTCCTTCATAGGTAGGAGTCCATTTGCCCCTGGGATCACTTTGTGGCAAGATAATGCGTTTGATCACTAGATCTCCAACTTGATATACTTGGCGTCTGAATTTCTTGTTGAAAGCCTTGATCATCCATTTTTGATACATCTGACCATGGCAAACAGCAGTAAGCCTCTTTTCATCAATTAAGTTTAGTTGATCAAGCCGAGTTTGGATCCAATCGTCCTCATTCAAACCTGCATCCTTCATAATTCTCAAAGAGGGGATCTGAACCTCAATAGGCAAGACAGCCTCCATGCCATAAACCAAAGAATAAGGTGTTACCCCAGTTTACGTGCGAGCCATGGTACGATACCCATGGAGAGCAAACGGTAGCATCTCATGCCAGTCCTTGTAGGTGACTGTCATTTTCTGTATGATCTTTTTAATGTTTTTATTTGCAGCTTCAACGGCACCATTCATCTTTGGCCGATAGGGGGATGAATTGTGATGCTGAATCTTGAACTGTTCGCACAAGGCGGTGATCATAGTATTGTTAAGATTTGTACCATTATCAGTGATGATCCTTTATGGGATACCGTACCGGCAAATGAGATTCTACTTGATGAAGCGGGCAACAACATTCTTAGTCACGGATGCAAAGGAAGCTGCTTCAACCCATTTTGTAAAATAATCAATGGCCACTAGAATGAAACGGTGTCCATTGGAGGTTGTAGGCTTGATCTCCCCAATCATGTCGATTCCCCACATAGCAAAGGGCCAAGGAGGCGTCAAGACATTCAGAGGAACCGGAGGTACGTGAACCTTGTTAGCATAAATTTGACACTTATGACAGGTCCGAGAGTGTTCATAGCAGTCTGCTTCCATGGTAGACCAGTAATAGCCTGCCCGTAGGATTTTCTTCGCCATCGTATGCCCACTGGAGTGAGTGCCAAAGGTACCTTCATGTAATTCAGCCATGATCTTTTCAGCCTCAATCTCATCCATACAACGGAGCAGAATAGAGTCATGATTGTGTTTGTACAGGATGCCATTACTCAGGAAGAACTTAGCGGAGAATCTCCTTAGGAACTTTTTATCATTGATGGAAGCTCCTTCTGGATATTCTTGAGCCTCGAGATACCTCTTGACTCCATGAAACCAAGGCTGGTCCACTACTTCTTTAGTATTAATCTCGTGACAGTGTGTTGGTTCGTCCATTAGTTCAATGGTGATCTGGGGATCCTCGTTATCCCAGTTAAGTTTAAACATAGATGACATTGTGACTAGAGCATCTGCTAGCTGATTTTCTTCTCGCGGGAAATGCTCGAAGGTGATCTGCTTAAAATGTGGTAGCAATGTCAAGACATGTTCTTTGTAAGGGATAAGGTTTGAATGCTTGGTGTCCCATTCTCCTTTAATCTGACTGATGACCAAAGCTAAATCTCCAAACACATCCAAAGATTTGATTCCCAAGTCTATGGCAACCTTGAGACCAAAGATGCATGCTTCGTATTCCGCCATGTTGTTCGTACAGTTGAAGCGAAGTATGGCAGTAAAGGGAGTATGACACCCTTCCGGAGATATGAGTACAGCGCCGATACCATTACCAAGTGCATTGGATACCCCATCAAAGAACAGGGTCCATCGGGATCCTTGTTCAGGTTTGTCATATGGTCTGATTTCTTCACAATTGTCTAATGTCATGATGTCTTCATCCGGGAATTCAAATTTCATGGACTGATAATCTTCTACAGCTTGATGACCAAGATGATCAGCTAACACACTGCCCTTTATAGCTTTTTGGGTAGTGTACTGTATGTCATATTCTGTTAAAATCATTTGCCATCTAGCTATTCTTCCAGATAGAGCAGGCTTTTCGAAGATGTACTTTATCGGATCCATCTTAGATATCAACAAAGTGGTATAAGTCAACATATAATGTCTTAGACGACGAGCAGCTGATGCCAGAGTGTAGCAAGTTTTCTCGAGCAGTGAATATCTCGTTTCACAGTCGGTAAACTTTTTGCTCAGGTAGTAAATAGCATTCTCTTTTCGGCCAGACTCGTCATACTGCCCCAATACACACCCCATTGAGTTCTCTAAAACGGTCAGATACATGATCAGTGGTCTTCCCTCGACTGGTGGCATCAAAACAGGAGGCTCTTGTAAGTACTCTTTGATCTTGTCAAAAGCAACCTGGCATTCATCGTTCCATCTGACTACTTGATCTTTCTTCAATAGTTTGAAGATTGGATCACAAGTAGCTGTCAGGTGAGAAATGAATCTGGAAATATAGTTCAGGCGTCCCAAGAATCCTCTGACTTCCTTCTCAGTATGAGGAGCAGGCATTTCTTGTATCGCTTTAACCTTGGCAGGATCAACCTCGATGCCTTTGTTGCTGACAACGAAACCTAAAAGTTTACCGGACCGGACTCCGAATGTACACTTGTTTGGATTCAATCTTAACTTGTACTCTTTCAATCTCACAAACAACTTTTGCAAGTGATCAAGGTGCTCCTCTTCAGTTTGTGATCGGGCTATCATGTCATCTACATAGACCTCTATCTCATGATGTATCATATCATGAAATAAAGCTACCATGGCGCGTTGATAGGTTGCCCCATCATTCTTCAGTCCGAATGGCATCACTTTGTAGCAGAACATGCCCCACTGTGTGACAAATGTAGTTTTCTCCATGTCCTCAGGTGCCATTTTAATTTGGTTATAACTTGAGAATCCGTCCATGAAGGAAAACACTTTATGCTAGGCCGTATTGTCAACCAGGATATCGATGTGGGGAAGTGGAAAATCATCTTTAGGGATGACCCTGTTTAAATCTCTATAATCCATGCATATTCGTACTTTGCCGTCTTTTTTAGGTACGGGAACAATGTTGGAAACCCACTGAGGATAGGAAGTGACAGCCAAAAATCCAACATTGAATTGTTTCATGACTTCCGCTTTGATCTTCTCTAACATGTCAGGTCTCATGCGGCGGACTTTTTGTTTCACTGGTGGACAGTCTTCTCTTGTGGGTAGACGATGTACCACGATGTTTGTGTCAATTCCTAGCATGTCTTTGTATGACCGGGCAAAGATCTCAACATAATCATGTCAATTCCTTTTTATCTTCCTCGGTGCCCAAGTTGATTGTATCCAACGGTTCCTCATGAGGCTGAATAGCTCTTTCCTCTTGTTGTAGTAGTCTGGACAATTCCCCCGGTACTTCACAATCTTCCTCACCTTCGTATTCGGCTTGGTAGATTAGATCTTCAGAGTCACTAAAGGCTATAGCAGTATCGTTACCCATGGGATCCAAAATGGAGGGGTACCTGCATTTGTGAGTGTAGGTGTGTGTAAGGGTATAGCCATCTTTAAACAATAAAATGTAAAAGAAAGACAATGAACAAAAAAGGTTTGTATGTGAAAAACGTCCATGATTCATTGAATGTCATATGAAGATGAAATAAAAACCCTTACAAATGGACCATTGTGCCTCGGGTAAGACACAAGGTTTTTAAAGTGCGAATTGTTTGTGAATATTACAAGTCCAACAGAAATGTAAAAGATAAATTACTGAGGGATGAAAGTTATTGGGACAAAGTTTATGGCTTCCCAATTGCGAAGTCCTCCGTTGATAGTAGGAAATATCCAATCTTCCAAGCTGCCATCTTCCACTGCGTTGACCTCCTGATTACTAATCTTCAAAGGTGGCCCTCCATCACGGGCATGACGCACAGCCTTCTGAGCAGTTACAGTAAACCTCAAGCCAAACTTGTCTGATTTATACGGGATATCTGGAAGCTGCCCCCAGATGGTGCATCCACCCTCTTCTACTACTGCATTGGTGTCCTTTATAGATTACATCCGAAGCGGAGGTCTTGTGATCTTGGGAATTGGGGATACCGCCTTGGTTACCGCTACTTCTTGAAAGACCTCTTCGAAATGTTGAAAAGGAGTTTCAATGAACTCACCATCCGACTCCACATACCGAAAAGAATTTAGGTGGCTAATCATGTACTCCTCCTCCCTATGGGCAGTGGTGATCTTTCCATGAACCGGGTACTTCAGCATCTGGTGTAGCATGGAAGTGACAGCACCGTCATTATGGATCCAGGGCCGTCCTAATAGACAGGAGTAAGAGGGGCATATGTCCATCACATAGAAGGTTGAGTTGAAGGTTTAAGTTCCCACCTTTATCGGGATGTCCACCTCCATGTGGACCATCCTCTTCGAGCCACCAAATGCTCTCACAACTATGTTACTGGGTTTCAATGTCAGCCTTCGCAATCCAATCTGTCAAAAGCTTTCTTTGGTAAGACGTTCAAAGATGAGCCCGTGTCTACCAAGACATGGGCCAGAGTCGTTCCTCTACACTCCACAGAGACATGTAACGGCTCGTTGTGCTTTCTCCCTCTGGGTGTCAAATCAGCATCAGAGAAGCCTAGGCCGTTACCAGCTGTCAAACTGGCCACACAATCTTGGAATTGATCAGCAGACGTCTCTTGTGGCACATGGGTTGTCTTCAGAAATTTTACCAGAGCTTTCGCATGTGCCTCAGAGCACAACAGCAAGGATAGCATGGAGATCTTGGAGGGAGTTTGCCACAACTGTTCAACCACGTCATAATCACTCTTCTTTATTATCCTTAGGATCTCCTCCATTTCCTTCTTGGACATTTTGGGGATAGCTAGTGATTGAGCCTTCGTCCGGACAGGCTCTTCTTGAATGCTTTTTCCTTGATTTTCAGCAGTAGAAGTATTGGTAGGGATAACAGCAGGGATCGTGTCGTCTTTGTCGGTAGGTGCACTTGCAGGTATGATTATTGGTACAGAGGTAATCTTCGGAATGGCCACGGGTCCAAAAACTTCCTTTGGAGGGGCAATCTCTGGAGAGAATATTCTACCGCTACGGGTAATCTTACTAGTTCCGACAATATTGCTAATGTCGGAATCTTCTTCTTCGGAGCTCACTTCTTTGGTGGTCAGCCCGTCTTGTTTAACACCATGGTAGTAGATTTCTCCATCATAATTCAACGGTACTGTTCTATCTGATTCATATGGGACCGGCCCGGGCATTGTAATTATGAGAGGAGTAGTCTTTGGAACTGATGTAATCCTAACGGGTCTTTTGGGGACCCTGGAAGGATTGGCGGAGATGGTTATTGTTGTACCCCAAAATTTGCCCTCCTTTCATACACGCATATTATTGGTTTTATGGTTATGGAATAAAGGTATATTTAGCAAGCTTCTTCAGGTTACAAGTGATGTTTATTTCGTCAATGGATATTCTCAGAGTATTTTCCGTGTTGAAGATCGATTCGCATTTTTGCAACGATTCGGGGTTCAAAGATTCACAAGTCCAACCCGGCGCGTCATATTCAGGTGTTCTTTTGCCAATATATCTCTGATAACGTATTCTCAAATTTAGGTTCGGCTCAAGAGTCAATTCTTTAAATAAGGTCTCTGAATGTGTGAGTTTTCTCGAAGAAATGTCGTGAAAAAGTGTGCTGAAAGTACAGTTCTTACGCAAAAAAAAAAATCAACTTGAAGATCGTGGCTTGTTTTGAACCCATTTCAGTGGCCAAAATTTCGTCTTGACGTTATCTACGTTTTCATCTCTTACGGATGGAAGCCAATTTCGATCAGAAGGTCTTCAAAAATGCGGATTTATCAAGTATTTTCGTACAAAAAATTGTGACAAGTTTATTTGCGTCATGTTTAGAAAATCATAACTTGGTCGATTTGCATCGTATCAAGCTGGTTCCGGCGCCAAAATTTCACAAATTGAGTTGGCTAAGTTTTCGCAGGAGGTATTGAGTTCGATCAGGATCCAAAAGGCCTTCTTTTTTTGCTCATAGTGCACATGACGCGCTGAAAATCGTGAATATTGAATATTATTTTATCTGGGTCGAAACTTCGAAAATTCATAACTCGGTCAATTTTTATCGGATCGGGCCCATCTTTATACACAAGGTCACTGACTCAGAGATCTACAACTTTTCTTCCAAAGTCGAGACCGGATTATGCTTCGATCAATACTATTTTTTTATTGAAGAACGTGTCAGAGTCGACACTAGAGCCCAAAATAAGTTTGTCTGAGCTGAAACTTCAAAAATTCATAACTAATTCATCTTTTATCCGATTAAGCCCATTTTTGGACAGGAGTTAGTTCTCAATGTCGTCTACATTTTGTTTTCACATTTCAACTTCAAAAATGCACTTAAGCCCCTTTGATTTAGCCTGGAACGTGACGGGCTCAAATGAACATTGGAGGCCCAATTGCACATTCAAAGCCCATTTTTTCCTCTCTAATTTCTATTATATAATCTCATTCTTTTCACATAGAGGGGAGAGGAAAAAAAACCTTTGCCACAATCCTATCAAAATATCAAATTCTTTCAAGAACCCTAAAACCTTGAAATCCTTATTACAAACCCCCATCTCACTACAAACAAGCCATCCTTGTTACAAACCCACATCTCTCTACTTCTCCAGTAAGGGTAAGGCTGGTTTGATCTCCATGATCAAAAGGGTATAGAAGCATTCATCTTACTACTTCTCCAGTAAGGGTAAGGCTGGTTTGATCTCCATGATCAAAAGGGTATAATCATCCATACATGCCATATCAGTTTTAACGTTAAAATTTTTTTCATATATTTGCTTTATTTGTATTTCATGATATATAGTAATTTATTTAATGTATTCATGAGATTCAACACTGCAGATTTAGACAGGGTCCCATGCAGGTTCATTACAGAACGTTTAGGCCAAAACACTAATGGCCAAAATAGAACAACCAACTAATGCATGACGAGGAAGACATCCTGAGAAGGTTAAGGGCGTGGGTTCAACAATCACCCATATTGGTATTGGTTTTCTTCCTTTCTATTTGTCTTTTTACCTATTTTCATTCTTTCTATTTAAAACTTTTTTTTTCATAAAACTTAACATTTTTCACAAACCTTTGATTTTTCCTCCTAAACTCGAATAATTAATTTTAGGTTTTAATTTAATTTTAGGTTTTTAATTTCATTGTTTATTTTTGGTTTCTAACCAATTTGTCTTTTTCAATCTTAAATTCACTTAACCACAAAACTTTTTTCACAAACCTTTTTTTTACAAAAAAAAAAAAACTAATTTAATTTTTAGGTTAATTAATTTTAAATTTTTTTAACTTTTTTCAAAATTAACCTTTTTTTATTAGTTAAAATTAATTAGGATTTAGGTATTTTAATTAACTTTTTTTTTTAAAATTAACATTTTTTACTAATTAAAATTAATTAGGTTTTTTTAGGTTTATTTAATTAATTATCCTAAATCACTTTTTCAAAAAAAAAATCACCAAAAACATTAACTTAGAATTTTAAGTTTTAATTTTTCCTTAATTTCTTTTTATTTATTATTTTACATTTTAATTTCTAGAAAAATTGTATAGGTCGCATTATCAATGTAATAGCGTAGATTTAGCTTTTCTCGCATTTTTTTCTAATTATGTAATTGCTCTGAGGTTTGTAATAGTTTAATTTAGGGCTTTTACTTATCGCTTTTCCTCGGGTTTTTGGCTATGTAATTAATCCCCCTCCTCGAAGCCTTGTAATAGCGTAGATTTATTTTCTCGCATTTTTTAATTCCCGCAAATATTTAACTGTCTAGATGTATGTTAATAGGGTTGTATGACAAGAATGCATGACAAATAAAATTAAAATAGTAGATCACCTTAATTGTGCAAAGATTAAATAACTGAAATCAAACACATGCACATGCTCACTCTTAGGGTATGCCTCACTTGGTTGCCTCGGAAAACAGTGGTCATGTCCCTCGAACGTAAGGATACTATTAGCAAAGACCCTCGGTTAAAATCATCATAAAGATCATGGTCCCTCGATGTCCCTCGAAGTTGCCTATGGTATATGATCTTGTCCCTCGATGTTGCCTATGAATATATGATGACAGTCCCTTCGAAATGCTAAGGTATCCTTACATGTTGCCTTCAATGACTATTACGTCCCTTTCGATAGTCCCTCAAACTCCAACGATGGTACTACCTACTCCTTAATAGTGGGATAGCGCTGTCTAAAGGAAATAGAACAAAAAAAATCTTTTTTCGAGTAGGTAGATGCTAGTAGTACTTGCTCAAGTAAAAACATTTCACACTTACACATTTCAAAACAACTTTCAAAACAAACTTCGTCACACCTTTGAAGACAGAAGCAAGGGTTAAAACGAAGTAAAATTAAACTTTTCAAAACAAACACACACAAGCAATTTTAAAAGATGAGCAAGTACCTAAGAGCCCGTGGAAAACCACGGATAGAAAGGGTGCTAATACCTTCCCTTTCTATAATCTACCCTCCGTACTCAGAAACATCTCGAAAAGGTTTTTTTCTGTTCTTTTTCCTTTTCCTTTGTTGGATAAAATAAAAGTCGGTGGCGACTCTTGCTTACCGCGACATTTTGCAAACATAAACGCAAAACGCAAACCAGCATTTTCTCAAAACAGACGGTTATGCCACCGTATCATAGAACTGGCGACTTTGTTGGGGATGTAATAAGTGGGTATACCTTAGGATCTAGTTCATCATATTTGCTTCTCTTGTTTGTTTTGGTTGCTTTACTTTTAAGGGTTTTTGTTTGGGAGTTACTATAGATCCTAACCCAAATCTGGGGACACCTTTTAGGTAAGTAGCAATAAACTGTGAGGGAACTGTACAGCATAAACCGATACGGTTGAAGCAGTAGCTACGTTGATGTGGCACATTGGTTGGTACCGGTATCCCTTGTGGAGAAACAAGGAGAATACGAGGCTGTTGTGTGTGTCGTTAAGCATCAACTTACCTTAGAACCTTTAATCGACCAACTTGGCCATTAGAAAGTAGTGAGATAGTCGGCCTCGGTGTAAAGCTGAGAACTGGTTGATACTCGATGCTACACTCATTGAGACCATACTCTCGAGATAGTTTCGGCCGCAAGAAAAGATTGTGTGAGCTGAAACCATGACCGATGGAGGATGGTCAGTGATATTGAGATCCTCTAGAACCCGGTTACTTTTCTAAGACAGGTTTGAACCAACTAAACTTCAAGAGGGTACTACCTTAAAACCCATGTAAGCCTAAACCTAAGGCTGTTTGTGTGACTTGTGTGCTTTCAACTTGAATTACTTACACAGTTTTATTATCTGACAACATGAGTTCCTTGCAGGTTTTGTTTACAGTCCTTATCCAATAACTTGGATTTCTTGCCGGATTTACTTGCTTACATCACCTCGCACTTTTGCTTAAAACGCATAGCATACACATCATAACATCATGCCTTAAAATTTCCTTAACCATTTCAAGGATCTCAAGGGTTTGTGATGCAGGTTATGGTAAATCAAATGTCTAGCAAGGGGCAAAGGGGATTTATTTTTCCTCTAGACAATATCGTCTAAAGATCAAAATACGATAACTTGAGTCAGTGGCTATGACCCACTCGATATGGTGAGCTTGACTCTTGAAGAAGGACCCTTAACGACACGAAGTTTCTTCAATCAAGATGCAATCAAATGCTAACAGTTTCTTGTTTACCCCACGAGATCCTTGAAAACATTGCATACATATATCATATATATCATTGCATAACAGGTCTTCCAGTACAGGTCTCTCATGTTCTCGCTGTTTATTTCAGTAATGACTCTCAAACAAGACAACAGAGATCTTCAAACTCAGTTCAGGGAAATATTCCTAAACCTATCCAAGGGGCAGGAATAGTTGAAAACACTCCTCATTGGGAACTTGGTCAAGAAAAGTCCTGAAGACAATAAGGAAGAACAGCTGGAACAACTGCAAGCTGAGGTAGGTGCAATGAGAACCCATATGCTGGGGCAGATGGCTCTTATCCAAGGCCTAGCCCGAAGAAAAGAAGAGCTGAAAGCCATCATCAATCAACTTCATCAAGAAGGATACAACAGTATGAAGCAAACAGTCGAGGCCGGGGACCAAGTCATTGATCAACCTCCAAGGAGACAAAAGGTTGGTTTGGTGAAGAGTGGACCTTTCTGAATTGCTACTACATCACGGGTCCAACAACAACCTCGCCAAAAACAACGGGTTAATCAGAGTAAGCCGGATATGCCCAAAAAGCAGTTTACCAAACTCAACGTGTCACTATCTCAAGCTTTACAACACCTGTTGAGGATGAATCTGATTATATTGATATGACCTCATCCGAATCCCAAGATTTCTTCGCCTAACTACAATCCTGATGCAAGGTGTGCATACCATTCCAACTGCCCGGGGCATGATACTGATAACTGTTGGGCATTGAAAAATAAAATTCAGGACTTGATTGATGAAGGAGTGCTGGAGTTTACACAAGATGGTCAGGCTGAGTTCTTCTACCATCCCTCCAAGGCACGTCCTCTAAAGTGACAAGATCAGACGAAGAGGCTTTTGTTCATTAGAATTTTCAATTTGCAATTTTCTTTTGATTGTTCGAACATTTATTCATGTCAAACTCTGTTACTTTATCAATGCATTGCATATGTATGCTTTGAATCAATTCATTCGTATTCACTATATTTAAATTGCTTTCCTTTTTGTGATATTCAACTCTCAAACAAAATCTTCGAGCCTTTAGAGGGAGGATGACGAAAATGATATCAAAATATCTATAGTATGCTTTTGAATAGACCCCGCTGACGATGTACAGGCGTTGTTTCAAATCCTAAACAGTGGAGTTATAAGGAAGATAATCCCTAGTCAACCCCTTTGAGCCAAAGAAGTAGGAGTTTTTATTTTCACACAAATTAAAACCCTTAATCACAACCTGGGGCAGGGTAGTTTTCTCAGTTAATCAAGGTGAACAATGAATGGCTTCAAAGACGTCCTTCCAAAACAAAAAGACGGTGATGGTTCTCTATAATCGTCAAGACAGGCAGTCATTATCTCTCGAAATAAAAGTCCATTAAGTCAAAACCTATGAAGGAGACTTAAGGAAAAAAACTGGGGCATCCCGCTGACTGTAATCACAAAAAGAAACAGTTCAGGCAAAAGACATGGATAATAAAATCAAAAATAAAGAGGTCCTTCAAACCCTAAACTAAAAAGGAAATGACTGCCTATTCAAAATAATTTGTCAGTACCCGAACCATCACTGGAATATCAGAGCAAAGACTCAAACGGGATATAAATGAACAATTAACTGAGTATAGGATCGAAGAACATCACGGATAACGGGTGGTGTTGTACCCCAAAATTTTCCCTCTCATTTCATCAACATTTCTCATCACAAGACTCTTAGAATTCAAGATCAAGCTAGGGTTTGCTCTGCTCAAGACACCTCCTTGCATTATTGACCTAAATTAGGGTTTGAGTTTGCACAGGGATGTTTTGACCTACAATTCCCAAAGTGACTTCCATATTTCATGTTGGGCTCACAAGTTTATCCATACCAAGTTTCAAGCCTTGATTCAAATTTTTGCCCAGTCAATTGGACAGTTGACCTAGAAATCAGCTGTATTGGGGAAAAAGTCAACTGGGGCCAATTGACAGTCAAACCTCATGAAATTTGACCCACATCAACATAATGAACTTATATGAACCATTTGATCAAGTTTGTATCACAATTCCACAAGAAATTTGATCAGATCACCAAAAGGGCAAAATGGTCATTTTTAGGGTTTTGACTGTACAAGGGCAATTTTTGACTGTTTGACCTAGCCAATGGCAAATCAAGTTCAACCATGGACACAAGGACTCAATTACATTGTCTTGACCCACTCAACAAGTTCAAAGGATCTCAAATGCATAGGATTGACAGATGAATTTTTCAGTCAACTGATCAAAATTTGACTGTATACTGAAAAGTCAAACTTTGACTTTTTGGTCAAAATCAAGTGCCAGGGATAATTTTTCATCAAGACATGTTAAATTATGAAACTTGTTCATCAAGAAACCCAAAAATGCAAATTAGGGTTTAAAATGGAAAAATTTCATAACTTAGAAATTTTCTAAGTTATGAAATTTTCTTATTTTTTCCTAACTTTACCCCACATTTTCACCAAGATGAAAATGGATTCAAACAAAACTTATAAAATGAAAGTTGTAGTCCATCACAAAGTAAACAACTTTGATTCACAAAGTTTTATCAAAATAAGCTTGGATCTCAAGTTATGATTTTTGGAACAAGGGTACCTAAAACTTTTAACTTAGAGAAATTTTGCCCTAGTTTAGGCAGGATTTTGACCCATCTTCTTGGCCATTTTTCACATAGTTCCACTTGTAGTTTCAAGTTGAATTTCAAATATGGATTATAGTTCATGTTTCAAGCTTTCCAAATTGTCCAAGAACTCCTTAAACACCTTTGTGGTTAGGGAGAATCGAATGCTTGAAGTTTGCAAAAACTCACTTTGTAACCATGGCCAATACATGTTCATACCATTTGCCAAATCTGACCAAGCTAGCATAGTTCACAATTACAGGCCTCTAAACCAACTTGTACTCAATAATTAAATGCAAATCCCTTTGTTTAAGGTTTTGTTTTAGACATTAGGGGATTATACACTAGGTTAATCCTTAAATAGAAAAAGCAACATGGCCATTTTTGTTTGAATTTTGCTTTATGTCAAAACAGCATCCTAGAGCCTTGAACCATATCTTATGCTGCAAAACAAATCCACAAACTTGGGGCCAAGCTTACACAATGTGTGCAGAGTTAGAGCTAGCCTGTACAGGCCTGCTCTTGGTCACTTCTCATTTTGCTTCATAACCAAGCAACTTGTCAAAAACAAGAGATCACACATATCGGATGAAAACTAACTCAAGCAAAGTTATCAAACAAGTTTCTCATACCCTAACAAGCCAGAAGCACGAGCTCTTCACCACTCAAACCTCCTCTTACTCAAAATCTCCATTTTCTTGCAAAACAAGGCCAGTTCTGCAAACTTCAAGCCACCATCAAATCCCCTCGTGCGTTTTGTCCAAAACTACTTCAAACACATTCCAATCAATCTACCTGAGCTATCCAGACCATTCACAAGTTGTTGTAACTACATTAACACACATTGCCATTTTTGTTTGGAAGCTTTGTAGGTTAAGTTTTGTAGCACGATTCAGGCCACTTCAAAACAAACTAAGCATTGGGAAAGGTTCAGTGGACATCAGGCAAGCTCAAAAGAACCTCAAGCACCATTGAAAGTTGCTACATTGTCCAGCTCGAACTCAACTGAAACAGATATTTCATGAACTTCTATCTCTCTATTTAGGAATAGTTAGACTTAGGTTTGTGAATGAAAGATGTTGTATTCATAGCCCTGAAACCATACATGTGCTTAGTTTTCATTTATATTAATCGTGCTAGGAGAATTTCATCCATGAACTTTCTGAAAAAACTAGGTTAGAAATTAGGGCCAGAGAAATTCTCTCTGGTCTTTGAGAGTTAGCTTAAGTTTTTTATATGGTTAGATTCGTTGTTTGATGCTCTACAAGTTTTATGTTTTGAGTTTTGTCAAAAAAGCACTGAATCAGGAGATACAAGTTTGTGTGGAAAACGCGCGTTTTGGTGTTTGAACAGAGGAAGAAGATGAAGTTCTTGGGCTGGGCCTGGTTATTTTTGCTTCTAACACTTGCTTTTTCAGCTTCACACCCCCCTGGCCCATTTCTTGTATTTTTATTACTTCTACATTTTTATTTCATTTCTGACTTTTATATTTTATTTTCAAACATAAAAAATGATCCAAAAATATTTTCATAATTTTTTACATTTATTTGGTTTTTATTTTTATTTTTACTAGCATAAAAACATTTTATATACTTTTATATTATTTTGTTAAAAATTAAAAAAAAAATATTGAAAATAATACTTTTATTCCATTTCTTATTTTTTATTCACATTGAAAACATTTTCTTGAAGAACGTGTCAGAGTCGACACTGGAGCCCAAAATAAGTTTGTCTGAGCTGAAACTTCAAAAATTCATAACTAATTCACCTTTTATCCAATTATTTGGACAGGAGTTAGTTCTCAATGTCGGCTACATTTTTTTTTCACATTTCAACTTCAAAAATTACACTTAAGCCCCTTCGATTTAGCGTGGAACGTGACGGACTCAAGTGAATATTGGAGGCCTAATTGCACATTCAAAGCCCATTTTTTCTCTCTAATTTCCATTATATAATCTCATTCTTTTCACACAGGGGAGAAAAGAAAACCTTTGCCACAATCCTGTCAAAATATCAAATTCTTTCAAGAACCCTAAAACCTTGAAATACTTATTACAAACCCCCATCTCACTACAAACAAGCCATCCTTGTTACAAACCCACATCTCTCTACTTCTCCAGTAAGGGTAAGGCTGGTTTGATTTCCATGATCAAAAGGGCATAGAAGCATTCATCTCACTACTTCTCCAGTAAGGGTAAGGCTGGTTTGATCTCCATGATCAAAAGGGTATAATCATTCATACATGCCATATCGGTTTTAACGTTAAATTTTTTTCATATATTTGCTTTATTTGTATTTCATGATATATAGTAATTTATTTAATGTGTTCATGAGATTCAACACTGCAGATTTAGACAGGGTCACATGCAAGTTCATTACAAAACGTTGAGGCCAAAACACTAATGGCCAAAATAGAACAACCAACCAATGCATGACAAGGCAGACATCTTGAGAAGGTTAAGGGCGTGGGTTCAACAACCACCCCTATTGGTATTGGTTTTCTTTCTTTCTATTTATCTTTTTACCTATTTTCATTCTTTCTGTTTAAAACTTTTTTTTTCCATAAAACTTAACATTTTTCACAAACCTTTGATTTTTCCTCCTAAATTCGAATAATTAATTTTAGGTTTTAATTTAATTTTAGGTTTTTAATTTCATTGTATGTTTTTGGTTTCTAACCAATTTGTCTTTTTCAATTTTAAATTCACTTAACCACAAAACTTTTTTCACAAACCTTTTTTTTACAAAAAAAAACCTAATTTAATTTTTAGGTTAATTAATTTTATATTTTTTAATTTTTTTCAAAATTAACCTTTTTTTTATTAATTAAAATTAATTAGGATTTAGATATTTTAATTAACTTTTTTTTTAAAATTAACATTTTTTACTAATTAAAATTAATTTTTTCCTTAATTTCTTTTTATTTATTCTTTTACATTTTAATTTCTAGAAAAATTGTATAGGTCGCATTATCAATGTAATAGCGTAGATTTAGCTTTTCTCGCATTTTTTTTCTAATTATGTAATTGCTCCGAGGTTTGTAATAGTTTAATTTAGGGCTTTTACTTATCGCTTTTCCCCGGGTTTTTGGCTATGTAATTAATCCCCCTCCCCGAAGCCTTGTATTAGCGTTGATTTATTTTCTCGCATTTTTTAATTCCCGCAAATATTTAACTGTCTAGATGTATGTTAATAGGGTTGTATGACAAGAATGCATGACAAATAAAATTAAAATAGTAGATCACCTTAATTGTGCAAAGATTAAATAACTGAAATCAAACACATGCACATGCTCACTCTTAGCGTATGCCTCACTTGGTTGCCTCGGAAAACAATGGTCATGTCCCTCGAACGTAAGGATACTCTTAGCAAAGACCCTTGGTTAAAATCATCATAAAGATCATGGTCCCTCGATGTCCCTCGAAGTTGCCTATGGTATATGATCTTGTCCCTCGATGTTGCTTATGAATATATGATGACAGTCCCTTCGAAATGCTAAGGTATCCTTACATGTTGCCTTCAATGACCATTATGTCCCTTTCGATAGTCCCTCAAACTCCAACGACGGTACTACCTACTCCTTAATAGTGGGATAGCGCTGTCTAAAGGAAATAGAACAAAAAAAATCTTTTTTCAAGTAGGTAGATTCTAGTAGGTACTTGCTCAAGTAAAAACTTTTCACACTTACACATTTCAAAACAAACTTCTCACACCTTTGAAGACAGAAGCAAGGGTTAAAACGAAGAAAAATAAAACTTTTCAAAACAAACACACACAAGCAATTTTAAAAGATGAGCAAGTACCTAAAAACCCGTGGAAAACCATGGATAAAAAGGGTGCTAATACCTTCCTTTTCTATAATCTACCCTCTGTACTCAGAAACATCTCAAAAAAGGTTTTTTCTGTTCTTTTTCCTTTTCCTTTGTTGGATAAAATAAAAGTTGGTGGAGACTCTTGCTTACCGCGACATTTTGTGAACACAAATGCAAAACGCAAACCAGCATTTTCTCAAAACAGTCGGTTCTGCCACCGTATCACAGTTATGATTGAAACGTCTTTAATAGGAATGGGTGAAACATGAGCATTTTCAAACAGAATTTCTTGGTTGTCTATCAGGCGTTGAATACTTGTCTTCAACAGAGGGCAATCAGTTGATGAGGATAATCAAAGATGGCAGTCTTTATTACAACCTGGGAATATACCAGCTTTCAACAAGTTCATCTTAATGATCGGGAGCGGAGTCAAGAGTTCATCTACTGTAGCAACAAACAAATCTTCCTCGATAGCATTGGCGTTGTGATCATGTCTAGGCATAGGAGCGGAAATGACATTTGGTTTTTCGGGTGCCTCAAACTCAATCTCTTTTGCATCTATGAGATCTTGAATTTTGTTCTTTAAAGCCCAACAATTGTTGGTGTCGTGGCCCGGACTTTCGGAATGGTATGCGCATCTGGCATTCGGGTGATAATCAGGGGACGCCGTGTTGGGATTCTTTGGAGCTTCCTTCAAAGTTGCCAAATTAGATTTCAGGAGATGTGGTAAGACCTGGGCTAGAGTCATATTAATTATGGTGAATTTCCGGACTGGCTTTTCCACCCTTGGTTGGTTATTTCTTGGTTGATCAGATGTAGATTTTGGAATTATAACGGCCCCTACCATTGGTCGGCGTTCAGCTCCCCCTTGGTTCCTTTGTGGATAAACAGCCAATACCTCCTTATTTCTGGTGAAAGGCTTTCTCACAACTGTAGAGGCAGATGAATCCTTCTAAATCTTTCCACTTTTTATGCCAGCTTCCACCCTCTCTCCGGTTAATATTAACTCAGTAAATCCAGCAGATGAACTCCCAATCAAATGGTTGAAGAAAGGGCCCGATAGAGTGCCTAAGAACATATCCACCAACTCCCTTTCAGACAGAGGGGTTGCACTCTCCCAGCTAGATCTCTCCATTTTTGTGTGTAATCTTTGAAACCCTCATTTGAAACCATAGCCATACTCTGAAGTTGAGTATGGGTAGGCGTCAAATCTGCATTATACTGGTATTGTTTATAGAAAGTTGCGGCAAGGTCTTCCCAGTTGTGGACGTCGGCCCTTTCGAATTGGTAAAACCAATCGAGTTGTGTTCTGGATAAACTATCTTGAAAAAAATGCACCCACAGGTCTTTATCGGTAGAGTGCGGCTGAATCTTTTTCACGTATGATCTGAGATGCATTTTAGGACATGACACCCCCATTATATTTTGAAAATAAAGGCACTTTGAACTTTGGTGGGATCACAATTCCTGACACTAGCACCAATTCTTCAAAGTCTAGACCCGGTACCCTTTGTATTTCCATAGCGCTTAAACACTCTTCAATATGTTTGTACTTATCATCAGCCGGAGGGTATTGTTCCTCAGAGTAGTCTTCCTCTTCTTCCTCCTCTTCAGATTCTGACGGAACCGTTGTTTCTTTTCCTTTTCCTTCTCCTTCCCCGGAAGTGGTTGCAAAATTCAAGGTTCTTCTAGTCTATCCCTGAAACCTTCTCCCCATATTCAAAACTCCAGTGGCTTTCTTTGCTTTCTTCTTTCTTTCTTTCGCTAACAGAGTCTTCAACTCATCTTGCCCCTTGGCTAGGGTCATGAGTAACTGTTGAAACTGCGTGTTTTGAGCTTGAAGATCTTTGACCGTCTGTTCGAGATCTATCTTACTGAAATAAACAGTAGAGAGATGAGGAAACTGGTCGCAAAAGACTTGTTTATGTCATGATGAATGATATGTACATATGCAATGTTTTCAAGGATTTTAAAAAGTTCAAATTTGTTTTAAAACAAAAAATAAATACACGTTATATTAATAAGATAGAATCTGAATACATCCATGCCCCTTGGGTAAAATAATACAAAATTCTAAGATAAAAAGGTATTGCATATCCTCTTTGGTGCTATGTAGGCATTTAGAGTCTGCTCCTCATGAAGTAGCCTAGTGAGTTCCAAAACCTTCTTCTCGCTTGCATAGAATTGGGCTTCGAAAGTATCTCGCTCTCCTTTGAGTTGTATCCAATCCCTTTGTATGTCTTTGAGAGATGTGGGCATGTCAGGATGTAGGATAGTGTATGGAACTTCTCCTTCCTTAACAGGCTTAATAATCACTAGGAGAATGGAAGGATAAGGCATCATAAGACTTTGAGCACAGGTTCATACCCACTTGAGGTAAGGCTCAAGAGGGATGGAATTCTTATGTCCCAAAGTCTTGCTATCAACCTTGTTTAGCATCCTCCAAGCTCGGATAAATCTCTGGCGAAGACCTTGATCGTCGTTGTCATAGCCGAATACCAAGCCTTGAATCAACATATCATGTGGGCCATCCCTTCGGGCATAACCAAACTGTCTTAGAGCTAAGCATGGAATGTAGGTGATGCCTCCCCTAATGCCAAGTAGAGGGACATTAGGGAATTCCCCACAATGGTCAACAATGATAACATTCTCTTTGGATCGAGAGCACCAATGAATATCTGAATGTTTGAGCGTCATTAACCTTTGTGACCACCTTAAACCTTGCTCATTCATTAAGACTGATTGGGGAAGATGAGAAATAAATCATCTTTCCAGGAGGGGAGTGCAACACATAAGGACCCCTCTTTTCCTCATTGTACGAGTGTGAAAAGAGTGTAGGATATCCCCTAGCAATGTAGGCACCGGATTGCGTGACATGAAGATTTTGACGGCACTTACATCTATGAGTTGGTCAGGATTGGGGAACAAGACCATCCCATAGATAAGAAGAGCCACAATCTCCTCAAAAGCTTGCATGTCTAGGGAATTCCAACAGCTTTGGGCTTTCTCAAACAGAAACTTTGCTAAGAAGCCTTTGACACCACTTCTAGTTTTCCAATGAGTTGTGACATCAGATGAGTGCAAGTTCAGGGCTTGAGCAATATCTTCTGGCTTTGGATATCTTTATGTACCATTGAAAGGTAGTTGATTGAGAATGGGAATCCTCAAGAGTTAAGAAAATTCTTCCAAAGTAGGCACAAGCTGATAGTTGGGGAATGTGAAGCAATGATGTAAAGGGTCAAAGAACTGGAAGAAAACCTTCAACATATCCTCCTCTGTGTTGGAGGTGACCAAGTTGAGTAGACGACCATACCTCTCGGTGAATGGAGAGTTCTCAAGGATCCTTGAAGCTAGCTCCTTGAGTTATGGAGGAATTCTTACAAGGTTGATTTGGATAGTTTTCCTGCGAAGTGAATCCATATCCTACAAAACAAGAACAAAGATGAATCTCCAAAATCCTTGAAATGGTTAGTGAATGCATATGATGTTCATGATGTCCATGATGATATGTACAAGTATGCATATACAAGCAAATCAAACAAGTTCTTAGTTTAGGCTTGCATGGGGTTTTATAGGTAAGTACCCTCTTGAAGTTTAGTTGGCTCAACCTGTCCTAATAATAGTAACCGGGTTCTAAGGAGCTCAAAATCGCTGGATTGTTTCCTTGGTCATTGTTTCAGCTCAAACCTCTGTAATGGAGACCTAAATATCCCAAGAAACAACCCTTAATGAGTGTAGTATCGAGTATCTACCAACTTCGGACTGCACCAAAGCCTGTCATCTCACTACATCCTAAAGGCCAAGTTAGTCAAGTAAAGGGTTCTAAAAGTTCATTAGTGCTTCATGACATCACTCAGCGGACCCGTATTCCCTTTGATTGACTCAAATGCTACCGGTACCCACAAATATGTCACACTAACATAGCTATTTCTTAGGCCATGTTGGTATACCCCGCACAGTTTCCACAACGTATTGCTATTTACCTATAATATTTCCCAAATTCGGGTGGAGGATTCAAACCCAAACAAAGAACCATAATGTAAAGCAAACAAGTCAAACAATGTAAGCAAATAAATATGATCTAAACCCTAAGGTAACCCCACTTTTATAAATCTCCCCAGCAAAGTTTCCAGTTCTGTAATACGGTGGGAGAACTGACTTGAGGTTTTGCGTTTTATCGCAAATGTCGCGGTTAGCAAGAGTCGCCACCGACTTTTCTTTTATCCAAAAGGAAAGGTGAAAAAGCACAGGAAAGACCTTTGAGATTGTTTCTTGAGTTCGGGGGGTAGATTATGAAAAGGGAAGGTGTTAGCACCCTTTTCATCCATGGTTTTCCATGGGCTCTTAGTTACTTGCTTAGATCACTTGCTTTTGTTTGAAATTGTGTTTGGTGTGTTTTTTGAAAGTATTTTGTAAAAGAGGTCATTCGTTTAGGCAATCTTTGTAATGATTCTCGTTCGTAAGAATGTATACAAAGATGTTTGTTTTTTGAAAATGTTTTCAATGATTGTAAGATGTTTTGAAATGTGTGTGTTTTGGAAAATAGTAAGGATTGTTGTTTTGAAATAGAGCAAGTAACTAGAAGTAATCTACCTACTCAAATGTCTTTCTTGTTCATTTTCTATTCCTTTGACATTGTTGTCTTACCATTGATTTGGTAAGCAACCCTATCTTTGGATGCAAACGGGACGGGCGCGGGTCATTGTATAGCCATGATTAGCAATGTTTGCAAAGTATCTTAGTATTTTGAGGGACCAAGATCATTTTGTAAGGCAACTTTTGAATAACGTCATCGAGGGACTATGATCTTATATTTGTTTTGTTTTGCCAAGATACTTCGCATGCGTAACATGGCCATTTTATATAAGGCAACCAAGTGGAGAAACCCTAAGGGTGCTTGTGTGCAAGTGTATCATTTTCATGCTTTGATTTTATCTTGTATTTAGGGTTTTATATTTTGCTTTGTTTTGTTCTTGTCATACAAACCCTAATTACTAATCATGGCATATAAAGCGATAAATTACGTAATGTAAATATTTCTAAGCTATTACAACAATTTATCGGAGGGGGGTATACCAATTTGAATGGAGATTTGCAAAAATATAAACCTAAATAAATTATTACAACCAAATCGAATTTGTACGAATTAGAATAAATACAATACAATATTTAAAATGCAATGCAATGTACATGTAAGAAAAGATTTTTTATGCTTTGTTTTTATGTAAAAGAAATTTTCATCTAAACCTAAATATATAAGGAAAAGGAATTAATTTTTTTTTAAAAGGGGTTTAACCCTAATTATTATTTTAAAAAGAAAATAAAGTTTTTATATGTATTATTTTATATATCTTCTTGTATAAAAATAATAAATAATATTGTATAAAAATATAAAAATTTTATATATGCAAAAAATAAATGTTTATAAGTATGAATTGAGAAATAAATAAGTAAATTAAACTAAATATATTTTTGATTATATTTACAAGTTTATGAAAAAAATAAATGATATCTTATTAAAATAAAATATATTTTTATGTTAGAAATAAACTAAAAATATAAAACAAAAGTGCAATATTATTAATTTATATTTTTTGGGATTTTTATGTATTAAAGAAATATTATATATATTAAATATGAAAATAAAACAAATAAAAAAATAAAAATATAAAAAGTTGGCAAGGGGGTGATGTAGCAGATTGATAGTAATGTTAGTAGCAAAAAAAATCCTGGCCCAAAAGACCAAGCCCAACCTGCAAAAATGGCAAAAAATGGAAAAGAGAAAAATATGAAAAATCACAAAAGTAGCGCCCAGGTTCGAACCCAAGACATGGGTCTCACCAGCGCGCTACTTTGCCACTGGGGTGGCTATACTTCCATTGTTCTAAGGAAAACAAAAGCAATATAACCCAAAACAAGCCATTGCCCTGTACTTCATCTCTTTCCTCAAGTTTGGCCAGACATCATGTAACTCCTTCATACTTCCATAAAAATGAAAACTCATAACATGAAAGTTGTAGTACTTGAACTCACGATTCCAACCATATAAGTTATGTAAGCTAATTGTCTAAAATCAAAGAGAATTTTAAAAGCCCTAAATTCTAACCTAATATTTTCAGAAATTTCAAGTTCTAAATTCTCTCAGCTCAAGTAAAATCAATGCAAGATAAGGATATGTACAACTTCGTTATGATGAGGACTACATTTTTTATTCACAAATCGTGGCCTATGGTTGTCTGTACAAGGAGATAGAGTTTGAGATCTTACCTACTTCAGTTGGAATCGTGGATGAAACTAGGATGAGTTTGATGGAGGCCTGATGCTTTCTTGAGCTTCCTTGAACTTCCCTGGATGTATTCCAACCCTTGCCTTGCTCTGAAAGTACCTGAAACTCCTTGGCCAAGTCAAACTGCAAGCTCTGAAATCAACTATGGCAGATGATGGAAAAGTGATTACAGAACAGGGATGAAGGCCTAGATGGGTTTGATATCAAGTATGTAAGATGTTTGAATGATCAAAACTCAAAACGCACGAGCCAAATAGAAGATAGGTGTGCTTATGCAAAAACTGCAGTTTTGGACATATTTTTGGTGTTTTGCTGGTTGGGAGTGTTTCAGGCCTTTTCTCCTTGTGTTTTGTGTTGTATAATGTTTGTATATTAGTGTGGAAATGGTTTGATGTCAACCCTCTAACAGTTGTGCCTGTTCTAGCCTTTTTGCCACTTTTCTTGTATTTGAAGTAAAGTGATAAGACAAAGCTTTACATGCTTGTACTGGCTTGCTTAGGGTTGGTATTTCTCCCCTACAAGTTTCCTTTGGTCGGTGTTACTTGTATGTGCCAAGGGGACAGGACCAATGCTCAAGGTTGTAAAGTTTGCAAAAGCTGATCTTTTTCAAAATGGAAATGGTCACTTTTTACCATAAATGGAATTGTAAGTTGGATAATGGTTCTAAGGCATGGATCAAAGCTTTGTCAACTTAGTAAGCATTTAATTAAGTAGTGTGGAACAAGTTTGGTACCTGTAAATCATGGATTAGGCAGCATAGGTACTGATTGCAACTTTGCTCTTTATGAAATGGCTTGGACAAAAAGTGAGAAATTGTCAACTTCATCTCTTCGATTATACCTACTCAAAAATGATCTTGAGGAGTTCTTGGACATTTTGGAAAGCTTGCAATGTGATCTATAATTCATCTTTGAAATTAATTTTGAGATACCTCTTGGAACTAGGTGAAAAATTGTCATGAAGTTGGGTCCAAAACCTGCCTAAATTAGGGTAAATTTTCACTAAGTTATTTAGTTCATGACCATGTATTCATAAATTTATATCTTGAGATCCAAGCATCTTTAGAGAAAAGTGTGTGAATAAAAGTTGTAGATTTCATGAAGTTCTATAACTTTCATTTTGGGAACTTTCATTGAATCGTTATGCATCATGGTGAAAAAGTGGCCTAAAGTTGAGAAAAAATAAGAAAATTTTCTATACTTAGAAAATTTCTAAGTTAGAAAAATTTTCAAATTCAAACCCTAATTTTCAAATTTGGTTTTCTTGATAAACAAGTTTCACATTTTGACGTGTTTTGATGAATTATGACCCTTGGCACTTGATTTTGACCAAAAAATCAAAGTTTGACTTTTCAGTATACATTTGACTTTTGATCAGTTGACTGCAAACTTCATCTGTCAATCCAATGAATTTGAAATGTTTTGGGACATATAATTAATTCAATATGATATAATTGAATCCTTGAAATCATGCTTTAACTCAATTGGTCATTTGCTGGGTTAAAAATCAGAAATTGCCCTTCCTCAGTCAAAACCCTAATTTTGACCATTTTGCCCTTTTTGTGATTTGACCAAATTTCTTGAGGAATTGTGATCCAAACTTGACCAAATGACACATGTAAGTTTAAAATGTTGATGTGGATAAAAAATTATGAAGTTTGACTGTAAATTGGCCATGGTTGACTTTTTCCCCAATACAGTTGATTTTTAGGTCAATTGTCCAATTGATTGATCAAAAATGTGGTTCAAGGCTTGGAACTTGTCATGAGTGATCTTAGGGATCCATAATGATGTTTGAAAGACATATGAAGCATTGATAGTCCAAAAATACTTGTGCAAACTCAAACCCTAATTTTGGGTTATCAGTGCAAGATGAGATGTCTTAAGCTGACCAAACCCTAATCCAGTCTTGAGTCAAAGAGATCTTGTGAGAAAAGTCTTGATAAATGAGAGGGCAAATTTTGAGGTACAACATCCCCTTATGTGTTTGCTTTTAATCACAAAGAAATGGTTTTTCTCATGCTAGCGTGCATAAGGCATTATCACATTCACGTCACCTTCGAATACACCTACATGCTGGCTTAGAATCAATCTTCAGGTTTTCTTCTAATCCATTTTCATGTAACCTTAGAATCCATCTGAAAACCCTTAAACACACATAGCTTCTGCACTATGCACACAATTTGGTGTCCCATTCGAAGGACTTGCCATGGTTGAACATTTAGTTTTGTCTGCTTTTGAGTGTGGTCGAAGGTTTGGATCTAAGTGGTCAAAGCAGAAGGACTCAAAGTGGCATATTTAGCTTAAGAGGGCCCATTCAAAGAATACATGGTTGGTACATTAGAAGGACACATAAGTGGTGGGAACGAATATTGTTTGGTTTAGTCTGGTCGAAAGTTGTTGAAGGATGGAGGATTTGATTCAAAGGATCAAGTTGAACATTTGACCCATAGGCTAGGCTACGTGTTTCTTCTTTTCAGGCCTCAAACCTATGACTAACTCTATATTTAATTGTTTATACAATTAAATTAGGCTTTTTTCCCATTTGTTGTCCAAGACAACTTGACCTTAATAGTATAATACTACTTTTAGAAAAGTCTTTCTTGAGCCTTGTGCCTGTTTTCCTTCTGCAGAAAGTAATCCATCTAAACCATTAATCTTGATATCTCATCTTGGGATCATGACACAAGTGGACATTTGCTTTCCAGCTAAGCCTTATTTTATTATTTTTACTCCCAAACTTCCCAAAACCTTTCTCTATAAATAGAGAAATCCTTTGCAAATATCAGGGGCCGATTTTTTTTTTTTGTGTGGTAGAAAGAATCTTTAAAAAAACTCTCAAAACTCTTAACATCCTCTCAAACCCAGAATCTAAAGAAACACCACACTTGTTTCTTCCCCTTCAAATCCAAGAACACCCAGGGCAACAACTCAAGGTCCAACACCTATATTCCAGTGCCAAGCAAGGTAAGTCCTCTTAACCTTAAGCTTTTCGTTTCAAGCATAACATGTAAATAACCATTTCTTTTCATTTCAAACATCATTATTATCCTTTAGTTTGTTTTTGTTTCCATCTTTTCAGTTTGTTTTCATTGCTAATATTTTGGTTTTGTTTCTTGGTTCATCAAACACTTTTTAAGAACTAACCTGGCCATGGAACAATACTAGCATGGCCTCAACCTATGCTGCTATTTAAGCCCAAACTAAATAAAATAGGAAGAAGGAGTTGTGAATCGAAGCTTTAGGCTTCACCCCATGCTTCTATCTAACCTTAAACGAAAAGGGTGTGGTAGAAGGACACATATTCATATTGTTTTTCAGGTCCAATCGAAGGAAGCAGAGAAAAGGGTATGGTCGAAGGACACATATTCATGCTGCTTTGCAAGTCCAATTGAAGGAAATAGAGAAAAGGGTGTGATCGAAGGATGCATACTCACACTGACTTCCAGGCCCAATCGAAGGAAGCCAGGAAGTATTGAATCGAAGGGTGCATACGCACATTGACTTCCATGCTCAATCGAAAGAAGCAAGGAAAAGCTGAATTGAGGGGTGCTTACTGCTTGATCGAATAACTTGTTTTCCTTTCTTTTATTTTGTTTTGTCTTTATATTTTCTTGCTATTCAATATGGTTGTAATAGTTTAGGATATTTACTCTCTGCATTTTTTATTGCTTTATACAAAATTCTAGTAATTAGGGTGTATGGCAAGATAAAATCAACAATTAGACCACCATAATCAAAAGACAAAAATGCATGCAATCAAACACACTTTGAACACATGCACCTATAGGGTTAACTCCACTTGTTGCCTTGAGAAAATGGTCATAATACGCATGTAAGACGTCTTAGCAAAAACAATCAAAATATCATAGTCCCTTGATGACGCTTCGAATGTTGCCTTACAAATGATCTTAGTCCCTCAAGAGAAATGCTAAGATATCTCACAACATTGTTATTTATGACTATACAATTGACCCACGCCCGTCCCTCTACATCCAAAGATAAGCCTGCTTACCAATCAATGGTAAGATAGAAATATCAAAGGAAGGGAGAAATAAACAAAAGACTTTTGAGTAGGTAGAACGTTCTTAGTTGCTTGCTCAAAATCCATTTTCAAAACCAAAACATTTTTCAAACACACTCAAACACGTCCAAAGCATGAAATATTTTTAAAAAGTCCAAACACTTTGTATACATCCTTATATATACGAGAATTATTACAAAGTTTTCCTGAGCGAATGCGCTTTTCAAAAATACTTTCAAAACCCACCACAAACACATTTTCAAACAAAGCATTTTCAAAGTGATCTAGCAAGCAACTAAGAGCCCATAGATAACTATGGATGAAAAGGGTACTAACACCTTCCCTTTTCATAATCTATCCCCCGAACTCAAGAAAACATCTTAAAGGTATTTCCTGTTCTTTTCACCCTTTCCTTATTAGATAAAAAGAAAAGCCGGTGGCGACTCTTGCTATCCGCAACAATTGCGATCAAACACAAAACAACACCCAAGTCAGTTCTCCCACCGTATTACAAGTACCAATCTCAATAATACTATGATCACCGAGCTCTGCATGCAATTCAAGATCTAGCATCATAACTCTTCCCCTTACCGGCCGAATATGAATGGCGTTGTAGAAGCGATAATAAAAATATCAAAAAGATCATACAGAAGATGACGGTGATATACAAAGACTGGAACGAGATGTTACCATTTGCTCTTAATGGTTACCGTACCACAATTCTCACATCAACAGGGGAAACTCCTTTCTCTTTGGTATACGGTATGGAAGTTATCATACCCATCAAAGTCCAGATCCCTTCCTTGAGAATCATGAAGGATGCAGGTTTGAATGAAGACGATTGGGTTCAGACTCGACTTGACCAATTGAACCTGATTGATGAGAAGAGGCTCGCGACTGTCTGCCATGGTCAGATGTATCAAAAACGTATGATTAAATCTTTTAACAAGAAGGTCAGACGTCAGGTATATCAGGCTGATGACCTAGTAATCAAGTGCATCATACTGTCGCAAGGTGATCCCAAGGGAAAATGGACTCCCACCTACGAAGGGTCATTTTTGATCAAGAACATATTTTCTGGTGGAGCCATGATCTTAACCACTACGGACAGTGACGACCTTTTGCACCCTGTAAATGCGGACATAGTTAAAAGATACTACGCATGAACAAAGACCCACTAGGTTGTCTGGCCTAGGAAAGAATAAGGGCATACCAGCGAACCAAAAGGGTTCAGGCCAAAATTAGGGATATACATATGGAAAAAAAATATGTACACCCGGCAAGTCGAAAACTTGAAAAGGCGGCTTGGGCAAAAAAGGATATCACGGTGGACTGAAAACCCGAAAGGGCGGTCCAGGAAAAAGTTAGGGATTGAAAGCGTATAACTATGTCCCATTGGATCACCTTACAGTCAATCTTTGGTAACAACTATCAAGCTCAAATAGTACTAATCAATCCAGTCAGCTTCGGACAATCAGCAAAGAGATAAGACGCTCGAATACATAAAGGCAATAGCAGAATGGGAAATCAATGGGATTATTTCACATAGCTGTTTTTCTTTGTATACTATTTTGTATAGTTTTCATTCTTACGACAACATTCTCTTACTAGGATGTTCTTCTCCTTGTACAAAAAACGCTTACTCAAATTAATACAAAAACTATCCCTTTGAAAATGAAAAACTATTTGTGTTTTATTTTGTTTGTAAAAACGTCCAGTGATTATTTTTGAACATATGCATTTGAATGTGATTACTGTTTACAAATGCACGCATAAAAAGACAGAAAGACAATTACTAATGTCTTTAAGAAGTGGGACAATCTCTAAAGGCCATCCACAAAATCCCCGCAGATACTTTCTCAAGCAGGTACAGAGGCAAGGGAATCCTACTATAAAGTCACTGCCATGTCCTCAACATACAACCTAATGATGTCGGGTGTTCTTATATCCCCGGCGAAGCAAGAATCTCCAACTATTGCCCCGGTGTTGTACCCCAAAATTTGCCCTCCCACTTTTACTCAAGGCATGCTTTTAGAGATTCTCAATTGCTCAAAGATGACCAAGAATTGGCCAGACAAATTCTCCTCCTAAGCAATGAACTTCTAATTATGGTTTCACTTTCCATCAATATGTGTGAGCTCCAAAGGTCTCAAATGGTATCCATTGTCCTAATATGCCTTCAAGATTGTCCAAGCCATATTTCATGCCCTACACTATAAGTTTTCTCAGTCAATTGCTCAAATGCTTGAAAATCAATTATACTAGGTCAAAAGTCAAATGTGGCCCATGTACAGTCAAACTTAAAGATTTTTGGTTAACGTCAATATTTTGAAGTGATATCCATCATTTTATCAAGGGTTGATCTTGATTCCTCAAGAAATGTTCATAATTCATCAAAAGTCAAGAATTGCTAAATTAGGGTTTCTATAGGAAAAGTCAACTGAACTTTGACCATGCATAACTTTCACATACTTCATCCATTTTTCCTAAACCAAAGCTCATTTTGAAGAGAATACAATTCCCTACAACTTCTCTTTTGTCCTCAAGATCAATAGATGCACCATTTGAAAGATACAAGCTCATACATTACAGGTCATTTTCAGAAAGTCAACAAAAGACACTTTTTACCAAGACCTTTTACATCAAGATAAAGTCTTAAAATGCAAAATTAATCAAAAGAGGGATTAAATTAGACATCTTCGGCTTTACAAAAAGTCCAAGATCATCTTCATGAGATAAAAATTGAGCAAGTTATGGATTTCCCAAGTTGGGAAAGTTTTGGAAATTTCAAGAGTTGTGCATTGAGCAAAATTGAACTTTTAACTCAATGGCCTAACTTCTTAGACTTCAAAGGTCTTCCTAACCTTGCAAAGGACCTCTAATCTCATTTTTACATGGCCCTACCATTTTTATCTATTATGTTCATATTTATTTTAATTTATTTCAAATAAATATAAAATAAATTGCATAAAATAAATAGAGATACGCTTTGGCATTTGAGCTGATGTTTTGGTTTGTTTAAAAGCCCACAAATTCGTGCAAGAAGTGACCAGGTTCATTCCAATATGAAAAAGGCATGAAATATCCATTTTGGCAAAAAAAATTCAAATCTTATGGTTTTGGTTTAAAAATAATGTTTATGCTTGGATTCTTTCCATGTTTCCTTGTCCCCTCCCTCTCCTCTATAAATACATCACATGTACAAGCCAAACTCAAGCAGAGATACAGCCTAGAGACCTCACAAAAATTGTAAACAATTCAAAAACTTGTGAAATTCAAAACTGAATTTCCAGCCACCATCCATCCAAACCAAGTGTTCCATCCTCTTCCTGAAGATCCCAGGATTCACTCCTAACCCTCATTCAAGCCAACACAAGCCAGAACGACCACTTTCAATCATCACCGTTTTAGTAAATTTCTAAAATTCAAATCCTTATTTTTGCGTGTTTTTGAATGCTTTGACATGTATGTATGAGTTGTTAGGCATCATTAGAACAGGTTAAGGGCCTAGCATGAAGTTCATGATGCATGAATCATGATGTGCCATTTTCAACCCGTGCTAGGGTTTTCTGTTCATAACTCAAGATGCAGGAGTTTTCTGGCTAATCTAAGGCCAGATTCGTGATCAGGGTGAAATTTTAAGTGGAATAGGGTTTTGATTCAGTCTTGAAACTAACCAATTCTTAGGATCCATATTTTGATGTACCAGAGAAGACGACTGGAGTTTGACTCTGGCGTCCCTCCGGTCATTTGACTCAGGCAGGAGCTGGCGTGGCAAGACAGTATGTCCTGATTGGCCCATTCAAATGCAAAGAGGCCCATTAGCGCGCGGGTATTATTTTTTAATATATTTTGAGTCATTTTTCAAATATAATATTATGCATTGATTAGGATACATGAATTGAAAGGCGGCTCAGATGGCAAGGTGTATGTGTGCAAAGGGGAATGACCTGGGTTCGAGTCCCAGGTCCAGCAATTTTATTTTTTCTAATACATACTTTGCAGATCCCATACTTCCAGTTACCACGCGTACACCCTGTGTCCTCAAATTACCATCATCCAAGCATCACGTCATCAGATACAATGTTCCAGAATCAGACGCTCATGATAGACCTTCAAAAGAGCAACACCATTGAATCATACGCAGCCTCTGGGCTCCCTCTCTTATTGGGCCTTAGAAAATTTCAACATGCACCCCTCCCTTTCTGCTTTTGTATATCCAGGCCCAATCCATTTTATTTTCTATTTTTTTATTTATTTAATTATTTCCTAGGCTTTTCTTTTAATCATTTTTTAACAAATTATAAAATCAAAAAATATTAAATATACTTAGGTTTCATTAAATTAATTTTAATTTAATTTAATTAATTGTTTTAATTTTATTTTATCAATTTAAAATCAACTAGACTTAGGTTTATTTAATTTAATATTTTCTTAATAAAAACACAAAAATATTAGTATTAGGTTAATTTCATTTAATATTTAGTTTCTTAATTAAATTTAGATTTAGTTTAATTATTTTTCTTAATAAAAAATAAACAAAAACAACCAAAAATATTTTCTTATTTACTTAGAAATTTTTAGGGTTTTAGACGTATTTTTCCCAATTCGCGCGCGTTCAATATTTCCTTTCTATTTTTCTTTTTCATATTTTTGTATCTGCTGATGGGATGAAATAGATTAAAATAGGACTTTATCGCTTTCTTTATTTTCCCCCAATTTGAACATGTAAATACCCCATCTCCGAAGCATTGTAATAGCGTAGGATTTACGATTCCCACGCTTTAAATTTCTGCAAAATATTAACTGTTAGTAATTAGGCTTGTATGGAAAGACTAAAAGCAAAATGTTAGCAAACTAAATAACAAAGATAAATAAACTGAGTTGAATCAATAGCACATATGCACCTCTAGGGTACCCCACTTTGGTTGCCTTCGGAAATAAAATAGCCATGTCCCTCAAAACAGGGACGCTTTAGCAAAGACCCGTAAAACAAAAGATCATAGTCCCTCGATGACCCTACAGTTGCCTCTCGGTAAATGATCTAGTCCCTGAACAAAATTGCTAAAGTGTCTCCACATGTTGCCTATATGATTGTACGTCTCTTCGAATGTCCCTCATACATCCAACTATAGGGCTACCTACTCACTAATAGTAGGATAGCACTGTCTAAAGGATAGGAGGAAAAGAACGAACCTTTTCGAGTATAAGTAGACAGTTCTTAGATGTTATGCTCAAAACAAACTTTTTACACTTACACATTTCAAAAACAACTTTAAAAAACATTTTCTTTGTCAACACTCTTGAGGACTGATACAAGAGTTAACGCAAAGTAAACCGCCGCACTAAGGCATTTCAAAACATTTTTCAAAACACACGAAGCACAAGTTACTTTTAAAATGAGCTAAGCATCTAAGGTCCCGTATATAACTACGGATGAAAAGGGTGCTAACACCTTTCCTTTCCTTAATATACCCCCCTTACTCAGAAAATTCTTGAAAAGGTATTTTTCTATTCTTTTCACCCTTTCCTTTGTTGGATAAAAGAAAAGTTGGTGGTGACTCTTGCTTACTGCAACATTTGCGAACACAAACGCAAAACCAATATAACAGTCGGTTCTGCAACCGTATCACACCCGGCATCTTAAAGAATTCCCTAACCTGGTTCACAAGCTTTTCAGGATTCCACAGTAGGATTTCATAAACATCCCCTAGAAGTTCAGAAATTTTCCCTTCCTTAACAAAGTTTATTTCTCTAACAACGAAAATCCATCTCCCAGCATTTCAACTTCAACAAAATTTGAAGACTTACACTCTTCATCCCCAGTAATAATCAGGGATTTATTTTCCCTGGTTCAACAATACAGCAATAGAACGACTGACACTTTTATACATTTCATTCATACACCATTTTACAAGCGTCATAGCATATGCAGCACGAATGCACATATCACAATCTCATTTATTTTAAGAGCATCATTTGCACTTCATGCATCATGATATTTCATGCATCTAATTCTTTACCTTTTCAGGAAAGATTGACAGATGAATATCGTCAACAATTTTCAAAAGTTCCAGATTAATACCTGAAATAAGACAAGATAACTATTTGTGGACGACTGATTATAGATTAATACCTGAAACCAGACAGGACAGCTATCTACATGAGCAGATTGAAGATTAACTCCCGAAACAAGACGGGGAAACTATCTTCCTTTCTCTAAGGTTGGAGATTAATACTTGAAACCAGACAGGACAACTATCTCAACGACCGACAAAAACAAGTTCCAAATTAATACCTAAAACAAGACAGGACAACTATCTATTGACGACTGATTGTAGATTAATACCTGAAACTAGACAGGACAACTATCTACCTGAGCAGATTGAAGATTAACTCTCGAAACAAGACGGGGAACTATCTTTCTTTCTCTTAGGCCAGAGATTAAATCATGAAACCAGACATGGCAGCTATCTCAACGACTAACAAAAGCAAGTTCCAAATTAATACCTGAAACAAGACAGGATAACTATTTGTGAACAGCTGATTGTAGATCAATTCCCGAAACAAGATGGGGTGACTATCTACACGACCAGATGAAGCAATCTTACACAGGTTCCTTCTCTCTGGATGCAGCTTTACACGGGCTCATCCTGAAGCAATCTTACATGAATTCCTTCTCAATTTCCAGATGCATATTTACACGGGCTCATCCCGAATCAATCTTACACGGATTCCTTCTCGATTTCCAGATGTCGCTTTACATGG
Organism: Vicia faba; assembly: GCA_948472305.1. Lineage (NCBI taxonomy): Eukaryota > Viridiplantae > Streptophyta > Magnoliopsida > Fabales > Fabaceae > Vicia > Vicia faba. Next base: position 178,146,028 of record OX451740.1, read on the forward strand.
GCTCATCCCGAAGCAATCTTACATGAATTCCTTCTCAATTTCCAGATGCAGCTTTAACAGACTCATCCTGAAGCAGCCATACACAGGCTCCTTCTAATACATTTCTAGTCTAGGGATAACTCCTCAGTAGAGCCAAGGACAACTAAATCTCCTAGAATCTATTCCCCACAGAGTTTTCCTCAAGCAGGAAAATAATAGAAATCAACATTCCCCAGCGGACTCCACCTCAGACAGCAGGAACAGGAATCCCCATAAAGAGACCTCTTATGAAGTCAGCATCTACTTTGGATGGCATCTTTAAGCCCATCTCCGACAACTCTCAGTCATCTTTTCCAAATGGCATCTTTAAGCCCATTCCATATACAATCAACCATCACATCATGCGAGTGCAAATTTCTGGGCACTCTAGTGTTCAATCATCTTCCGCCTTCAGATCACGAAAGGCAAACAAGCCAATCTAAATCTTCAGGTTTAAGAAGATTGAACAGGGGCAGCTGTTGTACCCCAAAATTTGCCCTCTCTTTTCTCAAGACATTTTCTCACAAGGATTTTCAAAAGTCCAAGTTTGCACAAATACAATTGGATTTTTGATGCCCTATATAGTTTCCATGGATCACATTGGGCTTTTAAGCATCAAATCAAAGAAAAGCAAGCTTGCTTTGATTTCCCAAGCTTCGACTAGACTTTGGTCTCCTTCAAGTTTGCTTCGATTTCCCAAGCTTCGGTTGGACTTTGGCCTCCTTTAACTTTCCTTCAATCCACAAGGAAAAGGCTTCCTCTATGCTTGCCTTTGATCCATAAGGCAAAGACTTCCTCTTCATGCTTGCCCTCGATTCACTAGGAAAATACTTCCTTCATGCTTGCCTTCGATTCACAAGCAAGTACATCCTTCAAGCTTGCCTTTGATTCACAAGGCAAGAACTTCTTTCAGGCTTGCCTTTGATTCACAAGGCAAGAACTTCTTTCATGCGTGCTTCGATTCACTAAGCAGTGGATTCCCTCATGCTAGATTTGACTCCACCTCTGAACCCTTCATCACATGATTTCTACATTATGAACACACATTGGTGGCCCATTCGAAGAACGCACAAGGGGTGCATGTGGTATATTCGAAGAAACTCATAAGTGGTGCCTTTGAAAGAAATACATTTGGACCATTCAAAGAACTCACAAGGGATGCATGTGGTCTATTTGAAGAAAATCACAAGTGGTGCCTTCGAAGGACATACATTTGGCCCATTCGAAGAATGCACAAGGGGTGCATATGGTCCGTTCGAAGAAACACACAAGTATTGCCTTTGAAGGACATATAATTGGTCCATTCAAAGAACACACAAATGGTGCCTTCAAAGGACACACAATTATTGGAAACAAGTTTTATTTTGTCTTTTGATGAGTTTGGTTCAAGATGCTTGCTGGTCAAAGTCCTACATGCTGCCAAGCCCAAGCCTCATGCACAATTACATTCGAAGGAAATAATAAAATGAAGCTTCGACATGCCAGAGGGAAGTGTTCGATTGGGATAGTTGGATAGTTTCAGATCAAGCAACTAAGGCAGATAGTGGCTCAATCAAAGAGGCCACAACGGTGAGGCCTGGAGCCATTCAAATTGGAATTCAGGGCTAATCAAAGAACAATGCTTGGGAGCTGGTCGAAAGAAAGAGTCAATGTAGATGGTGACTAAATTGAAGATGCTCTGATAAAGAAAGCTCTGGATAATTCGAATTGGAATTCAGAGCCATCGAAGAGAACAATGCTCTAATAAGGAAAACTCTGAGCAATTTGAATTGATGCAGATGTTGACTTAATCGAAGCAGTTCTAATGATTAAAGCTGTGAGCAATTCAAATTCGTGCAATGCGCCAACCATAACTTGTCCAGGTTCATTCAAAGCTCAAAACGGCATGAAATCCTCAAAAAAGACAACCCTTTTTAAGGCTTTCAATTCTGCCTTCAAAGCCTGATTAATGGTTGTCTCTTACCATTTCCATTCACCATTACCCCCTATAAATACAGAGCTAAAGACACATTGCCAAGGACGAAAAAAAGACGAAAACATTTTGCCTAGACACATACGCATTGCACCCACACAGGAAATATACCAGCTCAAAGAGCCACAAAAAATCATAAAAATACATCTAAGTTGCCAAATTCAAAAAGCTTTGCAAACTCCCTCAGTCCAAACGAATACCGGATTCGTTCTCCTAAGACTTCCAGGAAGCCACCCCATGCCCAGAACTACAGATTGAAGCACCTCCATTTGGTAAAGAAAATTTTCAATCTCAAACTCATTCAATCTCTAATGTAAACCCATTTTTTATTGCATATTAGTGTTATGATTGTTTTTTGTGTGTGAATGATTTAATGCAATACATGTAAGTTGCAGTGTCTAAATTCCAGGGGACCATTGTTAGGGCCTTCGAAGCTGATTGTCTTTGAAACTCATGATGTAGGCCATTTCAGGCCAAAATAAACCCAGATTCGAACTCAGGGAGTTCGAATTAGGGGGAGTTAAAATTGAGGGGAAAGGCCTGGGTTCGAGACCCAGGTCATGCATTTTGTTCTAACAAATGTATTCCAGATCCCAGACTTGCAGATCTAACGTGCACATTATGCATCTTCATATCATAACCAGGAGATCCCATTTGATCAGATCCCGCGCCCCAGACGTGTAGCTCACCATGCACCCTCAAAAGATCCCCTCACTGGATCCAACTGTAGATTTGGGTTCCCCTCACTTTGGGCCTACGTTTTTAAACATCACCCCTTGCTTGCTGCCTGCCCCTTTTCATATGTTTATTTTTGTTCTTTTTTTTAGTTACTTTTTATTTAACTATAAAAATCAGATAAAAAATCAAAAAAATTAGGTTTTAGTTTTTTTTTATTAAAATTAATTTTGTTAATTAATTATTTAATTACTTTAACATTTTTCTTAAAATTAAAATTAAGTAGACTTAGATTTTTATTATTCTTTTATTAAATGAAAAAACAAACAAAAGGACTCTTCTTCTTAGGGCTTTAGACGTATTTCAAATTCGCGCGCGATTTTATTTTAGTATTATTATTTTCTTTATATTATTGTAACTGCCTACTGGGATGTAATAGTTTAAATTAGGACCTTTACTTTTTCTGCTTTATTTGCCCCAAGTTTGGACATGTAATAATCCCCCTCCCCGAAGCCATGTAATAATGTAGCTTTAAATTCCGCATTTTAAATTCCTGCAAATTATTAACTGTTTAGATGTATGATAATTAGGATTATATGTCAATAAATTAAAAATAAAATGCTAGCAAACTTAACACAAGACTAAAATATTTGAACATAATACACTCGCACATGCACACCTCTAGGGTACTCTCACTTAGGTTGCCTTCGGAAAAATAGTCACAACTCTCGAAACGTGAGATATTTTAGTGGCTACCCTCCGGTTTAAAAATATCATAAGCCCCTCGATGACCCTCTCGATGTTGCCTCAGTAAAAATGATCTTAAAACCCTAGGATAGTTACTAAGATTTCGTGCCCAGTTGTCTTCGTGACTATAAACGTCCCTTCGAATGTCCCTCAAACATCCAAACGACTAGGGCTACCTACTCACTAATAGTAGGATAGCCCTGTCTAAAGGAAAGGAGGAAAAGAATGAACCTTTCGAGTAAAGTAGATAGTTCTTATATGCTATGCTCAAAAACAATTTTTTTCACATACACAAAACACTTTCAAAAACATTTTCAAAACACTTTATCAACACTATTGAGGATTGATACAAGAGTTATCATAAAGCAAATCGCCTTACTATTGGCATTTCAAAAACACACAAAAGCACAAGGTATTCCAAAAATGAGCTAAGCATCTAAGAGCCCGTAGATAACTAAGAATAGAAAGGGTGCTAACACCTTCCCTTTCTATAATCTACCCCCCTTACTCAGAAAACTCTCAAAAGGTCTTTTTCTGTTCTTTTCACCCTTTCCTTTGTTGGATAAAAGAAAAGTCGATGGTGACTCTTGCTTACCACAACATTTACGAATACAAATGTAAAACCATTATAACAGTCGGTTATGCCACTATATCACACCCTCGGTTAAAACGATCGTAGTCTCTTAATGACCCTTTGATGTTGCCTCGATAAACGATCTTAGTCCCTTACGATACATTGTTAAAGTGCCCCTACGAGTTGCCTTTATGACTGTATGATGATCTGCGCCTGACCCTTCACATCCAACGATAGGGCTTCCTACTAACTAATGGTAGGATAACACTATCTAAAGGAGGAGGAAGATAACACGAAATACTTTGAGTAGGTAGATAGTTCTTAATCTCTTGCTCGCGAACATTTCAAAACATCTTTTTCACAAACACTTTCTCTAAAAAAAATTCAAAAACAAACACGTTGTACGCATTCTTAACTGATACAAGAATCATTACAAAGTTGTCCTACTTAGGCATTTTTCAAAATATTTTCAAAACACATACACACAAAGCATTTTAAAACAAAGTGAGCTAGTGATTAAGAACATGTAGATAACTATGAATGAAAAGGGTGCTAATACCTTCCCTTTTCATAACCTACCCCTAGAACTCAATAATCTCAAGGTCTTTCATGTTATTTTCACCCTTTCCTTATTGGATAAAAGAAAAGTCAGTGGCAACTCTTGCTATCCGCAACATTTGCAATAAAACACAAAACTAAGTTCTCTCATTGTATTACAGAACTGGCGACTCTGCTGGGGAAAATAAAAAAGTGGGGTTACCTTTAGAGTTAGATCACTTTTAAATGCTTTCCTTGTTTGTCTTGTCTGCTTTACATTTTGGGGCTTGCTCGGGTTTATTTTCTTACAAAGATTCTACACCCGGATCTGGGGGCATTTTAGGTAAATAACAATAGATCATGGAAAATATACAACGTATTCCAATATGGTTGAAGTGATGGCTATGTTAGTGTGACACATTGGTTTGTACTGGTGTCCCTCGAGTCAGTCGGGGAGAATACTAGGTTATCGCATGGTATCATAAGCACTAACTAACCTTAGAACCTTAATTGACCCAACTTATCCATTAGAAGATAGTGAGATAGTTGGTTTTGGTGCAATCTGAAGTTGGTTGATACTCGATACTATGCTCATTGATATTTGACTCTCGGTTTTTTTATGGAAAATCAGTTGTCGTGCTAGACAAAACTTGTGGGAAAAATCAGTGATATTGAGATCCCTAGAACCCAGTTACTTCTAGGACAGGTTGAGCCAACTAAAATTCAAGAGGGTACTTACCTACAAACCCCATGCAAGCCTTAAACCTAAAGTCTTTTCGTGCTTTGCTTATGTTTGATTATTTATTTGAACATGACATCATATCATCGTAGCATCATATCATGACTAACCATTTCAAGTATCTAGGGGATTTATCTTTGTTATATGGTGCATGGTCATGGCTTCTAGTCATAGGAATATCGTCTGGATCAACTTCATAAGGATACCTTCCAAGCTTGAGGGATTAGTCTCAAAGGTTCCCGACAATTCTCAATTCACTAAGAGACATGGTCAAATACTTAGTTTGGTTACTACTGGCTTCCAAAAAGACATGACGAGCGTTCTTTTCCAATTCTTTGATCCGAAGCATCACTGTTTTACCTTCCTGGATTATCAATTGGTGCCCATAATGGAAGAATTCTCTAAGTTGCCCAAAGTGCCTATTCTTGATCAGATACCCTTCACTAGTTTATAGCAAGTTTCGAAATCTAAAGACGTTACAGTAGCCTTACATCTGAAATGATCAGACATTATATCTAATTAGGAAACAAGGAATGGAGTCAAGGGTTTTTCCTCTAAATTTATGATAGAGAAAGCTCAGTGGTTTCTAGATGCCATGAATTTTTGTGCTTTTGAGGATATGTTGGCTTTGCTGATTTATGGGTTGGTACTATTCCCTAATCTGAACCAATTCATAGATGTGAATGCCATCAACATATTTCTCACTCATAATCAGGTACCTACTTTGCTTAGAGATATCTTGCATTCCCTCCATACTCGTACTATGAAGAAGCGAGTAACTCTTATGTGTTGTATACCTCTATTGTCCAAGTTTTTTATTCCGCACCTACCCTAATCAGTGATAAAGAACAAACAAGGTTTGAGGTGGTCTGGAAGGTTAATGTCACTCACTCATGCAGATATCCATTGGTGTTCTCAATCTCAGGAGGATGTCACTATTATTGATCACTGTGGGGAATTCTCTAATGCACCACTCCTTGGTATAAAAGGGGCATCACTTACAACCCTTCTCTAGCTCTGCGTCAGTTTGGTTATGCTTGAAGGGACGGTCCTCGTGATATGCTCATCCAGGGTATTGTGTTCGACTATGAGAACGATCCTCAAAATATCCATCAAAGGTTTATACGTTCTTGGGGCACAGTCAACAAGATTGATAGTAAAACTTTGGGACACAAGAATTCCATTCCTCTAGAGCCTTACCTCGGATGGGTGTGGTCTCGTGCTCAAAATTCCATATCCTGCTATCCTACCAGTGGTCGTAGATCTAGTTGCTGAAAGGGATATTTCTCATACCGTTCTTCATCTTGATATGCCTACTGACTTCGAAGAATTACAGAAGTCTTGAATTCAGCTCAAGGAGGAAAGAGATACCTTTGAAGCTCAGTTTTATGCCACTAAGGAGAAAGTACTAGAGCTGACAAAATGACTCCATAAAGAACAAAGCCTTAATGCATATGTCAACACAAAGAGGAAGCGTCCATGGGAGACTTGAATTCACATTTTGTTGTTTTGTAACTCTTTCTATTGAAAAAAATTAAAATTTGAGCTTGTTACTAAAATTTCTTTTGTTTCCTTTTGTTTAAACAAATTTAAATCCCGCAACGGTCCTTGAAAACATTGCACTTGAATTTGCATATCATGCATATCATCACATAACAGGTACTCTATAAGCAGGTTTTCTCATCTTCTTGTCGTTTATTTCAGTAAAAGATGGCTCTAGAACAAACTGTCAAGGAGCTCCAAGCACATAATGCCCAATTCCAGGAAACGCTTCTGAACTTATCTCAGGAGCAGAAAGACATGATGACGCTCATCGCCAAAAAGAAGAAGACTCAAAAGCTAATTGCTATCTGTAGTACCCCAAAATTTTCTCTCTCATTTATCAAAACTTTTCTCACAAGATCTCTTTGACTCAAGACTGGATTAGGGTTTCGTCAGCTCAAGACATCTCATCTTACACTGTTGATCCAAAATTAGGGTTTGAGTTTGCACAAGGATTTTTGGACTATCAATGCTTCATGTGACTTTCAAACATCATTATGGACCCCTAAGATTACTCATGACAAGTTTCAAGCCTTGAATCACATTTTTGATCAGTCAATTGGACAGTTGACCTAAAAATCAGCTGTATTGGGATAAAAAACTCAACCATGGCCAATTTACAGTCAAACTTCATAATTTTTTATCCACATAAACATTCTAGACTCATATGTATCATTTGATCAAGTTTGGATCACATTTCCTCACGAAATTTGATCAAATCATCAAAAGGGCAAAATGGTCAAAATTAGGGTTTTGACTGAGAAAGGCCAATTTCTGATTTTTGACCTAGCAAATGACCAATTGATTGGAAGAATGGTTTCAAGGGTTCAATTGAATCATCTTTACCTAATTACATGGTTTAAAACATTGCAAATCCATTGGATAGACAGATAAAATTTGCAGTCAACTGATCAAAAATCAACTATATACTAAAAAGTCAAACTTTGACTTTTTGTTCAAAATCAAATATCAAGGATCACAATTCATCAAAACATGTCAAAATGTGAAACTTGTTCATCAAGGAATCAAAGATTGAAGATTTGGTTTTGAAATTTTGAAATTTTCTTAACTTAGAAATTTTTCTAAGTATAGAAAATTTCTTATTTTTTCTCAACTTTTAGCCAAATTTCCACCATGATACAAGATGATTCAAAGGAAATTCCAAACATGAAAGTTGTATATCTCCATGAAATCTAAAACTTTGCTTCACACATTTTTCCCTAAAGATGCTTGGATCTCAAGATATAATTTTGTGAATACATGCCCATGAACTAAATTAACTTAGTGAAATTTTGCCCTAATTTAGGTAGGTTTTTTACCTAACTTCATGGCAATTTTTCACCTAATTCCAAGATGTATCTTGAAATTAATTTTAAAGATGAGTTATACATCACATTTCAAGCTTTCCAAAATATCCAAGAACTCCTTAAGATAATTTTTGAGTAGGGATAATCGAAGAGATGAAGTTGGCAATTTCTCACTTTGAATTCAAGCAATTTCATGAAGAACAAAATTCAAATTTGAACCTATGCTGCCTAATCCATGCTTTACAGGTCCTAAACTTGTTTCTCACTTCATAATTTAATGCTTACTCAGTTTACAAAGCCTTAATACAAGCCCAAGAGTCTTTGTCCAAGTTGTAATTCCATAAATGACACAAAGTTGCCATTGCCATTTTGGAAAAGCTTCACTTTTGCAACTTTCCAATTCTTGAGCATTGGACCTGTCTTCTCCGCACACACAAGTCCTACAGACCTAAAGCAACTTGTATAGGGTTTATACCAACTCCAAGCAAGCCAGTACAAGCACGTAGAGACTTGTCCCTTCACTTTGCTTCAAAAGCAAGAAAGAGTGCAAAAAGGCTACAACTCAAAGATCCGTTGAAGAGCTGACTTGAAACTTTTTCCATACTAATACACAAACATATTACAACAGGAAACACGATTGCAAAAGGCCTAAAACACTTAAACACTCCATATCACCAAAAAATTGTAAAAACTTCCAGTTTGTGTCCAAGCATAGCAATCCACAAATTGGCTCGTGTGTTTCAAGTTTTAATCATCCAAACACTTTACCTATCTCATATCTAAGTGATCCAGACCATCATCCCTGCACTGTAACTCCTCCTTCTTCATCTGCCATTTTTGTTTTTCAAGCTTGCAGGTTGAATTGGATAGAGAGTTCCAGGCACTTCCAAAGCAAGGCAAGGATTGGAACACACTCAGGGAGGTTCAAGCAAGCTAAAGCAACCTTCAGGCCTTCCTAAATCTCACTCAAACTCCATTCACGATCTCAGATGAAAGAGGTAAGAATTCCAACTTCTATCTCTTCATACAGGCATCTATTGGGCACGATTTGTGAAAGAAAAATGTAGATATTATAGTGCTGAAGTCAACCACGTGCATAGATTCCATTTTTGTTCATTATGTGTAGAGAATTTTGAAGTTCAAATTTCTGTAAAAATCAGGTTTAAAATTAGGGCTTTCAAAATTCATTTTAATCTTTGATTGTTTGTTTCCATAAATTACATGGTTGAAATCGTGGGGATGAGTACTATCATTTTCATGTTGGAAGTTTCCATTTTCATGGAGAGATGAGAAAGTTACAGAGCTTCTGGCCAACTTGAGGAAGAAGATGAAGTACAGGGCAAGGACATTTCTTATGTTATGTTTTTATTGTTTCATATAAATCAATGGATGTACAGCCACCCCAGTGGCAAGGTAGCACGCTGGCAAGGCCCAGGTCATGGGTTCGAACCTTGGTGCATTTTTTTCCTAACATGATAACACCTGATTACTCAGGATACCCCCTGGCCCAACTATTTTCACTCACTTTTATTTATTTGTTTTATTTTCTTTTTTTGTTTTATTAAATATTTTCTTAAATACATAAAATCATGAAAAATATAAAATATGACAATTTTGCATTTTGTTTATTTTATTTTATTTTCACATGAAAAAATATTTTTATTAAACTATATATTAATTATTTCTTTCTTAAAATAAATTTGTAATTATAATAGATTTAGTTTAACTATTTTATTCCTTTTTTATTATTATTATTCATACTTGTAAATATTTATTTTGACATACAAAAACTAAATATTTTTTATAAAATATTATTTATCATTTTTAATACAAAAAATACATAAAAATAATACATAAGAACTTTATTTTCTTTTAAACTAGAAATTAGGATTAACTTTGGTTTTCAAGAATTAATTTCTTTTTCTTAAGTTATTAGGTTTAGTTCAAAATTTCTTTTCACATAAGAAACAAAACAAAATCTTTTTCTTGCATGTACATAATATTGCATATTTAAATATTGTATTTATTTATTCCAATATTCGTACAAATTCGATTTGGTTGTAATAGCTTAATTAGATTTACATTATTGCAAATCCCCATTCATAATTTGTATTTCCCCCTCCCATAAAGTATTGTAATAACGTAGTAATCTTTAAATTACGCAATTTACCGCTTTTATATATCATGCTAGTAATTAGGTTTTGTATGACAAGATCAAAACAAATAAAATAGAAAACCCTAATACAAGACAAACAAAGCATGAAAATAACATAATTGCACACAAGCATCCTTAGGGTTTCCCCACTTGGTTGCCTTATACAAAAAATGGTCATATTACGCATGCGAAGTATCTTGGCAAAACAAACAAAATATAAGATCATAGTCCCTCGATGACACTATTCAAAGTTGCCTTACAAAATGATCTTAGTCCCTCAAAAAATGCTAAGATACTTTGCAACATTGCTAATCATGGTTATACGATGACCCACGCCCGTCCCGTTCACATCCAAAGATAAAGTTGCTTACCAAATCAATGGTAAGACAACAACGTCAAAGGAATAGAAAATGAACAAGAAAGACATTTGAGTAGGTAGATTACTTCCAGTTACTTGCTCTATTTTCAAACAATTATCCTTGCTATTTTCTAAAACACACACACACACATTTCAAAACATCTTACAAACATTGAAAACATTTTCAAAAAGATAAACATCCTTGTATACATTCTTACGAACGAGAATCATTACAAAGCTTGCCAAGACAATGGCCTCTTTTACAAAATACTTTCAAAAACCACGTAAAGCACAATTTCAAAACAAAAAGCAAGTGATCTAGCAAGTAACTAAGAGCCCATGGAAAACCATGGATGAAAAGGGTGCTAATACCTTCCCTTTTCATAATCTACCCCCCGAACTCAAGAAACAATCTCAAAGGTCTTTCCTGTGCTTTTTCACCTTTCCTTTTGGATAAAAGAAAAGTCGGTGGCGACTCTTGCTAACCGCAACATTTGCGATAAAACGAAATACCCTCAAGTTAGTTCTCCCACTGTATCACAGAACTGGCGACTCTGCTGGGGAATTTTATAAAAAGTGGGGTTACCTTAGGGCTAGATCACATTTATTTGCTTACATTGTTTGACTTGTTTGCTTTACATTATGGTTCTTTGTTTGGGTTTAAAATCCTCTACCCGAATTTGGGATACATTATAGGTAAATAGCAATACGTTGTGGAAACTGTGCGGGGTATACCGACATGGTCTAAGCAATAGCTATGTTAGTGTGACATATTTTTGGGTACCAGTAGCCTTTGAGTAAAGAGAATACGGGGCCGCTGAGTGATGTCATGAAGCACTAATTAACTTCTAGAACTATTTACTTGACCAACTTGGCCTTTAGGATGTAGTGAGATGACCGACTTTGGTGCAGTCCGAAGTTGGTAGATACTCGATACTACACTCATTGAGGGTTGGTTTCTTAGGATATTCCGGTCGCCATTAAAGAGGCTTGAGCTGAAACAATGACCAAGGAAACAATCCAGTGATATTGAGCTCCTTAGAACCCGATTAATATTACTAGGACAGGTTTAAGCCAACTAAACTTCAAGAAGTTACTTATCTATAAAACCCCATTCAAGCCTAAACTAAGAACTTGTTTTCTTTGCTTGTATATGCATACTTGTACATAACATCATGGACATCATGAACATCATACACATCACTAACCATTTCAAGGATTTTGGAGATTCATCTTTGTTCTTTTTTTGTAGGATATGGATCCACTTCGCAGGAAAACTATCCAAGTCAACCTTGTAAGAATTCCTCCACAACTCAAGGAGCTAGCTTCAAAGATCCCTGAGAACTCTCCATTCACTGAGAGGTATGGTCGTCTACTCAACTTGGTCACCTCCAACACAGATGAGGACATGATGAAAGTACTCTTCCAGTTCTTTGATTCTTTTGCACTTGGTCCACTTTGGAAGAATTCTCTCAACTCTTGAGGATTCCCATTCTCAACCAACTACCTTTCAATGATACGGAAAGCGACCCAAAGCCAGAAGAGATTGCTCAAGCTCTGCACTTGCACTCATCTGATGTCACAACTCATTGGGAAACTAGAAGTGGTGTCAAAGGCTTCTTAGCAAAGTTCCTGTTTGAGAAAGCCCAAAGTTGTTGGAATTCCTTAGACTTGCAAGCTTTTGAGGAAATTGTGGCTCTTCTTATCTATGGGGTGGTCTTGTTCCCCAATCCTAACCAACTCATAGATGTGAGTGCCGTCAAAATCTTCATGTCACGCAATCCGGTGCCTACATTGCTAGGGGATATCCTACACTCTTTTCACACTCGTACAATGAGGAAAAGAGGTGTCCTTATGTGTTGCACTCCTCTCCTGGCAAGATGGTTTATTTCTCATCTTCCCCAATCAGTCTTAAAGAGTGAGCAAGGTTTAAGGTGGTCACAAAGGTTAATGACGCACATTCAGATATTCATTGGTGCTCTCGATCCAAAGAGAATGTTATCATTGTTGACCGTTGTGGGGAATTCCCTAATGTCCCTCTGCTTGGCACTAGGGGAGGCATCACCTACAACCCATGCTTAGCTCTAAGACAGTTTGGTTATGCCCGAAGAGATGGCTCACATGAGATGTTGGTTCAAGGCTTGGTATTCGACTACGACAACGACGATCAAGGTCTTCGCCAGAGATTCATCCGAGCTTGGAGGATGCTAAACAAGGTGGATAGCAAGACTTTGGGACACAAGAATTCCATCCCTCTTAAGCCTTACCTCAAGTGGGTACGAACCCGCGCTCAAGGTCTTATGATGCCTTATCCTTCCATTCTCCCGGTGATCATTGAGCCTGTTAAGGAAGGAGAAGTTACATACACTATCCTACAACCTGACATGCCCACATCTCTTGAAGACCTACAAAGGGATTGGATACAGCTCAAAGGAGAGCGATATACTTTCGAAGCCCAATTCTACGCAAGCGAGAAGAAGGTTTTGGAACTCACTAGGCTACTTTATGAGGAGCAGACTCTAAATGCCTACATTGCACCAAAGAGGATGCACACTACTTTTTTATCTTAGAGTGTTGCATTATTTTGCCCAAGGGGCATTGATGTACTCAAACTCTATCTTATTAATATAACGTGTGTTTTCTTTTTGTCTAAAACGAACTTGAATCTTTAAAAATCATTGAAAACATTACATATGCACATATCATTCATCATAACATAAACAGGTCTTTTACAACGAGTTTCCTCATCTCTCTATTGTTTATTTCAGTAAGATGGATCTCGAACAGACAGTCAAAGATCTTCAAGTTCAAAACACGCAGTTTCAACAGTTACTCATGACCCTAGCCAAGGGGCAAGAGGAGTTGAAGACTCTGTTAGCTGAAGAAAGAAAGAAGAAAACAAAGAAGGTAACTTGGGTTTTGAACATGGGGAGAAGGTTTCAGGGACAGACTAGAAGAACCTTGAATTTTGCAAACACTTCTGGGGAAGGAGAGGGGAAAGGAAAAGAAACAGCGGTCCTGTTTGAATCTGAAGAGGAGGAAGAAGAGGAAGACTACTCTGAGGAACTGTATCCTCCAACAGATGATAAGTACAGACATCTGGAAGAGCGTTTGAGCGCTATGAAAATACAAAAGGTGCCAGGTCTAGACTTTGAAGAATTGGGACTAGTGTCGGGAATTGTGATCCCACCGAAATTCAAAGTGCCGTTGTTTGCAAAATATGATAGGGTGTCATGTCCTAAGATGCACCTTCGATCATATGTGAGAAAGATCCAGCCGCACTCCGCCGATAAAGACTTGTGGGTGCATTTTTTCCAAGATAGTCTATCTAGAACATAACTCGATTGGTTTTACCAACTAGAAAGGGCCAACGTCCACAACTGGGAAGACCTTGCCGCAGCTTTCTATAAGCAATATCAATATAATGCTGATTTGGCGCCTACTCGTACTTAACTTCAGAGTATGGCTATGGTTTCAAATGAAGGTTTCAAGGATTACACGCAGAAGTGGAGAGATCTAGCTGGGAGAGTGCAACCCCCTATGTCTGAAAGGGAGTTGGTGGATATGTTCTTAGGCACTCTATCGGGCCCTTTCTTCAACCATCTGATTGGGAGCTCATCTGCAGGATTTACTGAGTTAATACTAACCGGAGAGAGGGTGGAAGCTGGCATAAAAAGTGGAAAGATTCAGAAGGATTCATCTGCCTCTACGGCTGTGAGAAAGCCTTTCATTAGGAAGAAGGAGGTATCTGCTGTTTATCCATAAAGGAACCAAGGGAGAGCCGAACGCCGACCAATGGTAGCGGCTGTTATGATCCCAAAGCCTACATCTGATCAACCAATAAGTAACCAACCGATGGTGGAAAGACCAGTCCGGAAATTCACCAGAATTAATATGACTCTAGCCCGGGTTTTACCGCACCTTCTGAAATCTAATTTGGCAACTTTGAAAGAAGCTCCCAAAAACCCCAACACAGCGTCCCCTCATTATCACCCAAATGCCCGTTGCGCATATCATTCTGAAAGTCTGGGTCACGACACCAACAACTGTTGGGCCTTGAAAAACAAAATTCAAGATCTTATAGAGGCAAAAGAGATTGAGTTTGATGCGCCCGAGAAGCTAAATGTCATTTCTGCTCATATGCCTAGACATGGTCACCACACCAATGTTGTTGAAGAAGATCTGTTTGTTACCACAATTGATGAACTCTTGACTCCACTCCCAATCATTAAGATGAACTTGTTGAAATCCGGTGTATTCCCGGGTTATAATGAAGACTGCCATCTTTGCTTATCCTCGCCAACTGCTTGCCCTTTGTTGAAAATAGGAATTCAACGCTTGATAGACAACAAAGAGATTCTGTTTGAAAGTACTCTTATTTCACCTGTTCCTGTTGAAGACATTTCAATCATAACCATCTCCGCCAATTCTTCCAGGGTCCTCAAAAGACTCGTTAGAATTACATCGGTTCCAAGAACTACTCCTCTTATAATCACAATGCATGGGCCAGTCCCGTATAAATAAGACAAAACTGTGCCATGGAATTATGGTGGGGACATTTATTACCATGGCATCAAACAAGATGGGTTGGTCGCCAAAGAAATAAAATCCGAAGAAGAAGACTCTTAAATTAGCAATATTGTCGGAACCAGTAAGATTACCCAAAGAGGTAGAATCTTCTCTCCATAAATTGCCCCCCCAAAGGCATTTTTTGGACCTGTGGCTGCTCCAAAGGTTACCTCCGTACCAATAATCATATCTGCAAGTGCTTCTGTTAACGAAGACAACACAACCCCTGTTGTTATCCCTACCAACACTCCTACTGCTGAAACTCGAGGAAAAAGTATTCAAGTAGGGCCTGTCCGGACGAAGGCTCAATCCCTGACTATCCCTGAGGCCTCCAAGAAGGAAATGGAGGAGATCCTGAAAATAATAAAGAGGAGCGACTATGACGTAGTTGAACAGTTGGGGCAAACCCCCTCAAAAATCTCCATGCTAGCATTTTTGTTGTGTTCTGAGGCACATGCGAAAGCCCTGGTAAAGTTCCTAAAGACAACCCATGTGCCTCAGGAGACATCTGCTAATCAATTTCAAGATTGCATGCCCAGCTTGACAGTGGATAACGGCCTAGGCTTCTCGGATGCTGATTTGACACCAAGGGGAAGAAAGCACAACGAGGCATTGCATGTCTCTGTGGAATGTAGAGGAACAACTCTAGCCCATGTCTTGGTGGACACTGGCTCATCTTTGAATGTTTTACCGAAGAAAGCTCTCAACAGACTAGACTGCAAAGGACTGACGTCGAAACCCAGTAACATAGTCGTAAGAGCATTTGATGGCTCAAAGAGGATGGTGCACGGGGAGGTGGATATCCCCATAAAGGTTTGGACTCAAACTTTCAACTCAACCTTATATGTAATGGACATCCGCCCCTCTTACTCCTGTCTGCTAGGACGGCCGTAGATCCATAATGTCGGCGCTGTCACCTCTACACTGCACTAGATGTTGAAATATCTGGTCCAGGGAAAGATTATCATTGTCCACAAAGAGGAAGAATAAATTATTAGCCACCTCAATTCCTTCAGGTATGTGGAATTGGACGGCGAGTTCATTGAGACTCCTTTTCAACATTTCGAAGAAGTCCCCCAAGAGGTAGCAGTAACCAACACTGTGTCCCAGATTCCCAAGATTACAAGACCTCCGCTCCGGATGTCATCTCTAAAGGACGCCAGAGCAGTAGTAGAGGAGGGTGGATGCACCATCTGGGGGCAACTCCCGGATATTCCGTATAAATCTGACAAGTTTGGTTTAGGGTTCACTTCAAGTGCTCAGAAGGTTGTACGCCATGCCCGTGCTGGAGGGTCCCCCTTGAATATTAGCAACCGAGAGGTGAATGCGGTAGAAGACGGTGAAGAGGATTGCAGCTTGGAGGATTGGATATTTCCTACTGTCAACGGAGGACTTCGCAATTGGGAGGCCAGAGACTTTGTCCCAATAACTTTCATCCCTCAGTAATTTATCTTTACATTTCTGTTGGACTTGTAATATTCCCAAACAATTCGCACATTTAAAACCTTGTGTCTTGCCCGAGGCACAATGGTCCATTTGTAAGGGTTTTTATTTCATCTTCATACGACATTTAATGAATCATGGACGTTTTTTCACATACAAACTTTTGTACTCATTGTTTTTCTTTTACATTTTATTTTTAAAGGATGGTTATACCCTTACACACACCCACACTCACAAATGCAGGTACCCCTCCATTCTGGATCCCATGGGTAACGATACTGTTATGGCCTTTTATGACTCTGAGGATCTAATCTACCAAGCCGAGGACGAAGGTGAGGAAGATTGTGAAGTACCAGGGGAACTGGCCAGACTACTACAACAAGAGGAAAGAGCTATTCAGCCTCATGAGGAACCGGTGGATACAATTAACTTGGGTACCGAGAAGGATAAAAAAGAAATCATGGTGGATGTCAATCTAGAGCCCAGTGTCAAGGAGCGTCTGATTCAGCTATTGCATGATTATGTTGAGATCTTTGCCTGGTCATATAAAGACATGCCAGGACTTGATACAGACACCGTGGTACATCGTCTGCCAACAAGAGAAGATTGTCCACCAGTAAAACAAAAAGTCTGCCGCATGAGACCTGACATATCAGAGAAGATCAAAGCGGAAGTCATGAAACAATTAAATGCTGGATTATTGGTTGTCACTTCCTATCCCCAATGGGTTACCTACATTGTTCCTGTGCCTAAAAAGGACGGAAAAGTACGAATGTGCATGGACTATAGAGATTTGAATAAGGCCAGCCCTAAAGATGATTTCCACTTCCCCACAAAGATATCCTGGTTGATAATACGACACAGCACAAAGTGTTTTCCTTCATGGACGGATTCTCAGGTTATAACCAAATCAAAATGGCACCTGAGGACATGGAGAAAACTACATTTGTCACACAGTGGGACACATTCTGCTACAAAGTGATGCCATTCGGACTGAAGAATGCTGGGGAAACCTATCAGCGCGCCATGGTAGCTTTGTTTCATGACATGATACATCATGAAATAGAGGTCTACGTAGACGATATGATAGCCCAATCAAAAACGAAAGAAGAGCACCTTGATCACTTGCAAAAGCTGTTTGAGAGGTTGAAGGAGTACAAGTTAAGGTTGAATCCAAACAAGTGCACGTTCGGGGTACGGTCCGGTAAACTTTTAGGTTTTTTCGTCAGTAACAAAGGCATTGAGGTCGATCCTGCTAAGGTTAAAGCAATACAAGAAATGCCTGCTCCTCGTACTGAGAAGGAAGTCAGAGGATTCTTGGGGCGCCTGAACTATATTGCCAGATTCATTTCTCACCTGACAGCTACTTGTGAGCCAATCTTCAAACTATTGAAGAAAGATCAAGTAGTCAGATGGAACGACGAATGCCAGGTTGCTTTTGACAAGATCAAAGAGTACTTACAAGAGCCTCCTGTTTTGATGCCACCAGTTGAGGGAAGACCACTGATCATGTATCTGATCGTTTTAGAGAACTCAATGGGGTGTGTATTGGGGAAGCATGACGAGTCTGGACGAAAAGAGCACGCTATTTACTACCTGAGCAAAAAGTTTACCGACTGTGAAACCAGATATTCACTGCTTGAGAAAACTTGTTGCGCTCTGGCATGGGCTGCTCGTCGGCTAAGACAGTATATGCTGACTCATACTACCTTGTTGATATCTAAGATGGATCTGATAAAATACATCTTCGAAAAGCCTGCTCTGTCTGGGAGGATAGCTAGATGGCAGATGATCCTAACAGAATGTGACATACAGTATACTACCCAGAAAGCTATAAAGGGCAGTGTATTGGCTGATCATCTTGCTCACCAAGCTGTAGAAGACTATCAATCCATGAAATTTGAATTCCCGGATGAAGACATCATGACATTAGGCAACTGTGAAGAGATCAGACCATATGACGGACCTGAACAAGGATCCCGATGGACCCTGTTCTTTGATGGGGCATCCAATGCACTTGGTAACGGCACCGGTGGTGTACTCATATCTCCGGCAGGGTGGCATACTCCCTTTACTGCCAGACTTTGCTTCAACTGTACAAACAACATGGCGGAATACGAAGCATGCATCTTTGGTCTCAGAGCTGCCATAGACTTGGGAATCAAATCTTTAGATGTATTTAGAGATTCAGCTTTAGTCATTAGTCAGATCAAAGAGGAATGGGACACTAAGCACCCAAATCTTATCCCTTACAAAGAACATGTTTTGACATTGCTACCACATTTTTAGAAGATTACCTTCGAGCATTTCCTGCGAGAAGAAAATAAGCTAGCAGACGCTCTAGCCACAATGTCATCTATGTTTAAACTTAATTGGGATAACGAGGCTCCCCAGATCACCATCGAACGAATGGATGAACCAGCACACTGTCACGAGATTAATACTGAAGAAATAGTGGACCAGCCTTGGTTTCATGAAGTCAAGAGGTATCTCGAGGTTCAAGAATATCAAGAAGAAGCTTTAATCAATGATAAGAAGTTCTTAAGGAGATTCTCTGCTAAGTTCTTCCTTAGTAATGGCATCCTGTACAAACGCAATCATGACTCCATTTTGCTTCGGTGAATGGATAAGGTTGAAGCTGAAAAAATCATGGCTGAATTACATGAAGGTACTTTTGGCACTTACTCCAGTGGGCATATGATGGCGAAGAAAATCCTACGGGCAGGCTATTATTGGTCTACTATGGAAGCAGATTGCTATCAACACTCTCGGACCTGTCACAAGTGTCAAATTTATACTGACAAGGTGCACGTGCCTCCGGTTCCTCTGAATGTCTTGATGGCTCCTTGGCCCTTTGCTATGTGGGAATTGATATGATTGGAGAGATCAAGCCTATAACCTCCAATGGACACTACTTCATCCTGGTGGCCATTGATTATTTCACAAAGTGGGTTGAAGCAGCCTCATTTGCCTCCGTTACCAAGAATGTTGTTGCCCGCTTCATCAAGCAAAATCTCATTTTCTGGTACGGTATCCCGGAAAGGATCATTACTTACAATGGGACAAATCTTAACAACACTATGATCACCGCCTTGTGCGAGCAATTCAAGATTCAGCATCACAATTCTTCCCCTTATCGGCCAAAGATGAATGGTGTTGTCAAAGCTGCCAATAAAAATATTAAAAAGATCATACAAAAGATGACAGTCACGTACAAAGACTGGCATGGGATGTTACCATTCGCTCTCCATGGGTATCGTACCACTGCTCGCACATCAACCGGGGCAACACCCTATTCTTTGGTTTACAACATGGAGGTTGTATTGCCTATTGAGGTTCAAATCCCCTCTCTGAGAATTATGAAGGATGCAGGTTTGAATGAAGACGATTGGATCCAGACTCGACTTGATCAACTAAACTTAATTGATGAAAAGAGACTTACTGCTATTTTCCATGGTCAAATGTATCAAAAGCGGATGATCAAGGCTTTCAACAAGAAAGTTAAACGCCAAGTATATCAAGTCATGGATCTAGTGATCAAACGTATCATCTTGCCACAAAGTGATCCCAGGGGAAAATGGACTCCTACCTATGAAGGACCATTTGTAATCAAGAACATATTCTCCGGTGAGGCAATGATCTTGACCACCATGGATGGTGACGACCTGCCACACCCTGCGAACCCGGATATAGTCAAAAGATACTACGCATGAGAGACCCGCTAGGTTGACATACCTAGGCAAAACAAGGGCATCCCGACGAACCAAAAAGGTTCGGGAAAAAATTAGGGATAAAATATAAAAAAATTGTACACCCGGCAAGTTGAAATCCCGAAAGGGCGACTTGGGCAGAAAAGGGTTTCCCGGTGGACTGAAAACCCAAAAGGGCGGTCCAGGAAAAAGTTAGGGAATTAAAGCGTATGACTATGTCCCGTCGGATCACTTTGCAAACAACCTTTGACTTTCAATGATAAACTCGGAGTTTCTGATCAATTCAATCATCTTCGGACAAAGCAACAAATAGACAAGATATTCGGAGATACAAAGGCTATAGCAGAATGGAATCCCCATGGGATTATTACACATAGCTATCTTTCTTTGTATAATTTTTTCTTGTTTTATGGCACCATTATCTTACTATAATGTTTTGTCTCCTTTGTACAAAATACTTATTCAAAGTCAATACAAAGATACCCCTTTGAAAGTGCAAAAACTATTTGTCTTTTCTTTACAATTGTGTTTTGTTTGCAAAAACGTCCAATGATTCATTGATGAACATATGCATTTGAACATAATTACTGTTTACAAATAAACAAAATGAGAAAGACAATTATTGATAGGTTGAAAGGACAGGAAAACGTCTCTAGGCTATTCCATAAGTAACCCCCACAGTACGTCATTTAGATCCCCAGTGGAACAAATTTCAAATTATTAATCCCCAGTAGAAATCGTCAAATTTCTCAGGATTCCCCAAACAGATCTTACAAGCAGTACATGGCATTGTCATCACAACAGAATTTACTTCTCTCAACAAGAGTTCGTCGGTATTTCAACTTCAAGACATTGAAACTTCAACGCATCCTCAACAGCATTCAGGGATTTATTTTCCTCAATCAGACAGCAATACAGCAAATCAGCTTACGTGCGCATACATTACATCCACATATCATAAACATTGATAAAGCAAATACATTGCATCATAAATTTCATGTAATATAACTTTGTTTCAGTTAACATTTTACCCTTTTCAGCATAAGATTAAACAGCTACCATTAACAATATGCAATCAGAGTACAGTGCAAATACGCTCCAGACACGGATGCCATTCTATTACTCATTCAGATTCAACTTCAAATACAGTGCATATACGCTCCAAACACGGATGCCATTCTGTTACTCATTCTGATTCAACTATCAGATACAGTGCAGATATGCTTCAGACACGGATGCTATTCTGATACTCATTCAGATGTCAAGTTCAGATACAGTACGGATACGCTCCAGACACGAATGCCATTCTGATACTCATTCAGATTCAACTTCAAATACAGTACAGATACTCTCCAGACACGGATGCCATTCTGTTACTCATTCAGACTCAATTATCAGATACAGTGCAGATACGCTCCAGACATGGATGCCATTCTGATACTCATTCAGATGTCAAGTTCATATACAATACGGATACGCTCTAGACACGGATGCCATTCTGATACTCATTCAGATTCAACTTTTAGATACAGTACATATATGCTCCAAACACGGATGCCATTCTGATACTCATTCAGATTCAACTTTCAGATACAGTACAAATACGCTCCAGACACGGATGCCATTCTGATACTCATTCAGATTCAACTTTCAGATACAGTATGGATACGCTCCAGACACAGATGCCATTCTGATGTTCATTCAGATTCAGAATTCAGATACAGTTCAGATACGCTCCATACACGGATGCCATTCTGATACTTAGTCAAAATCAACTTTCAGATACAGTTCAGACACGCTCCAGACACGGACTCCATTCTGATATTCGTTCTTTCAGCTTACAACTTACAATTCAACAAACATTTTTGGATGGAATCTACAAGCCCATCTCCAATAATATTCTATCATTTCTCTAAATGTCATCTTTAAGCCCATTCCCTCAACTACACATCGTCGAGTGCAAATTTATGGACACTCTAGTGTCCAATCATCTTTCACCTTCGAGTCACGAATAGAAAAACTCGCCAATCTAACTCTTTAGGTTTAAGAAGATTTAATAGGGGCAGCTGTAGTACCCCAAAATGTTCCCTTTCATTTATCAAAACTTTTCTCACAAGATCTCTTTAACTCAAGACTGGATTGGGGTTTGGTCAGCTCAAGACATCTCATCTTACACTGTTGATCCAAAATTAGGGTTTGAGTTTGCACAAGGATTTTTGGACTATCAATGCTTCATGTGACTTTCAAACATCATTATGGACCCCTAAGATTTCTCATGACAAGTTTCAAGCCTTGAACCACATTTTTGATCAATCAATTGGACAGTTGACCTAAAAATCAGTTGTATTGGGGGAAAAGGTCAACCATGGCCAATTTACAGTCAAACTTCATAATTTTTTATCCAAATCAACATTCTAGACTCATATGTATCATTTGATCAAGTTTGGATCACAATTCCTCAATAAATTTGATCAAATTATCAAAAGGGCAAAATGGTCAAAATTAGGGTTTTGACTGAGAAAGACCAATTTCTGATTTTTGACCTAGCAAATGACCAATTTATTGGAAGCATGGTTCAAGGGTTCAATTGCATCATCTTGACCTAATTACATGGTTCAAAACATTGCAAATCCATTGGATAGACAGATAAAATTTGCAGTCAACTGATCAAAAGTCAACTGTATACTGAAAAGTCAAACTTTGAATTTTTGGTCAAAATCAAATACCAAGGATCACAATTCATCAAAACATGTCAAAGTGTGAAAAATTTTCATCAAGGAATCAAAGATTGAAGATTTGTTTTTAAAAATTTGAAATTTTCTTAACTTAGAAATTTTTCTGAGTATAGAAAATTTCTTATTTTTCCTCAACTTTAAGCCAAATTTCCACCATGATACAAGATGATTCGAAGTAAATTCCCAACATGAAAGTTGTAGATCTCCATGAAATCTACAACTTTTATTCACACATTTTTCCCTAAAGATGCTTGGATCTCAAGATATAATTTTGTGAATACATGCCCGTGAACTAAATTAACTTAGTGAAATTTTGCCCTAATTTAGGCAGGTTGTTGACCTAACTTCATGGAAATTTTTCACCTAGTTCCAAGATGTATCTTGAAATGCATTTCAAAGATGAGTTATATAGCACATTGCATGCTTTCCAAAATGTCCAAGAACTCCTTAAGATCATTTTTGAGTAGGAAGAATCGAAGAGATGAAGTTGGCAATTTCTCACTTTGAATTCAAGCCATTTCATGAAGAACGAAATTCAAATCTGAACCTATGCTGCCTAATCCATGCTTTACAGGTCCCAAACCTATTTCTCACTTCATAATTTAATGCTTACTCAGTTGACAAAGCCTTAATCCAATCCCAAGAGTCTTTGTCCAAGTTGTAATTCCATAACTGACACAAAGTTGCCATTGCCATTTTGGAAAAGCTTCACTTTTACAACTTTCCAATTCTTGAGCATTGGACCTGTCTTCTCTGCACACACAAGTCCTACAGACCTAAAGTAACTTGTATAGGGTTTATACCAACTCCAAGCAAGCCAGTACAAGCATTTAGAGACTTGTCCCTTCACTTTGCTTCAAAAGCAAGAAAGAGTGCAAAAAGGCTACAACTCAAAGATCCGTTGAAGAGCTGACTTGAAACTTTTTCCATACTAATACACAAACATATTACAACAGGAAACATGATTGCAAAAGTCCTGAAACACTCAAACACTCCATATCACCCCAAAAATGTCAAAACTTGCAGTTTGTGTCCAAGCATAGCAATCCACAAATTGGCTCGTGTGTTTCAAGTTTTAATCATCCAAACACTTTACCTATCTCATATCTAAGTGATCCAGACCATCATCCATGCACCGTAACTCCTCCTTCTTCATCTGCCATTTTTGTTTTTCAAGCTTGCAGGTTGACTTGGATAGAGAGTTTCAGGCACTTCCAAAGCAAGGCAAGGATAAAGCAACCTTCAGACCTTCCTAAATCTCACTCAAACTCCATTCACGATCTCAGCTGAAAGAGGTAAGAATTCCAACTTATATCTCTTCATACAGGCATCCATTGGCCATGATTTATGAAAGAAAAATGTAGATATTATAGTGCTGAAGCCAACCACGTGCATAGATTCCATTTTTGTTCATTATGTGTAGAGAATTTTGAAGTTCAAATTTCTGTAAAAATTAGGCTTAAAATTAGGGCTTTCAAAATTCGTTTTAATATTTGATTGTTAGTTTCCATAAATTACATGGTTGAAATCATGGGGATGAGTACTATCATTTTCATGTTGGAAGTTTCCATTTTCATGGAGAGATGAGAAAGTTACAGAGCTTCTGGCCAGCTTGAGGAAGAAGATGAAGTACAGGGCAAGGACATTTCTTCTGTTATGTTTTTATTATTTCATATAAATCAACAGATGTACAGTCACCCCAGTGGCAAGGTAGTGCGCTGGCAAGGCCCAGGTCATGGGTTCGAACCTTGGCGCTACCTTTTGTTTTTTCATACTTTTCTAGTTTCATTTTTTGGTGTTTTGCAGGATGGGCTTCAACATTGGGCCTAGCATTTTTTTCTAACATGATAACACCTGATTACTCAGGATACCCCCTGGCCCAAATATTTTCACTCACTTTTATTTATTTGTTTTATTTTATTTTTTTATTTTATTAAATATTTTCTTAAATACATAAAATCATGAAAAATATAAAATATGAAAATTTTGCAATTTGTTTATTTTATTTTATTTTCACATGAAAAAATATTTTTATTAAATTATATATTAATTATTTATTTCTTAAAATAAATTTGTAAATATAATAGATTTAGTTTAACTATTTTATTCCTTTTTTTTATTATTATTCATACTTGTAAATATTTATTTTGACATACAAAAACTAAATATTTTTTATAAAATATTATTTATTATTTTTAATACAAAAAATACATAAAAATAATACATAAGAACTTTATTTTCTTTTAAACTAGAAATTAAGATTAACTTTGGTTTTCAAGAATTAATTTATTTTTCTTAAGTTATTAGGTTTAGTTCAAAATTTCTTTTCACATAAGAAATAAAACAAAATCTTTTTCTTGCATGTACATAATATTGCATATTTAAATATTGTATTTATTTATTCCAATATTCGTACAAATTCGATTTGGTTGTAGTAGCTTAATTAGATTTACATTATTGCAAATCCCCATTCATAATTTGTATTTCCCCCTCCCATAAAGTATTGTAATAGCGTAGTAATCTTTAAATTATGCAATTTACCGCTTTTATATACCATGCTAGTAATTAGGTTTTGTATGACAAGATCAAAACAAATCAAATAGAAAACCCTAATACAAGACAAACAAAGCATGAAAATAACACAATTGCACACAAGCATCCTTAGGGTTTCCCCACTTGGTTGCCTTATACAAAAAATGGCCATATTACGCATGCGAAGTATCTTGGCAAAACAAATAAAATATAAGATCATAGTCCCTCGATGACGCTATTCAAAGTTGTCTTACAAAATGATCTTAGTCCCTCAAAAAATGCTAAGATACTTTGCAACATTGCTAATCATGGTTATACGATGACCCACGCCCGTCCCGTTCACATCCAAAGATAGGGTTGCTTACCAAATCAATGGTAAGACAACAACGTCAAAGGAATAGAAAATGAACAAGAAAGACATTTGAGTAGGTAGATTACGTCTAGTTACTTGCTCTATTTTCAAATAACTATCATTGCTATTTTCTAAAACACACACACACACATTTCAAAACATCTTACAGACATTGAAAACATTTTCAAAAATACAAACATCCTTGTATACATTCTTACAAACGAGAATCATTACAAAGATTGCCAAGACAATGGCCTCTTTTACAAAATACTTTCAAAAACCATGTAAAGCACAATTTCAAAACAAAAAGCAAGTGATCTAGCAAGTAACTAAGATCCCATGGAAAACCATGGATGAAAAGGGTGCTAAGACCTTCCCTTTTCATAATCTACCCCCCGAACTCAAGAAACAATCTCAAAGGTCTTTCCTGTGCTTGTTCACCTTTTCTTTTGGATAAAAGAAAAGTCGGTGGCGACTCTTGCTAACCGCAACATTTACGATAAAACGTAAAACCCTCAAGTCAGTTCTCCCACCGTATCACACTATCCTCAATATGGGGAGAAGATTCAAAGGTCCTGCTAAACCGGTTCAAACTACTGATATCTCCTTTGATGAAGATGACAATCAAGAGGAAGATGGTAGAAGTGTTAGGGCTGAAGGTGGAAGCAATCAAGGTTCTGGGAAAATTCTTGAGGATGAAGACTATTTTGATGAACAGTATCCTCCTGTAGATGATAAATACAAACAATTGGAAGATCGCCTCAAGGCCATGGAAATCCATAAAGTTCATGGATTGAATTTTGAAGAGCTAGGTCTTATTCTGGGGGTAGTTATCCCTCACAAGTTCAAGGTCCCCGCTAAATATGATGGTGTTTCTTGTCCCAAACTCCATCTGAGGTCCTATGTTCAGAAGATCCACCCCCATACTGTTGATAGAAAGTTATGGGTTCACTTCTTTTAGAAAAGTTTGTCGGGCACACAACTTGAATGGTTCTATCAGTTGGAAGGAACCAACATCCATACTTGGGAATATCTGGCTGTTACTTTTTACAAGCAGTATCAATACAACGTTGACCTTGCACCAACTCGGGTGCAATTACAAAATATGTCTATGGGCTCGAATGAAGGGTTCAAAAATTATGCCCAAAAGTTGAGAGATCTGGATGGATGGGTTCAACCTCCACTGTCTGATAGGGAGCTGGTGGATATGTTCATGGGCACTTTGACAGGTCCATTCTTTAACCATCTGATTGGAAGCTCCTTATATGGTTTCACTTAGCTGATTCTAACTGGAGAACATGTCAAAAGTGGTATCGAGAGTGGAAAGACTCAAGTGGTTGTGTAGACGAGTCCTGTGAAGAAGACATTCAGTGGTAAGAAGAAGACCAATGTTGTTTATGGCCAGAAGGGTTGTGTTAAAAATGACTGCAATCAGTTTGTGGGAGTGGTATTAATTTCTAATCATTCACTTGTTCAACAATAACAACAGGGCAATTAGCATAAGTCAGACGCTCCAAGAAGGTAGTTTACAAAGATCAGTATGCCATTATCTCAGGAATTGCAACATTTACTAAAAGCACAGCTGATAACATTGAGGGAGCCTCCTCATAACCCCCAACATCTCCTCTCCTTGCTACAATCCTAATACGGGGTGTGCCTATCATTCCAACAGTTATGGGTACGATACCAACAACTACTGGGCCCTGGAAAACAAAATTCAAGATCTAATTGACAGTAAAGAGATTGAGTTTGATCCTCTAGAGACTCCCAATGTGATTACTGCACCTATGCCGAAGCACGATAAAAGTGTGAATGCTATTGATGTTATTTCTGCTACAGAAGATGCTAATAGTAGCTTCAGCAGCTGGATCTTTCCTACCATGGGAAACGGGCTCAGTAACTGGAAGACTCAAGACATTATCTCTATCTCCTTTAGTCAGGAGTAATAGCTACATTTATTTTTTTATTTCTTTTAAAGTTTCGGTTATGAACAATGACTTTAAGCCTTGTGCCTTACCCGGGACACAACGCTTCCTTTGTTAAGGGTTGTCATTTCATAGACATATTTTCATTTAATAAAGCATTGGATGTTTTGCATTCAAATTTTGTGCTCTCTGTCTTTCTTTTTTACTTTTATCATTTTCAAATATTTATGTGTTCTTACACATTGTAACGTGGTGGGAGAACTAACTTGGGATGTTTTGCGTTTTATCGCAATTTTTACGGATAGCAAGAGTCGCCACCGACTTTTCTTTTATCTAATAAGGAAAAGGGAAAAGAACAGGAAACAAAACCTTTTTCGAGATGTTTCTGAGTACGGGGGGTAGATTATAGAAATGGAAGGTGTTAGAACCCTTTCTATCCATCGTTTTTCATGGGCTCTTAGGTACTTGCCAATTTTGAAATTGCTTGTGTGTGTTTTGAAAAGTTTTTGTTTAACTTTGTGGTAACCCTTGTATCTGTCCTCAAGAGTGTGACGAAGTTGTTTTTGAAAACTGTTTTGAAAGTGTTTGTGGGAAAGAATTTTTGTTGTTTTGAGCAAGTACTTAAGAGTTTCTACCTACTCGAAAAAGACTGTTCGTTTTCTCGTTTCCTTTAGACAGCGCTATCCTACTACTAAGGAGTAGGTAGCCCCATCGTTGGAGTTTAAGAGACATTCGAAGGGACAATTACAGTCACAAAAGCAATGGTTAGGAAACCTTAGTAGTTACCCTAGAGTCTTAAAGATCTTTTCGAGGCAACATTCGAATGGGTCATTTTTTATCTTTTGGGACTAGAGGGCGACCACTAAAATTCCCTATACTTCATGACCGTTTACCGAAGGCAAACGAAGTGGGGATATACCCTAGGAGTGAGCATGTGCAAGTGTTTGTTTTCAGTTAATTTTATCTTGCGCATTTAGGGTTTTCTACTGTTTTAATTTCATTTGTCTTTTGCATGCAATCCTATTATCAATCATCTAGCAATTAATAGTTGCGGAAATTAAAAGCGGAAAAGTAAATCTACGCTATTACAAAGCTTTGGGGAGGAGGTTACATAACCAAAAACTGGGGATTAAACAGTAAATAATATGCAGTAAACCCTAATTAAAAGCTATTACAAACCCGAAGCAAATACAATAGTTGGAATTAAAAATAAAATATTGTGCGTGAGAGTAAAGTAAATATCCTAAAGAATCTATTTAAATAAAGAAGATTTTTTTGATTTTTTTGATTGAGAAAATTAAATATTTGCAAATTAAACCTAATTTTCTAATTGATTTTAATTATGGAAAATAAACCAACTTTCCCTAAGTTAAATTAATCTACTTAATTAACAAAATTAAATTTAGTGGAAAAAACCTAATTATAAAATTGTGTGGGTTTCTTGATTTTATGATTTAATAAAGAATGATTTTGTTTTTTTGTAAAAAAAATAATTAAACAAACAATTAAAATAAATAAAAGAAGTTAAAAAAATAATTAAATTGGGCCTGGTGAAGTAGCAATTCGGGAGGTGCATTGTTTGAAATTTCCAGGCCCAGCATAGCTGGCCCAAAACTGACATTTGATCCAGTGCCAAGAAGGTCCACCACGCGCCTGCATGCTTGAGGCGTTAGATCTGGGATGGAGATGATCCAATGATGAGGAATTGGAAGCCTATGGTGAGCGCGCTTATGATAGTAACATGGAATCTGCAAGCAATTATTAGGAAAAATAATAGAAGCACACGCCTGAGATCAAACCCAAGACGTTTGCTTCATAGGCACGCTCCTCAACCATCTACGCTAGCTGGAACATTTGTACATATAAAACAAATAAAATATAATGGAAACAAAGTCCTTGCCCAGAAACACGCGCCAATTTCAAATAGGCCAATGGTGTGCTGCCACCTCTTGTCTTCTTCCTCGTAACTGTTTTTTTTTTACATAAGCTTTTACCTACGGACAAAACCGTCACTAAAGGTTATAGTGACAGTTTTTGTCTGTAGCTACATCCCTGCAAGATTCAAAAAAATAATATAAGCAAGATAAATCAAAACCAAAGGTATAGATCAGTTGCAAATCATGCCCTGAGTTCATTGGTACCCAATTTGGCACCTTAAAACCCTAACAATGGCATTGTGCCATTCCTGCACTTGAACTCAGATTAAACCATCCAGAAATAATGCAAATATGATAACAAGCATGAATATGTGATCAAAACATGTTTATAATGGGTCAATCAATAAATTCGAGTTTAAGAGAAAAATATGCAAATCGTGGTACTGTAAAGGCACAATTCTTGATGTTTCAGGCTTTGAGGATGATTGGAATAACTTCAGAACACGTCCAGGAACTGATTGCTGGCTTTGAAATTGCTTGAATTGGTCTATGGAAGAGAATCCGGTCTACACTTTTCTTCCAAAATTTGTAACTTTGTTCCTTTGTATTCACGACCCAATCCCTATTTTTTATGCTTTGGGAATGTTGTGGGCATATAAGAGAACAAATTAGGTCAACAAAAACAGATGCAATCTTGAGAAATTATGGAAAAGAGATTTGATTTGCCTCTTGTATTATTTGTTTCTAAAACAATCCAAATTATGATCTTTTCCAATCAATTAGCTCTTGCACGATTTGGATGATTTGCTAGTTGTTCATTGACTCATAATATGCTCATAAAATCAAATCTTGGATTTTATTTCATTATTCTACTATTTAAATTGATTTATTTTGATTTAAATGGATAAAAAATCAAAATAAATAATAAAAATAATAAAAATAATAAAAATAATAGGTGGATAAGCTCAGGGGTCGTGGTCCATCTTAGGAACAAGTTTTAAACAAGAAAACATGGGCCCATTTGAAAAAAAAGTCATTTTGATCAATGTTGACTTCATGCACATTTCCAAAAACTGATCAACTTTGATAATACATATCTCCCTCAATTTTAACCCTAAGAGGGTGTTCTTGGACTTTTTAGAAATCTTAGGATGTCCCTGTTGTACCCCAAAATTTGCCCTCCCATTTCTCATTGATTTCTCATCACCAAGTCCCTGAAGATCAAGATCCAGTTAGGGTTTCATCTGCTCAAGACTTCTCCTTGCACTGTTGACCCAAATTAGGGTTTGTGTTTGCACAAAGATGTTTTGACCTAAAATGCCTAAGATGACTTTCTTGCTTCATATTGGACTTCCAAGTTTATCCACATCAAGTTTCAAGTCTTAATTCCAAGTTTTGCCCAGTCAATTGGACAGTTGACCTAAAAATCAACTGTATTGGGGAAAAAGTCAACTGTGGCCAATTGACAGTCAAATATCATGAAAATTGACCCACATCAACATTATAAACTCACATGAACCATTTGATCAAGTTTGGATCACAATTCCACAAGAAATTTGATCAGATCACCAAAAGGGCAAAATGGTCATTTTTAGGGTTTTGACTGCACAAAGGCAATTTTTGACTGTTTGACCTAGCCAATGGCAAACCAAGCTCACATATGGACTCAAGGACTCCATGGAATTATCTTTACATGCTCAACAAGTTCAAAAGATCCCAAATGCACAAGATTGACAGTTGAATTTCCCAGTCAATTGATCAATTTTGACTGTATACTGAAAAGTCAAACTTTGACTTTTTGGTCAAAATCAAGAGTCAAGATTCATTTTTCATCAAAACATGCCAAATCATGAAACTTGTTCACCAAGAAATCAAAAAATGCAAATTAGGGTTAGAAATGAGAATTTTTCATAACTTAGAATTTTTCTAAGTTATGAAAAACCCTAATTTTTTCCCAACTTTGCCTCACTTTCTCACCAAGATTCATTTGGATTCAAGCAAAAGTTAAAACATGAAAGTTGTAGCTTGTTGCATAATCTACAACTTTGAATCACAAAGTTTTCCCAAATGAGGCTTGTATCTCAAGTTACAATTTTTGGAATAAGAGTACTAAACCATTCTTAACTTAGTGAAATTTTAACCTATTTTGGCAAGGTTTTCTACCTAACTTCAAGACCATTTTCCATACACTTCCACTTGGAATTTCAATTTTCATTTCAAAGATGGATTGTAGTACACATTCCAAGCTTTCCAAAATGTCCAATAACTCATCAAAAAACCTCATAACTTGAGAGAATCAAATTTCACAATATGGCAAAAACTCACTTTTGAATTGGTCATGTACATGTTCATAACTTATGCCATTTGCAAGTCAGCTTGGTTTGTGCTGCATTACAGGCCCTTAAACCATCCAACACTCATAAATTTAATGCCAAACCTTTGTGCCAAAGTGTTGTTCTATGAGTTCAAGCATTACATACAAGTTTAATCCATTTATGGAAAAAGTGAAATAGCCATTTTTGAAAAGTTAAGCTTTATGTCCAATTGAAAATCCAAGAAGTACAGATCAAATCTAATTGGCACAAGATTATGAGCATAACACACTGATCAAGGAAAGGTTTTGCAGCATGATTAGGGGTCCTCTACCTGTCTAGAATACAACTTGGCTTTTGTTTGCTTAAGTGTTAAGAAACTTGGCATTTCACAACATAACTCTCATCTCAGCATTAGGACACTTAAGCAATTATTTTGTACACCTTCTAATCATCCAACCCAAGCTAGAACACGACTCCAATACCTCCAATACCTCCACACACTCAGAACCACCATCAAATTGCTCAAACAGAGTTCTCACTGCAGTTTGAGTACCAACTCTCATCCCTTGCATGATTTCTTGCCCAAAGCTCATCAAACACATTCCCTAGCATCAATGCAAGCTAACCAAAACCTAAAACACGACCTGTAATTCCTCTAACCAGTTCCACCATTTTCAATTTCTTATTTTGCAGTTGAAGGTCCATAGCTCGATTCAAGGTGTTTCAAGGCAAAGCAAGCATTGGAATAGCATCACCACACCTCAGGCAAGCTATACAGATCATCATCTTGCTCTGAAAGCTCCCCCATTGCCAGATAGAACTTCAACTGAACAGGTATTTTTGTGAACTTCTAACTCTTAGTATAGGCATCATTAGCTCTAGGTTTGTGAATAAGAAATGTTCTACTCATGCCCCTTAACCTGTACATGCTTTTACTTTTCATTTATTTTGCCTGAGCTGTGAGAATTTAAGGTTTGAAAATGGAAGAAAACTTAGGTCAGGATTTGGGAATGTCAAAATTCTCTCTCATTTCTGAGAGTTAGGATGAGTTTTTTATATATTTAGAATCGTGATTCAATGCTTAACATTTCTTATGTTGGAAGTTTGTGCAAAAAGTCAAAGAATCCAGATGTTTGAACTTGGTCACAGGCGCGCGTTTTTTTGAACGTTTTTGGCTGAAGGTTGAAGAAGAAGTTTCATGGGCTGGGCTTTTGTGTTATTTCTCTTCACACCATATTTTTGGTTTTGCACCCCCTGAGCCCATTTTATTTATTTGCTTGATTTGTTGACTTTTCTTTTTTCATTTTGACTTATTTATTTTTGCTAATAACATTAAAAACATGAAAAATATTTTTTACACCATTTTTATATTTTTTTTAGGTATTTATTTGCTTATATGGACATTTGCACATAAATATATATATATATATATATATATATATATATATATATATATATATATATATATATATATATATATATATATATATATATATATATATATATATATATATATATATATATATATATATATATATATATATATATATATATATATATATATATATATATATATATATATATATATATATATATATATATATATATATATATATATATATATATATATATATATATATATATATATATATATATATATATATATATATATATATATATATATATATATATATATATATATATATATATATATATATTATTATTATTTAGAAAAAACTAGAAAAAATAATGTAAAAATATTTCATTTCTGATTTTTATTTCATTTTTCTTTTGAAAATATTTTATGCAAAATATACTTTTTTATATAAATATTAAATATTATTATTTTTATATATATAATACATATTTAGAAATTAATACATATATATATATATATATATATATATATATATATATATATATATATATATATATATATATATATATATATATATATATATATATATATATATATATATATATATATATATATATATATATATATATATATATATATATATATATATATATATATATATATATTTATTAGTATATTTAGGTTAAAATACAAAAATACATACATTTTTTTTATTTTTATTAACATTTGACATGAAAAACACTTTTTATAAATATATTTCTTTTTTTTTTATAATAAACAAATACTTGTATAAATTAAATAATATATATACTACTTAATAAAAATTAGGGTTTTACCCTTAAAATACAAAAACTCCAAAAATAATACTTTTTTTTATTTTATTTATTTGACATAAATAATACTTTTTTTTCATACATATAAAAACCTTTTTTTGCATTTTGCATCTTTATTTTATTTTCCATTTAATTTATGCAATCAATTGTCTTGTAAATATTCCAAAAATTGATGTAATAGCTAGGTTTTAAATTCTTGTCTAAATATCCCCCCATTTGAACATTTGTACCCCCCTTCCCATATTGTGTTGTAATAGCGTAGGAATTTTACTTTTCGCACTTTAACGCTTTTTAAATATGTCATGCTAGAATTAGGGTTTGTATGCAAATAAAAAGAACAAAGTAGTTTGACCTAATTTCAAGATAATCAAGCATGAAAATGGACAACACATCTCACACTTGCATCCCTAGGGTATTCCACTTTGTTGCCTTCAAATAAATAGGCCATATTGCATGTTAGGTTTCTTTGGGTAAAACAAACAATCAAATGATCATAGTCCCTCGATGACGCTTCCGAAAAGTTGCCTAAAATGATCAAGTCCCTTTCAAAGAGAAATTGCCCAAAGATACTTAGCACTATTGCAATTATGGTCTAAACGATGACCCGCGCCCGTCCCTTTCACCTCCTAATACAAGATTGTCCACCAAATGCAATGGTGGAACAAAATTGTCAAAAGGGTTAAAACATAACAAAAATCTTTGAGAACTTTAGGGTAGATAGCTCTTAGGTACTTGTCAACTTGCAAAACAAAACACTTGCCTATTTTCAAACCACACTTCACAAACACTTTCAAAACAAACTTTCAAAAAACCTTGAAACATCTTTTCAAAAAGACAAACACCTTTTATAAAACATTCGAGTAAAGAATTGTTACAAGGGTAGCCTAGACAAGGCATCTTTTTCAAAACATTTTCAAAAGCCACACACAAAGCACCATTTCAAACAATTGAAAACCAAGGCAAGTTGATCTAAGCAAGTACCTAAGAGCCCATGGATAACCATGGATAGAAAGGGTGCTAATACCTTCCCTTTCTATAATCTACTCCCCGAACCCAAGAAAATATCTCAAAGGTTTTTGCTGTGCTTTTTAAACCTTTCCTTAGGATAAAATAAAAAGTCGGTGGCGACTCTTGCTCAACCGAAACATTTGCGAATTCAAACGCAAAACAACAGTCAGTTCTCCCACCGTATCACAGAACTGGCGACTCTGCTGGGGACAATTTTAAAAGTGGAGTAACCTTAGGGCTTAGATCACCCTCTTGCATGACTAATTGTTTGATTTGTTTGCTTTATATCTTGGCTCCATTGTTTGGGTTTGCAATCCTACACCCGGATTTTGGGAAACATTTCATAGATAGCAATACGTTGTGGAAACTGTGCGGGGTATACCGACACGGTCGAAGCAATAGCTATATTAGTGCGACATATTTGTGAGTACCGGTAACCCTTGAGTTCAATCAAGGAGAGTACGGGGCCGCTGAGTGATGTCACTAAGCACTAATGACCTAGAACCTTACTTGACCATCTTGGCCTTTTATTAGGGGTAGTGAGATGACCGGCTTTGGTGCAGTCCGAAGTTGGTAGATACTCGATACTACACTCATTGAGGGTTGTTTTCTTGGAATATTTTGGTCGCTAGTTAAGTGGCTAAACCAAAACAATGAACAATGAAAACAATCCAGTGATATTGAGCTCCTTAGAACCCGGTTACTATTTATAGGATAGGTTTTTAAGCCAACTACACTCAAGAGGGTACTTACCTATGAAACCCCATGCAAGCCTGAAACTAGGGTTTGGTGTGATTTGGTTGTACATATGTTTTGTGCATACATCATAAACATCATAAAACATCATATGCATTCACTAACCATTTCAAGGGTTTGGATCTTCATCTTTGTTCCTGTTTTGTAGGTCATGGAAGTTCCTCGCAAAAACACCATTCAAGTCAACCTTGTGAGAATCTATCCTCAACTCAAGGAGCTCACCTCAAGAATTCCGGAAAATTCATCCTTCAGTGAAAGACATGGTAGACTGCTCAGCTTAGTCAACACCAACATTGAAGAAGACATGATGAAAGTGCTATTCCAGTTCTTTGACCCTCTTCACCACTATTTCACTTTCCCTGATTATCAGTTGGTGCCCACTTTGGAGGAGTTTTCTCAACTCCTGAGAATTCCTATCCTTAATCAACTACCCTTCAACGGTACGGAGAAGGAACCAAAGCCGGAAGATGTTGCTCGAGCATTGCATCTACAACCATCCGACATCAAGGGGCATTGGGAAACCAGAAGCGGCGTCAAAGGATTCTTAGCAAAATTCTTGTTTGAGAAAGCACAAGAATGTTGGAATTTATTGGACCTACAAGCCTTTGAAGAAATTGTGGCACTCCTTATCTATG
Organism: Vicia faba; assembly: GCA_948472305.1. Lineage (NCBI taxonomy): Eukaryota > Viridiplantae > Streptophyta > Magnoliopsida > Fabales > Fabaceae > Vicia > Vicia faba. Next base: position 178,182,720 of record OX451740.1, read on the forward strand.
GGTTGGTCTTGTTCCCAAATTCTGACCAATTGGTAGATGTCAACACCGTCAAAATCTTCTTGTCCAGAAATCCAATACCAACATTGCTTGGGGACATTCTTCACTCATTTTACACATGAACAATGAGAAAGAGGGGTGTTCTCATGTGCTGTACTCCTCTCCTTGCAAGGTGGTTTATTTCGCACCTTCCACAATCTGTCTTGAAGAATGACCAAGGCTCAAGGTGGTCCCAACGGTTGATGACTCTTACTCACTCTGATGTACATTGGTGTTCTCGGTCCAGAGAAAATGTCAGCATCATCGATCGTTACGGAGAATTTCCTAATGTTCCTTTACTTGGAATCAGAGGAGGTATCACCTACAACCCTTGCCTAGCTTTGAGGCAATTTGGATATGCACGGAGGGATGGCCCTCATGACATGTTGATTCCTGACCTAGCTTTTGACTTCGACAACGATGCGCAAGGACTTCGCCAAAGATTCATCAGAGCTTGGGGGAGGCCCAACAAGGTTGATAGCAAGACTCTGGGACACAAGAACTCCATCCCTCTTGAGCCTTATCTCAAGTGGGTACGAGCCCGAGCCCAAAGTCTGATGATGCCTTATCCTCATGTTCTCCCTGTGATTAAAGAGCCCGTTAAGGAAGGAGAGGTTCCCTACACCATCCTACATCCTGACATGCCTACATCGTGGGAGGAAATGCAGAAAAGCTGGATTCAACTCAAGGAGGAACGGAACACTTTTGAAGCTAGCTTCTACGCCAGTGAGAAAAAGATTCTAGAGCTTACCCGCCGACTCCATGAGCAAGAAGCCCTCAACACCTACATCGCACCAAAGAGGATGCGCAATGTCTTTTTGCCTTGAGAAGTTATTTTGTAATATTTGGCCCATGGGGCATTTATGTACTAACAAATTTCTTCTTATTAATATGACGTGCGTTCCTTTTTGTCTACAACAATCTTGAATGTTCTAAATCCTTGAATGCATTGCATACATAAGCATATCATTCATCATGTGCATAAGCAGGTCTCACTCCAGGTTTCCTTATCTGTCTGTTGTTTATTTCAGTAAGATGGATCTCGAGCAAATAGTCAAAGACCTACAAGCTCAGAATGCACAGTTCCAGCAGCTCCTGATGACCTTGGCTAAGGGTCAGGAGGATATCAAAACTCAATTGGGGAACAAAGACCCAGTGAAGAAGAAGAAAAAGAGACTCGGGGTGGCTACTTTGGGGAGAAGATTTGACGGAGAAGCTCGGAGAGTGCTTGAATTTCCTCCTATCTCTGATGAAGGAACCAGCAAAGGAGGTGGAGCTGCGGTACCTTCCGAGTCCGATGTGGAAGAAGAAAAGGTCGAAGAGGATGAAGATTATTCTGATCAACAATACCCTCCAGCTGATGATAAATACAAGGGTTTGGAAGACAGGTTGGCCGCCATGGAGCTACAAAGAGTACCGGGTTTGGATTTTGAAGACTTGGGTTTGGTTGCCGAGATTGTGATTCCCCCAAAATTCAAAGTGCCAGTGTTTGTGAGGTATGATGGGCTGTCCTGTCCAAAAATGCATCTCAGGTCCTACGTGAGAAAGATTCAACCCTATACAGCAGATAAAAACCTTTGGATTCATTTCTTTCAAGACAGCCTTTCTGGAGCTCAGTTGGAGTGGTTTTATCAGCTAGAGGGAACCAGTGTCCGAAATTGGGAAGACTTGGCCACCGCTTTCTACAAACAATACCAGTATAATTCGGATCTTGCTCCTACTCGTACCCAACTTCAGGGTATGTCACTAGGAACAAGCGAGGGATTCAAAGAATATGCACAAAAATGGAGAGATTTGGCTGGCAGGGTGCAGCCTCCTTTAACCGACCGTGAGCTTGTTGATATGTTTCTTGGGACCCTATCTGGGCCATTTTTCAATCATCTAATTGGTAACTCTTCCGCGGGGTTTACCGATTTGATCTTAACAGGCGAGAGAATAGAAGCTGGCATCAAGTCAGGAAAGATTCAGAAGGGTGTTGCTGCAAGTGTTGAGAAGAAGCCTTTTAAGAAGAAAACAGCTGTGGTATATTCTCAGAGAAGAGCAGGAAAGACGGAGCGTCGGCCAACTGTGGGGGCCGTAATGATTCAAAACACTCCAAGTGAGCAGCCTCGCTATAACCAGTCCAGACCAAATCAGCAACGGGTGGAACGGCCACAACGGCAGTTCACCCGTATTAATATGACTCCAACGCAAGTGCTTCCCCATCTATTGAAGTTGAATATCGCCACCATCAAGGAGGCACCAAAGAATGTGAATACGTCCTCTCCGCATTATCATGCTAATGCTAAATGTGCCTACCATTCTGACAGTGTCGGGCACGACACCAATGATTGTTGGGCACTCAAGCATAAAATCCAAGACCTGATAGAGGCGAAGGAGGTGGAGTTTGACGCTCCGGAGAAGCCTAATGTGATATCTGCACCCATGCCGAAGCACGGCCGAAATGTCAATGCCATTGAAGAAGATTTGTATGTTGCTGATGTTAATGATCTGGTAACTCCTTTGTTAACCATTAAGCTGAATCTGTTAAGGGCCGGGATCTTCCCGGGATGTAAAGAAGACTGTTATTGTTGTTACTCTCTGCCGTTTGATTGTCCGTTACTGAAGAAAGGCATCCAAGGCCTTATGGATAGTCGACAAATTTTGTTTGAAAAAGTTTTTGCTGCTCCAACTCATATCGAAGATGTCTCAATCATAACCATTCACGCCAATCTTTCCAAGGCCGTCAAAAAGCCTGTTAAGATTACACCAGCTACGAAATCTGTTCCTTTGAAGATAACAATGCCAGGGCCTGTCCCCTATGTTTCTGAGAAGTCGATACCATGGAACTACGGCGGCGACGTCTATTACCATGGTATTAAACAAATCGAAATAACTGAAGAAAGTTCGGATGATGATGAAGCCAGCATTGGTAACATTGCAGGCACGAGCAAAATCACTAGGAGCGGGAGAATATTTTCTCCAGAGATTGCCCCTCCAAGAGCAATCTTTAGACCCTCATCAGCTGACAAGGTCATCCCTGCACCAATAAAACTCTCTGCTAGAACCCCTTTGATTGAGGATGTTGTTGTTCCTAGTGTTGTCTCTCCTACCGCTGCTGATAAAGGTAAGGGAATCCAAGATGAGCTCGTCAGGACGAGGGCTCAACCCTTGGTCATCCCGGAAACCTCCAAGAAGGAAATGGATGAGATTTTGAGGATAATCAAAAGGAGTGATTACGATGTGGTAGAACAGCTAGGGCAAACTCCCTCAAAGATCTTCATGCTGGCACTGCTACTTTGCTCAGAAGCGCACGCTAAAGCCCTGATAAAATTCCTGAAGGCAGCCCATGTGCCCCAGGAGACCTCTGCAGATCAATTTCAGAATTGTGTGGCTAGCCTTACTGCGGACAATGGATTAGGGTTTTCCGATGCCGACCTAACTCCTAAAGGAAGAAATCACAATGATGCTTTGCACATTTCAGTCGAGTGTCGAGGAACTACTCTCGTACACGTCTTGGTCGACACTGGTTCGTCGCTGAATGTACTGCCTAAAAAGGCCTTGGACCGACTAGATTGTGAAGGGTTGGAGTTGAAGCCGAGTGATATTGTTGTCAGAGCTTTCGATGGTTCAAAGAGAATGGTCCATGGGGAGGTTGAAATTCCCATCAAGATAGGCACTGAGGTGTTTAAGTCTACTTTCTATGTGATGGACATCCGTCCGTCATACTCTTGCTTGCTGGGTAGGCCTTGGATACACCATGCTAGGGCAGTCACCTCCTCCTTACATCAGATGTTGAAGTATCCTGTTAAGGGAAAGATCATTACAGTCCATGGTGAAGAGGAGTACATGATTAGCCACTTGAATTCTTTCCGGAATGTGGAGGTAGAAGGGGAGTTCATTGAGACGCCTTTTCAGCATTTCGAAGAAGTCCTTCCTGAGTTAACAGTAGCAAAGTTGGCAGCTGAGACACCGAGGCAGATGGCCAGGATGGCATCCCTGGAGGACGCAAGGGCCGCAATAAAGGAAGGGAAGAATTCAGCATGGGGGGAGTTACCTGACATTCCACATAAGGCAGACAAATTTGGATTAGGGTTCACTACCGCAGACCAGAAAGCGATGCGCCGGTCAAAGATTGAAAGAGCGCCAGTCAAAATTTCTCCCTACGGAATCAACGCCTTGGAGGACGAGGACAAAGAGAGCAACATCGAAGAATGGATTTACCCAACTGTCAAAGGAGGATTGAGCAACTGGGAGGCAAAAGACTTTGTCCCCATCACTTTTATTCATTTATTCATCAGTAATTTATCTATTAAACATTTCCCATTTGGTCTGTAATATTTACTTTCAAACAATCCGTACACTATCTTTTCACCTCATGCCTTGCCCGGGGCATGTAGGTCCATTTGTAAGGGTTTTGATTATTTTTCATATCCATATGCCATGTTTAATGATTCATTGGACGTTTTTCATTTGATAAACTGCTTGTGTTCATTTTCTTTCCTTTTTGCATTTTTGTTTAAGGATGGCTATCCCTTACACACACCCACACTCACCAATGCAGGTACCCATCCACTCCGGATTCCATAGGTGACTATTCTGCTATATCTTTCAATAACTCTGAAGATCTGGTCAATCTAGCCGAGTATGAAGATGACGAAGGTTGTGAAGTACCAGGGGAACTAGCCAGACTTCTACAGCAAGGGGAAAGGGCCATCCTACCGCATGAAGAGTCATTGGAAACTGTCAACTTAGGGACCGAGGAAGACCGGAAGGAGGTACAAGTGGGGTGCCAATCTAGAGCCAAGTGTCAAGGAGAGCCTGATACAGTTGTTAAATGAGTATGTTGAAATCTTCGCTTGGTCTTATGAAGACATGCCGGGTTTAGACACAGACATTGTGGTTCATCGTCTCCCCACAAGAGAAGACTGTCCACCGATCAAGCAAAAAGTTCGCCGAATGAGGCCTGATATGTCTGAAAAGATCAAAGCAGAAGTAATGAAGCAATTCGACGCTGGCTTTCTGGCTGTTACGTCCTATCCTCAATGGGTCGCTAATATCGTGCCGGTACCTAAGAAAGATGGCAAAGTCAGGATGTGTGTGGACTACCGAGATTTGAATAGGGCCAGCCCCAAAGATGATTTTCCACTCCCACACATTGACATTTTAATCGACAATACAGCTCAACACAAAGTGTTTTCCTTCATGGATGGATTCTCGGGCTACAATCAAATCAAAATGGCCCCCGAGGATATGGAGAAAACAACTTTTGTCACGCAATGGGGCACTTTCTGTTACAAGGTGATGTCGTTCGGGCTGAAGAACGCAGGGGCAACTTATCAACGCGCCATGGTAACTTTATTTCATGATATGATACATCATGAGATTGAAGTTTACATAGACGATATGATAGCTCGGTCACAAACAGAGGAAGAGCACCTTGAACATCTAGAAAAGCTGTTTGCCAGGTTAAAAGAATACAAGCTCAGGCTGAATCCCAGTAAATGCACTTTTGGAGTTAGGTCTGGTAAACTCCTGGGATTCATTGTAAGCAACAAAGGCATTGAAGTTGATCCAGCAAAAGTAAAAGCAATACAAGAGATGCCTACTCCCCGTACTGAAAAGGAGGTTAGAGGATTCTTGGGGCGCTTGAACTATATTGCCAGATTCATCTCGCATCTGACTTCTACCTGTGAGCCAATTTTCAAACTCTTGAAGAAAGATCAGGTAGTTGAATGGAACGACGATTGTCAAGCTGATTTCGATAGGATCAAGGAGTATTTGCTAGAACCTCCTATTCTGATGCAACCCGTCGAAGGAAGACCATTGATCATGTATTTGACCGTCTTGGATAACTCAATGGGGTGTGTTTTGGGCCAGCATGACGAGTCTGGTCGAAAAGAGCATGCTATTTATTACCTTAGCAAAAAGTTTACCGACTGTGAGACTCGCTACTCACTGCTCGAGAAAACTTGCTGCACTTTGGTATGGGCTGCTCGCCGACTAAGGCAGTATATGTTGACTCATACTACTTTGTTGATTTCCAAAATGGATCCTATCAAATATATCTTCGAAAAGCCCGCCTTATCTGGAAGGATAGCTAGATGGAAAATGATCCTAACTGAGTATGACATTCAGTACACCACCCAAAAAGCTATAAAAGGGAGTGTACTAGCTGACCATCTGGCTCATCAGGCTATCGAATATTATCAACCCATGAGATTTGACTTCCCGGACGAGGACATCATGAATTTGGACAACATTGAAAGTAACGGACCGTATGACGGACCCGAAAAGGGATCCCGATGGACCCTGTACTTTGATGGTGCTTCAAATGCACTTGGAAATGGTATTGGCGTAGTGCTCATTTCTCCGGAAGGTTGTCACACACCTTTCACGGCCCGACTTTGCTTCAGCTGCACAAACAACATGGCTGAGTATGAAGCTTGCATCTTTGGTCTCAAGGCTGCTATAGACTTGGGGATAAAATCTTTGATCGTATTTGGGGACTCGGCTTTGGTCATCAGTCAAATCAAAGGAGAGTGGGATACCAAGCATCCTAATCTTATCCCATACAAAGAACATGTCCTGACATTGTTGCCTCATTTCGAGCAAATTACCTTCGAGCATTTCCCGCGAGAAGAGAATCAGCTAGCAGATGCTCTAGCCACAATGTCCTCCATGTTTAAACTCAACTGGGATAACGAGGCTCCCCAAATCACCATCGAGCGAATGGATGAACCTGCGCATTGCCACGAGATTAATACCGAAGAAGTAGTGGAACAACCTTGGTTCCATGAAATCAAAAGGTATCTCGAGACTAGAGATTATCCCGAAGGAGCTTCCGTAAATGACAAGAAGTTCTTAAGGAAATTTGCCGCCAAATTCTTCCTGAGCAACGGCATCCTTTACAAACGAAGTCATGATTGTGTATTACTCTGATGAGTAGACAAAGCTGAAGCAGAGTTGATCATGACTAAGATACACAGCGGCACATTTGGCACTCACTTGAGCGGGCATACAATGGCTAAGAAGATCCTAAGGGCAGGCTATTACTGGTCTACCATGGAAGCTGACTGCCATCAACATTCCCGTACTTGCCACAAGTGTCAAGTCTACGCTGATAAAGTTCACATCCCTCCGGTCCCTCTCAATGTTCTGACTGCTCCTTGGCCATTTGCAATGTGGGGCATTGACATGATTGGAGAGATCAAGCCCACGGCTTCCAACGGACATCGCTTTATCCTGGTTGCCATTGACTATTTCACCAAATGGGTCGAAGCAGCTTCCTTTGCCTCTGTTACTAAAAATGTGGTTGCCCGCTTTATCAAGCAAAATCTCATATGTCGGTATGGTGTTCCGGACAGGATCATCACAGACAACGGTACAAATCTGAATAACACGATGATCACCACATTGTGCGAACAGTTCAAGATTTATCATCACAATTCATCTCCCTATCGGCCGAAGATAAACGGTGTTGTTGAAGCTGCGAACAAAAACATTAAGAAGATCATTCAGAAAATGACGGTCACTTACAAAGACTGGCATGAGATGTTACCGTTTGCTCTGCATGGATACCGTACGACGACACGTACTTCAACCGGGGCAACCCCATTTTCTTTGGTTTATGGCATGGAAGTTGTTTTGCCTATGGAAGTTCAGATTCCTTCTCTAAGGATTATGAAGGATGCAGGTTTGAATGAAGATGATTGGATGCAGACCCGACTTGATCAACTCAATCTGATCGACGAAAAGCGACTTGCTGCTATATGCCATGGTCAGGCGTATCAAAAACGGATGATCAAGGCCTTCAATAAGAAAGTCAGATGGCAAGTATATCAAGTCGGAGATCTCGTGATCAAGCGGATTATCTTGCCGCAAAGTGATCCCAGGGGCAAATGGACTCCTACATATGAAGGACCATTTGTGATCAAGAGCATATTTTCTGGTGGTGCAATGATTCTGACCACCATGGACGGCGACGACTTGCCACACCCTGCGAACGCGGACATAGTCAAAAGATACTACGCATAAGATAACCCGACAAATCGAAAACCCGAAAGGGCGACTTGGGTAAAAATGGGCATCCCGGTGGATCGAAAACCCGAAAGGGCGGTTCAGGCAAAAGTTAGGGATAAAAACAAAAAAATATGTACACCCGGCAAGTTGAAAACCCGAAAGGGCGGCTTGGGCAAAAAGGGGTTTTCCGGTGGATCGAAAACCCGAAAGGGCGATTCAGGCAAAAGTTAGGGAATTAAAGCGTATGACTATGTCTCGTCGGATCACTTCAAAGACAATCTCTTCATCAACCAGTTCCAGGCTTCTGATCAATCCAGTCATCGGCAAACGAAGCGTTGAATGGACAGATATTCAGAGTTGTGAAAGCTATAGCGAAATGGAATCCCATGGAATTATTTCACATAGCCATCTTTATTTTGTATAAATTTTTCAAATATTTACGACAAAATCCTCTTACTAGGATGATTGTCTCCCTTGTACAAATATACTCATAGAAAGTCAATACAAATACTTTTCCCAGAAATTTGTGTCATTTCCTTTTCTTTTCTCTTGCACTATTTGTTTTATTTTGAGAAACGTCCAATGTTTTGTTAAATAGGCATATGCATTTGAACATAATCATTTCCTTATGAACCAAGAAAGAGGATTACTGATAGGTTGAAGGCGCAGTTGGATATCTTGATACCCTTTCAAAGGAAACCCCCGGAGATTTGGAATCCATATCCCCAGCAAACTCTGAAGCTTATCCCCAGTAGATTCTGGAAGCTTATCCCCTGCAGAGTACGGACGTCTCTCCCGAGTTTTTATTCAAAGTTATTCCTCACAAAGGCTTATAACTGGGTTATCCTCAGCTTATTGCCACGGAAGATCGCACTCGCCAAAATTCTTCCTATCCCCAGCGGAGTTCATCAAAATTCCCCAGCATAACTTATCTTTACAATCCCCCAGCCAGAGGATCCTCTGGAATTCAATTCCCCTCAGAGTCTAAGTTTCAGAATCCCCAGCGAAGCCAGAATAATGAACCTTCTCCCCACAGAGTTTTAGGAGAGCAAATCTTGAGTTCCCCAGTGAAGTCGCCAGAGATACTTCCCTCCAAGCTGAAGATTCTTAGTCTTACCTCCCCAGCATGAGTCTGTTAGATTGAAACTCCCCAGTAGAAGTCATCAGGAATTCCCCAGAAGATTGGTATACAACCCAAGCTCCTTTTTCTCAAGCAGCAACCAAGAATTATTCCTCCCGGCAGCAGTCAAACTTTTTATCTCCAGCCATCTCGGATTCATCTATCCTTTGCAAGACAGCTCTCCAGCTTACATGCGCATCCATTTACATTCATATCATATAACATACATTGCGTCATGAATCATGACATTGCATACAACTAACTCTTTACCTTTTCAGGTAAGATCAGTCAAAAGACTAGAATCACTACCCTCCAAATTTCTTTCCAGGAATAGTTCGGATGCGACCCAGACACGGCAATATTCTAATGCTTATTCCAGATTTATCCAGATCCAGTTTACACAAGCTCATCATCAGGGAACCCTACACCGGTTCTCCCTTCAACTCCAAGACTTCTGAAAACAGTTTATGGATTCTTCCCAACAACGGATGTTAATCTATCGCTTGTTCAGACTCTTCTCAACTTCTGAAAACAGTTTATGGATTCTTCCCAACAACGGATGTTAATCTACCACTTGTTCAGACGCAACTTTTGAAAACAGTTTACGGACGCTTCCCAACAACGGATGCTGCTCTATCGCTTATTCAACTTCAAGATTTCTGAAAACAGTTCACGGGTCCTCCAAGTAACGGATGTTAACCTATCGCTTGTTCAGTTTTCTTCTCACAACTTCTGAAAACAGTTTATGGATTCTTCCCAACAACGGATGTTAATCTACCACTTGTTCAGACGCAACTTTTGAAAACAGTTTACGGACGCTTCCCAACAACGGATGTTGCTCTATCGCTTATTCAACTTCAAGATTTCTGAAAACAGTTCACGGGTTCTCCAAGTAACGGATGTTAACCTATCGCTTGTTCAGATTCTTCTCCAGACTTCTGAAAACAGTTTATGGATTCTTCCCAACAACGGATGTTAATCTATCAACTTGTTCAGATGCATTTTTTGAAAACAATTTACGGACGCTTCCCAACAACGGATGCTGCTTTATCGCTTATTCAACTTCAAGATTTCTGAAAACAGTTCACGGGTTCTCCAAGTAACGGATGTTAACCTATCGCTTGTTCAGATTCTTCTCTAGACTTCTGAAAACAGTTTATGGATTCTTCCCAACAACGGATGTTAATCTATCAACTTGATTCAGATACGACTTTTGAAAACAGTTTACGGATGCCTCCAGATACGAATGTCAATCTATTGCTTATTCAGACCCCAGTTCAGAGTTGGTCCTAAACACGGACACCTTTCTGATACTCATTCCAGATGGCATCTTTAAGCCCATCCCCGACAAGTTTCTGTCACTCCTCCCGATGGCATCGTTAAGATCACATGGACCATTTGATCAAGTTTCTGTCACTCATCTTTAAGACCATTTGATCAAGTTTGGATCACAATTCCATAAGAAATTTGATCAGATCACCAAAAGGGCAAAATGGTCATTTTTAGGGTTTTGACTACACAAAGGCAATTTTTGACTGTTTGACCTAGCCAATGGAAAACCAAGCTCACATATGGACTCAAGGACTCCATGGAATTATCTAGACATGCTCAACAAGTTCAAAAGATCCCAAATGCACAAGATTGACAGTTGAATTTCCCAGTCAATTGATCAATTTTGATTGTATACTGAAAAGTCAAACTTTGACTTTTTGGTCAAAATCAAGAGTCAAGATTCATTTTTCATCAAAACATGCCAAATCATGAAACTTGATCACCAAGAAATCAAAAAATGCAAATTAGGGTTAGAAATGAGAATTTTTCATAACTTAGAATTTTTCTAAGTTATGAAAAACCCTAATTTTTTCCCAACTTTGCCTCACTTTCTCACCAAGATTCATTTGGATTCAAGCAAAAGTCAAAACATGAAAGTTGTAGCTTGTTGCATAATCTACAACTTTGATTCACAAAGTTTTCCCAAATGAGGCTTGTATCTCAAGTTACAATTTTTGGAATAAGGGTACTAAACCATTCTTAACTTAGTGAAATTTTAACCTATTTTGGCAAGGTTTTCTACCTAACTTCAAGACCATTTTCCATACACTTCCACTTGGAATTTCAATTTTCATTTCAAATATGGATTGTAGTACACATTCCTAGCTTTCCAAAATGTCCAAGAACTCATCAAACAACCTCATAACTTGAGAGAATCGAATTTCACAATATGGCAAAAACTCACTTTTGAATTGGTCATGTACATGTTCATAACTTATGCCATTTGCAAGTCAGCTTGGTTTGTGCTGCATTACAGGCCCTTAAACCATCCAACACTCATAAATTTAATGTCAAACCTTTGTGCCAAAGTGTTGTTCTATGAGTTCAAGCATTACATACAAGTTTAATCCATTTATGGAAAAAGTGAAATAGCCATTTTTGAAAAGTTAAGCTTTATGTCCAATTGAAAATCCAAGAAGTACAGATCAAATCTAATTGGCACAAGATTATGAGCATAACACACTGATCAAGGAAAGGTTTTGCAGCATGATTAGGGGTCCTCTACCTGTCTAGAATACAACTTGGCTTTTGTTTGCTTAAGTGTTAAGAAACTTGGCATTTCACAACATAACTCTCATCTCAGCATTAGGACACTTAAGCAATTATTTTGTACACCTTCTAATCATCCAACCCAAGCTAGAACACGACTCCAATACCTCCAATACCTCCACACACTCAGAACCACCATCAAACTGCTCAAACAGAGTTCTCACTGCAGTTTGAGTACCAACTCTCATCCCTTGCATGATTTCTTGCCCAAAGCTCATCAAACACATTCCCTAGCATCAATGCAAGCTAACCAAAACCTAAAACACGACCTGTAATTCCTCTAACCAGTTCCACCATTTTCAATTTCTTATTTTGCAGTTGAAGGTCCATAGCTCGATTCAAGGTGTTTCAAGGCAAAGCAAGCATTGGAATAGCATCACCACACCTCAGGCAAGCTATACAGATCATCATCTTGCTCTGAAAGCTCCCCCATTGCCAGATAGAACTTCAACTGAATAGGTATTTTTGTGAACTTCTAACTCTTAGTATAGGCATCATTAGCTCTAGGTTTGTGAATAATAAATGTTCTACTCATGCCCCTGAACCTGTACATGCTTTTACTTTTCATTTATTTTGCCTGAGCTGTGAGAATTTAAGGTTTGAAAATGGAAGAAAACTTAGGTCAGGATTTGGGAATGTCAAAATTCTCTCTCATTTCTGAGAGTTAGGATGAGTTTTTTATATATTTAGAATCGTGATTCAATGCTTAACATTTCTTATGTTGGAAGTTTGTGCAAAAAGTCAAAGAATCCAGATGTTTGAACTTGGTCACAGGCGCGCGTTTTTTTGAACGTTTTTGGCTGAAGGTTGAAGAAGAAGTTTCATGGGCTGGGCTTTTGTGTTATTTCTCTTCACACCATATTTTTGGTTTTGCACCCCCTGAGCCCATTTTATTTATTTGCTTGATTTGTTGACTTTTCTTTTTTCATTTTGACTTATTTATTTTTGCTAATAACATTAAAAACATGAAAAATATTTTTTACACCATTTTTATATTTTTTTAGGTATTTATTTGCTTATATGGACATTTGCACATAAATAAATATTTCATTAGAAAAAACTATATAAAATAATGTAAAAATATTTCATTTCTGATTTTTATTTCATTTTTATTTTGAAAATATTTTATGCAAAATATACTTTTTTATATAAATATTAAATATTATTATTTTTATATATATAATACATATTTAGAAATTAATACATATATATATATATATATATATATATATATATATATATATATATATATATATATATATATATATATATATATATATATATATATATATATATATATATATATATATATATATATATATATATATATATATATATATATATATATATATATATATATATATATATATATATATATATATATATATATATTATATATATATATATATATTATATATATATATATATATATATATATATATATATATATATATATATATATATATATATATATATATATATATATATATATATATATATATATATATATATATATATATATATATATATATATATATATATATATATATATATATATATATATATATATATATATATATATATATATATATATATATATATATATATATATATATATATATATATATATATATATATATATATATATATATATATATATATATATATATATATATATATATATATATATATATATATATATATATATATATATATATATATATATATATATATATATATATTAGTATATTTAGGTTAAAATACAAAAATACATACATTTTTTTATTTTTATTAACATTTGACATGAAAAACACTTTTTATAAATATATTTCATTTTATTTTATTTTTTTATAATAAACAAATACTTGTATAAATTAAATAATATATATATTACTTAATAAAAATTAGGGTTTTACCCTTAAAATACAAAAACTCCAAAAATAATACTTTTTTTTATTTTATTTATTTGACATAAATAATACTTTTTTTTCATACATATAAAAACCTTTTTTTGCATTTTGCATCTTTATTTTATTTTCCATTTAATTTATGCAATCAATTGTCTTGTAAATATTCCAAAAATTGATGTAATAGCTAGGTTTTAAATTCTTGTCTAAATATCCCCCCATTTGAACATTTGTACCCCCCTTCCCATATTGTGTTGTAATAGCGTAGGAATTTTACTTTTCGCACTTTAACGCTTTTTAAATATGCCATGCTAGAATTAGGGTTTGTATGCAAATAAAAAGAACAAAGTAGTTTGACCTAATTTCAAGATAATCAAGCATGAAAATGGACAACACATCTCACACTTGCACCCCTAGGGTATTCCACTTTGTTGCCTTCAAATAAATAGGCCATATTGCATGTTAGGTTTCTTTGGGTAAAACAAACAATCAAATGATCATAGTCCCTCGATGACGCTTCCGAAAAGTTGCCTAAAATGATCAAGTCCCTTTCAAAGAGAAATTGCCCAAAGATACTTAGCACTATTGCAATTATGGTCTAAACGATGACCCGCGCCCGTCCCTTTCACCTCCTAATACAAGATTGTCCACCAAATGCAATGGTGGAACAAAATTGTCAAAAGGGTTAAAACATAACAAAAATCTTTGAGAACTTTAGGGTAGATAGCTCTTAGGTACTTGTCAACTTGCAAAACAAAACACTTGCTTATTTTCAAACCACACTTCACAAACACTTTCAAAACAACTTTCAAAAAACCTTGAAACATCTTTTCAAAAAGACAAACACCTTTTGTAAAACATTCGAGTAAAGAATTGTTACAAGGGTAGCCTAGACAAGGCATCTTTTTCAAAACATTTTCAAAAGCCACACACAAAGCACCATTTCAAACAATTGAAAACCAAGGCAAGTTGATCTAAGCAAGTACCTAAGAGCCCATGGATAACCATGGATAGAAAGGGTGCTAATACCTTCCCTTTCTATAATCTACTCCCTGAACCCAAGAAAATATCTCAAAGGTTTTTGCTGTGCTTTTTAAACCTTTCCTTAGGATAAAATAAAAAGTCGGTGGCGACTCTTGCTCAACCGAAACATTTGCGAATTCAAACGCAAAACAACAGTCAGTTCTCCCACCGTATCACAGTCCCCTAAGCAACCTCGTTGGTTTCATCTCAATTGGATCTTACATGTTCATGTAAGGAGCCTTGACCCAAAAGGTGTTTTTGTTGACTTTTTGAAATGACCTATAATGTCTAAATTTACATCTTTCCATGAGTGCACTTTTTGAACTTGAGGGATGAATATGAGTTGTAGAGAATTGAATCCTCTTCAAAATGATCCTTGTATGGGGAATTTCTGATAAAGTATGAGAAAGTTATGCCTAGTCAAAGTTTGGTACTTTTCCTATGGAAACCCTAATTTAGCAACTTTTGAGTTTTGATGAATTAGGAGCATTCCTTGAGGAATCATGATCAACCCTTGATCAAATGATGGGTATCACTTCAAAATTTTGATGTTGACCAAAAATCTTGAAGTTTGACTGTATGTGGGTCACAGTTGACTTTTGAACTAGTACAGTTGATTTCCAGGCATCTAAGCAGTTGACTGAGCAAACTTCTCGTGCAAGGCATGAAAATTGGCATGAATGATCTTGAGAATATATTAGGGTAATGGAAACTAGTTAAGATCCTTGGAACTCAAACATATTGATGAGGATTGAAACCCTAGTTTGATGTTCATAGTCTTAGGAGGAGGATTTGTCTGGTCAATCCTTAGGCATCCTTGGGCAAGTTGAGGACCTCTAGGAGTATGTTTTGAGTAAAAATGGGAGGGAAAATTTTGGGGTGAAACAGTTGCCCCTGTTCAATCTTCTTATACTTGAGGATGTAGATTGGCTTGTTTGTCTTTCGTGATCTGAGGGTGGGAGATGATTGAACACTAGAGTGCCCAGAAATTTGCACTCGCATGAAGTGAATGTTGATCGATAATATTGGGAATGGGCTTACAGATGCCATTTGGAAGGTGACGAAGAATCATCGGAGATGGGCTTAAAGATGCCATCCATAATAATGATTATTTTGTGAGATATTCCTTCGTGGGAATTCCTATTTCTGTTGTTAGAGAGGAATTCATTGAGGAATGTTGGTCCCTGTCTTGGGGAATAGAGTTTAGGAGCTTCAGTTATCCGTTATTCTACTGGGGAATGTGAAATTGACCGTATCTGATCGGGTCCAGGTTTTAATAGTGTTGTATGGAGATAAAGAGAAGGAACCTGGATAGTAGGGTTACTTCGAAATGAAAGCCTGGATAGTATGGCTATGAGGGGGAACTTGGGTAAGGTTTCTTCGTGATGAGTTTGGGTAAAACTGAATCTGAACCGAGAAGGAACCTGGGTAAGGTGGCTTCGTGAGGAGTTTGGTTAAAACTGCATTCGAACCGAGAAGGAACCTGGGTAAGGTTGATTCGTGATGAGTTTGGGTAAAACTACATCCGAACCGAGAAGGAACCTAGGTAAGGTGGCTTCATGATGAGTTTGGCTAAAACTACATCCGAACCAAGAAGGAACCTAGGTAAGGTTGCTTCGTGATGAGTTTGGGTAAAACTGCATCGGGAAATTGTAAAAAGGAACCTGGGTAGGGTTGCTTCAGGATGAGTCTGGGTAAAACTACATCGGGACCGAGAAGGAACCTGGGTAGGGTTGCTTCGGGATAAGTCTGAGTAAAACTTCAGAAGGAACCTGGGTAAGGTTGCTTCGGGATAAGTCCGTGTAAAACATCAGAAGGAACCTGGGTAAGGTTGCTTCGGTATAAGCCCGTGTAAAACTTCAAGAGGAACCTGGGTAAGGTCACTTCGGGATAAATTCGTGTAAAACTTCAGAAGGAACCAGGGTAAGGTTACTTCGGGATAAGTCTGAGTAAAACTTCAGAAGGAACCTGAGTAAGGTCACTTTGGGATAAATTCGTGTAAAACTTCAGAAGCAACTAGGGTAAGGTTACTTTGGGATAAGTCTGTGTAGGGCTATGGGAAGGAACCTGGATAGTAGGGTTACTTCATGATGAGTTCGTGTGAAACTTTATTTAGAAATGTATGAGAAGGGACCCGTGTGAGATTTTTCAGGATAAACCCGTGTGAAGCTGCATTTAGGAGAAACATGTTTAAGATTGCTTCATGACAAACCCGTGTAAAGCTGCATTTGGTCGCGCAGATAATCACTCTGTTTAGTTTCAGGAGCTAATCTTGAACCTGTTGAAAATTGTTGATGATAACCATCTTTCCTAAAAAGGTACATGATTAATTATATGTGATGCATGAAATGCATTGTGTGATGATGTTCTCAAAATAAATGAGATTATGTTGTATGCAATATGTGTGCACACGTCATGATGTATGAACATGAAATGCTATTTGTGACATATCCGTCTGGGAAAATAAATCACTGACTGTTGTTGGAGAGTACTTGGAAATTGAATTCCTGACCGTTGT
This sequence comes from Vicia faba, assembly GCA_948472305.1. Classification (NCBI taxonomy): domain Eukaryota; kingdom Viridiplantae; phylum Streptophyta; class Magnoliopsida; order Fabales; family Fabaceae; genus Vicia; species Vicia faba. The sequence continues at coordinate 178,199,926 of OX451740.1, forward strand.
AGAAAGAGTGGTTCTTCTACTTCCACTGGAGATGGTGAACGAGGACGACTATGTCGTGGATTTACTCCTTTCTATTTGTGAATATTCTTCTGGGGAGAGACTCTGCTTGAAAATAACTCTGCGGGGGAATAACTCTGTTTGAGAGAGGAGATGCTTTTCCGGAAGATTTTGTTGATTCGGAGAAATAAACTCCGTTGGGGGATGAACTTCCGTCGCTGGAGGAATAAGCTCTGTTGGGGATTGAGCTTCTGTATTCATAGAAATAAACTTTACTTGGGAGACAAATTTATGAATCGCTTGTGACTTATAAAATTTGGCTGGGGAATATAGACGTCGGCTCTCTGAAGGAGCTTTGTTGGGGAAAGCAGCTCCTGCCTGGGGAAGCCGATGTCAAGGATTTGGTTGCCTCTACTATGTGGGGAGTTGTCACTGTCCATAGTGTTGTGTTGTAGTACTATAAAAAATGTTTTCTTAATGGCACATGATTTGTTGTTGGAATGCGTGTGTAATGCCCCCAGTGATTCAGATGGAGATCTGCCCCTGGTTATTTGGCACTTTTGGAGAGACTTCCCCAGGTGTGTTATACATCATGCCATGTCCCTTGCTTATGGAAGTCCTGTTATTGGAAATGTCTTTCCCACTGAGGTGATTCTATCCATAGAGAGGATGTATGTTCATTGAATATCCATTTTGCGAATTTCTCTATTGTCAAATAATTAGTCATATGCAAACAATGCCATTTAAAGGATGCAAAACTCATGTTTGTCTTGAAAAAAAATTGAAAATGTGTTTTGTGTAGTAAAACAAAATTTGCAAGAATGTGATATCAACTCAGGATTCGTAACAAATCCTACAGGAGTCGGGATACCTTTGTAACAGTATGATCTAAAACTAACCCATGCTTCAGCTAGGACTTTTAAGGGTTATAACGTGGCCTGGTTTACGGTTTAAGAAACAAAGGATAAAGGTTCAAAATTTATTTGTACCTACCCGTTCTTCGTGATGTTCTTCAGTCCTATGCTCAGTTAATTGTGCATTTTGAATCCCAATTGAGTCCTAGAGTACTGTTCTTGATGTTCAGGTGATGGTTCTGATACTGAAAGTTTATTTTGAATAGGCAGTCATTTTTGTAATCTTCCTTCTGTTGAGGATTTGTAGGACCTCTTTCTTTTTTGATTTTGTTATCCTTTCTTTTGCCTGAACTGTTTCTTTTTATGATTACAGTCAGCAGGATGCCCCAGTTTTTTCTTAAGTCCTTTTCATGGGTTTTGACTTAACGGACTTTTCTTTTGCAAAATAATGACTGCCTGCTTTGATGATTATGCGGAACCATCACCATCTTCTGATTCTGATGGACATCTTTGAGGCCATTCATTGTGTATGAAGCAGAAGATTGTGACTGAATGCGCCTATGAATTAACTGAGAAAACTACCCTGCCCCAGGTTATGATTTAGGGTTTTAATTTGTGTGAAAAGAAAAACTCCTACTTCTTTGGCTCGAAGGGGTTGACTAGGGATTATCTTCCTTATAACTCCACTGTTTAGGATTTGAAACAACACTTGTACATCATTAGCAGGGTCTGTTCAAAAGCATATTGTAGAGATTGTGGCATAATTTTTGTCATCCTCCCTCTAAGGCTTACAGCTTTTTATCGAGAGTTGAATATCACAAAAAGGAAGTATAAAGTTGTTTAAGCATAGTGAAAACAAATTAATTCAAGACAAAACATGTGTAATACATTAATGAAATAACAAAGTTTTGACATGACAATAATTGTTCAAATATACAAAGAAAATACAACTTGAGAATTCAAATGAACAAAAATGCTTTCAATCCTAGCCATGATTTGGCATGGGAGCAGTGATCACGTTGGGAGTCTCAGGAGGGTCGAATTCAATCTCCTTGGCGTCAATCATATTCTGAATCTTGTATTTCAGCGCCCAACAATCATTATTATCATGCCCCATGCTGCCAGAATGATAAGCACACCTTGCATCTGGATTATAGTTAGGAGAGGAAGTCTTCGGGTTTGGATGAGGGTATATCACCGTAATCAGATTCATCTTCAACATGTGTTACAATGCTTGTGACAATGGCATGTTGATTCGGGTGAACTGCCTTTGAGGTCTTTTTACCCTTGGCTGATTGTTCCATTGTTGTGGTCGTTATGTGCGTGCCGAATTAGAGACCAGCACTGCCCCCACAGATTGGTGGTAGTATGCCTTATTACGCTCTTTCTGGTCGTGCACAACATTGGCTTCCCTCTTACCACCAAATGGCTTCTTCTCAGCACTAGAAGATGCAGCCATCGGGATCTTCCCACTCCTGATACCATTTTCGATCCACTCTCATGTCAGAACCATCTCTATGAACCTGGATGAGGAACTCCTAATTAGAAAATTGAAGAATGGTCCTGTTAGAGTGCTCATGAACATGTCTACCATTTCACGGTCACTCAGAGGAGGTTGTACTCTGCCAGCTAGATCCCTCCACTTTTGTGCATATTCCTTGAACCCTTCTTTCGATCCCATGGACATATTCTGCAGTTGCACTCGAGTTGGTGCCAAGTTAGTGTTGTATTGGTACTGCTTGTAGAAAGCAGTAGCCAAGTCTTCTTAGGTATGGATGTTAGTTCCATCCAACTGATAGAACCAATCCAGTTGAGTGCCGGCTAAACTTTCTTGGAATAAATGGACCCATAACTTCCGGTCAGTAGTGTGAGGATGGATCTTCCTGACATAGGATCTTAAATGCAACTTAGGGCAGGAGACCTCGTCATACTTAGTGAATGTGGGGACCTTGAACTTCGGTGGAATAACAACCCCAAATACCAAACCCATCTCTTCCAAATCCATCCTTGGTATTCTTTGGATCTCCATTGCGTTCAGACGATCCTCTAGTTGTTGGTATTTATCCTCAGTGGGAGGATACTGTTCATCATTATAGTCAGATTTATCTTCAGAAACTCTTGGACTAGAGTCTTCCTCCCTTGTCTTTCCCTCTTTATTTTCCCCTTCTTTGGATGAGGAGGTCAGATCAACAGGTTGCTTCAATGGTCCCTTGAATCTTCTGCCCAGATTCAAGACACCAGCGGTCTTCTTCTTCTTTTTGTTCTTCTCTTTCAGAATAAGGGCCTTCAGATCTTCCTTCCCCTTAGCCAAGGCTACGAACATTTGCTGAAACTAGGCATTTTTTGCCTTGAGATCCTTGATACTTTATTCAGAAGACATTTTAGCTGAAATAAACAGGGAAGAAGATGAGAAACCTGTTGTGATACCTGTTTATGCATTGATATGTATGGCATGTGTATGAAATGATTTCAAGGACTTTGGGAAATTTAAATTTGTGAACCAAAATGAAACAAAGATTTTATTAGTAGAATACAATTGCCTTTTAGGCGTTACAATTGAAAATTATCAAAACTAAAAGAAATCAAGTTTCCCATGGATGCTTCCTCTTCGTGCTGAGATAGACATTAAGGCTTCTTTCCTCATGAAGTTGTTTTGTAAGCTCTAAAACTTTCTTCTCCTGGGCACAAAACTGGTCCCTATAAGTATCCATCTCCTTCTTCAACTGAATCCAGGACCTCTGTAATTCTTCAAGATCGGTGGGCATATCAGGATGAATAATCGTGTAGGGAATATCCCCTTTAGTAATGGGCTCTACAATCACTAGCAAGATAGCTATGTACGACATCATCAGTTTCTGAGCATGAGCTCGTACCCATTGGAGATAAGGTTCCATAGGAATGGAATTCTTCGGCCCCAAAGTCTTAGCATCAGATCTGTTTACCATGCCCCAGGCTCGTATGAACCTCTGGCGATACCCTTGAACATCATCCTCATAGTTAAACATAATGCCCTGGATAAGCATCTCATGAGGACCATCCCTTCGAGCGTAGCCAAATTGTTGTAGAGCCAAACAAGGATTGTAGGTTATGCCTCCCCTAATGCCAAGTATTGGGACATTAGGGAACTCTCCGCAGCAGTCAATAATAGAAATATCTCCTATAGATCGGGAATACTAGAGAATATCCGCGTGAGAAAGTGACATTATCCTTTGCGACCAACCCAAACCTTCTTCATTCTTCAGCACTGACTTAGGGGGGTGAGAAATAAACCACCTCGACAGTAATGGCATGCAGCACATAAGAACCCCTCTTCTCTTCATAGTACGGGTGTGGAGAGCATGCGAGATATCTCCGAGCAAAGTAGGCACGGGGTTGCGAGAGAGGAAGATTTTGATAGCATTCACATCTATGAGCATGTCTGGATTAGGGAATAGTACTAACCCATAAATTAGAAGAGCTAAAACCTCGTCAAAATCCTGAAAGTCCAAATCATTCCAAAACAGCTGGGCCTTCTCTATTAGAAATTTGGCTAGAAAACCCTTGACTCTGCTTCTTGTTTCCCAGTTGGATACCGCGTTGGCCTGTTTCAGATGCAAAGCTGAGGCAATGACCTCTGGCTTGGGAACCTCTTCTAAACCCGTGAAAGGCATCTGGTCAAGAATAGGTAGATATAATAACTGAGAGAACTCTTCCATGGTAGGCACCAACTGATAGTCTGGAAAGGTGAAGCAGTTGTGCTTGGGATCATAGAACTGAAAAAGTACCCCCATCATCTTTTCATCAAAGCTCAAAGTAACTAGGTTGAGAAGTCAACCATGTCTCTTAGTGAACGAAGAAGTTTCAGGAACCCTTGATACTAGCTCCTTGAGTTGGAGAGGTATTCTCACGAAGTTGATTCGGATAGTGTTTCTACGAGCGAAAGCCATGATCTGCAAAACAGAAAAAAGATAAATTCCCTTGGTCCTTGAAATGGTTAGTGTGATATGTTATGTTATGATGCATGATGTTATATTCAAACAGAGTAAATCACACACAAGCAAAGCATACAAATATGCCTTAGGTTCAAAGGCTTGCATGAGGTCAAAGGTAAGTACCCTCTTGAAGTTTAGCTAGTTTCAAACTTGTCTTAGAAAAGTAATCGGGTTCTAAGGATTCTCAATATCATTGATCATTCTTTATCGGGCATTGTTTCAGCTCATGCAATCTTTTCTTACGGCTGAAATATCCTGAAAGTCTGATCTTAATGAGTGTAGCATCGAGTATCAACCGATCCTTAGCTTTATATCGAGGTCGGCTATCTCACTACTTTATAATAGACAAGTTTGTTCAACTAAGGTTCTAAGGTCCGTTATTGCTTCACAACACCACACGGCGGCCCCGTATTCTCCTCGTTTCAACACGAAGGATACCAGTACCAACCAAAGTGTAACACCAACATAACCATCACTTAAACCATGTCAGTCTATGTCGTACAATCTCCACGGTCTATTGTTGTTTTCCTAAAAAGTGCCCCCAGATCCGGGTGTAGGATCTTCAACAATACCCAAGCAAAAACCCTTAAGGATAAAGCAGACAAAGCAAACAAGAAAGCAATTAAAAATGACCTAGATGCTAAGGTATACCCCACTTTTATTATTCCTCAGCAGAGTCGTCGGTTCTGTAACACGGTGGGAGAACTGACTTGGGATGTTTTGCATTTTATCACAATCGTTGCAGATAGCAAGAGTCGCTACTGACTTTTCTTTTATCCAATAAGGAAAAGGGAAAAGAACAGAAGAAAAAAAAAACCTTTTTCAAGATGTTTCTGAGTACGGGGGTAGATTATAGAAAGGGAAGGTGTTAACACCCTTTCTATCCATGTTTTTCCATGGGCTCTTAGGTACTTGCTCATTTTGAAATTGCTTGTGTGTGTTTTGAAAAGTTTTTGTTTAACTTCGTGGTAACCCTTGTATCTGTCCTCAAGAGTGTGACGAAGTTGTTTTTGAAAAGTGTTTTGAAAGTGTTTGTGTGAAAGAATTTTTGTTGTTTTGAGAAAGTACTTAAGAGTTTCTACCTACTCGAAAAAGACTGTTCGTTTTCTCGTTTCCTTTAGACGGTGTTATCCTACTTTTAAGGAGTAGGTAGCCCCATCGTTGGAGTTTAAGGGACATTCGAAGGGACAATTACAGGCACAAAAGCAATTGATAGGAAACCTTAGTAGTTACCCTAGAGTCTTAAATATCTTTTCGAGGTAACATTCGAATGGGTCATTTTTTATCTTTTGGGACTAGAGGGCGACCACTAAAATTCCCTATACTTCATGACCGTTTACCGAAGGCAACCGAAGTGGAGATATACCCTAGGAGTGAGCATGTGAGTGTTTGTTTTCAGTTAATTTTATCTTGCGCATTTAGGGTTTTCTATTATTTTAATTTCATTTGTCTTTTGCATGCAATCCTATTATCAATCATCTAGCAATTAATAGTTGCGGAAATTAAAAGCGGAAAAGTAAATCTACGCTATTACAAAGCTTTGGGGAGGGGGTTACGTAACCAAAAACTGGAGATTAAACAGTAAATAATATGTGGTAAACCCTAATTAAAAGCTATTACAAACCCGAAGCAAATACAATAATTGGAATTAAAAATAAAATATTGTGCGTGAGAATAAAGTAAATATCCTAAGGAATCTATTTAAATAAAGAAGATACTTTTGATTGAGAAAATTAAATATTTTCAAATTAAACCTAATTTTCTAATTGATTTTAATTATGGAAAATAAACCAACTTTCCCTAAATTAAATTAATCTACTTAATTAACAAAATTAAATTTAGTGGAAAAACCTAGTTCTAATATTTTGTGGTTTTCTTGATTTTATGATTTAATAAAGAATGATTTTGTTTTTTTGTAAAAAAAATAATTAATAAAATAATTAAAATAAATAAAAGAAGTTTAAAAAAAAGAATTAAATTGGGCCTGGTGAAGTAGCAATCTGGGAGGTGCATTGTTTGAAATTTCCAGGCCCAGCATAGCTGGCCCAAAGCTGACGTTTGATCTAGTGCCAAGAAGGTCCACAACGCGCCTGCATGCTTGAGGCGTTAGATCTGGGATGGAGATGATCCAATGATGAGGAATTGGAAGCCTATGGTGAGTGGGCTTATGATATTAACATGGAATCTGCAAGCAATTATTAGGAAAAATAATAGAAGCACGCGCCTGGGATCGAACCCAAGACATTTGCTTCATAGGCACGCTCCTCAACCATCTGTGCTAGATGGAACATCTGTACATATAATAAAACAAATAAAATATAATGGAAACAAAGTGCCTTTCCCAGAAACACGCGCCAATTTCAAATGGGCCAATGGTGTGCTGCCACCTCTTGTCTTCTTCCCCGTAATTGTTGTTTTTGATATCAACTTTTACCTACGGACAAAACCATCACTAAAGGCTATAGTGACAGTTTTTATCCGTAGCTACATCCCTGCAAGATTCAAAAAAATAATACAAGCAAGATAAATCAAAACCAAAGGCATAGATCAGTTGCAAATCATGCCCTGAGTTCATTGGTACCCATAATTTGGTCTAATTTCACCTCTACGGAGAGTCCCCAATTTGGGACCTTAAAACCCTAATAATAACATCATGCCATTCCTGCACTTGAACTCAGATTAAACCATCCAGAAACAATGCAAATATTATAACAAGCATGGATATGTGATCAAAACATGTTTATAATGGGTAAATCAATAAATTCGAGTTTGAGAGAAAAATATGCAAACCGTGGTACTGTAAGGGCACAATTCTTGATGTTTCAGGCTTTGAGGATGATTGGAATAGCTTCAGAACACGTCCAGGAACTGATTGCTGGCTTTGAAATTGCTTGAATTGGTCTATGGAAGAGAATTCGGTCTACACTTTTCTTCCAAAATTTGCAACTTTGTTCCTTTGTTTTCACGACCCAATCCCTGTTTTTTATGCTTTGGGAATGTTGTGGGCATATAAGAAAACAAATTAGGTCAACAAAATCAGATGCAATCTTGAGAAATTATGGAAAAGAGATTTGATTTACCTCTGAAAGAGTTGGAAAAAAAGCGTGCTACTGCGAGCGAAACCACATGGATCAGAAGTTCTGGAGTCAGGAGCGTTGTGACTCAACAAGACACGTCAATGGGAATCAGAAGTTCTGAGTTGGTAAACTCTGAGGTCCTGCAAGAAACGTTAGAGGGAAAACACAAATATTCTGGGTGGTATTCAGATAGTGAGCCAAAAGTCAGAAGTTATGTGCTATGCTAAAAACAGTGAATAAACATCAGCAGTTTAGTGCATTATCAGCATGTAAGAATCAGAAGTTCTAGGTGTTAAAGCAGTGAAGAGAACTCAGAAGTTCTGTGTGCTTAAACAGTGAGAAAATCCTAGAAGTTCTATGTGTTAGAATGGTGAGTGAAAAACAGAAGTTATGTGTTACATTTCAACTCTTTCCTTACATCAATCAGCACAATGATAAGTTATTCAGTTTTCAGCAAACAACAAATCAGAAGGATAAAAGCATAACAGTTTATGGAAGTTCTGATCTTGATCCTGAGTCTAGCCATGATCAGAAAGTTCTGGTCCTAAGTCTTTCTACTTACGCAGTGGTATGGACAATATTAATACTATGATATTTACATGTTTAATGATGTTCTGAGTGAGAAGATGCAAAGTCAGAGAGACTTACCTTAAACTTGGAGTGTGTGTCTGGGACTTGAGCTGCTACCCTCAGATATTCTGGAGTCGGCAAGAGCAACGAAGGAGGAAATGCCAAGTTCTTTTACTTCAAGGGAAGAACAAGGGTTTTGGTTTTTTGCTTAGGAATTCTGGGTTTCTTTATGGAGGTATCACAACTTTCTTTTTCTCTCTTTTTGACGATTCTCTCTCTCTCAAAGCCCATCCCCTTGAAAGTGTAATGGATCAACTTATTTATAGATGAATTTGTTGTGGTTTTGGGGGGAAAAACATATGGTATTTGAACTTTTGTCACACTATTCCATTGCTTTTTGATAATAGCTTTTTGTATTTGGTGCAAACACAAGATTTGGCAAAATGCAGGCGTGGACTGGATTAACTGCTGGTTAGAGTATTGTACTGTAGCAGTGCAGCAGGTTGTTTAAACGAGGTCTTGGGATTTGGTGATGTTCTGATTGCAGAAGATTATAAATGTAACCTCCAAACGCTGAAGGGGCATCTTCTGACCAGAGCGTTGAACATAGCCTCCATATGCTGAAGAATTATGTTCTGGCTGAAGCATCATGTTCTGACCAAAGAGCATTGCTTCTGCATGTTCTGATTGAAGCGTCATGTTCTGACCAAAGAGCAACACTTCTGCATGTTTTGATTGTAGCGTCATGTTCTAGACCGTGTTTGCAACTTCTGACTACACTTGCATAGAGGCTGGCTCAGAAGTTCTGAGGTATCACATACTCTTAACACTTAGAAAATTTTCTAAATGTTTAGAAAATTTGATTTTTCCAAAGTAACTTCTGACTCCTGATTTTTTGATGAATCAATCTCATGTCTTGATGAAATAAAATTGTTGAAACTTGATTTGATCTAAAAGTCAAAGTTTGACTTTTCAGTGTGCTTTTGACCATTTTGCCCTTATGGGTGATTTCCTTGAAAAATTGCAGTTCAAGGCTTGGAATTGGATGGAAGCAAACTTGAGGATCTAGGGTGATTCCTTGAGAAATGAGAGGGCAAATTTTGGGGTACAACACTAGTAATTAGGGTTTTGTATGGAAAGATAAAATCAATGCTTAGAAAACCCTAATCAAAGACAAATCAAGCATGTAAATTAATACACTTGTACACAAACACCCTTAGGGTAAATCCACTTTGTTGTCTTACAAAATGGCCATATTATGCATGTGAGGTATCTTAGCAAAAACAAACAAAATACAAGATCATAGTCCCTCGATGACGCTATCCATGTTGCCTTTCAAAATGATCTTAGTCCCTAAGAAAAATGCTAAGATATCTTACAACATTGTTAATCATGGTTATACGACGGCCCTTGCTCGTCCCTTTTACATCCAAAGACATGGTTACTTACCAAATCAATGGTAAGATAACAATGTCAAAGTAAAGAGGAAATAAACATGAAAGACTTTTTGAGTAGGTAGATTACTCCTAGTTGCTTGCTCAATTTCAAAACAAAAGCATCCTTGCTATTTTCAAAACAAACTCAAACACTTTCAAAAACATCTTACAAACTTGAAACATTTTCAAAAGATCAACACTTTGTATACATTCTTACGAACGAGAATCATTACAAAGTTTTCCTAAACGATGGCACCTTTTCAAAATACTTTCAAAAAACCACACAAAGCATAATTTCAAACAAAAGCAAGTGATCTAGCAAGTAACTAAGAGCCCATGAAAGACCATGGATGAAAAGGGTTCTAATACCTTCCCTTTTCATAATCTACCCCCCGAACTCAAGAAAACATCTCAAAGGTCTTTCCTATTCTTTTCAGCCTTTCCTTTTGGATAAAAGAAAAGTCGGTGGCAACTCTTGCTAAACCGCAACATTTGCGATCAAACGCAAAACAACCAAGTCAGTTCTCCCATCGCATTACACTCTTTTTCTCAAAGACAAGAAGAAGAAGCCTAAGAAGCCAGTAGGCATCCTGAACTTGGGAAGAAGACTTAGAGAACCAGCCAAGAGAGCTCTAGATCTCTCAACTCCATCCAACGTGTGGGATAGTCATGAAGAAACAACATTATGGAGATTGATGAAGTCGAAGTTGATTACTCTGAGGAACAATATCCTCCCACTGATGACAAGTACAAACACTTGGAGGATCGCCTCAATGCTATGGAGATTCAGTAGATATCTGGCTTGGATTTAGGAGACATAGGTTTGGTTTCTGGAGTGGTCATCCCGCCAAAGTTCAAAATCCCTACCTTTTCCCTGTATGATGGAGTCTCTTGCCCTAAGATGCATTTAAAGTCTTATGTCCGCAAGATTCAACCATACACAACTGATCCGAAGCTTTGGATCCATTTCTTCTAAGAGAGCCTAATATGGACTCAACTTGAATGGTTATATCAATTGGAGAGTTCTCGCATCCACACATGGGAGGATCTAGCTGCTGCTTTCTACAAGTAATACCAATACAACGCTGATCTTGCACCAACTCGTGTGCAGTTGCAGAACATGACCATGGGTTCCAACGAGAGCTTCAAAGGATACGCCCAAAAGTGGAGAGATCTGGATGGTAGGGTGCAGCCCCCTTTAACTGATTGGGAGTTGATTGACATCTTCATGGGAACTTTGACATGACCTTTCTTCAATCACCTAATCGGAAGCTCCTCAGTCGGGTTCACCGAGATAATACTGACCGGTGAAAGGGTCGAAGATGGCATCAAAAGCGGAAAGATCCAAGGAGCTACACCCTCTGATTCCCAGAAAAAGTCGTACAATGGGAAGAAAAAGCCCAATGTTGTGTATGGTCAAAAGAGTCACCATGACCAACATGTAGGAGTGATCCTAATCTCTAATCCTACACCTGCTCAACAAAGACAGGGGCATCAGCGCAAAGAGGACGCGCCTAAAAGACAATTCACTAAGATCAACATGTCACTGGCTCAAGCGCTATAACACATGTTGAAGGAAGAGTTGATTATGTTAAAGGCTCCTCTCTGGAACCCCAACACTTCCGCTCCTACCTATTATCCCAATGGAAGGTGTGCATACCACTCTGATAGTCTAGGACACGACACAAACAATTATTGGGCTCTGAAGAACGAAGTCCAAGACATGATTAATGCCAATGAGATCAAGTTTGACCCTCCAGAGACTCCAAACGTGATCACTGCTCCTATGACGAATCATTGAAAGCTTTTGTTCATTTGAATTTTCAATTGTAATCTCTTTTGTTGTTCAAACATTTATCTATTAAATGTTGAAATTTGTTTCATTAATGCATTGCATATGTTTGTCTTGATTTAATCCATTTGTTTTCATTATATTTAAACTACACCTTTTACTCTCTTTATGACATTCAACTCTTGCTAAAAGTTACAAGCCTTTAGATGGAGTATGATGAAAACAATGCCATTATCTCATACAATATGCTTTTAGACAGACCTTGCTGATGATGTACATGCGTTCTTTCAATTCCTAAACACTGCAGTTATAAGGAAGATAATTCATAGTCAACCCCTTCGAGCCAAAGAAGTAGAAGTTTTCTTTTTACACGAATTGAAACCTTTAATCAAAACCTGGGGCAGGGTAGTCTCTCAGTTAATTCAAAGCGCGTTTAGCCGCAAACTCTCATCTCGTAATACAACGAGTGACATCAAAAACATTCCTCCAGAATCAAAAGACAGTGATGATTCCATATCACATAGGCAATCATTATCTCTCAAAAAAGAAAAAAGCCCACTAAGTCAAAACCTACAAAGGAGACTTAAGAAAAACTGGGGCATCCCGCTGACCGTAAGAACATTCAGGAAAAATTAGGGATAAAAAATCAAAATAAAGAGGACATTACAAATCTTCAACAACATGAAAAATGTTGCAAAAATGATCGCCTTCCGATAAACTAAACTTGTCTGAACCATCACCAAAACGTCATTCCAGACTCAATTGGAGTTCAAACACAATTAACTGAGTTTAGGACTGAAGAACATCATGAAGAACAGGTGGGTACAAATACACTTTGAACCTTTATCCTTTATTTCTTAAACCGTGAACCAAGCTACGCTACAACCCTTCAAAAGTCCTAATTGAAGCATGGGTTAGTTTGAAAGCATACTGTTACAAAAGGTATCCTGACTCCTGTAAGGCTTTACCCTAAATCCTGAGTTTGAATTTTCTTACAAAACTTCTTTACTTGCTAAAACGCATTTTCAAAATTTCAAGACAAGTATAAACTTTGCATTATTTGAATATCGTTGTTCGCATATGGCTATTTGTTTGACAGCGAAGAAATTCACACAAATAATATCCAGTGAACGAAAGCTCTCTCAGTAAACAAAATCACTTCGAATGGAAAGACACTTCCAATGAAAAATCTCTCATAATCAAGGGGCACGGCATGACCTTTATCCAACACATTTGGGGCCGTCAATTCAAGATTCAAAGAATCTATCAAAAGATTTGTTGAATAACCAGGGGCAAAGCTTCATCTGAGTCACTCAAGAGCCAATGTTATATTGATCATGGGTTTGAACAATATCCACTATGAAGACTTCCGGTACCATCAAATTTCTTGTATGTACCAATAGTATTAGATGGTGTCAGTATCAGGTCTTCAGTTTCTTCCACAACAGTCTTATAAAATATCTCTAGGAAGTTCTGGGCTACCGGAAATGTGATCAAAATCTCAAGCGTCGAGGTGCACCAGATTAACTCTGGGGGCAAACAGGCTCCCACATAAAGGGTCATGTGCGACCAAGCAAACATTTTCTGGCATTACTACAACACTTGCTACTAGGGGAAGTGACAAATCTCCCCAAGATCCTTCTCATAGGATGACTCCCAGCCAGAGTTTCAATCTCTGAAAACTTCTCACCAGTTGAGTCGACCTCAAGAACCCTCGAGGATTCTCCCCAATGAAGAAAACACCTCTTCGACAGACCGACAATAACGTTTATTTCCCCAACCTACTACAGATTCCCCAGCCTGAGTATGCCTCTTCGGCTAATGCAAATCAAATGACCATAACTCCTCTTCCCCAGTAGACTACTCTACAATCCCCAGCATATTACTGTGAAACCTGGACCCGACCAGACATCAGTTCAACTTCGACTCCCCAGTAGAGTAACAGACCACTGAGACTCCTCATCTCTTTTCCCCAAGCGGGAAACAACACTCTCTACAGAGTTTTCAACATTCCCCAGCAAAGTTCTCCTCAAATAACAAAATAGGAATCCTTGGTGGAAATATTCTAAGCAAAGTTTGAAGACTCACCTACTCTTCAACAGTAGTCTGGGATTTAATGACTCCCCAGCATTTGTCAAGGATTTATTTTCCCAGACAAAGATACATTCAAATAACATTTCACCCTTCATACATCATATTACATACATGACAAGTGCATGCGACACAATCTCATTTATTTTGAGAACATCATTGCACCATGCATTTCATACATCATGACATTGCATATAGCTAACATTTTACCTTTTTCAGGAAAAGGTTAATCAATAGATGGCTATTGTCAATAATATTCAAAAGGTCAGAAATTAATACTTGTAACAAGCCAGGGCAATTATATACATGACCAGCTGAAGCAATCCTACACGGGCTCCTTTTTATACACTCTTCTAGAAACAGTTCAGATGCGATCCAGATATGGCTGACATTCTGATACTTTTCCAGATTTCCTTCTAGAGACAGTTCAGATGTGATCCAAATATGGCTGACATTCTGATAGTTATTACAGATTCTATTCTAGACACAGTTCAGATGCGATCCAGATATGGCTAACATTCTTATACTTATTCCATATTTCCTTCTAGAGACAGTTCAGACGCGATCCAGATGTGGCTGACATTCTGATGCTTATTACAGATTTCCTTCTAGATACAGTCCAGATACGATCCATATACGAATATCATTCTAATACTTCTTTCAGCATACCTTTCCAATACAGTCCAGATATGATCCAGATACGAATGTCATTCTGACGCTCATTCAGTACATCTCTCAGATACGAGTCAGATACCATTCATTTATGAATATTATTCTGATTCTCATCCAAGACCACTGTTGGTTCAGTTTAAATCTCTCAACGGTTTATTCTGATTCTTTCCCGCATATATATTTCTCTGGTTCAGATAAATCGCTCCAAGATTTATTCTGATTCTCTCCAATTAGAGAATATTCAAGACCTCTGCCGGTTCAGTTTAAATCTCTCAATGGTTTATTCTGATTCTTTCCCACAGACATCTTCTCTAGTTCAGATAAGTCGCTTCAAGATTTATTCTAATTATTCTCCAGACCCCTGCTGGTTCAGTTTAAATCTCTCAATGGTTTATCCTGATTCTTCCCCGCAGACATCTTCTCTAGTTCAGATAAATCGCTCCAAGATTTATTTTGATTCTTCTCCAGACCCCTACTGGTTCAGTTTAAATCTCTCAATGGTTTATTCTGATTCTTTCCTAGTAGACACTTTTTCTAGTTCAGATAAATCGCTCAAAGATCTATTATGATTCTCTCCAGTTAAAGAATATCCGAGACCTCTTTTGGTTCAGTCTAAATCTCTCAACGGTTTATCCTGATACTTTCCAAATAGACATTGTCTCTGGTTCAGATAAATCGCTCCAAGATTTATTCTGATTCTTTCCAATCAAACAATATTCAAGACTTCTGCTAGTTTCAATTTAAATCGACCAAGGGTTTACTCTGATTCTTTTCCCAGTTGAAGTCAAGTTCAGACTTAGTCTAATTTCTGTCAACAATCATCTTTGGATGAAATCTATAAGCCCATCTCTGACAACTTTCCATCATTTCTCAAAATGGCATCTTTAAACCCATTCCATACACAACCAACCAACACACCATCGAGTGCAAATTTATGGGCACTATAGTGTTCAATCATTTTCCACTTTCAAGCTACGAACAACAAACATGCTGATCTCACTTTTCAAGTTTAAGAAGATTGAACATGGGCAGCTGGTGTACCCCAAAATTTGCCCTCTCATTTATCAAAGGATCCTCCTAGACTCTCAGGCTTGCTTCTATCGAGTTTCAAGTCTTGGACTATAATTTCCCAAGAAAGACATTTACAAGGACAAAATGGGCAAAAATTAGGGTTGTGACTAAGAATGATCGAACTTTGATTTTTGACCTAATACCTGGTGTTGTACCCCAAAATTTTCCCTCCCATATTCTTCAAGATTTGTCAAGATCAATCTTCAAATGGATCAAGGATTGCACAGTTCAAATGCCTCCTAAGCAAGTCAAAATTAGGGTTTTGGTTCTTGCAATGAAGTTGAGGTTTTTAGTGGTCCAATCAAGTACAATATGCCTCTATACATTGCCAAGCATCTCCATGCCAAGTTTCAAGGTTCACAGCATCAAGTTGCACAGTCAAAAGCCCTATTTGCTTCACAATCAACTGTAGGGGCAAAATGGTCATTTTACAGTCAAAAGTCAGAATTTTTGGTCAACATCTTATTTTGAAGCCACAATCATCATTTGATCAAATCTTGATCATGATTCCACAAGAATGGCTCAAAAATCATAAAGGATGCAAAAGTTTCTATTTTTGGACAGCTAAAAAGTCAACTGTAACTTGACCAAGGCATAACTTTTGCATGGTTCATCAGAAAAATCCCATCCAATGCTCATTTTGAAGGGGATGACATTTCCTACAACTCATATTCACACTCCAAGTCCAAGAAATGCTCTCACAAAAAGTTATCAATTTCTACATTATAGGTCAATTTCAAAAGTCAACAAAAAGGCACTTTAAGTCAGAGACCATAACTTGAGATTGGTAAATCAAAATGACATGGGAATAAAGGCATTAGTTAGAGGACTTCAAGACCTTTCCAAAATGTCCAATAACATGTTCATAGCTTCAAAATTGAGCAAGATATGCATTGGAGAAGTTGGGAAACTTTTGGGAATTTACAAAAGTCAACTTTGCCTAAAACACCTTGTTTTTGCTAATGGGCCTCAAATTCTTTCTTGAAACATTGTCCAAGGCCTATGCACGACTCATTGAACTTAAATTGAATTATTTTCTTCTTTTTATTAATTATTTGGATTTTTAATTGATTAATAATTCATTTAATTGATTTAATTGTAGGAAAATTCAAAAGATATGATTTTCAAATCTTTTGTGAAGCAAATAAGATCAGGGCAAGCTGGCAATTTCGTGCATCCATCAAAGAGGCAAAAAACTCCATGTTTGGCAAGCTTTATCAATCAAAAATATGCAAAAATATTTGATTGGAAATCAAAGATTAAAAACATAATTCCATGGATCTTTGACCTAGTTTGTACCCTAAAATCATTATGCTATATATGCTGAAGCCAACCCTAAAGCCTTAGACGTGCAAAGCTGCTGCAAGAACCATAGCCAAATTCCAAAAATCCAAAGAAAGCTTGAAACTGTTTTTCATATTGCAGACCAATTCAAAGCCTTAGAACGATTCCAATACATTGTTGGGACATTCAGGAACGCGTTGCAATCCAAAACAAGCCTTAAAGCTCCAGGAATCACCTCATACAGTCACACGGTTTACCATTCTTTTCCATAATCGAAACTCAAGTTTTATACATCATTAACATGTTTTGATTATTGCTTTGCATTGCTAACATCATTCTGAAGCTTTTGGTATTGATTAATTGCCTTATGGTGCCCTGAAACGCAAAACACCATTAATGAAATCTAGGGTTTCAGAGCTATCAGATTAGGGCTTTCCACATACAGTAAAATTGGACTATCTCACGCATATGGTTGAAACCGCCTGGACAAGACGAATTGAATAAGACTATCGTGCCCAATTTATATAGCTCAGGGACCTATTCGCTATTATTGGCATTTTTGCTTTGTGGGGGTTAAAAACCCCCGCTAATTGCTTTTGTTTTGCAGGTTACAGGATGAAGACGAAGGACGTGGAAGCAGGTGGTTGGGTCATTCAAATATGACGCGCGCTTTTTTATGTTTCCAGCATGTATTTTTGTTTTATATAATATATTTAATTGCCACTATAATAACAAACGCAACACAATGGCTCAGTGGAAAGGGACGTGTCTGGCAATCGTTGGGACATGGGTTCGATTCCCAGGTCCACTCAATAATTGTTTCATATTTTTTCTAACAAATTCCCATGCAGCGCTTTCCATGTATTCCATCATGCAACCTCACAAAACAGCCTGCGAAGTGGCCATGAAGCTCAATCCAAAGGCCAGGGATGGTTGACCACCATGTTTTCCAGTCAAAGCGTGCATAGGCAATTCCAAAGTCAACGCAGGCTTAAGCTCCTTAGGCCTAAAATCTGCAAATAAACCTCCATTGGGCCATCAAACCCCCCTGGTTTACTATTCTTTTTCTTATTTTCTTTTCCTTTTAATTCTTTTAATTATTATAATTATTATTATTAATTCATGAACAAATTATTTTTTTTATAATAAATTCAGAGATCAAAAAAATTGTAAATATTTTTGTTATTCATTATTTTACTAATTATTATTATTTTTGTAAATAAAATGTAAATTAATTAATTTAGTAAATTAGGTTAACTTTGGCATTTTTTATAATAAGTAAAATAATTTAGAATTAGGGTTTTCTTGACTTTTAATTTCCTTTTTCTTTTTATTTTCATTAAAGACTTAAAAAACACCAAAAAAACATTTTTCTTCTTGTAAATAATTAAATAATTAATTAGTACTAGGTTTAATATTTTAATTAATTGCAAAAAGAACAAATTACTTTCTTTATTTCTCAAAAGGGTCAAAACCCTAAGGACGTCCCGATTTAATTTTCTTTCGCATTTTAATTCTTCTTTTTTTGATTATTATGTATCTGCTCAAAGGATGTAATAGTAATTAGGATTTACCGCTTTCTTTACTTTCCGCACTTTATTTCAAAACGGGTTATGTTTTTGGCGATGTATAGACCCGCGCCTTGTAATAGCGTAGATTCATATTTCCGCACTTTATTTTCGGCACTCTTAACTGTTAATTATGCCTGCAAGACTGTATGCCAAATAAAATCAATCCGTAGCTCACAAATAACATGTTCAAAGATAAACATTAACTGAAAAACAACACACAAGCACATGCCACTCCTAGGGTACGCCTCACTGGTTGCCTCGAACGTGGTCGTCAAGTATAGGGTGTTTTAGAGGTCGCCCTCCTGTCTAAGATCCAGTTGCCTCGAAACGGTTGCCTCGGATAAAAGGATCTAGGACATTAGGGTTACTTCTAAGGTGTCCTACTATTGCTTCGGTGACCACACTGTCCCTTAATCGAATTGACCCGAATACCTCCAACGACGGTGCTACCTACCTCTCAATGGTGGGATAGCACTATTTTAAGGACTCTTACACAACCTAATTCCTTAGAGTAGGTAGATTCTCATAGGTACTTGCTCTTTTCAAACAAACAAAAACATCTTTTCACACTGACACTTTCTAAAAGTTTTCAAACAAATTTTTCATACACTCTTGAGGACAGATACAAGAGTTACTTAGAAATTTTTCAAACGAAACTTTTTTCAAAACCCACACACATTTGAAAAGCAAACATTTTTTGAAAACATAAGAGCAAGTACCTAAGAGCCCGTGGATAACCACGGATAGAAAGGGTGCTAACACCTTCCCTTTCTATAAATCTACCTCCCGAACCGAGAAACATTCTCAAAGAAGGAATTTTGTTGTGCTTTTGTCCTTTCCATGTTGGAGAACATAAAAGACGGTGGCGACTCTTGCTTACCGCGACATTTCGCGAACCAGCTTTAAAACAGTCAGTTCTATTTCCACCGATCACAGAACTGGCGACTCTGCTGGGGATTCTTATAAAGTGAGGTGTACCTTAGGATTAGATCATACTTATGTTTTCAATTGCCTGTTTTGATTGCTTTAATATTGTGGGCCTGTTTTGGGAGTTTCATAGATCCTAACCCGGATCTAGGAGATACCTTTTAGGTAGCAACAAACTGTGAGGGAACTGTGCAGGGTATACCGACACGGTTGAAGTAGTTGCTACGTTGATGTGGCACTTTGGTGAGTACCGGTAACCCTTGAGTCAAGTCAAGGAGAGTACGGGGCCGCCGCGTGGTGTCGGGAAGCATCAACTGACCTTAGAAACCTTACTTGACCATCCTGGCCTCTTTAGGGGTAGTGAGATGACCGACTTTGGTGCAGTCCGAAGTTGGTAGATACTCGATACTACACTCATTGAGGGTTGTTTTCTTGGAATATTTTGGTCGCCAGTTAAGTGGCTAAATCAAAACAATGAACACAGAAAACAATCCAATGATATTAAGCTCCTTAGAACCCGGTTACTTTTGATAGGACAGGTTTTGAGCCCGCCAACTTCAAGAGGGTAGTACCCAAACTTCATGCTGGCCTGAACTCTAAGGGTTGTCTTGTGTGACTTGTGTGCCTTCAAACTTGACTACTTGCATGCTTGTTATCTGACACTTGAGTTTCTTGCAGGTTTTGTTTACAGTCCTTAATCTGGACTCATTACAGGGCCTACTTACATCACTCAATGCATAGCATAACATCATACCATCATACCATTGCATACATCCTGCATAAGGGCTAACCCATTTCAAGGATCTCAAGGGTCTGTGATACAGGTCATGATGAACCAGACGTCTAGCAAGGGACAAAGGGGATTTATTTTCCTCTAGCCAAGGTAGTCAGGGGCTATGACCCACTCGATATGGTGAGCCTTAACTCTTGAAAAAGGACTCTCAACGACATGAAGTTCCTTCAATCAAGCAACCAGATGTGAATTCTAACAATTTTCTTGTTTACCCCGCGAGATCCTTGAAAACATCGCATGCATATCATACATATCATTGCATTACAGGTACCCTTTTGACAGGTCACTTATCTTCTTCGCTGTTTATTTCAGCAATCATCATGAATCCTGAATCATCCAATGAACAAGCTATCAAGGCCCTCCAGGCCCAGAATGCCCAGTTTCAGGAGATGGTTATGAGCCTAGCCCAGGGTCAACAGGATTTGAAGACTCTGCTTCTGAAAGAGAAGAAGAAGAAGAAGAGGACTGTTTTGTTCAACCCTGGACGCAAATCTGGGAATGGATCACGAAATGAGGATGAGCTGACTACCCCATATGTGGGCAAAGACAGTCCCCAAGGGGGAATGGTTCCTAGTCCCGTGGTCTCCGACAACGAGACAGATTACAATGATGAGCAGTACCCTCCTGCTGAGGACAGGTACAAACAGCTAGAAGACCGTCTAAGTGCTATGGAGATACAGAAAGTACCCGACCTGGACTTCGAAGATCTAGGTCTATCCTCTGGGGTGGTGATCCCTCACAAGTTCAAAGCACCTGCTTTTGCAAAATACGACGGGGCATCCTGTCCTAAGCTGCATCTCAGATCATATGTGAGGAAGATCCAACCGTATACTGTTGACAAGAATCTATGGATCCATTTCTTTCAGGAAAGTCTTTCAGGGACTCAACTCGAATGGTTCTATCAGCTGGATGGAGTCAGTATTCGTAACTGGGAGGACTTGGCTACTGCATTCTACAAGCAGTATCAGTATAATTCCGACCTCGCTCCTACGCGTACCCAACTCCAGGGTATGTCACTAGGGACGGGTGAAGGATTCAAGGAATATGCGCAAAAGTGGAGAGACCTTGCTGGAAGAGTGCAACCACCTCTGACTGACCGAGAGCTCGTTGATATGTTCCTGGGGACCCTGTCTGGTCCTTTCTTCCACCATCTGATTGGGAATTCTTCTGCTGGGTTTACAGATTTGATCTTGACCGGGGAGAGGATTGAAGCTGGTATCAAGGCTGGAAAGATTCAAGAAGCTGCACCTTCTGATGAAAAGCCTTACCATGGGAAAAAGGAGTCCAATGATGTGCATGGTAAAAAGAGTCGTCATGATCAACAGGTAGGGGCAACCCAGATCTCCAATCCTAGGCCTGCTCAACAAGGACAGGGGCAGCAGCGTAAGGAGGTCGCACCCAAACGACAGTTCACCAAGATCAACATGTCACTGGATCAAGCGCTACAACAAATGTTGAAGGCAGGGCTGATTACCTTAAGGGATCCTCTCCGGAATCCAAACACTTCTGCTCCTAATTATCATCCCAATGACAGGTGTGCATACCACTCTGATAGCCCGGGGCATACTACGGGCAACTGTTGGGCACTGAAGAACAAGGTCCAGGATATGATTGATGCCAAGGAAGTCCAGTTTGAAGCACCAGAGACTCCAAACATAATCACTGCTCCTTTACCAAATCATTGAAGGCTTTTGTTTTATTTGAATTTCCGAGTTGTATTTTTCTTTGCTTATACAAACAATTAATGCCATAGCAAACTTGTTTATTCCATTAATGCATCGCATATGTCTGTTTGAATTAATCTATTCGTATTCATTATATTCAAAATTGCTTTCATTTTTCTGTGATGATCAACTCTCGGTTAATAATTCTAAGCCTCTTGAGGGAGGATGACGAAAACGATACCACGATCCTTACAGTATGCTTTTGAACAGACCCCGCTGATGAGGTACAGGCATTGTTTCAATTCCTAAACACTGGAGTTATAAGGAAGATAATCCCTCGCCAACCCCTTCGAGCCAAAGAAGTAGGAGTTTTTCTTTTTGAAAATTAAAACCCTTAATCATAACCTGGGGTAGGGTAGTTCTCTCAGTTGATCCAAGTGCATAACGAATGACATCAAAAGAAGTCCTTTTGAAACAAAAGACAGTGATGGTTCTGAATAATCATAAAAGATGGGCAGTCATTATTTCCCAAAAAAAAATAAAGGCCCAATAAGTCAAAACCTATGAAGGAGACTTACAAAACTGGGGCATCCCGCTGACTGTAAACACGAAAGAAACAGTTCAGGCAAAAACAGGGATAACAAAATCAAAAAGAAAGAGGTCCTACAAACCCTCAACAAAAAAGGAATGACTGCCTATTCAAAACAAATTGTCAATATCCGAACCATTACCGGAATATCAAAGCAAAGACTCAAACAAGGTCTAACGCACGATTAGCTGAGTTTAGGTTTGAAGAACATCACGAAGAGCGGGTGGGTACAAATAAAATTTGAGCCTTTTCCCTTTGTTTCTTAAAACCGTGAACCAGGCCACGTTATAACCCTCAAAAGTCCTAGCTGAAGCATGGGTTAGTTTGAAAGCATACTGTTACGAAAGGTATCCTGACTCCTTAAGGCTTGCGGTAAAATAACGGGTTGACATCACAGTTTACAAAAAATTCACTTGTTTTTACTGAAAAATACATTTTCAAAAACTTCAAGACAGACATAAGCTTTGCATTCCTGATATAACATTGCTTGCATATGACTATTTGTTTGAACAACATAGAAGTTCGCACGAAGAATGTCTGATGAACAAAAGTACCTCCAACCAAGGGGCAGACATGATCATGGTCCGTCATCTGGGGCAGTTAAGTCAAGATTCAGAGAATCTCTCAAAAGGCCAACCAGCTTGGGGCAAATCTCCATCTGGGTCACTTGGGGCATTGGACGATCAAAACGAAGATCTTCTGGTGGTATGGTAACACAACGCTACTGACAGTGACAACTCCCTACATCCTGAGAGTATGGACATAGTCGGAAAAATACTGCGCATAATCAAAGACCCGCTAGGTTGACACACCTAGGCAAAAATAAGGGCTTCCCGGCGAACCAAAAGGGTTCGGGAAAAAATAAGGGATGAAAAGAAAAAAATTTGTACACCTGGCAAGTCGAAAACCTGAAAAGGCGGCTTGGGCAAAAATGGGTATCTCGGTGGACTGAAAACCCGAAAGGGCGGTCCAGGCAAAAGTTAGGGATTAAAGCATACGACTATGTCCTGTCATCTCGTCATTCGCCTACCAGAAGAAGATTTGTAGAATCGGCAGTTGTCTAACACCTCACAAGAGTAAGACAAGATTCATCAATACTCTCTCCCCAAGCAGAGTTGGTCTCCCGTCAGCCCTAAAAAGGCACAGTATCTCCAGCAAGTCAGCAACACTCTCCCCAAGCAGAGTTAGTCTACTGTCAGCCTTAAGGAAGTTGGGTATTCCAGAAGATCTCAACATTCCCCAATGGAGTATACAGATGTTCCTCAACAAGCATCCCCTGCAGTCTTGGTATAAGATTGTTCCCCGGTGGAATACAGACACACCCAGTGGAGCCACTTCCCCAGTACAGTTCAAAAGTTTCCCCAGGAGAGTTCAATCAACCTCCCCAGTAGAGTCTGGAAGCTTATCCCCAGTAGATTCTGGAAGCTTATCCCCAGTAGATTCTGGAAGCTTGTCCCCTGCAGAGTACCAACGTATCTCTTCCGACCATGTTCAGAGGTTATTCCCCACCAAAGTCTAACTGGGTTATCCTCAGCATGTTGCAACGGGAAGATTGTCCTCGGCGAAGTTCTTCCTACCCCCAACGGAGTTCATCAAATCCCTCAACAGAGCTTATCAACGGAATCCCCAGCGGAGTTATCATCAAACCTCAGCGAAGTATCTCTTCCCACAGAGTAATTCCCCGCAGAGTAATCTCTTCAAGTTTATTCCCCAACGGAGTCATCTTCTCCTACCGATTTATTCTTGCAACTATTATCCCCAGCGGAAACGAAGAATTCTACTCTTCAAACATCAGCCCAGGATTCAACAAACTTCCCGGCATCCGTCAAGGATTTATTTTCCTAGACGAAAATACATTCATAAACATCACATCTTCATACATTATAGCATGCATACGCATCATAAAACACAAATCTCATTTATTTTTGAGAACATCTTAAAATCATGCAGTTCATGCATCATGATATTGCATACAATTGATGTTTTGCCTTTTCAGGAAAAAGGTCAATCCAAAGATGATTACTATCAACTGTCGCAATTCCAGATTCGATACTTGTATCTAGCCAGGGCATATCTGTGAGCGATTGATTATGGATTCGATACCTGTATCTATCCAGGGCATATCTACATTAAAGAGATTTCAGAGATAGCTTGGAAATGCTCCTGACGCGGATGATATTCTATTGCTTATTCAGATTTCCTTTCAGATATAGCTGGGAAATGCTCCAGATATGGATGCTGTTCTTTTGCTTATTCAGATTTCCTTTCAGATATAGCTGGGTAATGCTCCAGATATGGATGCGGTTCTTTTGCTTATTCAGATTTTCTCTTCAGAGATAGCTTGGAAATGCTCCTGATATGGATGTTATTCTTTTGCTTATTCAAGAGTTTCCTTTCAGATATAGCTGGGAAATGCTCCAGATATGGATGTTGTTCTATTGCTTATTCAGATTTTCTCTTCAGAGATAGCTTGGAAATGCTCCTGATATGGATGTTATTCTTTTGCTTATTCAAGAGTTTCCTTTCAGATATAGCTGGGAAATGCTCCAGATATGGATGCTATTCTTTTGCTTATTCAGAGTTGCTTTTCAGAAATAGCTTAGAAATGCTCCGGCACGGATGTTGTTCTATTACTTATTCAGATCCCTTCTAGAGATGGTTCAGATGCGATCCAGACATGGCTACATTCTAATACTTATTCCAGATTCCCTTCTAGAGATGGTTCAGATGCGACCCAGACATGGCTACATTCTGATACTTATTCCAGATTCCCTTCTAGAGATGGTTCAGATGCGACCCCGATATGGCTACACTCTGATACTTATTCCAGATTCCCTTTCAGAGATAGCTTGGAAATGCTCCTGATATGGATGCTATTCTTTTGCTTATTCAAAGTTTCTTTTCAGAGATAGCTTGGAAATGCTCCAGACATGGATGCTATTCTTTTGCTTATTCAAAGTTTCCTTTCAGAGATGGCTTAGAGATACTCCAGATCCGGATGTTATTCTACTGCTTATTCAGATTTCTCTCCGGAGATGGCCTAGAGATGCTCCAGAGTCGGATGCTATTCTATTGCTTATTCAGAGATTCCTTCTAGATATAGTTGCGACCCAGGCGTGGCGACTTTCTGATACTTATTCTAGAGTTCCTTTCAGATATAGCTTAGAGATGCTCCTGACCCGGATGTTATTCTACTGCTTATTCAGATTCAAACTTCTAAAGACAACTTAGAGATGCTCCAGACCCAGATGCTATTCTATTGTTTAGTCCAGATTCATTCAAAAGACATTCCATATACGATCCAGATTCGGATGACACCCTGTCACTCACTCAGATATAATATGGATATACCCCAGACGCGGCGGTCATTCTACTATTTATTCAGACGTCAGCAATTAGATATAGACTAGATATGCTCCATACACGGAAGCTATTCTATTTCTTATTCAGATTCAACTATCCATGACATTTCCAAATGGCATCTATAAGCTCATTCCCAACAAGGTTCTGTCACATCTCCAGATGGCATCTATAAGACCATCCTCCTACCAACAATTTCTAAATGGCATCTATAAGCCCATTCCAGACAAGGTTCTGTCACATTTCCAGATGGCATCTATAAGCCCATCCTCCTATCCACCATCTTTCCAAATGGCATCTGTAAGCCCATTCCCGCCATCACACTGTTGATACTCCACTATGTGAGTGCAAATTTCTGGGCACTTTAGTGTTCAATCATCTTCCACCTTCGGATCACGAAAGGCATGCAAGCCAATCTACATCCTCGGGTTTAAGAAGATTGAACAGGGGCAACTGTTGTACCGCAAAATTTGCCCTCCCATATTCTTCAAGATTTGTCAAGATCAATCTTCAAATGGATCAAGGATTGCACAGTTCAATTGCCTCATAAGTCAGTCAATATTAGGGTTTTGGTTCTTGCAAGGAAGTTGAGGTTTTCAGTGGTCCAATCAAGTCCAATATGCCTCTATACATTGCCAAGCATCTCCATGCCAAGTTTCAAGGTTCATAGCATCAAGTTGCACAGTCAAAAGCCCTATTTGCTTCACAATCAACTGCAGGGGCAAAATGGTCATTTTACAGTCAAAAGTCAGAATTTTTGGTCAACATCTTATTTTGAAGCCACAATCATCATTTGATCAAATCTTGATCATGATTCCACAAGAATGGCTCAGAAATCATAAAGGATGCAAAAGTTTCTATTTTTGGACAGCTGAAAAGTCAACTGTAACTTGACCAAGGCATAACTTTTGCATGGTTCATCATAAAAATCCCATCCAATGCTCATTTTTAAGGGGATGACATTTCCTATAACTCATCTTCACACTCCAAGTCCAAGAAATGCTCTCACAAAAAGTTATCAATTTCTACATTATAGGTCAATTTCAAAAGTCAACAAAAAGGCACTTTAAGTCAAAGACCATAACTTGAGATTGGTAAATCAAAATGACACGGGACCAAAGGAATTGGTTAGAGGACTTCAAGACCTTTCCAAAATGTTCAATAACATGTTCATAGCTTCAAAATTGAGCAAGATATGCATTGGAGAAGTTGGGAAATTTTTGGGAATTTACAAAAGTCAACTTTGCCTAAAACACCTTGTTTTTGCTAATGGGCCTCAAATTCTTTCTTGAAACATTGTCCAAGGCCTATGCACGACTCATTGAACTTAAATTGAATTATTTTCTTATTTTTATTAATTATTTGGATTTTTAATTGATTAATAATTCATTTAATTGATTTAATTGTAGTTAAATTCAAAAGATATGATTTTCAAATCTTTTGTGAAGCAAATAAGATCAGGGCAAGCTGGAAATTTCGTGCATCCATCAAAGAGGCAAAAAACTCCATGTTTGGCAAGCTTTATCAATCAAAAATATGCAAAAAGATTTGATTGGAAATCAAAGATTGAAAACATAATTCCATGGATCTTTGAACTAGTTTGTACCCTAAAATCATTATGCTATATATGCTGAAGACAACCCTAAAGCCTTAGACGTGCAAAGTTGCTGCAAGAACCATAGCCAAATTCCAAAAATCCAAAGAAAGCTTGAAACTGTTTTTCATATTGCAGACCAATTCAAAGCCTTAGAACGATTCCAATACATTGCTGGGACATTCAGGAACGCGTTGCAATCCAAAACAAGCCTTAAAGCTCCAGGAATCACCTCATACAGTCACACGGTTTACTATTCTTTTCCATAATCGAAACTCAAGTTTTATACATCATTAACATGTTTTGATTATTGCTTTGCATTGCTAACATCATTCTGAAGCTTTTGGTATTGATTAATTGCCTTATGGTGCCCTGAAACGCAAAACACCATTAATGAAATCTAGGGTTTCAGAGCTCTCAGATTAGGGCTTTCCACATACAGTAAAATTGGACTATCACGCATATGGTTGAAACCGCCTGGACAAGACGAATTGAATAAGACTATCGCGCCCAATTTATATAGCTCAGGGACCTATTCGCTATTATTGGCAGTTTTGCTTTGTGGGGGTTAAAAACCCCCGCTAATTGCTTTTGTTTTGCAGGTTACAGGATAAAGACGAAGGACGTGGAAGCAGGTGGTTGGGTCATTCAAATATGACGCGCGCTTTTTTATGTTTCCAGCATGTATTTTTGTTTTATATAATATATTTAATTGCCACTATAATAACAAACGCAGCACAATGGCTTAGTGGAAAGGGACGTGTCTAGCAATCGTTGGGACCTGGGTTCGATTCCCAGGTCCACTCAATAATTGTTTCATGTTTTTTCTAACAAATTCCCATGCAGTGCTTTCCATGTATTCCATCATGCAACCTCACAAAACAGCCTGCCAAGTGGCCATGAAGCTCAATCCAAAGGCCAGGGATGGTTGACCACCATGTTTTCCAGTCAAAGCGTGCATAGGCAATTCCAAAGTCAACGCAGGCTTAAGCTTCTTGGGCCTAAAATCTGCAAATAAACCTCCATTGGGCCATCAACCCCCCCCCCCTGGTTTACTATTCTTTTTCTTATTTTCTTTTCCTTTTAATTCTTTTAATTATTATAATTATTATTATTAATTCATAAACAAATTATTATTTTTATAATAAATTCAGAGATCAAAAAAATTGTAAATATTTTTGTTATTCATTATTTTACTAATTATTTTTTTTTTTGTAAATAAAATGTAAATTAATTAATTTAGTAAATTAGGTTAACTTTGGCATTTTTTATAATAAGTAAAATAATTTAGAATTAGGCCTTTCTTGACTTTTAATTTCCTTTTTCTTTTTATTTTCATTAAAGACTTAAAAAACACCAAAAAAAACATTTTTCTTCTTGTAAATAATTAAATAATTAATTAGTATTAGGTTTAATATTTTAATTAATTGCAAAAAGAACAAATTACTTTCTTTATTTCTCAAAAGGGTCAAAACCCTAAGGACGTCCCGATTTAATTTTCTTTCGCATTTTAATTCTTTTTTTTTATTATTATGTATCTGCTCAAAGGATGTAATAGTAATTAGGATTTACCGCTTTCTTTACTTTCTGCACTTTATTTCAAAACGGGTTATGTTTTTGGCGATGTATAGACCCGCACCTTGTAATAGCGTAGATTCATATTTCCGCACTTTATTTTCCGCACTCTTAACTGTTAATTATGCCTGCAAGACTGTATGGCAAATAAAATCAATCCGTAGCTCACAAATAACATGTTCAAAGATAAACATTAACTGAAAAACAACACACAAGCACATGCCACTCCTAGGGTACGCCTCACCGGTTGCCTCGAACGTGGTCGTCAAGTATAGGGTGTTTTAGAGGTCGCCCTCCTGTCTAAGATCCAGTTGCCTCGAAACGGTTGCCTCGGATAAAAGGATCTAGGACATTAGGGTTACTTCTAAGGTGTCCTAGTATTGCTTCGGTGACCACACTGTCCCTTAATCGAATTGACCCGAATACCTCCAACGACGGTGCTACCTACCTCTCAATGGTGGGATAGCACCATTTTAAGGACTCTTACACAGCCTAATTCCTTAGAGTGGGTAGATTCTCATAGGTACTTGCTCTTTTTAAACAAACAAAAACATCTTTTCACACTGACACTTTCTAAAAGTTTTCAAACAAATTTTTCATACACTCTTGAGGACAGATACAAGAGTTACTTAGAAATTTTTCAAACGAAACTTTTTTCAAAACCCACACACATTTGAAAAGCAAACATTTTTTGAAAACATAAGAGCAAGTACCTAAGAGCCCGTGGATAACCACGGATAGAAAGGGTGCTAACACCCTCCCTTTCTATAAATCTACCTCCCGAACCGAGAAACATTCTCAAAGAAGGAATTTTGCTGTGCTTTTGTCCTTTCCATGTTGGAGAACATAAAAGACGGTGGCGACTCTTGCTTACCGCGACATTTCGCGAACCAGCTTTAAAACAGTCAGTTCTATTTCCACCGATCACACCTGGCTTATTGGTTGGAAGCATGATCTCAAGGATCCGAGCGTGTCATTTTGACCTAATTGCACATTTCAATTCATCTCCTGAGATTAGTGGATTGATAGACAAAATTTAATCAACTGGTGGGAAAAGTCAATTGTACACTAAAAAGTCAAACTTTGGCTTTTTGACTAAAGTTGAATCCCAAAAATCATATTTCATCAAGACATCTAAAATATGAAATTAGATCATAAAAAATCAAGAAAGTCAAAAATCCAACTTTTGCAAGACTTGGAAATTTTTCTAAGTTAAGTTCATTGCTTCATGACATCTTGTCACTACAATTCAAAATAGTTCAAGATGTTATAAATAATTCAAGTTATTACAAAGTGGCATTTCTACAAGTTTACAAATCCTAAACTTTGTATTGCTTGGACTTTTTCCTTTGACTCAAAACCTTGCTACAATGCTTTGTCTTTGATACAATGTGCATAAATTTCTCCACAAACCAAACTTGTTCCATGCTACAAACTATGATGTCCAAATTATGGCTGAACAAAAAAAAATGATATACTACTTCTATGCATTGCCACAACACTCCAAAAACCTGTTCATTTGTTATCCTACAAAACCTTGTGCTATGCTGCACCACAAAACCTGTATATGTTGCCCTATACAGTCCAAAAAAACCAGTCCAAAACTGGTCTATGCAGTCTGCTCTAACCTGCATCATATCAGCCACAAAATTGCACCAAAATGGCAAAAGAAAATTATGTGGAAAAAGCATCAAAGCAGTAGGAAAAAATAGTTCAAAATAACTTATTTTGTTTCCCTCTTAAACCTCAGTCAAGGGGCTACAAAAGGGGTTGATTCATAAGATAGTAGAAGGATTTTTTTTGGAGAGAGAGAGAGAGAGAGAGAGAGAGAGAAAAAGGAGAGAAAAGAAAAAACATAATTTTTGTTAAAACCAGTTCATCCATAAAAGCTCTATTCATCTTCAACTCTGTTTGGACTCATCAAAAACAGAAAATATCCACAACCCACTATTATACAACCTTGTTAACCCTCCCATAAGTCCTCAAAACACTTCATATCACATAGATACTGCTCAAGCTCAAGAACAGTTTATGTGGTGCTCTTATTCTCAACTTTTAAACAAAAGACAATACTACATAAACTTTACTGTTGGGAGTTGATTCAGCAACCTTCAACACAAAGGAAAGTCTAGCAGCTTCCTGGAGTTTCATTAAAGTCCACACAGCATCTTGAAGGGTTTCAGACTCAAAACCGAAAGTGCAGTTGCAAGGTAAGTCATCTCAACCTTGCATTTTCCATACATCATTGTTGGTTTATTTCTGAAGATAAGATGAAATAATCATTACTCTTAAAGTTAATCATTTCATTCTTGTTCGTTTTTATCATTTAAATGTTGGAAACTGACTGACACATGCAAAAGAATGGTGATAGAGGCAAAAAACTGTAATATGGGTCGATACATACCCACATGGGTCGACTCATTCTGAGTGAAAAAATAGTGTATGAGTCGACACATAACCTTATGCATCGACTCAAACTACTATCCAGGGCCTAAAACGGAAAGATAGAAAGTGCATGAGTCGATACAAAATGCGTATGTATCGACACAAGCAAGAAATGAGTCGATACATCCTATTATGCGTCGACTCATACTGAGTTGATTTGGTTTGGCAGGGGCAAGGAAAGTTATGTGTCGATGCATAACAGCATGTGTCGACACATAATAGTTCAAAATGATGTTTTTCTCTCTTTTTACATTGTTTCTATATTATATACATATATACTCCATTATTGTCCACTTGTTCGATATGGTTGTAATAATTAGACACTTATTTCATCCCCATTTGCAAACTGTATCCCCGTCCCCCTAATGGTGTAATAGCGTAGGATTTTAATTTCTGCAAGTTCACCGTTTTTCATATAATTGCTAGTAAGATAGAGTGTGTATGACAAGGTAAAAACAACCGCTAGATAACCCTAATCAAAGACAAATTAACTTGAATCGAACACACTTTTCACATGCGCACCTCTAGGGTAACCTCACTTGTTGCTTCAGAAACATAGTCATGTCCCTCGAATATGGGACGCTTTGGCAAAGACCCTTCGATAAAAAAGATCGTAGTCCCTCGATGTCCCTCAATGTTGCCTTTGATAAAACGATCTAGTCCCTTATGAAAAATTGCTAAAAGCATCTCATAAGTTGCCTTCTATGACTGTACAAACGTCCCACGCCCGTCCCTTCACATCCAACGATGGAGCTTCTTACCAAAACTATAGTAAGATAGAAATATCTAAAGGAGGAGGAAAATAACATTTAATACCTTTTGAGTAGGTAGATTCGCCCTTAGTTGCTCACTTGCTCACAACAATAAAAAAACATCTTATACACCAACACTCTCATCTTGAAACATTTTCAAAAGATAAACACTTTGTACGCGTTCTTATAGAAACGAGAGCCATTACAGAGAAGATACATTTTCAAAACCACTTTAAAAAACATATTCCACAAACACCTCTTTGAAATATTTTTGAAACAACACTTTGTACACATTCTTATAGAAACGAGAACCATTACAAAGATATTTTCAAAATACTTTCAAAACCCACATCACAAGCATACTTTCAAACAAAAGCAAGTGATCTAGCAAGCAACTAAGAGCCCGTAGATAACTACGGATGAAAAGGGTGATAATACCTTCCCTTTTCATAATCTACCCCCGAACTCAAGAAAACACCTCTAAAGGTCTTTCCTGTTCTTTTCAGCCTTTCCTTTTGGATAAAAGAAAAGTCAATGGCGACTCTTGCTATCCGCACAATTGTGATCAAACGTAAAACACCAAGTCAGTTCTCCCACCGTGTTAAAACTACCATATCATCACCATACAACCTAATGAGGTCAAATGTCTTATATCCCCGACAGAGCAAAAATCTCCAATTACTGCTCCGAAAAAAAAAACCCCCAGTGAAGTCGCCAAGCTTCTCAGGATTCCTCAGTAGGATTTCAAAAAATCCCTAAACAGTGCACAAAGTTTTCCTTCCCCGATAGAGTTTATTTCAGTAACAACGAAAATCTATCTCCCAACATTTAACTTCAACATATTTGAAGAAATACATTATTCATCCCCACCAACAATCGAGGATTTATTTTCCCTAATTCTGCAACTCTGCAATAGAACAACTAACACGTTCATACATTGCATTCATACATAATTTCTACAAACATCATAGCATATGCAACACAAATTCATATATCACAACCTCATTTATTTTGAGAGCATCATGCAATTTATACATCATGTCATCACATGAAACTGGTTTTACCTTTTCAGGTTAAAATTAGCAAACAGACAAACACTATCAACTTATATAGCAGGTCAAAGATTAATACCCGAAAACCAGACGTGGAAACTATCTACACAACCAAGTGGTATGAACTCCCAAAGCAAGACGGGTTTACCAACAAATACAGTAGGCCACAGATTAATACTCGAAACCAGACGGGGAAACTATCTATGTGACCAACATTTTCAAGTTCCGGATTAATACCTGAAACAAGACAGGACAACTATCAATGGACGACCGATTGTAAATTAATACCTGGATAAAGGAGTTTGATCATTTCTCCAGCATATAGTGGAAACTTCCTCCGCCCAGTCTACAAAATTCCAATTCCCATAAGAAATATGTTCTCAGCATAGTTCACATGAACTTAATTCCCCAGCTGAGTTATTTCTCCAACACTGTATAATCCCCTACAGAGTTCCCTTCTCCAGTAGGGCTCATTTCCTTAGTAGAGTATATTTCTCTAGAAGGGTTTATTTCCCCAACGGAATTTAATTTACCAAACAAAGTTCATTTTTTCTGATTACTGCAAATCCCCGACAAATTCTATTCTCTAGCAAAATGTAGTTAAGGCTACTATCCCCAGAGAGTTACTACGGAATCTGAAACCGGGATGGATATCAATTTTGTCCTCCCCAGAAGAGTGACGTTCGTACCTAAAACTCGGTCGTACATCACCTTTAAAGGTTATTAATCTCTTTTATCCCTAGTCATGGTGTATAATAACTAAAATCCCCAATAGAGCAATGAACGATCGATGTTCATGAACTCTTCTATCCCTAAGCAGAAGTCAAACATTCCCAGCAGAATATCCTCAAAACAGAAATCAGGAATCCCCAGTGGGGACATTCTAAACAAGATTGAAGATTCATATTCTTCATCCCCAATGATAGTCAGGGATTTATTTTCCCTAGCAAAGATGTTATACGAAGCTACTGATACACTTCAACGACATCTCACATCCATACATCATTTACAAGTATCATAACATACACATACGAAACACATATAACACACTCTCATTTACTTTGATAACATCATCACGCAATGCATTACATACATCATGACATTGAATAAAGACTAACTTTGTCTTTTTAGGTAAAAGTCTACTAACAGGAGAATATTATCAATAACTTGTAAAACATGTCAGAGATTAATTCCCGAAACAGGACGAGGCACCTATCTATATGACCAGGTCCAAGATTAATTATCGAAACCGGACAGGGCAACTATCTGTACGACCAGTCGGTATGAATTCCTGAAATAAGACGAGTTTGCCAACAAAAAGCAGGTCTTAAATTAACTCTCGAAATAGGACAAGGAAATTATCAATATGACTATGCAAAGATTAACTCTTAAAATTGGACGGGGAAACTATCTTTATAACTAGGCAAAGATTACCTCCCGAAATAGGACGAGAAAATTATCAACATGGCCAAGTGGTATGAATTCCCGAAACAGGACGAGTTTACCAACAAAAATAGACTGTAGATCAAATCTCAAAATAGGACGGGGTGATTATTTACATGACAAGCATTTCCCTCAGATACTAAATCTGACAAGTGTTTCCCTCAGAGACTAAATCTGACAAGCATCTACTTAAACACCTTTCCCAAATGTTCATTATGGAAAGCATTCTTCAGATACAGTCAAACGTATACTCATTCTGATACTCTTATAAATAGTTACCTTGGATGGCATCTATAATCATATCTCCAATGATATTACTTCACCTCTCCGAATGGCATCTTTAAGCCCATTCAAGCAATATTATCAACCAACAGCGTTACCTCCTACACATGCGAGTGCAAATTTCTGGGCACTTAGGTGTTCAATCCTCTTCCACCTTCAGATCACGAATGGAGGACAAGCCAATCTAAATCCTCAGATTTAAGAAGATTGAATAGGGGCAGCTGTTGTATCCCAAAATTCTCCCTCCCTTTTATTTAAGACATTCTCCTAGGGTTCTCAAATGCTTAAGGTTGCTCAAGAATTGATCAGACAAATTCTCCTCCTAAGCAATGGATCCACGACTAGGGTTTCATCTTTCACAAGGAAGTTTGGGTTTCTAAGGTCTCAAATGGAATTCATGGTCTCTTATATTTCTACAAGAATGCTCATACCAAGTTTCATGCCTTGCATCACAAGTTTGCTCAGTTAATGGCTCACATGACTGAAAATCAACTATATTGGACAAAAAGTCAACTATGGCCAACATACAGTCAAACTTTAAGATTTTTGGTCAACATCAATATTTTGAAGTAATATTCATCATTTGATCAAGGGTTGATCATGATTCATCAAGGAAAACTCTCAAATCATCAAAAGTCAAAAGTTGCCAAATTAGGGTTTCCTAAGGAGAAGTCAATTGAACTTTGACCAAGCATAACTTTCACATGCTTCATCATATTTTCCTTAACAAAATCTCATTTTGAATGAAATTCAATTTTCTAAGCCTTTGTTTCTCTAAGCTCAAGTCCAAAAAATACTTCATTTGAGGATATGAGTCAATACATTATAGGTCATTTCAAAAGACAACAAAAAGACACCTTTTGTCAAGGCAACTTACATCAAGATAAATATTCAAATGCAAAAATGGTCAACATAGAGATTGTAGAGGACATCTTTATATTTCTAAAAAGTCTAAGATCACCTTCAAATGATAAAATTTGAGAGAGTTATGATTGGTGCAAGTTGGGAAATTTTGAGCAAATGCATAAAGTTCAAATTGATCAAACTTGAATTTTTGGGCTAGTGGGCTATTCTTTCAAAGTCCAAACGTGTTTTGAAGCTTATAGTGAACCTCAAGACTTGTTCATACACCTCCCTTTGGTTTATTATATTTACTTTTGATTTTTATTTATTTAAAATTCAAAAATAGAACAAAATAAGATCAAGGCTTATTACAAGAGTCCAAGCCCAACATTTGACCTAAATTCTCTTCTATATATTGCATGCATTCAGACAAAGAAGGGACACAAGGAAAACCTTGAAAAGATCAATATTCCAAAATACCAAAAGTTTTCAAAATTAGGGCAAGAGCAAAACCTTGTCTCCAACCTCTTACAATCAAAGCCATGCCTTCTATCATCTCCATGAAGATCCTATGAGGTACCCTCTTTGAAGCCTAAAGCACGCAGGAACACCACGTTTCATCCTCGCCGGTTTTGGTATTGTTTTTCAAATCCAAACTTTTAATTTATGCATTGTTAATTAACCCGATGTATTTACATGTGTTCATATCCATCATTATACCATGTTTGATGCATAACATGTGAGCTATAACGCAGGAATAATAAAGTGTCATTGTTAGGGCAGACTCGAACCTTTGCTTCGAAACTCATAGTACAATCAGTTTCAAACCAAAACAGCCTCGCCATTGAATTTATGAGGGTCGATTTAGGGGGGTAGGGTCCCTTTGGATCACTAATAGTTGCTATTTTGCAAGTTTGAACAAGCACCTAGCCGGAGAAGACGACCAGAGCTAGGGCTTTGGCGCTTCTCCGACCATCCTGATTAGAGTTATTTTTTATATATTTTAATTTAAATAAATAAACGGATGTATGGCCACCCCAGTGGTAGAAGCGCGCGCGTTAAGGCATTACTGCACTAGGGCGTGAGTTCGATCCATGCCTTTTGCAAAGTTTCTTTATTTTTTCATATTTTTTTGCAGGTTTCATATGTATTGCAGTGTGTTTATTTTCTTGACACCAACAAGCGTTGGGCGCAGTTGTAAAGAGGCGCGCTGGAGAGGCAGGGGGCATGGGTTCAACACCCATCCCCAACATTCTTTTTCATTATTTTTTCACTAACCCTTATTATCTCATTTTTTCAATTATTTTCTTTTTAGTTAATTAATCCTAATTATTTTAATTAACCTAATATTTTTTACAAACCCTAATTAAATTAGGTTTTAGGTTTTTAATCAACTTTTAAATTGACCTTTTACTAATTAAAATTAATTAATTTTTTTAGGTTCTTTATCAACCCTTTAATTTAATTAATTAACCTTTTTTGTAATTTTAAAATCAATTAGAATTTTTAAGGTTAATCATCATTAAAACCTTTCATCAAAAAATCACCAAAAACAATTTCCTTTTCCTTTTTCTTAGTCTTCGTCTTACAATTAGCGTAAATTTCTTTTCTCGCATTTTTATCATTATTGTAACTGTCTATGGGATGTAATAGTAATTATGATTTATTTTCCGCACTTCTATTATGTACCTCTCTCAAAGCCGTGTAATAGCATAGAGTTTATTTTTCGCATTTATTTTCTGCACCTTTACCGCTTTCCTACTTTATTATATTATTTGTTAGTAATTAGGTTATGTATGGCAAGATAAAAACAAATCGATAGTTAACCCTAATCAAAGATAAGCATAACTGAAAATAAATCACTCTCACACTCGCACATCTAGGATAACCTCCCTTGTTGCCTTTCGATAAAAACAGTCATGTCCCTCGAGCGTGAGGGCGCTTTAGCAAAAGTCCCTCAAAAACAAAGATCGTAGTCCCTCTATGACCCTTTCAATGTTGCCTTCGGTAAACGATCTAGTCCCTTATGAAATTGCTAAAACGTCCCTACCAGTTGCCTTCGATGACTGTACGTGACCCACGTTTGTCCCTTCACATCTAACGATAGAGCTTCCTACTAAATAATGGTAGAATAACACTATCTAAAGAAAGAGGCAAAGTACTAGAAAGACCTTGAGTAGGTAGACCGCTCGTAATCGCTTGCTCACAAACATTTCAAAACAAAAAAAATTTCACAAACACTCTTCCAAAATATTTTCAAAAAACATCTGTACGCATTCTCGAGGACAAATACGAGAATCATTACAAAGTTGCCTTACAATTGACATTTTCGAAATATTTTTCAAGTACACATTCACAAAGCAATTTTAAAAGTGAGCTAAACGATTAAGAGCTCGTAGATAACTACGGATAAAAAGGATGCTAACACCTTTCCTTTTCATAACCTACCCCCCGAACTCAAAAATTTCGAAGATCTTTCTTGTTCTTTTCACCCTTTCCTTATTCGGATAAAAGAAAAGTCGATGGCGACTCTTGTTATCCGCACATTTGCGAGTAAACGCAAAACAAGTCAGTTCTTCCACCGCATTACACACATATATAATTGATTCTAAGAGATTTAAAAAATTACAAAAATATTCATGAATTTCCTATTTAAATTTAATATAATAAATATTATACTATAAATATTTTAAACTATATCTAAATTAAAATAATATATATTAATAAAAGTATTATAAAAAAATGAAATAGGTATACAACAAGTTTGTTTTAAAATTTATAGAATATATTTTGAAAATAAATATATCAAATAAATTTTTCTTCTTTTGATATATATATATATATATATATATATATATATATATATATATATATATATATATATATATATATATATATATATATATATATATATATATATATATATATATATATATATATATATATATATATATATATATATATATATATATATATATATATATATATATATATATATATATATATATATATATATATATATATATATATATATATATATATATATATATATATATATATATATATATATATATATATATATATATATATATATATATATATCAAATAAGTTGGGTACGCCCATAGGATATGGGGAGTTCTTCTATCAAATTTCTCTTGGAGCCATTCTACCTCTCTTTTC
Source organism: Vicia faba (assembly GCA_948472305.1). NCBI lineage: Eukaryota > Viridiplantae > Streptophyta > Magnoliopsida > Fabales > Fabaceae > Vicia > Vicia faba. The sequence continues at coordinate 178,238,812 of OX451740.1, forward strand.
AATCCTCTCAACACAACTCGATTGACGACTTCTGCTTCCCCGTTGGTCTAAGGGTGCTATATCGATGTAAAATGATGCTCGATCTTCATTTCTTCAAAGAACTATTTTAGATTCTTATATGTGAATTGCATCCCGTTATTAGTCATAACAAATTGAGGGATTCCGTACCTCCCTAAGACATTGTGTTTGAAGAACTTTTGAGTGCTTTCCGCAATGATTTTTTCTAAGACTTGGTAAAATAATCTAAAACGTCAACTGCAAAGAGTTGCATAAAACATAATTAATGTAAAATAAATCAGATTAATATTATTTAGTATCCACACACACACGCACACATACGCACACGCACACACACGTGCGCACACGTGAACACACACACACACGCGCGCGCGCGCACACACACACATGCACCCTATCCACGCACACACACACATACACACACGCACATGCACACACACACACACGCCCACACATGCACACGCACACGCACACGGACACACAGGCGCACACGCGTGCTCACAGGCACACACGCACGTGCACACACCCACCCCCCACATATATAAATGATTCTAAGAGATTTAAAAAATTACAAAAAAATTCATGAATTTTTTTATTTAAATTTAATATAATAAATATTATACTATAAATATTTTAAACTATATCTAAATTAAAATAATATATATTAATAAAAGTATTATAAAAAAATAATATAGGTAT